>OX451735.1:765746509-766946509 GCA_948472305.1 Vicia faba | reverse complement strand
TATGGTAGGAAGAACTCAACTTCAAAGTAATTACCAAGGTTTTCTACAAGCCCCACCCCCACCTCCCAAACCTTGTTGTGAACCTCAGATATCTATAAAAAACAATACTCGACAGAGTACCAACCAACTTCCCAATCACACTGATGTAGATCTCTGCTAACTTCTATAATATAAAACTAATCTTTATCAAAATGAAACGAGCCGACTTAGTCAATCTATCCACAGCAACTCAAATTACATGACTTCCTCTAGGATTCTTTGAAAAACCTGTCACATAATCCATAGAGATACGATCTCACTTCCACTCTAGAATACTCAATGGTTGCATCAGTCTAGACAACTTCTGATGTTTGATTTCCAATTTCTAACAAGTAAAGCAAGCATAAACAAACTCGACAACATCCTTTTTCATACTGGGCCACTAAAACATTTTCTTAAGATCTTGGTACATATTAGTGGCTCTAAGATGAATACTCAAAATACTTTTGTGACTTTCTTCTAAACCATATTTTTAAGCTCTGGCACACCAGGAACACAAACTCTATCCCAAAACTTCAAGATGACATTCTCGACAACTCTAAAGTCCACTTATTTACCTTGATTAATCAATACCATATGATCAATTAATCCCAAATATGACTTCTTCCCTTGTCTGACATCATCAAGAAAATTGTTAGTCAACTTCAACATACCCAACTTCACATTACCGGGAGTCACCTTGCACACGTAGCTAAGGTCTTGAAACTGCTCAATTAAATCAAATTCTCTAACCATTAGTGTCGACATATGCAAAGACTTCATGCTCAGCACATCTTCCACCATATTAGCCTTACCAGGATGACAACTTAAACCAAAATCGTAATCCTTCAAGAATTTGAGCCACCTCTTCTGTCTAATATTCAACTCTTTCTGATCGAACAAATACTTCAAACTCTTGTGGTCGCTAAACACCTCAAACCTCAAACCATACATATAATGCCTCCACACTTTTAGCACGAAAACTTTCACCTGAACAACTCATAAATCTTTAGTTGTCTTGAAGCATAAGCTATAACCTGATCATTCTGCATAAGCATACATCCCAAGCCCATCTTGGACGCATCATAATATACAACAAAGGATTCCCTCACATCTGGAAAAATCAAAATCAACATTGTCGTTAACATCTTAAGTGCTCAAAAACATTCTTCACACTGGACATCCCACACAAAAGCTTGACCCTTTTGACTCAATTGAGTCAAAGACAAAGCTAACTTTGAAAAGCCTTTGATAAATCTTCTATATAACCAGCCAAACCTAGAAAAGTTCGAATGTTAGTAAATAACTTTGGATCCTCTCATTATAACATTGTGTCTACTTGGAGAGATCAACTGTTATACCACCATTAAATATCACACGATCAAGGAAACTCACTTCTTTCAACAAAAATTCACACTTGGATAACTAAGCATACAACTTCTTTTCTCGCAAGACTTTCAACACAACTCTCAGATGCCCTGCATTATCTTCTTCAAATTTAGAATACACCATAATATCATCGATAAACACCACGAAAAACTTATCAAGTAAGGATGAAAGATCTTATTTATATACTCCATGAATACTCGTGGCGCATTAGACACACCGAACAATATAACCAAATACTCATAATAACTGTATCAAGTTCTAAATGCAGTCTTCGATATATCCAGACTTCACACAAATCCGATGATAACTTGATCTGAAATTAATCTTATTGAACACACAAGCTTCAACTAACCGATCCATAAGATTGTCAATTCTTGGAAGAGGATACTTATTCTTAATTGTAACCATATTCAATTATCGATAATTAACATACAACCTCATACTACCATCTTTCTTAACCAACAACACTGGTGCTCCCCACAGCGATACACTAGGTATGAAATTTTTTTCTCCAACTGATATTTTAATTGGTTCTTCATCTCTCTCAACTCTGATGCATATAATCTATACAATGTCGCCAACATAGGTCTAGTACTAGGTACTAAATCTATGGAAAATTCAACATTACTCTATGACAACACATCTAATATCCTCAAGAAAAAAAATCAAGAAACTCACACACAACAGGAAACATAACACTCACAACCTTACTCTCCACTCTCAAGAAAGTAAGAAACATGAGTACCTAATCATCTTCCCTCAAGGATATCCCTACCTGAACGACGAACACGAATATCGAATATGTACTCTCTTTGGGTTCGGGAAACATAAAGGTCTTATCAAAGAAATTAATGTGAACAAAATAACATCAAGTTGAATTAGAGGTAAGGAAAGCAAGTCAAATACAAACTCTTTACCATAAATGGTCAGTGAACAATTCAAACAAACCAAAGAAGTAGTCATTGAACCATTAGTTAGGGTATCAATAAACATACTGCCCTTCATAAATGACACTACCAAAGTCAACTTGATAATACAATCATGAGAAATGAATGAATATATCACACTAATGCTGCAGTATATAGAAGAAATAAAAAAGTAAAGTATTATTTTATCGGGTGATATTTAGGTTATATCGTATCGTGTCCACATAGATTAGTTATTGAATCTCCATTTGACAAATCATTCGTTAATGAGTTTGGGGATAAATGGTTTGAAAAGAAAAGTATCAACAAAAATAAACGTAAACAAAAGAAAAAACTAAGGAAGAACTTATCAAGCCTGCATATAATCTACTCATCACAGACTTAAATCTACCGACCAGTTACATTTAACCTAATAATACTCATCAATGTCACTACGTATCACTCATAACCTAAGTAATTTGTAACCCAAATCGAGAGACCGACTGTATCACCATGGAAATGATCTCTCTACCTCCTCAATAACACATAAGACAACTATGTAATCACACTGATGATCTCTCATCACAACACAACCACACATAGGTATTAAGCTCTAATACCCATGCAGATGTCATCTCTAAATATATCTCTAGAGTTCAGAAACTAACAGATAATCATCCTTGATAAGAATCTAAGCGGTATATGTCTATAACAACACAAATCCCTAGCACAGAGCAAAAATCCAAGACAACAATCCATAAATATTTGTAAAGCAAGGTTTACATAACGCCATGGGCGACAAATATACATAAGTTCAAAGTAGAATACATACAAAACTAAACAAAAGAGAAATACATAGAGAGAAGAGATAAACCATAAATCTTTCGGTTTGTCAGCATCGATCAATGAGAAATCCACCTCCAACCATCCATAAGCAAAGCTCTAGTGTTGTTATCTAAGCTAATCCACTACAAAAATGATGTTGATGGAGTTGGGAGAAAAAAACTCACCCCCAAAACCATCACCCACCAAAATGAAATGAAAAGGAAATATAAAGAAAATGTGTTCCGCAACCGTCGCCCGACGACTCAACTCATGTCGCTCGGAGACGACTTCTATACACTTGGCTCAAGATAAGCCACGTCTCAACTGATAAAAAATATCTTTCTCTCGCCCGGCGACAGATACACATTTCCCGATGACACTAGGGAGAAGCAACAAGGAAATTTGGCCTACAAAATTTGCCCTAAAATAGGAACTTTTGCCCGGCGATCCATGAAAGTCCAACAACTTCTATTGCTTTTACTGCATAACTTCCAATGGCTCCAATATTTCGCCTTATTCCTTTATTGATAAAAAAATGCATCTTGGAGCTTTATTCCTCATTACTTAAACCATGCTTAAATACCTACAAAACATATACAAAACTAATCAAACGATACAATATGTACACAAAATGCAATAAATGTATTTACAACAAAAATTGGGGTTATTCAACCAATATTAACAACAAAGAATCAATAAATGCAACAAAAAGTATATACAAAATAACTACACTTTTTCACTTATCAAACTCTCCCCAACTTGAATCATTGTTTGTCCTCAAACAAAGTTAAATAACCCAAAGAAAAAAGAATGATAAATCAAAGAATCATGAATCAACAGGTTTTGAAAACAGAAAACAAATTCAATGGTTCAAATGAAAATCAGTACACACAAAGTAAACACTTACCACTAAACTACGACTATAACATAAACACGAAATAAATGCTAAATACAAAAATTATGCCAAATATTCTAAAATAATAGTAGTTCACAAATGAATCACACCTAGAAAACACAATCATAAGTAGACGAAAAACACACAAAATGAGGTATTTTCACTCATCCAACAATCTTGCAAACAATAGACTAAATTATGTATTCATCCAAAAATTTACATTGAAAATATAAAAGAAAGAATCTCAAGGGCTTTTCAAGATTTTAATGTGGCTTGATTAACAAACAAGTGATAAGTCCTAAAGCTAATTGATTTTTTTTTCCTAAACCTAAGAGAGTAATTACTTCCACAAAGTTTCAAACAAAATAATTCCAATCACAATTCTTATTCAATACAAGTGTTACACCAAACACACATCACTTATTAACACAACATTATTCCATAATCTTTTTGTTTTTCCTTTTACAAAGATTTTCTATTTTTTTCCTTTCTTTTTATATCACTTCTTTTTCACATTTTTTTTCTTTCTTTTCTTTTTCTTTTCATAACCTCATATCAATCAACCAATAAATACACAATCATTTTTCTCCCCAACTTGAATTCAACCAACATCTTAGTGAATACTCCTTAATTTCTAAGGCAAGGTGAAAATTCAAACCAAAACAATGGTTGAGGGTTCAAGAAAACAACGAATCAACATCCATGAAAAAAGGGGGACTAAAAACTCATAGACAAGCATTTAACAAATACAACATGGATATCGACAAAAAGCTCAAAGGAGTTACTAATGATCGTACACTCACAAGGTGAATTGACTATTTGGCCAAGGTAGTTATGCTCAAAATGAAACAAAAAAAAATGCCTTTTGATCATGTTCAAGCTTTCATACAATCAACACAAACAAAACATTAAACATAATAAAATCCAGTTAAAACAAAAATTGTGGCCTCTAACATATGTGAACAATGGAAAGCTACCTCACAAAAAGGTGGGAACTAAAGTGATTCACAAATGAATAAGTATACAAAAGAATGAATGGCATAAAAGTTGTAAAAATTCTAAGTATCATAAATATTCTAAAGTAAAGAAAGCATTAACCACATACCTCGAACGTCTACAAAACTTTAACGAAATTCATTACCACGCATTCGCATGTCAAAACGTTAAACTTGACAAATCACCTCAATATTCTACAAGTTACCGGACCAAAACTTGAGTCCAAACAACAACAAAAGAATTAGAAACATAATACTCCTATAAAATTTCAATGTACAAAATTTACAATATTTACAATGAACAAAACGCCTCAAGATAAACACGACAAGATTTCGGAAAACAAAAATTGACATAACAAGACAAATACAAATAACGATATGAAAACTGGGTGAAAATGAATTAACAAGTTGAAAAGTGAAGATTTGAAATTCAGAATATTTCCTTGTTTCAACTTGTTAAAACACAAATCACCACACACATAAACAAATACAAACAAACATGCTTGTTTTACGTCATAAGCTGGACGCTTTTGTACCCCAAATTTTTCCCTCCCTTTTCTTCAAGATAGTCCTCACAAAAGATCTCAAATGCTCAAGGATGCTTAATAGTTGATCAGACAAGCTCACGTCCTAAGCACTGAGACCACAAATTAGGGTTTTGGTTTTCACAAGTAAAATTATACTTATAATTCCTCAAATGACTTTCATGGTTCTTCATATACCTCTAAGAAGTTTCATGCCAAGTTTTAAGTTTTGCATCTTAAAATTGCTCAGTCAATTGATCAGATGACTGAAAATCAACTGTTTGGGTAAAAAGTCAATTGTGGTCAACATACAGTCAAAATTCATGATTTTTGGCCAAAATCAACATTTGGAAGTCATATTCATAAATTGATTAAGGGTTGATCACAATTCCTCAAGAAAAGCATTCAAATCATCAAAGGGGCAAAATTGTCAAAATTAGGATTTTAACTGAGAATGACTGATCATTGACTTTTGACCTAATACATGACCTAATGGCTTGAAACATGGACTTAAATACTCCAACACAACATATTGACCTAATTTCATGGCTCAAATCATCTCAAAGATCAAGTGATTGATAGTTAACATTTGGATGAACTGATGAAAAGTCAACTGATACACAAAAGTCAAACTTTGACTTTTTGGTCAACATTGAATTTCAAAGATAAAAATCCATCAAGACATTCAAAAATATCCAAATTGATCATCAAGAATCAATAAAGTCAAGAAAAGTCAACAAAAGTCAAGATTTTCAATACTTAGAAAAATTCTAAGTGTTTTTTGACCTCGATAATTTCACTACTTCATGACAATTTTTCGCCAAGATGCAAGATGATTCAAGGAAAACTTTCAACATGAAAGTTGTAGATCTTGATAAATTCTACAACTTTGTACTTGAGGGTTGATGTCCAAAAAATGCTTAGATTTGAAGATATAGGCTCATGAAGTCATGACATTTTACTAAAACACTTAGTGAAATTTTCATCAAGTTAGGCAAAAATTTTGTCCCAACTTCTTGGCAATTTTTCACCTAGCTCCAATTTGATTTAGCCAAAGTGGTCAACTTTAAGGTTGTAGAAAATGTTTCAAGCTTTCCAAAATGTCAAAGAACTTTAAGAGATCATGCTTGAGCTAGAAGTTTCGAAGAAAAGAAGTTGGCATCACAAACTTGAATTCTAGGTCATTTTGTGATGAACCTTATGATCCAATCTTCAAACATGCTGCATAATCTTGCTCTGTAGGCCTTAAAACTTGTAAATCACTCAATAATTTAATGTTTACACAACTGATTGATCCATTGCCTATGTGATTCAAGCTTTGTCCAATTTGATTTTCCATTTAGGGAAGAAAGCCAAGACTTCCATTATGGAAAAGTGGCTTTAATCACAAAGTCCACTCTCCTTGAGCCTTGCACTTGTGTCTTCTGAGCATACACAATCTCAAATCCATAAGAAACACATCTACAGGCCTGTCAACCACCCTATGAGCCTTGTACTATGCATTGGAACAATGTATGTCAAGCTTGCTTCAAAATCAAGTCACATAACCATAACATGTGATCTCTTGAATCTGATAACTTCAAGCTCTAAAACCTTTCCTCTAAAAATAGAGAGTTTGTTTGGAAGCTAACACACGAGTTCAAGAGCCCTCTAACCCCTTCAAACTCACTGAAATTGGAACTTACATCAAAGCCTCAATTACTTGTCATTTTTGACCTTGAACTTCAAATACACAATCCACTCATAAGTTTTCACTTTTAATCAATCACAAAACTTCTATAACTCATATAGAGGCTATCCAAACACCTTCTACACGACTGTAACACCATTTACACCATCCTCCATTTTCAAAAACTCAAACCTACAAATTGACTTCTCCAGAAAGATTCAGCCACTCTCAATCCAAATTAAGCATTATAATAGCTTCCTAGGAGTTCAGTGAAGCTATCCAGATAATCACAACACCTCCAGAAGTGCTCAAACTCCAAACACGGTTTCCAGTTTTGAGGTATGTTTTTTCAACTTTGAACTCCTTATACAAGCATCATTAATCGTTACTTTGTGAATGAAAAATGTAGACATCATTGCCCTGAAGCTAACCATGCCATTATTTTTCATTTATATTGCCTGAGTGATGTGAATTTTGAAGTTGGACTTTCTGAAAAAATTAGGTTTTTATTTGGAACCAACAAAATTCTCATTCATCTTTGATTTATAGTTTAGGAAATTTATATGGTTGGATTCATGGTGAAATATCAAGCAAGTTTCATGTTTACATTTTTTAATTTGGTTGAGAAATGAGGAAGTTCCAAAAATTAAAAATGGTGATATTGTCACTGCGCGCGCGAAGGAGGAAGAAGATGAAGTTCAAAATTCAGAAACGAGTTTATTTTATATTTAGTTGAAGTTGTATTATTAGCGGATGAAACATCCACCCTAGTGGCAGAGAAGCACGCGCTAAGGCATTTGTTACTAGGGACCTGGGTTCGAGCCCCAGTGGTACCCTTTTTGTTTTTTTCATATTATTTCCTTGCAGATTTAATACAAGCCAAGTATCTGTGCCTATCATGAGCCTCTCAGCCATACCCTCAGATCTGCCAGGCAATCAAATCAAGCGCATTCAGACGCATGACCATGATGCACCTTAGAAGGCCATTCCCACATAATCAACAAGCGCTAAACTTTTCATTCTGGGCCTTGACTAATTTTCTTTCATACACCCCCTCATTTCCTATATCATGTGCATGCCCACATCTCTTTTTTTTTTTTCTGATTTCAAACAAAAACCATATTGGGCCTCACAAATAGATTTTTAACCCCCATTTTACTTTCTAACACCCAGACCTAACTATTTTTTTATACTTTTTATATTTCCTTTATTTATTTATTTATTTTTATTTAATCAAAACTACAAAAAGATATATTTTCTTAAATAATTAAAAATACTTTAATTGAAACACTTTTTTTTTTAATATTTAGAACTAGATTTTGTTTACTTTCCATATTTTAAAATATTTTTCCAAATTGACATTAACATTCAAATTATTTTCTAAACAAATTATTTAGACTTAGGTTTTATTTTTTGAATTTCAATTAACTTAGATTTTAGGTTTTGATTAAATAATTAATTAATTTCTCTTGCAATTAAAATTAATTAGTTTAATTAGGTTAAATTATCAAATCTTTTTTCCATAAAAAAAACCCTAAAAACAATTTCTTTTTTCTTCTTCATCTTTACATTTTGTGCATTTTATTATTATTTATATTCAATGGTTTGTAATAGATAATTAGGGCTTTAATGATTTCCTCCCCTCACTCACAAACTTGTACCCCCATTCCCAAAGCATTGTAATAGCGTAGGACATTTAAATTCTGCAATTTATCGATTTCCTTATTATTGTTAGTAATTAGGGTTTGTATGACAAGATTTAAAATCAAAGATTAGACAACCCTAATTCAAAGATAAAATACTTGAAACAAAACACTTTGCATACATGAACCTCTAGGATAACCCACACTTGTTGCCTCAGATAAAAACAGTCATGTCCCTCAAACGTGGGATGTTTTAGCAAATACCCTCGATTAAAAAGATCATAGTCCCTCAATGAAAAATCAATGTTGCCTTCAGTAAATGATATTATTCCCTTAATAAAATTTCTAAAACATCCTACAAGTTACCTTCTATGAATGTACGACAACCCACGCCTGTCCCTCACATCCAAAAATATGGCTCCTTACCAACCAATGGTAAAATAACACAATCTAAAGGAGGAGGAAAAGAACAAAGACTTTTTGAGTAGGTAGATTGCTCGTAATTTCTTGCTAACTATTGTACCCCAAAATTATCCCTCTCACTTATCAAATATTTTCTCACAAAAATATCTCTCTTGGTTAAAGATTGCACTAGGGTTGATCAACTCAAGACACCTCCTTAAGCACTGATGACTAAAATTAGGGTTTGAGATTGCACAAGGATAATTGAACTTTCAATGCCTCATATTAATTTCATGGATCATTATCGACCCCCGAGATTATTCATGTTAAGTTTCAAGCCTTGGATCACACTTTTGCTCAGTCAATTGAGCAGTTGACCTAAAAATCAGCTGTATTGGGGAAAAAGTTAACTATGGCCAATTTATAGTCAAACTTTAAAATTTTTTATCCACATCAACATTATAAACTCATATGTATCATTTGATCAAGTTTGGACCATAATTCCTAAAGAAATTTGATCAAATTATCAAAAGGGGAAAATGGTCAAAATTAGGGTTTTCATTGAGAAAGGGCAATTTATGATTTTTGACCTAGCAAATGGTTAATTGATTTGAGGCATGATCTCAATAGTTCAATTGCATAATTTTTGCCTAATGGCATGACCAAAAACATTTCTCAAGATCAATTGGATTGATAGTGAATTTTCAGTCAACTAATCAAAAGTCAATTGTACACTAAAAAGTCGAACTTTGACTTTTTGGTCAAAATCAAATGTCAAAGATTACAATTCATCAAAACATGTCAAAATATGAAACGTATTCATCAAGAAATCAAAAAGTCAAGATTTCATTTTGAAAAATCAAAGTTTTCTAACTTAGAAATTTTTCTAAGTGTTTAAAACTTCATTTTTTTCACAACTTTGAGCAAATTTTTCACCATGATGCAAGATGATTAAGAAGAAACTTTCAACATGAAAGTTGTATATCTCCATGAGATCTAAATTATTGCTTTACACAACTTCTACTAACAATTCTTGGATCTCAAGTTATTAATTCATGAAGTCATGGTCTTAAAACTAAACACTTAGTGAAATTTTGCCCTAGTTTAGGCAGGATTTTGACCTAACTTCATGACACTTTTTCATATAGTTCCAAGTGGAATTTTCAAAAGTGATTCAAAGAGGGATTGTATAGAAAATTACAAGCTTTCCAAAATGTCGAATAACTCCTTGAGATCATTCTTGATCAGGGAGAATCTAAGAGAGGAAGTTGGATTTTCAAGCTTGAATTACAAGTCATTTTTGATGAACACATGAACCAAATCCAAGCTAGGCTGCATAATCTTTGCTTTACAGACATCAAACTTATTTGTCACTCCATAATTAAATGATTACACAACTGTTAGAGCTTTGATCCAAGCAATTGAGCTATTATCCAAGTTGCATTTCCATTAATGGTACAAAGTTAACATTGCCATTCTTGTAAAGCAAGCTTTTTGCATAAAGTCCATTCTTGAGCCCCTAACTTGTTCCCTCTGATCACACTCCAACCATAAAGTCAGAAGAAAGTATGTTTAAAGCATAACCACTCTATCTTAGCAAGTACACAAGGCATGGAAACTTGAATTTCTAAAAAAAAAATCACATGTTATGCATAAACTTGTGATTTTGAATTTTGATCAACAACAAGCTTCCAAACTTGTTGCTTATAAATAGAGGAACTATTTGTGAGCTAGAACAAGAGCTCAAGCACCCTGAAACACTCCCAAACTCCCTATAGCTAGAAATTGCACAAAAAACTCCATTGATACACAATTCTGACCTTAAACTTGTATCTCTCATTTCCCTCGTGCGTTTTCCCTCAAATTCATTTATAAAGTTTCCTTACATCAAATATAGTCCATCCCTGTCCTTGGTTTGGAACTGTAACTCCACCTTCATCATCCTCCATAACCAAAAACAGAGGTCTGTAACTTGACTTCTCCAGACCATTCTAGCTATCCATTGCTCAAGCAAACCATTGCATTAGCTTCCTGGGAACTCGGGGAAGCTAACCTAATCATTGCAGCACTTTGAATCAAGCTCATTTGCATTTAACGATTTCCAGTTTTGAGGTATTTTTCTTGAACTTCTATCTTCATATTTAGGTATTGTTAGGCTTACATTTGTGAAGATAAAACATAGACATCATTTCCCTGAAACTATACATGTCCATAGATTTCATTTATTTTGATTGAGCTAGGAGAATTTTGAGTTTGAACTTTCTGAAATATTTAGGTCAGAATTTGGTACATTTAGAAATTCCCATTCATCTTTGATTTATAGCTTATGATGTTTATATGGTTGGATTTGTGTGAAAAAATGGAGCATTTTTCATGTTTATATTTTTGCAAATGGTTGAGAAATGAGCAAGTTACAGATCCTTTGGCTGGAGGTTAAAGATGAAGTACAGTCAGGGCAGGTTTTGTGTTATGTATTTATCATTTCATACAAGTTAACAGATGTATCACCACCCCAGTGGTTAAAGCGCGCGCCTGTCACTATGAGGTCCTGGGTTCAAGCCCCAGCGTGACCTTTTTCCATTTTTCAACTTTTTTTGTTGACATTTTTGTGTTTTTTTGCAGCGTCTAGGCCATCCTTTGGGCCTAACTCTTTTTTTTCTCACCATACCCCCTGTTTCACTTATCATCCCCCTTGACTTATTTTTATTTTATTTTATTTTTTTTACTTTTTTATCTTTTATTTATTTATTTATTATTATTATTATTATTATTATTATTATTATTATTATTATTATTATTATTTTCATTAATCATGAAAAATCCAAAAAAAATATTTTATTTACTATTTACACTTATTTATTTTATTTTCTTATAAAACAAAAATGGACTAAATATTTTTTTTATTTTAACAAATTTATTTATCTTTTAAATAATTAAACATTTAGACTTAGGTTTAATAATTATTTTATTTTCTTAATTAAAATTAACTTAGAATTTAGGTTTCTTTTAATTATTTAATTTTCATTATTTAACTGAAAACCTTTTTTCATAAAAACCCTAAAAAAACATTTTAAATTTAATTTATTCCTTAATTAGTTTAAACTTAATTTTATTTCTTTTTAATTAATCATCTTCTTCAAATTAGGTTATAAATCTCTTTTCATGAAAACCAAACAAAAATCTTATTTCTTTACATTTTACATTCTTGCATTCTTATCTTTATTTTTGTACATTATTCCAAATTCAATATGGTTGTAATATTTATTTAGATTTAAATTCTTTCAATATTCCCCATTTGTAATTTGTATACCCCTCCCCTAAATGATATAATAGCGTAGTAATTTTAAATTCTACAATTTATCGCTTTATATACGAATGCTAGTAATTAGGGTTTTTGTATGGAAAGACTAAAACTAATCAATTAGAAAACCCTAGTCAAAGATAAATTAAGCATGAAAATAAATACACTAGCACACAAGCGCCCCTAGGGTAAATCCACTTGGTTGCCTTACAAAAATGGCCATGTTACGCATGTGAGGTATCTTAGCAAAAACAAGCTAAAATACAAGATCATAGTCCCTCGATGACGCTATCAAAAGTTGCCTTTCAAAATGATCTTAGTCCCTAAAGAAAAATGCTAATATATCTTGCAACATTGCTAATCATGGTTATACGATGACCCACGCCCGTCCCTTTTACATCAAAGATAAGGTTATTTACCAAATCAATGGTAAGATAACAATGTCAAAGGAAAAAGGAAATAAACACGAAAGACATTTGAGTAGGTAGAATGTTCCTAGTTACTTGCTCCATTTAAAAACAAAAAAACATCCTTGCTATTTTCAAAACAAACACCTACACTTTCAAAACATCTTTCAAACTTGAAAACATTTTCAAAAGATCAACACCTTTGTATACATTCTTACGAACAAGAATCATTACAAAAGTTTGCCTAAACAAAGGCCTCTTTCAAAAATACTTTCAAAAACCGCACAAAGCATACTTTCAAACAAAAACAAGTGATCTAGCAAGTAACTAAGAGCCCTTGGAAAATCATGGATGAAAATGGTTCTAATACCTTCCCTTTTCATAATCTACCCCCCGAACTCAAGAAATAATCTCAAAGGTCTTTCTTGTGCTTTTTCACCTTTCCTTTTGGATAAAAGAAAATTCGGTGGCGACTCTTGCTAACCGCAACATTTACGATCAAACGCAAAACACCCAAGTCATTTCTTCCACCGTATCACAGAACTGGCAACTCTGTTGGGGAAAATTCTAAAAGTGGGGTTACCTTAAGGTTAGATCACATTTACTTGCTTTCTTTGTTTGACTTGTATGATTTACATTATGGTTCTTTGTTTGGGTTTGAATCCTCTACCCGGATTTGGGATACCTTATAGGTAAGTAGCAATACATTGTGAAAACTGTGAGGGGTATACCGACATGGTCTAAGCAATAGCTACGTTAGTGCAACATATTTGTGGGTGTCGGTAGCCCTTTAGTAGTCAAGGAGAATATGGGGCCGCTGAGTGATGTCATGAAGAACTAATGAACTTTTAGAACCTTTACTTGACCAACTTGGCCGTTAGGACGTAGTGAGATGACCTGCTTTGGTGCAGTCTGAAGTTGGTAGATACTCGATACTACACTCATTGAGGTTTGGTTTTTTTGGATATTTTGGTCGCCATTAAAGAGGCTTGCGCTGAAACAATTGTTAGAACAAAGTTTGAATCTACTACCCTAAGTTTAAGTTTTGATGATAACAAAATGAAAAGATATATTAATTATGTGATTCATGTAAGAACTATTTGCTACCTAAAATATTACCTTCTGTTTTGCAGAAACTCTGATAGGTATCAGCAAGAGTACACTTAATCAACATCAGAATATTGGTTATCAACATCACCATCAGAAGATGCTATATCAGAATACCAGAATCAGAAGAACAACTCACGCGAATGCTGAAGCTTGATGAACAAAACTGCGCTCAACACTCTGATAAAGACAACAACAGTTCATCAGCACTTAAGCAGAGTAAGAATGAGCCAAAGTCAAAACACGCTTTAAGTAGCAACGGTACTGTGCATTCAAAGCGAATTATTACCAACGGCATCATTCCAGACAAGATCTGCTTAATAAGGAAAGTTTGTAATTGGCATTGAATCAAGATTATTGCTCCGTTCAACAATTTCAGTGCTATATAAACAAGACAATGAAGATTGAATTGGCTAATGCTCTACATCAATTTACACGCCTAAAAGCTATTCATCATCTTCTCATTCTCAGTTTGCTAAAAGCTCCAAGAATTCCTTACTCAATATTTTAGCAATCTAGTTTCCATAAGCTTAAGTTGTGTAATATCACAGTTGTGATACAGTTTTGTAGAAAACATTCACACACCTAGATTTCTCTTCTTTGTAAGAAAGTGTTTCCTTGACAAACCAGTTTGTGGTTTGCATCAAGAAGGCTTTAGCAGTTGTTAAAGCAGATTGTAATATTCAGTTGAATATAGTGGATTAAGACCTCGTTGGAGACAGGCGAAATCACCTTGACGGGTGGACTGGAGTAGTTTGAGATCAAACGAACCAGGATAAAAATACCGTGTTCATTGCATTGATTTTCAGTTTTACAATTCAACCCCCCCTTCTTGTGTTTTTCACTTCTTCAATTGGCATCAGAGCGCCTGGTTCTGAGCTAAAACACCTAACCGTGTCAGTACAAGATCCAGCGTCAGAAAAACACAATGGCAGGAAATTATTCACACACCAACAATGACAACCATGAGGACAGAGACAGATTCAGCGGCAAACCTCCAGTCTTTGATGGAGAAAACTTTGATTACTGGAAAGACAGAATTGAAAGCTTCTTTCTGGCACATGATGCTGATCTGTGGGACATGGTGACAGATGGATACACGCACCCTGTGAATGCAAGCGGTCAGAAGATTGATAGGAAAACAATGTCTGACCAACAAAAGCGTGACTTCAAGAATCACCACAAGGCCATAACCATCCTCCTCAACGCCATCTCGTATGCTGAATATGAAAAGATCTCCAACAGAGACACAGCAAAGAACATGTTTGACTCACTCAGAATGACGCATGAGGGCAACGTTTAGGTCAAAGAAACTAAAGCTCTGGCGCTCATTCAGAATTATGAGGCATTCAAAATGGAAGAAAGTGAATCCATTGAAACAATGTTCTCAAGATTCCAGATTCTGGTAGCTGGTCTCAAGGTTCTGGACAAAGGTTACTCTACTGCTGATCACGTCAAGAAAATCATCAGAAGCTTACCAAAGCAGTGGAGGCCAATGGTTACAGCTCTGAAGCTAGCAAAAGATCTCAACAAAATTTCTCTGGAGGAACTTATCAGCTCCCTCAGAAGTCATGAGATAGAGCTAGAAGCTGATGAACCCCAGAAGCAAGGTAAGCCTTTAGCATTAAAATCTAACAAAAAATATGAGTCTAAAGTTTTGCAGGCAGTTGAAGAAACATCTGATGGATCCTCATCAGAAGAAGACGAACTCTCCCTCCTCTCCAGAAGAGTGAATCAACTGTGGAAGCAGAGGCAAAGGAAGTTCAGGAATCCCAGAAGATCTGATCAGAACGAGTCTTCTTCCAGATACAGAAGGACAGATTCTTCCTCTGGATACAGAAGATCTGAAGGCTCCTCAGGTAGCAGAAAGCCAAACACCAAGGACATCATCTGCTATGAGTGCAATGAGCAAGGACACTACAAGAGTGACTGCCCAAAGCTTCAGAGGGAAAAGCCCAAAAAGAAGTTTGGAAGAGAAAAGAAGAAAAGTCTCATGGCTACATGGGATGACTCTGACTCGTCTGAAGCTGACTCAGAATCAGATGATGAGAGAGCAAACATAGCTCTCATGGCCAACATTTCAGAAGATAGTGAAGCTTCTGAATCAGACTCAGAATCAGATACGGAAGAGGTATTTCCTAACTTTGCTGTTAATTTTACCAAGGCTGAACTTGCTGAAAGCCTTAATGAAATTCTGGAAAGGTATCAGCAGATTAGAGTTAAATTCAGAAACCTAAAAAGGAATCTTGAATCTGACTCTGATAAGACTGAGAGTCTTAAATTGGAGAATTCTGAGCTGAGAAATAAAATTTCAAAATTAGAAAATACTTTACAAAACTCTCAGAAGGAACCAATTTCTGAAACTCCCAGCAGTGCTGATGAGATCATCAAGGAGTATGATTACAGTTTCCAGAAGTTCCTTGCTAAAAGCATAGATAGAAGCAAAATGGCTTCAATGATCTATGGAGTTAGCAGAAACGGCAGGAAGGGAATAGGATACCAAGGTAAGGTTCCTACACCAAAGAATGTCATGGACTTAACCATTAAACACACACCTCTGAATTCACATTTTGTGTATGGTCACACACATGATATTAAATACACTAGCAGTAAGTACTCTGTGAAACCAAAATTCAACCAGAGTTTTGGTAAATCTAACAAATCAGGACCCAAGAAAATCTGGGTACCTAAGGATAAAATAATACATGTTGCAGATATCTTTAGCAGCAAATCAGAAACACCAGTCATGGTACCTGAACTCTGGCTGCTCGCGACACATGACGGGAAGAAGGCATATGTTCCAAAGCCTGGAACTTAAGCCTGGAGGCCACGTTGGCTTTGGAGGCAATCAGAGGGGAAAGATCATTGGCTCTGGAACTGTAGGTAATGGAAATCTTCCCTCTATTAATAATGTTCTTCTAGTAGATGGATTAATGCATAATCTGTTATCCATAAGTCAATTAAGTGATAACGGTTATGATATAATCTTTAATCAAAAATCATGTAAAGCTGTTAGTCAGAAAGATGGGACTATCCTGTTTAATGGAAAGAGGAAAAACAACATTTACAAAATCAAACTTTCTGAACTAAAAAGTCAGAATGTAAAGTGCCTTCTGTCTGTTAACAACGAGCAGTGGATCTGGCACAGAAGATTGGGGCATGTTAGTATGAGAAGAATATCTCAGATTAACAAACTCAATCTGGTCAGAGGACTTCCTAATTTGAAGTTCAATTCAGATGCTCTGTGTGAAGCATGTCAGAAAGGCAAGTTTGCAAAACCTTCTTTTAAATCTAAAAATGTTGTTTCTACCTCTAAGCCATTAGAACTTCTGCACATTGACTTATTTGGACCAGTTAAAACTGCTTCAGTCAGTGGCAAGAAGTATGGGTTAGTAATCGTAGATGACTATAGCAGATGGACATGGGTAAAGTTCTTAAGACACAAGGACGAGTCACACTCTGTGTTTGTTACCTTCTGTAACCAAGTTCAGAATGAAAAGGATCTTAGAATCGTTAAAGTCATAAGTGATCATGGTGGAGAGTTTAAAAACAAATATTTTGAGTCATTCTTTAATGACAGAGGCATTCTGCATGATTTCTCTTGTCCTAGAACTCCCCAACAAAATGGAGTTGTAGAACGAAAGAACAGAACATTGCAAGAAATGGCCAGAACCATGATCAATGAGACAAATGTTGCTAAGATCTTCTGGGCAGAGGCAATAAACACAGCGTTCTACATTCAGAATAGAATCTCAATAAGACCTATTCTGGAAAAGACTCCATATGAATTGTGGAAGAACAGAAAGCCCAACATTTCATATTTTCATCCATTTGGATGTACTTGTTTTATGTTAAATACAAAGAATTATTTGAACAAGTTTGACTCTAAAGCACAGAAGTGTATTATGTTAGGACACTCTGAACGCTCAAGAGGGTACAGAGTATACAATACAGAAACACAGATTGTGGAAGAATCAATCAGTGTTCATTTTGATGATAAGCTTGACTCTGAAAAGTCAAAGCAGAATGAAGTTTTTGCAGGTATGGAAATTGAATTTACAGGTTCTGAAGACAAGTCATCAGAAGCTCTCAACATAGACACTCCTTCAACGTCTGAAATAAGCACTGCTAGCAATCCTACAATAGCTGCTGATCAACCTCATAAGAGATTACCCAGAAGCAGCTTGGATCACCCAGAAGAAACTATCTTAGGAAGAAAGGAAGATCCAATCAGAACAAGAGCAAGCTTCAGAAACTCTGAAGAAAACCTCATGGGACTAGTGTCTCTGATTGAACCTTCTTCTATTGATGAAGCACTTCTGGACAACGACCAGATTCTGGCAATGCAAGAAGAGCTGAATCAATTCGCCAGAAATGACGTATGAGATCTTGTTCCCAGACCTAAAGGATTCAACGTCATTGGAACAAGATGGGTCTTCAGAAACAAGCTAAATGAACAAGGTGAAGTCATCAGAAACAAGGCACGACTGGTAGCACAAGGTTATAGTCAGCAAGAGGGGATAGACTATACAGAAACCTTTGCCCCAGTCGCAAGGTTAGAATCTATCAGACTTTTAATTTCATTTGCTGTTAATAGAGGCATCACTCTGTATCAGATGGATGTCAAAAGTGCATTCTTAAATGGTTATATAGAAGAAGAGGTTTATGTGCACCAACCCCCTGGTTTTGAATATACAAAACATCCAGAACATGTTTTTAAACTAAAAAAGTCACTATATGGTCTGAAGCAAGCTCCCAGAGCTTGGTATGAAAGACTAAGTAACTTTCTGTTAGAAAATGAATTCACCAGAGGGAAGGTGGACACTACCTTATTCTGTAAGTCAGTTAAGAATGACATCTTAGTCTGTCAAATTTATGTTGATGATATTATTTTTGGTTCTACTAATCCTTCTCTTGGAAGAAAATTTGCTAAGTGTATGCAGGCAGAATTTGAGATGAGCCTCATGGGGGAACTGAAATTCTTCCTAGGAATTCAGATCAATCAAACTCCAGAGGGAACTTACATTCATCAGAGCAAATATATCAGAGATCTTCTGAAGAAATTTGACCTCTCAGAATGTAAGCCATCAAAGATTCCAATGCGTCCCACGTGCATTCTGGAAAGAGAAGAGGTAAGCAAAAAGGTAGAACAGAAGGTCAATAGAGGTATGATTGGTTCTCTCCTTTATCTGACTGCTTCAAGACCTGATATCTTATTCAGCGTATGTATTTGTGCTAGATTCCAATCAGATCCTAGAGAATCTCACTTAACAGCTGTTAAGCGAATTTTCAAGTATCTGAAAGGTACTACTAATCTGGGTTTATTTTATAGAAAATCTAGTGATTACAGCTTAGTAGGCTATTGCGATGCTGACTTTGCTGGAGACAGAGTAGAGCGTAAAAGTACTTCTGGAAGCTGCCAGTTTCTGGGAGACAATCTGATCTCTTGGTCCAGCAAAAGGCAATCCACAATTGCGCTATCAACAGCAGAAGCTGAGTACATAGCAGCAGCAGGATGTAGCACACAAATGCTCTGGATGAAAAGTCAGCTTGAAGACTTCCAGATTTTTGAGAGTAACATACCTATACTCTGTGACAATACTTCTGCTATTTGCTTAAGTAAGAATCCTATTTTACATTCTAGAGCTAAGCATATAGAAATAAAACATAATTTCATTAGGGACTATATTCAGAAAGGAATTTTGAACCTAAAATTCATTGATACAGACCATCAATGGGCTGATATCTTCACTAAACCCCTTTCTGAAGATAGGTTCAATTTCATTCTGAAACATCTCAGCATGAAAATCTGCCCAGAGTGAAAATGTTTTAATTCCATATATTATCTTTCAGAATGTATTTGTTTTACTGTGAACTTCTGATCAATCTCTTTTCAGAAAGATAGAACATGCAGATTGTATCAGATGCTAGTCTTAAAGATCTGAGCGTTTCAGCTCAAGGATAGACGTGCTGATCACTAAATCAAACAAGTGTCATCCAATCATCAGCAAATCTCTGAAGCAGAACGCGTGCACGCTTCTGAGAAGGCAAAACGCTGATTGGGTGCATTGAGACACATGTTTGGTAACCGTTTCAAGTATCTTTCTCAAATCCCCCAAAATCAGCAAGCATTAAATGAAAGTAATCATGTTTTAAAAACGTAATCATGATTTTATTTCTCTTTCTTGAAATCGTTTACACTTTCAAAATATTCTGAAATCTATTTAAGCACGTTAACTTCTCACATTAATCTTTTACAGTTTCTCATTATCTCTCAAATATTTTCTGCATTTTCTCTGTGTTCATCTCTTTCAAACTTAAACCCATTTTCTCAGTTTTTCTCAGAAAAACCCTAAGTGTGAACATGGCAACCTCCAGCAGTGCTTCTGCAGGTTCTCAGAAGAAAGCTTCCTTTGAAAAGTACCAAGTTCCATTCAGAACACTCCTTACACCAGTGAAGAATCTAGAAGTGTTGTCTGAACTGATTATTGACTTCAACGGTCTGAAAGAGAATGGTTTTGACTCGACAGAAGAAATTAGGGCACATAAATGGGAGAGATATTTTGACAGGTTCGTTGGACCAACATTCCCAATGTTAGTCAAGGAGTTCTAGATTCATGCGTCCGCTTCAACGCATCAAGTCACCTCCTACATAATGGGAAAGAAGATTGTGATCAATGAGGATCACATAGCAAAACTGATTGGTTAGAGTGGCGGTGGCGTCCGCTGTATTGATATGGCTGAAAGATGCTCTGACGTTGGTGTCATAGCAGAACAGATTTTCACCCATGGGGTGCCCAGCAGCAAGATCAGAGACTTAAAGGATCACCACAGAGTTTGGGCGAAGATCATTCTGGGGTGTTTTAATCATAGGAAGCCAACAAGCTCCCCTGATTATATAAATATAGATCAGCAGTTTCTGATCTACTTTATTAATCAGAAGGTAAAAATCAACTTGGCTCATCTTCTGTTTAATCACCTCAGAACAAGCGTGAAGGAAACCAGGGAAGAAGAAAGAACAAAGAGGGATTGGATACCCTTTGGAAGGTTAATATTAGATATTCTGACTGAGAATAGGCTGATAGAGCACCTGATAGAAGCTCAGGAGTTAAGCACTATTGAACCAACTATTGGCAAGCCTCTGAACGCGAAGAATCTGAAGAAAATGAAGTTAATAGAAAATATCAGAAAGGAACCACGCGTTACTCCTATTGCTGACATAACCAGCAAAAGAGTCCCACTGAGCGACTTTCCATTATTTTCTGAGATAGAATCTAAACCAATGGTGGTTCTCAGATACTTGGACGCGTGCAAGGCTGATGGTACAAATCCCAAGCTGAATATCAAAGATCTGCACCAACCTCAACCAGAAGTTACACTGAAGAAGACGAAGAAAAGGAAGGCCACTTCAGAAGGAACATCCCAGCAGACACCCAAGAAAAAAGGTAATTTATCTGCTGCTTCTGTTTTAAATTCTTCTGCTATTCCAACATCTATCCCAACTCCAACTTCTCATGAAATCCCAATCCCCATCCCAACAATAGATGAAACCGAACCAGAAGATGACCCTTCTGAGGCTCTAACACTCAGAAGACCCCGCACCAAACATCCCAAACCAACAACTTCAACAACATCAGCACTTGACAAAGTTCTGTCTGACATTGATCAACGTGTTTCTGATCACCTCTCCAATAATCCAAACTCTGAACCAGAAATTGTCCACTCTCCCCAACCAGAACAACCTCTCTCACCCATACCAGAAGAACCTCAAATTCCTGATCAACCAGAAATTCCTCCTCCTTCTCCACAACCAGCAATTCCTCCTCCCTCTCCTCAACCAGATATTCATCCACCATCACCTCAACCATCACCACCTCAACCTGAGTTTCATCATTCTGAAACTCCATCTCCTCCATCTCCTGAACCTCATTCTCCTCAATCCTCTGAGCCACAACCTCTGGCAATACAGCTGCCATGTGGAACAACTGTAACCATGGCCCAGCTGCCATCCTCGCCAGAAACCACTCCTCCAAACACTCCCAAAACCCCACACAGTCCAATTATTATCTCTGACTCTCCCACTCCATCTCCCAAACAAGAATCTCCCAAACAAACTACAGATGACCCCAGCAGGACCTTCATCGATTTAACAATCCTTGACCGTCTTGTTGATCTCAAACATAAAATAGCCATTCCAAAACCAAAACAGCCAGATGTTGACTCTGGCATTGTGAATTTTGAAACAGGTTTGCAGCAATGGATTGCTTCTCTGAAGCAAGTCTGTCCTGGAATGATTGATCCTGCTGCCTCAGACCAGCTCTGGACACGATTCAAAATTTGGGTACGTGCTGAAGCTCTAAAATTGCAAGACATCAATTATGAGCAAGCACAACAGAATTTCAGCAAGCTTCTGAACGAAGTAGGAAGTCAACTGCTGAAAGAAGACGTGCTCCTTCTGGATAGTGAGCCATGGTCTGAGAAGCGTCCAGCTTCAAAAGTGCAGCCAGAAGAAGATCAGACAATTCAAGCTGAAGCCAGTCAAGCTGAAGATGTTGCAGAACGCTCTCAAAAGCTCCCTGCTTCTGATGTTTCTCAAGCTGCCTTGGACAGGAAGACTATGGAAGAGCCGAAGCTGAATGATATTCATCTGCAGCAAAGGATGGATGAAAATGATCATAAGATGAAGGAAAGGATGGATGTGCAGGATAGCAAGATAAATACAGTAGTCAGCATGGTGCACAAGCAGACTGAGACTGCTGATCAGATTAAGGCAATGCTGGAGACTCTGTTCACACGCTTTCCTCCCCAACCTTAGTTTTTCATTCATGATATTTTCAATGTTTTTCCTTGCATATCTTTTGTACTATTTTGTCTGGCTCTGACCATTTTAATATGACAAGTTTTTCTGCTCTAATTGTTTTAGCACATCACTTACACTTTTTGATTGCTGACAAAAAGGGGGAGAACAAGAATGATATTTTTCATAACGGATTACTGAGACAAAAAGTCTCAAACATTCTAACTCTGATATTTTTGAATGTTTTTCTTTTTTGCTTAAGTCTACAGGTACAAGAATGCTCTCTGATTCACTGAAGACCAAAGCTCTGATATTCTGATCTGAAGCTCTGCTCTGATATTCTGATCTAAAGCTTCTGATAGTCAAAGCTCTGATATTCTGATGTTCAAAGAAAGTCAATAAAGATCTGATCCTGAAGAACTCTTGGAATTAAAAAGGGAAGTTATAAATTCAGGGGGAGTATCTCCGATCCCAACTCTCATATCTCTTTATCCCTTATCTTTGATAACTTCTTACTCTGATACATCTTATCATTTAGTTATCTCTGATACTTTTTCACGTTACTTTCAATTAAAAATATCTAGTTTTTGTCATCATCAAAAAGGGGGAGATTGTTAGAACAAAGTTTGAATCTACTACCCTAAGTTTAAGTTTTGATGATAACAAAATGAAAAGATATATTAATTATGTGATTCATGTAAGAACTATTTGCTACCTAAAATATTACCTTCTGTTTTGCAGAAACTCTGATAGGTATCAGCAAGAGTACACTTAATCAGCATCAGAATATTGGTTATCAACATCAGCATCAGAAGATGCTATATCAGAATACCAGAATCAGAAGAACAACTCACGCGAATGCTGAAGCTTGATGAACAGAACTGCGCTCAACACTCTGATAAAGACAACAACAGTTCATCAGCACTTAAGCAGAGTCAGAATGAGCCAAAGCCAGAACACGCTTTAAGTAGCAACGGTACTGTGCATTCAAAGCGAATTATTACCAACGGCATCATTCCAGACAAGATCTGCTTAATAAGGAAAGTTTGTAATTGGCATTGAATCAAGATTATTGCTCCAACGTTCAACAATTTCAGTGCTATATAAACAAGACAATGAAGATTGAATTGGCTAATGCTCTACATCAATTTACACGCCTAAAAGCTATTTATCATCTTCTCATTCTCAGTTTGCTAAAAGCTCCAAGAATTCCTTACTCAATATTTTAGCAATCTAGTTTCCATAAGCTTAAGTTGTGTAATATCACAGTTGTGATACAGTTTTGTAGAAAACATTCACACACCTAGATTTCTCTTCTTTGTAAGAAAGTGTTTCCTTGACAAACCAGTTTGTGGTTTGCATCAAGAAGGCTTTAGCAATTGTTAAAGAAGATTGTAATATTCAGTTGAATATAGTGGATTAAGACCTCGTTGGAGAGAGGCGAAATCACCTTGACGGGTGGACTGGAGTAGTTTGAGATCAAACGCACCAGGATAAAAATACCGTGTTCATTGCATTGATTTTCAGTTTTACAATTCAACCCCCCCTTCTTGTGTTTTTCACTTCTTCAACAATGCCCAAGGAAACAAACCAGTGATATTGAGCTCCTTAGAACCTGGTTACTATGACTAGGACAGGTTTGAGCCAACTAAACTTCAAGAGGGTACTTACCTATGAGACTCCATGCAAGCATAAAACTAAGGACTTGTTTGCTTTATTTGTGTATATATACTTGTACATAACATCATATACATCATAACATCATACTCATATTCCCTAACAATTTCAAGGATCTTAGGATTTATCTTTGTTCTGTTTTGTAGGACATGGATTCTATTCGCAGGAAAACTATTTAAGTCAATCTTGTAAGGATCCCTCCTCAACTTAAAGAGCTAGCATCAAGGATTCCTGAAAACTCTTCATTTACTGAAAGGCATGGTCTCCTACTAAACTTGGTTACCTCCAACACTGATGAAGACATGATGAAGGTGCTCTTCCAGTTATTTGATCCTTCACACCATTGCTTCACATTTCCCAATTATCAACTTGTGCAAACTTTGGAAGAATTCTCCCAACTCTTGAGGATTCCCATTCTCAATCAACAACTACCTTTCAACGGTACAGAAAGAGATCTAAAGCCAAAAGAGATTGCTCAAGATCTACACTTGCAATCATCTGATATCACAACTAATTGGGAAACAAGGAGTGGTGTCAAGGGTTTCCTAGCAAAGTTCTTGTTTGAGAAAGCCCAAAACTGTTGGAACTATTTGGATTTGCAAGCTTTTGAGGAAATTGTGTCTCTCCTCATCTATGGGATGGTTTTGTTTCCAAATCCTGACAAACTCATAGATGTCAACGCCGTCAAAATCTTCATGTCTTGTAACCCGGTGCCTACTTTGCTAGGAGACATCCTACATTCCTTTCACACTCGCACTATGAGGAAAAGAGGTATCCTTATGTGTTGTACTCCTCTTTTAGAAAGATGGTTTATTTTGCATCTTCCCCAATATGTACTAAAGGACGAGAAAGGTTCAAGGTGGTCACATAGGTTGATGACACTCAAACATTCAGACATTCATTGGTGTTCCTGATCTATAGAGAATGTTACTATTGTCGACCATTGTGGAGAATTCCCTAATGTCCCTTTACTTGGCATTAGAGGAGGTATCACCTACAACCCCTGCTTAGCCTTAAGACAGTTTGGTTACGCCCGAAGGGATGGCCCACATGAGATGCTCATTCAAGGTTTGGTATTTGACTACGAGAACGATGATCAAGGTCATCGCCAGAGATTTATCCGAGCTTGGAGGATGTTGAACAGGGTAGATAGCAAGACATTGGGGCATAAGAATTCCATCCCTCTAGAGCCTTACCTCAAATGGGTACGAGCTCGTGCTCAAAGTCTTATAATGCCTTACCCCTCCATTCTCCTGGTGATCATAGAGCCCGTTGTGGAAGGAGATGTTCCCTACACTATCCTGCATCCTGACATACCCACTTCTCTTGAAGACTTACAAAGAGATTGGATATAACTTAAGGGGGAACGATGTAACACCCCGTTTTCAATTAATTGATTTATTTGAATTTGGGAATTTATTTTATTAGAATTAATAAAATAAAAAGAATTATTTATTTTGGAGTATTTGAGGAAAATAAAAGAAATAAGGAATATTAGAATTTTTATGTTATTGGGCTTAGATGTTGTTAGTAAAGAGTGGGGGTGCAGAGAAATAAAGTTATGTTTGAGACTTAGGCCATTTTCTCATTTTTTTGGTTTTCACGTAAGAACAGAAGTTGGAATTTGGGAAAAGAGAGCTCTGAAGAACGGAGAACGAAGAACATCGCTCAAGAACTCAAAGCTGCTAATTGATAAGGTAAGGGGGGTTTATTACTCGATTTATATTTGTTTATGGGTTTATGTACGGTTGATTCGGGTAATCGTAGGAATTCCCAATTGTTAGATGTTTCTAGGGATCGATAACCGTAGGACTGAACCTTGTTAGAAAAGGGTTAGGTTCCCAATTTTTATGAATCGATTAAGAGTTTTAGGTCCCAAATGAGGAATTGGGAGTATATATCTAATGATCGTGAAATTACCTTGGAAGTGGTAGGGATAACCTTAGTGTCAGTAGAATTCCCCAACGGACGGTTAATCCCCGGTTAAGGTTATTCTAATAATTGTTGGCAACTTGGATATTTTGGTGTTGTTGTGAATTGTACAAACTCGATGCGTTAGGTACTGAATTATGCGTTTTGGCGGACGTTTTCCCGCGTTTGGACTGCCGTTTCTGAGCTGCTGCAGGTTCAGGAAAATCCTGTGCGCGCTCAGCAACACGGGCCGTGTTGCACGACACGGGTGGCCGTGTTGCTCCTCTGAGTTGGAAGGGGTGTACTCCTGGTTGCACGACACGGGCCGTGTTGCACAACACGGGTACCCGTGTCAGAGCCCCTGTACTGATAAAATTAAATGTGCATTTTTTTCTGGACGTGCTGTACAACACGGGCCGTGTTGCACAACACGGGTGCCCGTGTTGCTCTGCTGTGATGATTTTCTGAAATTTTGGTTTTAGTGCTTTGATGTCGGATTTTTATTGCCATGCTTTTAGATATGTATCGAGCATGAATTATGATATAATTGATGTGATTGGTTGATGTTTGAATAGTATGCTGAGTGATTACATGCTATTCGTAACTTGATATGATTAATGTTTAAATAGTATGCTGAGTGATTACATGCTATTCATATCATGTTATGTTTGATATTGTTGATGTGCATGATATGTTGATCGATGTTCATAGTATGCTGAGTGTTACATACTTACATATCATGTTGCATTTGTTAATTCCCATTGTGTGGAATTAACATAGTGGCCAATATACGTGTCCGCGATTTAATGGAACGTTGAGGTGGTAGCCGTGTCCGCGATATAATGGAACGGTGAGTGATCCGTGACCCGAGATTTAATGGGGCGGTGAAGTGGTACCACATGCATGGGTGTGTTGCATTACTCGAATATGACATGAATGGATGATTTTTCCAATGTTATATTTGATTGTCTGTATGCACGTATGATTGATAAATGGTTGATGATGTTTGATGAATATTTGCAAATACGAAAGGCAATATGTCATGGATATATGAATTGTAAAGGTTGTGTAAATTATGAAATATGCTAATTATTGGGTGATGCTTATGATTTCATGAATTGATTGTTATGAATGTATAACCAAATGTATATTTGAGAAGCTCACCCTTACTGTTGAATATTTCAGATTAAGGAGCTTCGCTCAGGTGCTTGGCGAAGGCTTATCGTGTCTAGTTTAGTTTCGTTTTAGTATGTCCGGGTCATGCTCTGATAGTTGTAACTCCGGGAACGTTTGGTTGTCGAGCTGCTTTAGTCAGACTCGTTTATTCCTTTTTTTTATTTGTTATGATATAATGTTGACTTTCCAGGTGTTAATCCCTGATGACTTGGAAATTATTATAACATTTGATTTTATTAAATAAATTATTCCGCTGTGTAGACATGTACGAGTTACCACTAAAATTATGCATGACAGGAATTTATTTTATTAAAAGAGAATTGTAGCATTCCTCGATTATTACATGTACTCTGAGTTTATAATTTTAATATTTGCGAAAATTATATGCGGGTTTTAGAGGGTGTTACAATAGTGGTATCAGAGCATAGTCGGTCGTTGTGACCAGAGTCTTGAGTCAGTCATTCCTTTTCGTATGCGACTAGTGCAAGGTAACACTGTCGATACTGTATTCTGATGTGGAGTATGTTTTAATTCTCAGGAATATGGCTGGAAGAGGTAATGGACGAAATGATGCTGCACTCGCTGAGGCTTTGGGGATGTTAGCTGGTGTACTTGCTGGAAACCCAACTGGAGGCGTGATTGGTGCTGATAGGCAATTGGGAAATTTCCAAAGGAACAATCCTCCGTTGTTCAAAGGTACACATGACCCTGAAGGTGCTCAGAAGTGGCTGAAGGAAATCGAAAGGATTTTCCGTGTGATTGATTGTGCTGAAGATCTGAAAGTCAGATATGGTACGCATATGTTGGCAGAAGAGGCCGACGACTGGTGGGTTGCCACAAGGACTGAAATGGTTCAGGATGGAGAGGCACTGACTTGGGCTAACTTCAGAAGGACTTTTCTGAGGAGGTACTTTCCTGAAGATGTTCGGGGAAGAAAGTAAATTGAGTTTTTGGAGCTTAAGCAGGGCAATCTGACTGTTAGTGAGTATGCTACTAAGTTCACTGAGCTGGCAAAGTACTATGCGCACTACAACAATGATGAGGCTGGAGAATTCTCTAAATGTATCAAATTTGAGAATGGTCTCCGAGATGAGATTAAGCAGGGAATCAGGTACCAGCGTATTCGTAGATTTTCTGATCTGGTGGATTGTAGCAGAATCTTGGAAGAAGATATTACCAAGAATCGGTCGTCTCACTCTCGTGGGGCTGTTGACAAAAGAGGAAAGCAACATATGGACCGTGGCAAGCCATATGGTAGAGATAACCAGAGATCAGGCGGTTGGAAAAGGCCTAGTGGGGGAGATTCTAAGGCTCCTATCAGATGCTACAGGTGTGGTGAGTCTGGTCATCACATTCGAGATTGCAAGAGTGATGAGAAGAAGTGCTATAAATGTGGAAAGGCCGGTCATCTGTCTATTGATTGCAAAGGGAAGTCTGTTACTTGTTACAATTGTGGCGAAGAAGGTCACATTCGTCCGCAGTGTCCTAAGCCTAGGAAGGATCAGTCAAGTGGAAGAGTGTTCGCTTTGTCTGGATCTGAGACTACTCCAGAGGATCGATTGATCAAAGGTACGTGTTTTATTCATGGCACACCTTTAGTTGCAATTATTGATACTGGTGCAACTCATTCTTTCATTTCTTTGGATTGTGCTGAGAGGTTGAAACTGGACATATCTGGTATGCGAGGTAGCATGGTTGTTGATACTCCTGCATCGGGTTCAGTGACAACTTCACTTGTATGTAGGAATTGTCCTATTGAGATTTTTGGTAGAAGTTTCGGTATGGATTTAGTGTGCCTACCGCTTGAACAAATTGATATTATCCTTGGGATGAACTGGTTGGAATTCAACCGGGTTCATCTGAACTGTTTTGCTAAGACGGTGATTTTTCCAGAAGCAGTTGGTGTCGAGAATTTGACTATGACTGCTAGGCAGGTGCAAGAAGCAATGGAAGATGGTGCTAACGTGTTTATGTTACTTGCTTCGTTAGATGCAACGGGAAAGGTCAGGAGTGGTGAATTGCCAGTGGTGTGTGATTTTCCAGAAGTCTTTCCGGATGATGTTGGTGAATTACCTCCTGAGAGAGAGGTGGAATTCTCTATAGATTTAATTCCTGGTACGAGACCGGTGTCGATGGCGCCATATCGTATGTCTGCGTCTGAGTTGGCTGAATTGAAGAGTCAGTTGGAGGATTTACTGGAGAAGAAGTTTATTCGTCCAAGTGTTTCACCTTGGGGTGCTCCGGTATTGTTGGTTAAGAAGAAAGAAGGTTCTATGAGACTGTGTGTTGATTACAGGCAATTGAACAAGGTAACCATTAAGAATCGGTATCCGTTACCGAGGATTGATGATTTGATGGATCAACTAATTGGAGCTAGTGTATTCAGTAAGATTGACTTGAGATCTGGATATCATCAGATTCGTGTGAAAGCGGAAGATATTCAAAAGACTGCTTTTCGAACGAGGTATGGGCATTACGAATATTCTGTTATGCCGTTCGGAGTTACTAATGCACCTGGTGTTTTCATGGAATATATGAACAGGATTTTTCATCCGTATCTGGATAAGTTTGTTGTGGTTTTTATTGATGACATTCTGATTTATTCCAAGAATGACGAAGAACATGCGGAACATCTCAGAATTGTGTTAGAGTTGTTGAAAGATAGGAAGTTGTATGCAAAGTTGTCCAAATGTGAGTTCTGGCTGAATGAAGTTAGTTTTCTTGGACATGTGATTTCTAAAAATGGTATTGCGGTGGATCCTACAAAAGTAGAAGCGGTATCTCAGTGGGAAGCGCCGAAGACTGTTTCGGAAATCAGAAGTTTTCTTGGTCTTGCAGGTTATTATAGAAAGTTTATCGAAGGATTCTCAAAGTTAGCATTGCCGTTGACGAAGTTGACTCGTAAAGGACAAGCGTTTATTTGGGATTCTGATTGTGAGAAAGGTTTCCAAGAATTGAAGCGGAGATTGACTAGTGCTCCTATTCTGATTTTGCCGAATCCGGTGGAATCTTTTGCGGTCTATTGCGATGCATCTCTGTTGGGTCTAGGTGGTGTTTTAATGCAGAATCAACAGGTAGTTGCGTATGCCTCGAGACAGTTGAAGGTTCATGAAAGGAACTATCCTACTCATGACTTAGAATTGGCAGCAGTTGTGTTTGTCTTGAAATTGTGGAGACATTATCTGTATGGCTCGAGATTTGAAGTGTATAGTGATCATAAGAGTTTGAAGTATCTTTTCGATCAGAAAGAGCTCAATATGAGGCAAAGAAGGTGGTTGGAATTTCTCAAAGATTATGATTTTGGTTTGAATTACCATCCTGGTAAGGCAAATGTAGTTGCAGATGCTTTGAGCAGGAAGTCCTTGCATATGTCTATGATGATGGTTCGTGAATTGGATTTAATTGAACAATTCCGAGATTTGAGTCTAGTTTGTGAAAGTACTCCGAAGTGTGTTCGTTTGGGTATGTTGAAACTTACTAGTGGTATTCTAGAAGAGATCAGGATCGGGCAGAAATCTGATGTTAATTTAGTTGATAAATTGACATTGATCAACCAAGGTCAAGGTGGTGAGTTTAGGATTGATGAAAATGATGTTATGAGAATTGGCGATAGAGTTTGTGTTCCTGATGTCGCAGAAATCAAGAAAAGTATATTAGAGGAAGGACATCGCAGTGGGATGAGTATTCATCCGGGTGCCACGAAAATGTATCATGATTTGAAGAAATTGTTTTGGTGGCCGGGAATGAAAAAGGAAATAGCTGAATTTGTGTATGCATGTTTAATCTGTCAGAAATCGAAGATTGAGCATCAGAAGCCGTCTGGATTTATGCAACCAATGTTTATTCCAGAATGGAAGTGGGATAGTATTTCTATGGATTTTGTATCTGGGTTGCCGAGGACTCCTATGAATTGTGAAGCGATATGGGTCGTTGTGGATAGGTTGACTAAGTCTGCTCATTTCATACCGGTGCGAATGGATTACTCGATGGAGAGATTGGCACAGTTGTATATTGAGAAAATAGTGAGTTTGCATGGAGTTCCTTCTAGTATTGTGTCAGATAGAGATCCGAGGTTCACTTCGAAATTTTGGGAAGGATTGCAGAAGGCTTTGGGTACTAAGTTGAGATTGAGTTCAGCTTACCATCCTCAGACTGATGGACAGACGGAGAGGACGATTCAATCATTAGAAGATTTATTGCGTGCTTGTGTTTTAGAGCAGGGTGGAACTTGGGATAGCTATTTGCCATTGATTGAATTTACTTATAACAATAGTTACCATTCGAGTATTGGTATGGCTCCGTTTGAGGCATTGTATGGTAGACGGTGTAGAACACCTTTGTGTTGGTATGAATCTGGAGAGAGTTCGGTAGTTGGGCCAGAGATTGTTCAGCAGACTACTGAAAAGATCAAATTGATTCAAGAAAAGATGAGAGCTTCTCAGAGTCGTCAGAAAAGTTATCATGATAAGAGGAGAAAGAATTTAGAATTCAATGCTGGAGATCATGCGTTTATGAGAGTTACTCCGATGACGGGTATTGGTCGGGCGTTGAAGTCTAAGAAGTTGACTCCGCGTTTTATTGGTCCGTTTCAGATTACGGAAAGAGTTGGAGAAGTTGCTTATCGTATTGCTTTACCTCCGAGACTTGTGAATTTGCACGATGTTTTTCATGTTTCTCAGTTGAGGAGATACATTCCAGACCCATCTCATGTAATCCAAATAGATGATGTACAGGTAAGAGATAACCTGACAGTAGAAGCATTGCCTATGAGGATAGAAGATCGGGAAGTGAAACAGTTAAGAGGTAAAGAGATAGCATTGGTGAAGGTTGCTTGGGGAGGTCCAGCAGATGGAAATATCACTTGGGAGCTGGAGAGCCAGATGAAAGAGGCTTATCCGGAGCTGTTCGTCTAAGGTATGTTTTCGAGGACGAAAACTCTTTTAGTGGGGGAGAGTTGTAACACCCCGTTTTCAATTAATTGATTTATTTGAATTTGGGAATTTATTTTATTAGAATTAATAAAATAAAAAGAATTATTTATTTTGGAGTATTTGAGGAAAATAAAAGAAATAAGGAATATTAGAATTTTTATGTTATTGGGCTTAGATGTTGTTTGTAAAGAGTGGGGGTGCAGAGAAATAAAGTTATGTTTGAGACTTAGGCCATTTTCTCATTTTTTTGGTTTTCACGTAAGAACAGAAGTTGGAATTTGGGAAAAGAGAGCTCTGAAGAACGGAGAACGAAGAACATCGCTCAAGAACTCAAAGCTGCTAATTGATAAGGTAAGGGGGGTTTATTACTCGATTTATATTTGTTTATGGGTTTATGTACGGTTGATTCGGGTAATCGTAGGAATTCCCAATTGTTAGATGTTTCTAGGGATCGATAACCGTAGGACTGAACCTTGTTAGAAAAGGGTTAGGTTCCCAATTTTTATGAATCGATTAAGAGTTTTAGGTCCCAAATGAGGAATTGGGAGTATATATCTAATGATCGTGAAATTACCTTGGAAGTGGTAGGGATAACCTTAGTGTCAGTAGAATTCCCCAACGGACGGTTAATCCCCGGTTAAGGTTATTCTAATAATTGTTGGCAACTTGGATATTTTGGTGTTGTTGTGAATTGTACAAACTCGATGCGTTAGGTACTGAATTATGCGTTTTGGCGGACGTTTTCCCGCGTTTGGACTGCCGTTTCTGAGCTGCTGCAGGTTCAGGAAAATCCTGTGCGCGCTCAGCAACACGGGCCGTGTTGCACGACACGGGTGGCCGTGTTGCTCCTCTGAGTTGGAAGGGGTGTACTCCTGGTTGCACGACACGGGCCGTGTTGCACAACACGGGTACCCGTGTCAGAGCCCCTGTACTGATAAAATTAAATGTGCATTTTTTTCTGGACGTGCTGTACAACACGGGCCGTGTTGCACAACACGGGTGCCCGTGTTGCTCTGCTGTGATGATTTTCTGAAATTTTGGTTTTAGTGCTTTGATGTCGGATTTTTATTGCCATGCTTTTAGATATGTATCGAGCATGAATTATGATATAATTGATGTGATTGGTTGATGTTTGAATAGTATGCTGAGTGATTACATGCTATTCGTAACTTGATATGATTAATGTTTAAATAGTATGCTGAGTGATTACATGCTATTCATATCATGTTATGTTTGATATTGTTGATGTGCATGATATGTTGATCGATGTTCATAGTATGCTGAGTGTTACATACTTACATATCATGTTGCATTTGTTAATTCCCATTGTGTGGAATTAACATAGTGGCCAATATACGTGTCCGCGATTTAATGGAACGTTGAGGTGGTAGCCGTGTCCGCGATATAATGGAACGGTGAGTGATCCGTGACCCGAGATTTAATGGGGCGGTGAAGTGGTACCACATGCATGGGTGTGTTGCATTACTCGAATATGACATGAATGGATGATTTTTCCAATGTTATATTTGATTGTCTGTATGCACGTATGATTGATAAATGGTTGATGATGTTTGATGAATATTTGCAAATACGAAAGGCAATATGTCATGGATATATGAATTGTAAAGGTTGTGTAAATTATGAAATATGCTAATTATTGGGTGATGCTTATGATTTCATGAATTGATTGTTATGAATGTATAACCAAATGTATATTTGAGAAGCTCACCCTTACTGTTGAATATTTCAGATTAAGGAGCTTCGCTCAGGTGCTTGGCGAAGGCTTATCGTGTCTAGTTTAGTTTCGTTTTAGTATGTCCGGGTCATGCTCTGATAGTTGTAACTCCGGGAACGTTTGGTTGTCGAGCTGCTTTAGTCAGACTCGTTTATTCCTTTTTTTTATTTGTTATGATATAATGTTGACTTTCCAGGTGTTAATCCCTGATGACTTGGAAATTATTATAACATTTGATTTTATTAAATAAATTATTCCGCTGTGTAGACATGTACGAGTTACCACTAAAATTATGCATGACAGGAATTTATTTTATTAAAAGAGAATTGTAGCATTCCTCGATTATTACATGTACTCTGAGTTTATAATTTTAATATTTGCGAAAATTATATGCGGGTTTTAGAGGGTGTTACAAACGAGACACTTTCGAGGCCCAATTCTACGCCAGCGACAAGAAGGTATTGGAACTCACTAAGCAACTTCATGAGGAGCGGAACCTTAATGCCTACATCGCACCAAAAAGGATGCGTACAACTTTTTTATCTTAGAGTTTTTGTAAGCCCAAAAGAGGCATGATGTACTCAAACTTTGACTTATTAATATAACCTATGTTCCTTTTTTGGTCTAAAGCAAATTTAAATCTCTAATTTCCTTGAAATCATTGCATATGCATTTACCATTCATCATAATATAAGCAGGTTTCTTACGACAAGTCTCCTCATCTTTCTACTGTTTATTTCAGTAAGATGGATCACGAGCAGACAGTAAAAGACCTCCAGGTGCAGAACGCTCAATTTCAACATATTTTCTTGACTCTAGCCAAAGGACAAGAAGATTTGAAAACCTTGCTGGTTGAAGAAAAGAAGAAGAAAGCAAAGAAAGTAACCGGAGTTCTGAATATGGGAAGAAGGTTTCAAGGACAAGCCAGACAGACCCTAGACTTTACAACATCATCTGGTGAAAAGGATAATCAAGAAGTGAAAGGCAAGGAAGCGGTTGTCCAGCTAGAATCTGAGGAGGAAGAAGAAGAAGACTACTCTAAAGAGCAGTATCCCCCGACCGACGACAAATACAAACATCTGGAAGAACGACTAAGTGCAATGGAGATTCAGAAAGTGCATGGGTTGGACTTTGAGGAGCTGGGTTTGGTGTCTGGGATTGTTATTCCACCAAAATTCAAGGCACCGATATTTTCTAAATACGACAGAGTTCGTGTCCCAAGATGCATCTCCGATCCTATGTGAGGAAGATACAACCTCACACTGCTGATAGAGATTTGTGGGTACACTTCTTTCAAGACAGTCTATTCGGAACTCAGCTTGATTGGTTCTATCAACTGGAAAGGGCCAATATCCATAATTTGGAAGACCTTGTCGTTGCTTTTTATAAACAATATCAGTACAACACAGACCTTGCTCCTACCCACAATTAACTCCAGAGTATGGCTATGGTTTCAAGTGAAGGTTTCAAAGACTACGCTCAGAAATGGAGGGACTTAGCAGGAAAAGCCCAGCCTACCCTTTCTGAAAGAGAACTAGTAGACATGTTTCTGGGTACCCTGTTTGATCCTTTCTTTAATCATTTAATTGGAAGCTCCTCAGCAGGCTTCACTGAATTAATCTTGACTGGGGAAAGAGTGGAAGCTGGGATTAAGAGTGGGAAGATTCAAAAGGATGCATTCTCTGCTGCTGTAAGAAAACCATTTATTGGTAAGAAAGAAGTTGGTGCTATGTATCCTCAAAGGAATCAAGAAAGAAATGAACGCCGACCAATGGTAGAGGTTGTCATGATCCCAAAGCCTGCACCTACTCAACAAAGGAACGATCAACCTAGAACAGAAAGACCAGTAAGACAATTTACCCAGATAAATATGACACTATCTCATGTCCTGCCGCATTTATTGAGATCTAATCTGGTAACTTTGAAAGAGCTCCAAAGAATCCTAACACAACCTCTCCTCATTACCATCCTAATGCACACTGTGCATACCATTCAGAAAGTCCAGGCCATGACACTAACAATTGTTGGACTTTGAAAAACAAGGTGCAAGAACTTCTTGAAGCAAAATAAATTGAGTTTGATTCTCCTGAAATCCCAAATGTTATCACCGCTCCTATGCCCAAGCATGGCCATGGTGGTAACGCTGTTGAAGATGATATGTTCGTTACTGCTATTGATGAACTTGTTACTCCTCTCATGACCGTCAAGAAGAACCTATTGAAGGCCGATTTATTTCCGGGCTATGATGAAGGCTGCCACTTCCGTCTACCCCTACCAACTGGTTGTCATCTATTAAAAGCAGGTGTTCAACTCCTAATGGATGACAAAGAGATTTTGTTAGAAAAGACTCCCAATCCAACCATTTCCCACAATGATGTTTCGATTGTAACCATTTCTGCCAATCCTTCCAGGGTCTCCACCAAAAGAATCTTTAGGATTACATCAGTTCCTAAAGTAGATCCACTAATAATTACTATGCCAGGTCCAACTTCGTACTCATCAGATAAAACTGTCCCGTGGAATTATGGGGGTGAAGTCTACTATCACGACGTCAAGCAAGATTGGCCGGCTATTGAAGACTTAATTTCTAAGAAGGTTGACACTGACATCAGCAACATTGCGGGATCCAGCAAGATAACCCGAAGTGGCAGAGTATTCTCCCCAGAGATTTCTCCTCCAAAGATTGTTATCGGTCCTGTGATCATCCATGTTTTTGTTCCTGTTGATACCACTACAACTACATATCCTATAGTCACACCTACTGATACTCCTACCATCGAGTCGACCGAGACTCGGGGTAAAGGAATTCTGGTTGAGCCTGTTCGGATGAAGGCGTAATCAATATCTATCCTCGAGGCCTCCCAAAAGGAGATGGAAGAAATTCTGAAAATTATAAAGAGAAGCGACTACAATGTAGTCGAACAGCTAGGGAAGACTCCGTCAAAGATTTCCATGCTGGCTTTATTGTTGTGCTTCAAGGATCATGCGAAGGCCTTGGTGAAATTCCTTAAAACTTCCCATGTACCACAAGAAACCTCTGCTGATCAGTTCCAAGATTGCGTGGCCAGTTTAACCGTTGAGAATGGTTTAGGCTTTTTTGATGCTGGCTTGACACCTAGGGGGAGGAAGCACAACGAGGAATTTCATGTCTCTATCGAATGCAGGGGCACAACTTTTACCCATGTCTTGGTTGATACCGTTTCGTCTTTGAATGTGCTGCCTAAGAAGGCTCTTGATAGACTTGACTGCGAAGGTTTGACCTTAAAACCCAGAAACATAGTGGTAAGAGCCTTTGACGGTTCAAAGAGAATGGTGCATGGGGAGGTGGACATCCCCATAAAAGTTGGAACATAAACCTTTGATTCAACTTTTTACGTGACAGACATTCCCCCTTCTTATTCTTGCTTATTGGGCCGACCATGGATTCACAACGCTGGTGCCGTTACCTCTACATTACATCAAATGCTGAAATATCCAACTGAGGGGAAAATCATTATTGTCCATTGAGAAGAGGAATATATGGTAAGTCACTTAAACTCCTTCAGGTACGTGGAATTGGATGGTGAATTCATTGAAACTCCATTTCAGCACTTCGAGGAAGTCCCAAAAACCGTGGCAGTAATCAAGGTTGTTTCCCAAGTCCCAAAGATTACAAGACCTCCGCTAAAGATATCTTCTCTGAAATATTCCAAGGTCGTGATCAAAGAAGGTGGGTGCACTATTTTGGGCCAACTCCCAGATATCCCATATAAATCTGACAAATTCGGGTTGGGTTTCACTTCAGGAGCCCAGAAAGTTGTACGACGTGCTCGTGTCGGGGGACCACCCTTGAAGATCAGCAACCACAGAATCAACACAGTGGAGGATGATGAGGACAGCTATGACTTGGAGGAATGGATTTTCCCAACTGTCAATGGAGGACTCATCAACTGGGAAGCTAAAGATTTTGTCCCAATTACTTTTATCCCACATTAATTGTCTTTAAATTTTGTTGGACCTGTAATAGTTAAACAATTCAGAATTTTTAAACTGTGTGTCTTACCCGAGGCACAACGGTCCATTTGTAAGGGTTGTTACCTCATTTTCAGATGTCATCAATGAATCATGGACGTTTTTTCATACAAACTTTGTGCTCTTTGTCTTTCTTCTTAAATTTTTATTTCTTTCAAAGATAGCTATAGTATTACACACACTCACATTCAAAATGAAGATCTACATCCATTCGGGATCCCATGGGTAATGATTCTGCTATGGCTTTCTGTGACTCTGAGAATCTAATCTACCAAGTCGAAGATGAAGGTGAGGAAGATTGTGAAGTCCCAGGAGAATTATCTAGGTTACTACAACAAGAAGAGAGGACCATACAGCCCCACAAAGAACCAGTGGACACAATTAACCTAGGTACAAAAGAGGACAAGAAAGAAGTCAAAGTGGGTGCCAATCTAGAACCCAGTGTCAAGAAGCATCTGATTCAGTTGCTACATGATTATGTCGAGGTCTTTGCCTGGTCGTATGAAGACATGCCAGGACTTGATGCTGATATCGTGGTATATCGTCTGCCAACAAAAGAAGACTTCCCTCTGGTAAAACAAAAGGTCTGTCACATGCGACCAGACATGTCAGAGAAGATCAAAGCGGAAGTCATGAAATAATTCAACGTCGGATTCTTGGCCGTCACCTCCTATCCTCAATGGGTCGCCAATGTTGTTCCGGTGCCTAAAAAGGACGGCAATATGCGAATGTGCATGGACTATAGAGATTTGAATAGGGAAAGCCCTAAGGATGATTTCCCACTTCCCCGCATCGATATTCCAGATGACAATACATCACAACATAAGGTGTTTTCCTTCATGGATGGTTTCTCAGGTTACAATCAAATCAAAATGGCGGCTAAGGACATGGAGAAAACAACCTTTGTCACACAATGGGGCATTTTCTGTTACAAGGTTATGCCATTCGGGTTGAAGAATGCTGGGGGAAACCTATCAGCGTGCCATGGTAGCTCTATTTCACGACATTATACATCACGAAATAGAGGTCTATGTGGACGACATGATAGCCAGATCTCAAACTGAAGAGGAACATCTTGATCATTTACAGAAACTGTGTGAGAGGCTAAAGAAATACAAGCCGAGGTTAAACCCAAATAAATGCACATTCGGGGTGAGGTCCGGTAAACTCCTAGGCTTTGTCGTTAGTGGTAAAGGTATCAAAGTGGACCCTGCCAAGGTGAAGGCGATGCAAGAAATGCATGCTCCTCGTACCGAGAAGGATGTCATGGGATTCTTGGGACGTTTAAACTACATTTCCAGATTCATTTCTCACCTGACAGCTACTTGTGAACCAATCTTCAAATTATTGAAGAAAGATCAAGTAGTCAAATGGAATGATGAGTGCCAAACTGCCTTCGACAAGATCAAAGAGTACCTACAAGAGCCTCCTGTTTTGATGCCACCAGTCGAGGGAAGACCCTTGATCCTGTATCTAACTATTTTGGAAAATTCAATGGGGTGTGTGCTGGGCAGAATGACGAGTCTGGCCGAAAAGAGCATGCTATTTATTACCTGAGCAAAAATTTTACCGACTGTGAAACAAGATATTCACTGCTCGAGAAAACTTGTTGTGCTCTGGCATGGGCTGCTCGCCGGCTAAGACAGTATATGTTGACCTATACTACCTTATTGATACCCAAGATGGATCCAATAAAATACATATTCGAGAAGCCTGCCCTCTCTGGGAGAATAGCGAGATGGCAGATGATCCTGACGGAATATGACATTCAGTATACTACCCAAAAAGCATTAAAGGGAAGTGCACTAGTCGATCACCTTGCTCATCAAGTTGTGGATGACTACCAATCCATAAAGTTCGAATTCCCGGATGAAGACATCATGATGGTAAACAACTGTGAAGAATTAAGACCATATGCCGGACCTGAACAAGGATCCCGATGGACAATGGTTTTTGATCGGGCATCTAACACACTCGAAAATGGAATCGGTGCTTTACTAATATCTCCGGAAGGATGTCATACTCCCTTTGCCGCAAGACTCTATTTCAACTGTAAAAATAACATGGCAGAATACGAAGCTTTCATTTTTGGTCTCAAAGCTGCCATAGGTTTAGGGATCAAGTCCTTAAGTGTATTCATAGATTCAGCCTTGGTCATCAGTCAGATCAATGGAGAATGGGACACTAAACACCCTAACCTCATCCCTACAAAGAACATGTGTTGACATTAATCCCACATTTCGAGAAGATTACCTTCGAGCATTTCCCGTGAGAAGAAAATTAACTAGCGAATGCGCTGGCCACAATGTCATCCATGTTTAAACTCAAATGGGATAACAAGGCTCCCGAGATCACTATTGAACGAATGGATGAACCAACTCACTGTCACGAGATCAATACTGAAGAAGTAGTGGACCGACTTTGGTTTCACGAAGTCAAGAGGTATCTCGAGGCTCAAGAGTATCTAGAAAGATCTTCAGTCAATGATAAGAAGTTCTTAAGGAGATTCTCAGCCAAGTTCTTCCTTAGTAATGGAATTCTCTACAAACGCAACCATGAATTTGTATTACTTCGTTGCATAGACAAGGTTGAGGCAGAGAGGATCATGGCTGATCTACATGAAGGCACTTTTGGCACCCATTCCAGTGGGTATACGATGGCAAAGAAGATCCTACGGGAAGGTTATTACTGGTTTTCCATGGAAGCAGATTGCTATCAACACTCTCGAACCTTCCACAAGTGTCAGATCTATGCTGACAAGGTGCACGTACCTCCAGTTCCTCTGAATGTCTTGACGGCTCCTTGGCCCTTTGCTATGTGTGGCATCAATATAATTGGGGAAATAAAGCCAACAGCCTCTAATGGACATCACTTTATCTTGGTGGCCATTGATTATTTCACGAAGTGGGTTGAGGCAGCTTCTTTCGCTTCTGTAACCAAGAATGTTGTTTCCCGGTTCATCAAACAGAATCTCATCTGTCGATACGGTATCCTGGAGAGGATCATCATAGAAAATGGTACAAATCTCAACAACACTATGATCACCGCACTGTGCGTGCAATTCAATATCAAACACCATAATTCTTCCCCTTACCGGCCAAAGATGAATGGTGCTGTCGAAGCTACAAATAAGAACATCAAAAAGATCATACAGAAAATGACAGTCAATACAAAGACTGGAATGAGATGCTACCATTCGCCCTCCAAGGTTATCGTACCATGGCGCGCACATAAACCGGTGCAACACCTTACTCTCTGGTATACGGCATGGAGGCTGTCTTGCCTATTGATGTTCAGATCCCTTCTCTGAGAATTATGAAGGATGCAGGGCTGAATGAAGAAGATTGGATCCAAACTCGTCTTGATCAACTAAACTTTATTGATGAGAAAAGGCTTACTGCTGCCTGTCATGGTTAAATGTATCAAAAACGAATGATCAAGGCTTTCAACAAAAAGGTCAGACGCCAAGTGTATCAAGTCATGGAGTTGGTGATCAAGCGCATCATACTGCCGCAAGGTGATCCCAGGGGCAAATGGAATCCTACATACGAAGGACCGTTTGTGATCAAAAGCATATTCTCTGGTGGAGCAATGATATTAACCACTATGGATGGCGATGACCTGCCACACCCTGTAAATGCAGACATAGTCAAAAGATACTACGCATAAGAGACCCGCTAGGTTGACACACCTAGGCAAAACAAGGGCATCCCGGTGAACCAAAAAGGTTCGGGCAAAAATTAGGGATAAAACAAAAAAAATCTGTACACTTGGCAAGTTGAAAACCCGAAAGGGAAACTTGGGCAAAAAAAGTTTATCCCGGTGGACTGAAAACCTGAAAGGGCGGTCCAGGAAAAAGTTAGGGAATTAAAGCGTACGATTGTGTCCCGTTTGGATCACCTTACAGACAACCTTTGGCTTCAACTGACAAAATCAACGGTTCTAATCAATCTAATCAACTTCAAACAAGGTAGCAAGTGGACAAGACGCTCAGAGACACGAAGGCTATAGCAGAATGGGAACCCCATGGTATTATTGCACATAGCTATCTTTTCTTTGTATCAAATTTTCATTTTTTACGAAGATATTCCCTTACCAGAATGTTCGTCTCATTGTACAAAAAAGACTTATTCCAGTTAATACAAAGATACCCCTTTGAAAGTGCAAAACTATCTGTTTTTCTTTATTTCTGTGTTTTGTTTACAAAAACATCCAATGATTTATTTTTGAACATATGCATTTTAACGTAACTACTATTTACAAATGAACAAAAAGTAACAAAAAATAGAAAGACAATCGCTAATGGCTTTAAGAAATAGGATAATATCTTTAGACTATTCCATAAAATCCCCCACAGTGTGTAGCTTAATCCCCAGCAGAACAAAACTTCCAGTTATCACTCCCCGGTAGAAGTCGCCAAATTTCCCAAGATTTCACAAGCAATACACGACGTTTCCCTTACAACAAAGTTTATTTCTCTACCAAATAGAAGCTCATCAACTCATCAGCACTTCAAAACATGAAGACTTACACTCCACGTCCCCAACAGCAGTCAGGGATTTATTTTCCCTAATCCAACAGTGCTACAGCAGCATAGCTTACATGCCCATACATCGCATCCATACATCATAGCATTGATAACATGAACGCATACAACATAATCTCATTCATTTTATTGAGATCATCATTATACAATGCATTTCATATATCATGACATTGCATACAACTAATCTTTCATCTCTTCAGGAAAGATCAGTCAGCAGATGGCTATCATCAACAATTTACAAAAAGGTCAGAGATTGATACCTGAAACAAGCCAGGATAATTATCTACATGACCAGTTGAACCTTTAGATACAGTTCGGATAAGCTCCAGACACGGACGCCATTATGATATTCATTCAGATTCAGCTTTCAGATATAGTTCAGATACGCCTCAGACACGGATGCCATCCTGATACTCATTCAAATTCAGCTTTTAGATACAATTCATATACTATCTAGACACGGATGCCATTCTGATACTCATTCAGATTTAGCTTTTAGATATAGTTCAAATACGCTCCAGACATGGATGCGATTCTGATACTCATTCAGATTCAGTTTTCAGATACAGTTCAGATACACTCCAGACACGGATGCCATTCTGATACTCATTTAGATTCAGCTTTCAGATACAGTTCAGATATGCTCCATACACGGATGCCATTATGATACTCATTCAGATTCAGCTTTCAGATACAGTTCAGATACGCTCCAGACACGGACGCTATTCTGGTACTCATTCAGTTTCTCCTTCAGATATAATCCAGATACGCTCCAGACACGGATGCCATTCTGATACCCATTCAGATTCAACTTTCAGAAATGAGTCAAATACAATCCATTTATGGATATTATTCTAGTACTCAACCCGACACATCCACTATTCCAATGTAAATCAGCCACAGGTTTATTCTGACACTTCTTCTATTCCTACCATTAATCATTCTTGGATGGCATCTGCAATCCCATCTCCAACAAATTTCCACCATCTCTCCAAATTGCATCTTTAAGCCCATTCCCTACACCATCAACTTCAACATCCTCGAGTGCAAATTTCTAGGCACTCTAGTGTCCAATCATCTTCCACCTTCAAGTCACGAATGGCAAATTCACCAATCTAACTCTTCAGGTTTAAGAAGATTGAACAGGAGAAACTGTTGTACCCTAAAATTTTCCCTCTCACTTATCAAATATTTTCTCACAAAAAATATCTCTTGGTTTGACTGCACTAGGGTTGATCAACTCAAGACACCTCCTTAAGCACTGATGACTAAAATTTGGGTTTGATATTGCACAAGGATAATTGAACTTTCAATGCCTAATATGACTTTCATGGATCATTATGGACCCTCAATATTACTCATGTCAAGTTTCAAGCCTTGGATCACACTTTTGCTTAGTCAATTGAGCAGTTGACCTAAAAATCAACTATATTGGGGAAAAAGTCAACTATGGCCAATTTACAGTCAAACTTCACAATTTTTGATCCAAATCAACATTATAAACTCATATGTATCATTTGATCAAGTTTGGACCACAATTCCTCAATAAATTTGATCAAATCATCAAAAGGGGAAATGGTCAAAATTAGGGTTTTGATTGAGAAAGGGCAATTTCTGATTTTTGACCTAGAAAATGGTTAATTGGTTTGAGGCATGATATCAAGAGTTAAATTGCATCATTTTGACCTAATGGCATGACCCAAAACATTTCTCAACATCAATTGGAGTGATAGTGAATTTCCAGTCAACTAATCAAAAGTCAATTGTACACTGAAAAGTCAAACTTTGACTTTTTGGTCAAAATCAAATGTCAAAGATTAAAATTCATTAAAACATGTCAAAATATGAAAATTATTCATCAAGAAATCAAAAATTCAAGATTTCATTTTGAAAAGTCAAAGTTTTCTAACTTAGAAATTTTTCTAAGTGTTTAAAACTTCATGTTTTTTCACAACTTTGAGCAAATTTTTCACCATGATGCAAGATGATTCAGAAGAAACTTTCAACACGAAAGTTGTAGATCTACATGAGATATAAAAAATTTCTTTACACAAATTCTTATAAAATGCTTGGATCTCAAGTTATTAATTCATGAAGTCATAGTCTTAAAACTAAACACTTAGTGAAATTTTGCCCTAGTTTAGGCAGGATTTTGACCTAACTTCATGACACTTTTTCATATAGTTCCAAGGGGAATTTTCAAAATTAATTCAAAGAGGGATTATAGAGAACATTACAAGCTTTCCAAAATGTCCAAGAACTCCTTGATATCATTCTTGAGCAGGGAGAATCGAAGTGAGGAAGTTAGGGTTTTCAAGCTTGAATTACAAGTCATTTTTGATGAACACATGAACAAAATCCATGCTAGGCCGCATAATCTTTGTTTTCATGCCTCAAACTTGTTTTTAACTCCATAATTAAATGATTACACATCTGTTAGCGCTTTGATCGAAGCAATTGAGCTATTATCCAAGTTTCATTTCCATTAATGGCACAAAGTTAACATTGCCATTCTTGTAAAGCAAGCTTTTTGCATAAAGTCTATTCTTGAGCCCCTAACTTGTTCCCTTTGATCACACTCCATCCACAAAGTCAAAAGCAAGTATGTTTAAAGCATAACCACTCTATCTTAGCAAGTAAACAAGGCATGGAAACTTGAATTTCTCAACAAAAAAAATCACATGTTATGCATAAACTTGTGATTTTGAATTCTGAACAACAACAAGCTTCCAAAATTATTGCTTATAAATAGAGGCACTATTTATAAGCTAGAACACGAGCTCAAGCACCCTGAAACACTCCCAAACTCCCTCTATTCAGAAATTGCACAAAAACTCCATTGATACACAATTCTGACCTTAAACTTGTATCTCTCATTTCCCTCGTGCGTTTTCCCTCAAATTCATTTCTAAAGTTTCCTTACATCAAATATAGTCCATCCTTGTCCTTAGTTTGGAACTGTAACTCCACCTTCATCATCCTCCATAACCAAAAACAAAGGTCTGCAACTTGACTTCTCCAGACCATTCTAGCCATCCATTGCTCAAGCAAACCATTGAATTAGCTTCCTAGGAACTTGAGGAAGCTAACTTGATTATTGCAACACTTTGAATCAAGCTCATTTGCATTTCACGATTTGCAGTTTTGAGGTATTTTTCTTAAACTTCTATCTTCATATTTAGGCATTGTTAGGCTTGCATTTGTGAAGATAAAATATAGACATCATTACCCTAAATCTATACATGTCCATAGATTTCATTTATTTCGATTGAGCTAGGAGAATTTTGAGTTTGAACTTTCTGAAATATTTAGGTCAGAATTTGGTACTTTTAGAAATTCTCATTCATCTTTGATTTATAGCTTATGATATTTATATGGTTGGATTCGTGTGAAAAAATGGAGCAATTTTCAAGTTTACATTTTTGCAAATGGTTGAGAAATGAGCAAGTTACAGATCCTTCGGCTGGAGGTTGAAGATGAAGTACAGTCAGGGCAGGTTTTATGTTATGTATTTATCATTTCATACAAGTTAACGGATGTATCACTACTCCAGTGGTTAAAGCGCGCTCCTGTCACTATGTGGTCCTGGGTTCAAGCCCCAGCATGACCTTTTTCTATTTTTTCCACTTTTTTTTTGTTGACATTTTTGCATTTTTTTGCAGCGCCTGGCCCGTCCTTTGGGCCTGACTCTTTTTTTCTCACCATACCCTTTGTTTCACTTATCAACCCCGTTGACTTATTTTTATTATTATTTTTTTTTACTTTTTTATGTTTTATTTATTATTATTATTAATACTATTACTATTATTATTATTATTATTATTATTATTATTTTCATTAATCATGAAAAATCCAAAAAAATATTTTATTTATTATTTACACTTATTTATTTTATTTTCTTATAAAACAAAAATGGACTAAAAAAACATTTTTATTTTAAAAAATTAATTTCTCTTTTATATAATTAAACATTTAGACTTAGTTTTAATAATTATTTTATTTTCTTAATTAAAATTAACTTAGAATTTAGGTTTCTTTTAATTATTTAATTTTCATTATTTATCATTATTTAACTTAAAACCTTTTTCATAAAAACCCTAAAAAACATTTTTAATTTAATTTTTCCTTAATTAGTTTAAACTTAATTTTGTTTGTTTGTAATTAATCATCTTCTTCAAATTATGTTAGAAATATCTTTTTATGAAAACCAAACAAAAATCATATTTCTTTACATTTTACATTCTTGCATTCTTAACTTTATTTTTGTACATTATTCAAAATTCAATATGGTTGTAATATTTATTTAGATTTAAATTCTTGCAATATTCCCCATTTGTAATTTGTATACCCCCACCCTAAATGATGTAATATCGTAGTAATTTTAAATTCCGCAATTTCCCGCTTTATATACAAATGCTAGTAATTAGGGTTTTTGTATGGAAAGACTAAAACCAATTAATTAGCAAACCCTAATCAAAGATAAATCAAGCATGAAAATCAATACAATTTCACACAAGCATCCATAGGATAAATCCACTTGGTTGCCTTACAAAAATGGCCATGTTACGCATATGAGGTATCTTAGCAAAAACAAGCAAAAATACAAGATCATAGTCCCTCGATGACGCTATCAAAAGTTGCCTTTCAAAATGATCTTAGTCCCTAAAGAAAAATGCTAAGATATCTTGCAACATTGCTAATCATGGTTATACGATGACCCACACCCGTCCCTTTTACATACAAAGATAGGGTTATTTACCAAATCAATGGTAAGATAACAATGTCAAAGGAAAAAGGAAATGAACACGAAAGACTTTTGAGTAGGTAGAATGTTCCTAGTTACTTGCTCCATTTCAAAACAAAAAAAACATCCTTGCTATTTTCAAAACAAACACCTACACTTTCAAAACACCTTTCAAACTTGAAAACATTTTCAAAAGATCAACACCTTTGTATACATTCTTACAAACAAGAATCATTACAAAATTTTTCCTAAACAAAGGCCTCTTTCAAAAATACTTTCAAAAACCACACAAAGCATATTTTTAAACAAAAACAAGTGATCTAGAAAGTAACTAAGAGCCCATGGAAAACCATGGATGAAAAGGGTGCTAATACATTCCCTTTTCATAATCTACCCCCCGAATTCCAGAAATAATCTCAAAGGTATTTCATGTGCTTTTTCACCTTTCCTTTTAGATAAAAGAAAAGTCAGTGGCAACTCTTGCTAACCGCAACATTTGCGATCAAATGCAAAACACCCAAGTCAATTCTCCCACCGTATCATACTAACAAACTAAAACAATTTCCACACCTCACACTTTCAAAAACAAATATCTTTTAAAACACTCTCTTTTCAAACAAATATTTTCAAAACAAACATTTTTTTATACATTCTCAACGATACGAGAATCATTGCAAAAGTTTCCGCACTAAGGCGTTTTTAAAATATTTCCAAAAACAAACATTTTGTATACATTCTCAACGATACGAGAATCAATACAAAATTACCATCTTCAAAAATCTTCAAACATTTTCAAACATACACAAACACAATTCATTTCAAAGTGATCAAGCAATTAAGAGCCCGTAGATAACTAAGGATGAAAAGGATGCTAACACCTTCCCTTTTCATAACCTACCCTCCGAACTTAAGAAAATTTTCAAAAGGTATTTCCTGTTCTTTTCACCCTTTCCTTTATTGGATAAAAGAAAAGTCAGTGGCGACTCTTGCTATCCGCAATATTTGCGGTAAAATGCAAAACACCCAAGTCATTTCTCCCACCGTATTATAGAACTGGTGACTCTGGTGAGGAAATAACTTAAAAGTGGGGTTACCTTAAGAGCTAGATCACCTTTATTGCTTTATTTGTTTGCCTTGTTTGCTTTACATTTGTGGGTTATGCTTGGTTTTATTTCTTGAAAAGACCCTATACCCGGATCTGGGACATATTAGGTAAGTAGCAATAGATCGTGGGGACTATGTAGTGTAATATCGACATGGTTGAAGTGATGGTTACGTTAGTGTGACGCATTTGTTGGTATCGGTGTCCCTTGAGTCCAGTCAAGGAGAATACGAGCCCACTGTGTGGTGTCATGAAGCACTAACTGATTATAGAACCTTAGTTGAACAACTTGGTCATTAGAAAGTAGTTAGATAGTTGGCTTTGGTGAAAGACTAAAGTTGGTAGATACTAGATACTGCACTCGTTGAGATTGGACTTTCGGGATATTTTGGCCGCAGTTTGGATGCTTGAGCTAAAATAATGCCCAATGAAGAAAGATCAGTGATATTGAGGCTCCTAGAACCCGGTTACTTCTTTTAGGACAGGTTGAGCCAAATAAAACTTCAAATAGGGTATTTACCTATAAACTCCATGCAAGCCTAAACCTAAGAACTTGTGTGCTTTGTTTGTGTATGATTATTTAATCAAGTATAACATCATGACATCATGCCATAGCATTTTCACTAACCATTTCAAGGACCTAAGTATTTATCTTTGTTCTGTTTTGTAGGATATGTCTTCCACACGCATAAATACCATCAGAATCAACTTCGTAAGGGTGCCTCCTCAACTCAAAGAGTTTGCATCAAGGGTCCCTGAAAATTCTCCGTTCACCAAGAGATATGATCGACTTCTCAATCTGGTTACCTCAAGCTTTGAAGAAGACATGTGAGGGTGCTCTTTCAGTTTTTTGACCCTGTACATCATTGTTTTACCTTTCTCGATTATCAATTGGTTCCCACAGTGGAAGAATTCTCTCAACTACTAGGAGTATTTGTTCTTGATCAAATACCCTTCACTGGTTTAGAGGAGGCTCCAAGACCTGAAGTTATTTCCACGGCCTTACATTTGAAGAGTTCTGACATTGTAACTAATTGGGAGACAAGAAGTGGGGTCAAAGGCTTTTTGGCTAAATACCTGATGGAGAAGGCTTGTTTGTTTTTGGATGCCATTAACTTTCAAGCTTTTGAAGAGATCTTGGCTCTTATAATCTATGGGTTGGTGCTTTTTCCTAACCCCGACCAACCCATAGATGTGAATGCTGTCAAAATTTTCCTTACTCGTAACCCTATGCCTATATTGCTTGGAGACGTTTTGCACTCTCTTCATACTCACACTATGAGGAAGCGAGGGACTCTTATTTGTTGCTTACCTTTGTTGTCTAGGTGGTTTATTTCGTACCTTCCCCGATCAATATTTAAGAATGAGCAAGGTTTGAGGTGGTCGCAAAGGATAATGTCACTTTCTCATACAGATATCTATTGGTGCTCTCGATCTCAAAAGGATATTACTATCATTGACTATTGTGGGGAGTTCCATAATTTTACACTCTTGGGCATTAGGGGTGGTATTACTTGTAACCCTTCTCTAGCTCTACAGTAATTTGGATATTCTCAAAGAGATGGTCCCCACGATGCACTCATTCATGGTATTATATTCGATTACGAGAATGATATTCAAGGTTATCATCCAAGGTTTGTACATGCTTAGGGAATGGTAAGCAAGGTTGATAGCAAGACATTGGGGCATAAGAATTCCATCCCTCTTGAGCCTTATCTAAAATGAGTACAAGCTCGTGCTCAAAGTCTCATGATGCCATATCCAGCCATCCTACTAGTGATTATGGAGCCTATTTACGAAGGGGATATTCCTTATACCATTCTTCATCCTAAAATACCTACCGACCTCGAAGAGTTGCAGACGTTGTGGATTCAACTCAAAGGAGAGCGAGACACCTTTGAAACTCGATTCTATGCAAGCGAGAAGAAAGTGTTGGAGCTCACAAAGCAACTTCACGAGGAGCAAAGCCTGAATGCCTACATCAACACAAAGAGGAAGCGTCCATGAGATACTTGAATCTTAGGTCTTAGGAGTTTTTATTTTGTCGTCTCTTTGAGACCCTTTTGCTTTTATATTGTAAGCCCAAGGGGAAATTGTAATTCTTGAACTTATTAATGCAATTGTTGTTTTTGTTTCCTTTTTGGCTAGCAAATTTAAATCTCCTGAGGTCCTTGAAAACATTGCATTTGCATATCATGCATCATTTCATAAGCAGGTTTTCTGATACAGGTCTCCTCATCCTTTTACTGTTTATTTTAGTATAATATGGCTCTAGAGAAAACTGTTAAAGATCTACAAACTTAACACGCACAGTTCCAAGAGACTATCCTCAACCTAGCCAAAGGACAACAAGAAATGATGGAACTCCTTGTCACCAAAAAGAAGACTAAGAAGCGGGTTGTTATTCTCAACATGGGAAGAAGGTTCAAAGCTCCTGCCCGATTGGCTCAAATAGAAGAGGATTCTTCTGAAGAAGAAGACAATCAAGAAAAGGATGTTAGAAGCACCAGTGTTGGGGGGTGGAAATAACCAGATCTCTGAGGATGAAGACTACCCTGATGAGCAGTACCCACCGGCGGATGATAAATACAAACAGCTAGAAGATCGACTTAAGGTTGTGGAGATCCAAATAGTGACTGGTTTGGACTTTGGAGACTTGGGTTTGTTCCCTGGGGTGGTCATTCCCCATAAATTCAAGGTCCCTGTATTCGCCAAATATGACGGAGTCTCATGTCTAAAATTCCATTTAAGTTCATAAGTCCGTAAGATTCAACCACACACCGCCGATAGGAAGTTATGGGTTCATTTCTTCCAAGAAAGCTTATTTGGAACACAATTGGAATGGTTCTATCAACTATAGGGGACTAATATCCACACATGGGAGGATCTGGTTGCTGCCTTCTACAGAAAATACCAGTACAATGCTGACCTTGCACCAACTCCCGTGCAATTACAAAGTATGACTATGGGCTCAAGCGAAGGTTTTAAGGAATATTCTAAAAAATGGAGGGCCCTGGATGGAAGGGTGCAACCCCCTTTGACTGACCGAGAATTGGTGGACATGTTCATGGGCACTCTGTCGGACCCATTCTTTAATTTTCTTATTAGGAGTTCTTCGTCAGGATTTACTGAGCTGATTTAGACTGGTGAACAAGTTGAAAGCGGAATCAAAAGTGGAAATATCCCAATGGCCTTAACCTCTAATTCTGTAAAGAAACCATTTGTTGGTAAGAAGGAAACTAATGTTGTTTATGGACAAAGGAGTCGTATCAAGAATGATCGTCATCAGTTGGTAGGAGAAGTATTGATTTCTAACCCAACCCCAGTTCAACGACCACAACAAGAAAACAATCAGCGCCGACCAGATTCCTCGAGGAGGTAGTTTACTAGGATCAACATGCCATTGTCTCAAGCTTTACAAAATTTCTTGAAGGAAGATTTGATAACACTGCGGGATCCTCCTCAAAATCCCAACACATCATCTCCCAAACCAAATTCAAGGTTTGCATACCATTCCAATAGTCTTGGGCATGACACCAATGATTGTTGGGCCCTAAAAAGAAAAATCCACGATTTGATTGACAACAAAGTGATTGAGTTTGACCCTCCACAGACCCCAAATGTGATTACCGCACCCATGCCCAGTCATGGTAAAGGTATTAATGTTGTTGACGATGTTTCCTATGTCTCCTCCATTAGTGATTTGACTACTCCAGTAATGATCGTTAAGAAGAATCTGTTAAGAGCCGGTTTATTTTCGGGGTGCCATGTGAATTGTTACCATTGTGCTTCCTAAACTAATGGTTGTGTGTGGCTGAAGAGAGATATCCAACGCTTGATTGATAGCCATGAAATTCTGTTCGAGAAAACTTCATCCGTGAAAAGTTTACCTAAAAGTATTTTCCAAGAATTGAGACTTGAAGATGTTTCCATAATCACCATTTCCAATACTCCTATAAGGATCACCTCTAGAGGCCCTATAAGGATTCTTGCTTAGCCTAAAGTGGCTCTCCTGATCATTACTACACCGTGGCCAGTCTCCTATTCCTATGACAAAGCTGTACCCTGGGACTATGGGGCAGAGGTTTATAATCATGGTGTCAAGCAAGAGCCATGGATTACTGAAAATGAAGATCCTGAAATTACAAACATTGTCGGAACTAGTACGGTCACTAGGACATAAAGGATCTTCTCTCCGGAGATCTCTCCTCTAACAACTACTACAACACATGTTCATATTCCTGTTGCTGGGCCAACTGCTGACGCCCGAAGTAAAGAGAAAGTAACTGAGCCTGCATGGATGGAGGCGCCATCCAAAGATGTTACAATTGAAGACCCATCTAGACAAGAGATGGAAGAAACTCTAAATATCATCCGAAAAAGTGACTATAAAATAGTTGAACAACTGGAAAAGACACCCTCAAAAATATCCATGTTGTCCTTGTTATTATGCTCAGAATCACATGCCCAAGCTTTGTTGAAATTTATGAAGAATGCCCATGTACCCGCAAGAAACTACTGCTGATCAATTTGAGAATTGTGTTGCAAGCCTAACACGTGCTGATAATGGTTTAGCGCATGTGTTAGTAGATACAGGATCCTCCCTAAATGTTTTACCCAAAGCTGCTTTGGATAGACTGGACTGTGAAGGGCTGGTGCTGAAACCTAGCGATATTGTGGTAAGAGCCTTTGATGGTTCAAAAAGAATGGTCCACGGAGAGGTTGATCTTTCAATCAAGGTGGGATCTCAAGTCTTCAATTCGGCTTTCTATGTAATGGATATCCGCCCGACCTATTCTTGCTTGCTAGGACGCCCATGGATTCATTGGGAAGGTGCGGTTACCTCTACATTACACTCAAGTACCCAGTGAAAGGGAAGGTTGTCACAGTCTGTGGAGATGAATAATATATGGTCAGTCATTTGAATTTTTTCAAATATGTTGAAATGGAGGGAGAATTCATTGAACCTCTCTACGAAACATTTAAGGTAATCTCTCCAAAGATTGTTGTTTTTAAAGCTACTATTCTTGAGGTCTCTAAAAACTCACCAAGAATGGCTTCTCTGAAGGATGCTAGGACCGTTGTAGAAGAAGGAGGTTGCATTGTCTGGGGACAACTTCCTAATATCCCCTACAAGTCCAACAAATTTGGTTTGGGTTTCACTTCAAAGGCTCAAAAAGAGGTTCAACGTGTTCATGCTGGAGGACCACCTTTCCGTATTAGCAACAATGAAGTCAATGCTCTAGAAGACACCGATAGTGATGGTGACTTAGACGACTGGATATTCCCAACTACTGACGGTGGACTCAACAATTGGAAGGCCAAAGACTTCATCTCAATCTCCTTCAACCAGGAGTAATTGTTATTTCTTATTTTTATTGCTTTAAGAAATTTGTCTGTATAATTTCTTTAAAAACAATTACATTAAACCATGTGCCTTTCCCAGGGCACAATGGTCCATTTGTTAAGGTTTGTCATTTCATATATCATATGATCATTTAAAGAAAATATTGGACGATTTTGCATTCAAATTTTGCGCTCTTTGTCTTTCTTTTACTTTACTACATTTTTAAAATAGCCATGTGACCTTACATGCACACACACACACATTTACAGATCCACATCCACTCCGGATCTCATTGACAATAATTCTACTATTGTCGTTTATGACTTCGAAAATCCAATCTATCAAGCCGAATATGAAGGTGAAGAAGATTGTGAGATACCTAGAGAACTCGTTAGACTCCTGATACAAGAGGAAAATTTTATCCAACCGCACGAAGAACCGGTCGAAGTGATAAACTTGGGTACTGAGGCAAATAAGAAATAAGTCAAGATTAGCACCAACCTGAAAGACAATGTCAAGAGCATATTGGTTCAGATGTTACACGAATATGTTAAGGTCTTTGTTTGGTCATACGAAGACTTGTCGGGGCTCGATACTGATATCGTGGTTCATCGGTTGCCAATGAAATAAGGTTGTTCTCTGACCAAACAAAAGGTTCGATGCATACGTCCTAATATGTTAGAGAAAATCAAGGCTGAGGTAATTAAATAGTTCAATGCAGGTTTCTTGGTAGTGATGTCGTACCCCCCAATGGGTTGCAAATGTTGTTCCAGTGCTGAAGAAAGATGGTAAAGTCTGTATGTGTGTAGACTATAGGGATTTAAATAGGGCAAGCCCCAAAGACGACTTCCCACTACCACATATTGATGTCTTGGTTGACAACACTGCTCAACACAAGGTATTATCCTTCATGGATCGTTTCTCGGGTTATAACCAAATAAAATGGCCCCTGAAGACATGGAGAAAACTACTTTTGTCACACAGTGGGGCACCTTCTGTTATAATGTCATTCCTTTTAGGCTGAAGAATGCAGGCGCAACTTACCAATGGCATATGGTGGCTTTATTTCATGACATGATTCATCATGAGATAGAAGTCTATGTGGACGACATGATAGAGAGATCATAAACTGAGGAAGATCACCTTGTTCATTTGCAGAAACTGTTTGTCAGGATGAAGAAATACAAGTTGAGGCTGAATCCAAGCAAATGCATCTTTGGGGTAAGATTTGGAAAGCTCATAGGCTTCATTGTCAGTGGCAAAGGTATTTAGGTCAATCCTGCCAAAGTCAAACCTATCCAAGAAATTCCAGCTCCCCATACTGAGAAGTAGGTCAGAGGTTTCTTAGGACGACTAACCTACATTGCCCGATTCATTTCTCACCTGACTGCTACTTGTGAGCCACTCTTTAAGTTGTTGAAGAAAGATCAAGTAGTAAAATGGAATGACAACTGTAAAATAGCTTTTGAAAAGATTAAAGAGTACCTTCAAGAACCTCCAATTCTGATGCCACCGGTTGAAGGAAGACCTTTGATCATGTACTTAACTGTGTTATATAATTCAATGGGGTGTGTGCTGGGGCAACATGACGAGTCTGGTTGAAAAGAGCATGCAATATACTATCTTAGCAAAAACTTTACTGGTTGTGAAACAAGATATTCACTGCTCGAGAAAACTTGTTGTGCTTTGGCATGGGCTGCTCGCCGACTAAGACAGTATATGTTGACTCATACTACTCTATTGATCTCTAAGATAGATCCCATCAAGTACATATTTGAGAAGCCAACTCTCTCTACAAGAATAGCTCGATGGCAAATGATTTTAACTGAATACGATATCCAATACACAACACAAAAAGCAATCGAAAGGAAGTGTGCTGGAAGATCATTTGGCGCATCAAGCTATGGATGACTACCAATCTATGAACTTTGAATTCTCGAATGAGAACATCATGCTAATAACATATGGTGAATAACCTGGACCATATGAAGGACCTGAACAAGGATCCCAATGGACTATGGTTTTGGATGGAGCTTCTAACGCACTGGGTAACAGAATTGGTGTTGTGATCATTTCCCCCGAAGGTTTCCATACGCATTTCAGTACTAGGCTTTGCTTTGACCGTACCAACAATATGGCTGAGTACGAGGCATGCATCTTGGGTCTTAAAGCTTCTATTGATCTAAGAATCAAATTCTTAAGTGTATATGGAGACTCAGCTTTGGTAATCAGTCAAGTTAGAGGAGAGTGGTATATAAAACATCCAAATATTATCCCTTACAAAGAACTTGTTCTAACCTTGATCACGTACTTTGAAGAGGTTATATTTGAACATATCCCTATAGTACCCCAAATTTTCCCCTAAGATACCTTCATCATATCATATCAATTCAATCACAACAAGATCACATTCGGGTTTGGTTCTTCTCCCTATCTTTGACTTTATCTCTAGGAGGAGTCACCAAGCACCTTGACTTGTATTTTATGATCATCTATGTTATGTATTGATTATCCTTTAACTAATAAATACAATTAGTGTTTTCCCCAATTGTTAATGTTGTAGGTGAAAGCACAATACATTCCATCAAGGTTGATCTAGGGATTCATGAGTTAATTTTTGTGCCTTCCTCAACCAAGCTTCATTGAGATTCAAGCCTCATCATTAAAGATGTTTTCAAATAATATCATGACAAAGTATTTTATGATTCATCATGCCTCAAGATTGTCAAAATTAATTCAAAAGTACAAGAGTTGATTAAAGAAGTTTGACTAAAATGGACAAGTCTTTGTTTTCATTGATCACAAGTGCATATATCCTTCAATTCTCAAGATATTGTAGTGATGTTGGTTGCTTTTAATTTTAATTATCATCCTCAACAACTTCTATTTACATGACAAAGGTATTGGTGCAAGAAGGTTAATCAAAATTGCAAAGATTTCCCAAAGCATTTTTCTTGCTCTAGGAGTTAGGGTTTTGAACTTCAAAGGGGTATATCTTGCTCATCTTTTGGTATTTTTGAGTGATTCCAAAGACATCCTTCTATTCAAATGGTTATTAACAAATCACTTCAAAATTTCCAAGGAAATTTTGTGTGTAAGAAACTTGATGATGAAGAAAGATTACAAGTCCTCTAGATGAACCCTCAAATTCCTTTGTGTGACTTCCAATGATCATAACTTATTCAACTTTTATCACCTTGAGCCCATAATTTTTCCATAATGATATTGAAGATGTTAAACTCAACCCTTCTTTTATGTGCAAAGTATGAAAATGGATGGAATAGTCCCTAAGGATGCAAAAGATTATAGGTCATTTTATAAATTTTTGCCAACTTCAACAAGTCATAACTCTCTCAATTTTTGGAGATTTTGAATGGTTCAAGTTTCAAAATTTCGTTCAAGAGATCTACTTCATACCATCTTTTTCGGTAAAGAGAAAATTCCAAGTGGAAGACCATGTTTGGATGGAAGACATTATAAGTCATTTTTGAAGAAAAAACTTAGAAACTTTCGAAGTATGGAAAGTCAACTTCTTTTTCCCAACTTTGACTCATTGCAACTTTCAGCTCAAGCAACCATTTTATCCCATTCTTTTCCCATTGCAAATCTTGTTACCTCATCTTTCTAAATCTTCAAGAATCATACCCTAAGACCTCTTGAATTGAGAATTCCATTGATTTGAATTTAGTAACTTGAAACTGAAGTTTCATCACAAGTCAGATTTTGAAATATTTGTTTTGGCTTCTAATCACAAATTTCCATGCGATTTTTCTTCTAATCATGTTTAGCAACTTTCCAAAGGCATTTAGCATCATGAAACGCACGATTTAGCTGGGTTTTAATGCTAAATAAGTCACATTTTGTTCATGCTGCAGACCCACATGATTTCCCTTCAAACTTCATCATCTCACACGCTTAAGGATCCCATTCACTCTCTTATAAATAGAGGATCATTGCTTATTCATTTCCTAAAGCTCAGACAACCAAAATCACCCTACCAAACTCCCTCTTGAACTCAATTTTCTGCAACTTCGAATTTGCTTTTACAATATTTCTCAATCATTTTTCTTTGTTAATTCACCTTCCTTGATCCTTACTGAAGCTAACAGAAGAAGAATTAAGCTCTAAAACTCCCTGAATCGTGCTAGCCAAGTCCAGTTTCAGAGCTCTGCAACTTAACTTCAATAGGTAGATTCCTTCACAAATTCTCTCAAACTTTGATACTATTGTGAAGCTCTCATCATCCTGGTTCTAATTGCAACACTTGTTTTAACTGGAAGCACGTTTTGACCATGAAATTTCAAATCCCTTTTCAAAACTTCTCTTCCAAATTGTTTGAGCTACAATTTATATAAATTTTTCGCGAAGGTGTGGTTATCTTCGTCTTGATGAGACAAAGCGAATGGTACCGGTCTCGTGTTCTAATTTTACACTTTGAGCGACCTGGTTTTGATACTGGCTGGAGGTTGAAGATGACCAAAGTGTCATCCTTCAACCAATGAAACATCGTCATTTGGATTTTTTAAATTTCTGATTTTATATTTGATTCATTGTTTTATTCAGTAATGACCATGATATGCACATCGCGTCAGATCCCTTGGATTTGATTACTAACGCGTTTTGACTCTCATCAAATGGTCCACATGTTTTTGAATTTATTTTTTTATTTCTGATTTTTATATTTAATTGTTTTAAATTTCAAAAATTCTTAGAAAATTCATTTTAACTCCAAAAAATCTATATAAAATTATAGAAAATACTTTTGATTTTTCTCTTTCTGAGTTTTATTTTGTGTTTTGATATTTTTTATAATTTTACACTTTATTTGAATTGTTTTAAATGTTTAAAAATACTTTTATTCGTTTTTAAATTCTGAAAAGAATAGGAAAGGATCCAATGACATTGTGACAAATATTGGTGACCTCATTTATTTTTTGTTTCTGACTTTATTATTATTTTTAATTATTTTTGGTTTATTTTACCCATTTCTTTTAATTTTAAAAATAGTTTCTGACTTTAAAAATTACCAAAAATTTTATAAAAATATTTTAGTTCATTTCTGATTTTTCTATGGCCTTACTTATTTTTTCTTGATTAATTTGAATATAGTTTCTATTTTTCTCTCTTATTTCCATTTTATGATCATTTTAAAAACCTTTTTTTTTTCTTTTATTTTAAATACAATTTTATTTTTGTATATATTCTGGCTGATCTTGGATTGAAATTTTGATCATGAACTTTGTTAACATCATTGGATCCATGGTGTTGAGTCTAACTCCAAATAAAATAGATGAATGATTTTAATAATAGTTTAATTAAATTTTTGGTTGAAATGTGGTTTATTCATTTCCTATTCCCTCTTCATCTTACCCTATTCTTATTGTACTAAATTTTATTGGAGCATGATTTACATATCATGTCTCAAAACATGAGGTGCATAGATTGCTATTGACCGGCCTCAAAATAGGCGTGACTTCTATATAAGTTCACTTACGATTGCTTAACATAGCGCTAAATTTTGTCCCGATTTGAGAAAATGACCATTCATGGCCCAAACCTATGTTTGCAAGCCCAAGTATGTTAATTTGAATCCTTTGATCCAATAGCCTGGAGATCCATTGTTAGGAGGCTTTGGTTCTACCAATCCTCTAATGGAACTTCATCAATGTTGGTCAAAGTGGATCACTTAAACGTCATTGATCATTAAGTGTTACTTTGAGATTCTTAAATGGATGATATACTTGACAAAATGCAAATGTAACTTTTTGTTAAGAGGCTTTGGTTCTACCAAACCTCTAATGAGTTCCAAATGCAAGTTTCGAGATGGTCATCCAACTAACCATTAACTTCTATCAATTGACTTTATTTTATGCTTTTATTTTATGCTTTTACTTTATGTATCCTTTACTTTAGCATTTACATTTCATGCCATTTTCATCTTTGCTCACTTGAGCCTTTATCTTTTATATCATTTTTATTTTGCACTTGAGATTTTCATTTCTTTTTGAAGATACCTAATAATCAACTTGAACCCTATAAACTTTAATGTTACTTGTACTATTTGATTACTATCCTTGGCATTTTGGAGTTATGGATTTCTTGGACTTAGGAGTAGAAACCTTGACCTACTTTGGAGACCTTGTGACCTTAATTGTTATTTTGTCTGGAGTTCTTGGGGTTTATCCCAAGACATTGGGTTGTTTGCTTGTTTTGTGTGCAGGTTATTGTGGTTATGTGCTTTGTCTGTAATCTGGAATTCATCTGTGTACAACTGTTACTCTGCCAAATTTTTTTTATGAAGACGTAATGCAAATTGAAGCTTGGTATTCTTAAGAGGTTTAATAATTGTTTGCTTGGTTTCAAATCGAAAGAATGGAATTCTACATTGACTCATTATGTCAAGTGTTGGCTTCTTGTTAGTTAGATGGTCCTTTTCCACAGCTTTTACCTTTATTCTTTAGGATAGCTCCTTCATCTCCTCCCATCTTCTTTAATTTCAAAAATCTTCTCTCCCCTTTTAAAAACTCTTCTTGTTTTAAAATTCGAACCACTTTCATAGTAAACTTGGACTTAGGTCCATGCATTTTCAAAACCATTTTCTTAATCAAATTTCAATCAACTTAACAATACCTTAACATTTTTTGTGAGAAGACTAATAGGCAATCAATCTCATTCAAACTATTTTGCCATTTTGTCTTTTTATCCTTCAAAAAATTTTCTCAAAAGATTAGACTCTTGTCAACCCTTGTAGTGATGCAAATAACTATACTTCTATAATCTGTAGTGAAGAGAGATATTTTCCACTTGGGTGTTGACTGAGGTTTTGTTGATTTTAAAATTCAATCCATATCCTCCACTTTGAGATGATGAAAAATCTCCTTTCTCATGATCATGGGTAGTAAGTATGTTTTCCACTCAGAAAATACGATGATGTCTCGTCTCTTAAAACTAACCAACACACTTATGTTTTAAATTTTTTAAATAGGAACTACGTGTACCCTGGCCCCCTATTGCACGAAAGGTGGTACGTAGGCACTAAAGGTTCGCAACCGCAGCGGGTGAAAAAATTATAAAAAATATATTTTTTCTCACCACCACAATCTATTTTCATACAACATTTAATAGCCAAAATATACAGATTTTATAAAGAGGTTCCTGCGGAGTACCGTAGATGTTTAGGGTGATAATACCTTCCTGTAGCGATAAAAAATGTAGCGGGGTAAATCGGAGATCGAATTATTGATTAATTCGTCTCACAAAAGCAAGAGTCGCCACCGCGCTTTATTGTTTCCAAAGGAAAAGGAAAAGAGCGAAATAAAACCCTAAATATGCAATGTAAATAATGAAAATACAAGGCGTTTTTGAAAAGAGATCTTATGGTTCGGGGGTTGGTTATACAATGGGAAGGTATTAGCACCCAATGTATCTATAGTACTCTATAGGAACCTTTTGAAATATCTGTTTATTAAAATTGATCGTTTGATTAAAAATAAATCGTTTTGGCCGAAAAGGGGTACGGACGGGTTTTCGAAGATACGACGACCTAACGTCGAAGTTTTTGCTTAAAGGGTATAAGTTTTGAAAAGATTGAATATTTGAGGAAAAATTATCCTAAGTTTTAATGAAATGCAAATATTCGCGCGATTAGACTTGAGGACATGAAGTCAACAAATTTATCGTTTTTCCTTTGGATTTAAACATAAACGGAATAAACAAATAAATATGAAATAAATAAACAGAAAAATTATGCGGATAATGATTAAATAACAATAGTTAAATGATAGACTAAATGATGTGAATAATGCATTTTTTAGATTCTTGGTTTAATATTAATGAAAAGAAAATGTTTTAATAGTTTTCATTTTTTACGCATTTCTTAATATGGATAAAAAGCATGAGGATTAATTAAAGGAGACAAAATATTTTTTAGTTTTCTATTATTAATAAAAGGTATTCATTATTTTTAGAGTTATTAAATAATTAAGCAAAGTTAGGATTTAAGAATTATTAATTTAAACCTAATTAAAAGGGATATTTAAAAAAAATATTAACTCAAACCTAAAGTTTAAACTTAATAAAAAGAAGGCTAATTTATTTAAAGATGTTTTGATTGAATTATTTCTACTTAACTAAACTTATAGTTGAAACTAAATCAATAAAATTCTAAATGGGCTAAAGAAATCAAATAAAATAAAAATGGATCAAAATTAAAATGGAGTAAAATAAAAGATCAAAGTGGGCTAGAGGATTTGAGAGAGCCCAAATCTGATTAAGAAGAAGGCAGAAACGGGGGGGTGTACAAACAATTTCGTTGGGCTTAGGGAATTTGAGGTGAGGTCCATCAGTTTTACAATTTTGTTTTCTTAGGGTTAAACTTGTTTAGTTGGTAAAAGGTATTAGGGTAAACAGAAGTGTAGAACGGAGCTGCTGGGTTGTTCGTCTTCTTCATCTTCGCGCGTTATCTTCTTCTCTGACCGTCCTCGTCACTTTGCTTCGCTACTGTCCTTTGCCATGGCCACCAGTTCTTCACTTTCCTCTTCCCTCCAGCGAGATGTCAGGGAGCGACGGATTTTTACGGTATAACGTTTTCTTAATTCGTGGCGTTTCGTTACAATGCATGCTCATGTTTTTTATTGTTGATTCTGATTCTCTATTATTGTTTGTTGGAGGTGTTATGAAAGTAAAAGGGGGAAAAGAAATCGTTACCTAGAGGCGGAGACGGAGGAGGAAGGTTGGACGAACTAGGAGGCCGAGGGCGGAGGGAAAGGCGTGTGAGCTTGCTTGGAGACTCCGGTTTGTTTTCTTTGTTGCTTTAGATTTGATGATGACTTGAAAATCTTTTGTACGATTTCTTCCCTCTTCTTCTGTCGACCTTGGCTTTGATCCTTCTCTTCTTCTCTTGCTACTGCTACTGTTGAAAAGTATTTTTGACTAGCTTCTTTTCTGTATGCCTTGTTGCTTTTCCTTACGCCTGTGATGAATACCTATGAGGCATTGATGCTTGACATTGCTTTGAGGTTTTTTTGGTTACCTAGACATGTTAAAACGGTTTGACCAGTATTGATGCTTTTCTCTTCTTCTCAACTATGCTTCTGTATGCTATTTGTTGGCCTATGATAGTGTTTTTGAGGCCTTACTGGTTTTATGTTTGTTGATGGAAACTGGTTTGGAATAGTTTTTGTGATGATTGAGGTAACGGTTATGCAGGTTACTGGTTGTAACTGGCCTATGCAGGTTTTTATGGTTTAGCAGTATGCTATGGTTCTTACGTGATATTGGTTTGATGGCTCAATCAGGTTTTCTGAGGTTTAGGCCATATTGTTTGATTTATGTGGGTTTGGCGTTTGACAGTAGGCTATGGTTTTTGGTGTTTTGGTTTCGGTAGTAGACAGGTTTTGCAATGCAGATAGCAGGTTTATGGTTGTGTATGGCTTTTTGATTTTTTTTTGAATTGGTTTTGTTCTACTGGTTTTTTATGCAGTAGGAAGGGTTTATGTTTTTAATGCAGGTTGTGAATTCTCCTTGTTGAAGGGGTTTGCTAGCTTGTTATAACAACTTTTTTCCTTTCTCCTCAGGTTTACGTTACAGGCTTAGGTTGTGTTACAGGTTGGAGATTTGAATATTTGAATAATATTCTTGGCCTCCTGCATCATATTGTTACAGCAGTTTGTTTGTATTCTACTCTTGTGCTTCTCCTTTTACTGTGTTACTGCAGTCGCTTTGTCTTATAATTCCTTCTGCCTAAACCAAAACCTGCAAAACCAATTTTCTTTCTCTCTTCTCTCTCTTAAGTACCAATTGATGCATTAAGATGATGTGCACTGTACTTATTCTGAAATTGCAACAGAGCTGGAATATGATGAATGAGGAAATATTATATTGCTTGCATAAAATGTTTTGAACTGCATACTTCTTTGACTTCCAATGCAACAGTAGAGCCTATTTAGCTTCTTCTATGTGGCTGCATAGGTTTACATTGGAATTTTGTTTGTGCTTGCATATGCTGTTTTGAAATTATGCATGGACTTTGAAAGAATGCAATTAATTTTTAATTATGCAGTTTTGAAAAATAAAATGAATTTGTGCATGTTTCACAATTGTGCATTCATTTATGAAATAAAAAATTCCTCCCTTTTTTTGTGAACCGGGAGAAATCCCGTGATTTGCAAAAAAGGGTAAACTGATTCCAGCCGTTGCTTTTAATGATGAACATTAAATAATTTTTTGCTTTTAATTATTCTAATTTTCTTTTAATCGTTTTGCAGGTAAAATCAAGTTAGCAGACAAAAAGGCATTGGATAGAAGATTTAGAATTAGAAAACATTGGATTAGTTTTTATTTCATTTTAACTTTGTAAAATTATTATTGTAAATTCGTTGTAATAAATACAATATTTACACAATAATCGTACAATTAGAAGAAAATGAATAAAATTCCAATATTTGCCAATTAATTTCCTCCTTCTCTCTAATTATTTATTTTATCGTTTATAATTCTTTAAATTGTATAATAATTGAAAATGAATCTCAATTACCTAAATTCAGAACAATAAACAAATAAATAAATAATATCATTGATCAATTAATAGTTTCAATTATTTAATTCATTATTCATAATTTTCTAAATTATAATAATTAAAATAGAATTTCAATTATTTAACTTAGAATGATAAATAATTAAATAATCATTATTGACCAATTAATGAACTTTTTCAAATATTTATTATATTATTAATAAATCTTTAAATTATGTAATAACTGAGAATAAATTCCAGTTATTTAAATTTAAGATAGTGAATAATAAATAAACACTGTCTGCATGATTAATATGCCTCTTTTCTAATATTTATTTTATTATCTATACATCTTTAAATTATATAATAATGGAAAACAAATTCCAATTATTTAAATTTAAGATAATAAATAATTAATAAACATTGTTTTAGCATGAATCGATTAAATAATTTAGTGTTCAAAATAAATAGCTCTCGGCCTGAAAAAAGTTATGAATTTTTAAAATCAATAGATCAAAACACTTGTAATGTAATGATGCAGATGGGAGATGGTATCTTAGGTCAAAATTTGGGGTACAACAGCTGCCCCTATTTAAGTTTCTTTTATCCGGAGATATGAAGATCGAAATCTTTGTTTCGACGAGATTGAAGGTACTTAAATACATAATTACGCAAATTTTGTCCTAAGATGCCGTCATTATGTTTGATATGAATGCAGTGATTGAATTCACAGTGAAAGATATTGTATGAAACAAGACAATGTTGGAGGAATCGAACACCAACAAAACACAGAGACATGGATTATACATTACTGGGGAAACAAGCTATCGACCTCGAACGACAGGCTCTTGATAGCGAATAAAATCGAGGGAATACGACCTCTGACCCTAACAAAGAGAGCATCTTGCATAGGCCATAACAGATTATTGACCCAAAACAGTGAGTTCGCAACTCAAGGTCAATGATAGACAGAGAGTATCAAATTGCTGATAACTGATTACCTACTTCCGAAGGTAAAGACTCATAACAAACTTTCTCTGCGAGATTTCCGGAGATACACCAATTAATGCTGATATAATAATATTGTAGATACGCAAGTTGTTCAAATAAAGAAACTGCCACTTGCTGTCGTCCAAAGAAAATACCGATAACATATAAGCTGCTCAAATAAAGAGGCTGCCACTTGCTGTCGTCCAAAGAAATAATAACGTACAAGTTGCTCAAATAAAGAGACTGCCGCTTGCCGTCTTCCACAAAATAATAACGTGCAAGTTGCTCGTGAAGAGCTGCCGCTTGTCATTTTCCCAAAATCATAATAACGCACAAGTTGCTCGTGAAGAGCTGCCGCTTGTCGTTTTCCAAAAATAATAACGTACAAGTTGCTCATGAAGAGACCGCCGCCTGTCGTTTTCCCAAAATCATAATAACGCACAAGTTGCTCGTGAAGAGCTGCCGCTTGCCGTCTTCCACAAAATAATAACGTGCAAGTTGCTCGTGAAGAGCTGCCGCTTGTCGTTTTCCCAAAATCATAATAACGCACAAGTTGCTCGTGAAGAGCTGCCGCTTGCCGTCTTCCACAAAATAATAACGTGCAAGTTGCTCATGAAGAGCTTCCGCTTGTCGTTTTCCAAAAATAATTCAGAAGGAAATTACGATGATATTGGTAGAGAAAAAAATCCTCGTCAAAGAGAACCATGAATCAATCCTTCCCGAGGAGATCACATACTTAAATGTGCAAAATAAATGCACCATTCGTCTAGGTCGCGACTTCACTGGGGAAAATCATGAGATAGCCTATGCAAGAGGCAACAACTCCCTCCAGGAATAAACCAGAGAGAAAACAGTCAAACAAGACTCCACCCAACAAGAAAGTAACTTGATCGGGGGATTCATCCTATCCAGAAATGGACGAGGTAGGCTAAATCAAAAAAATCATCCACGAGGATTAGCTCAGTTGGGGAATTTAAAAAGGAAGCACATTTTCTGCCTAAGCTAACCTTCTACTTGGAAAGAAACATGTACACTGTTTGAATACACAAAGTATACAACCCAAAATCAACGATGGCAAACATGGATATGCGTGCGTGATATGAGTGTAAATGAATAAATGAATGTTATGCTGACAAAACAGACAGATGGAATATCTTGAAGATAATAAGATGTCACATCATAATAGATACTCGGCCAATCTTGAAAATACGGAAGATAACCGGAATTGGAACCACACAGCAACGTCGGAGCGTAACACGCTACAAGGCTCAAGTCTTCTGAGGAGAAAAGCATCCAAATCCAAACCTCTAGCACCAATAAACCACTGGCATGAGACGAAGTGTACCGCACTTCAAAAATCTCCCAAATAAAGGTAGCCAAAACAACACTTAATTGGAACAACTGGGGAGTCACCAAACTTAGCACCACTAGAACGCAAACTTACACAACCAACACCTCATGACGATTTTGAAAGAAAACAAGTTCATCATGCAAGGATAAATTACTGTACTATTTTGCATTTCATGGCTTTACCATCTTCGGAACGACTGTTAATATTCCTTTCGTTATTCACGACACATTTTAGAAATAAGAATATTTTAAATACTTTGTTTCAAATATTGCCGTAAAAATTAAAATTTTGCCCACAAAAGGTAAATGCTCAAATTTCATTAATAAGATGGTAGTTCGCTAACAACGTGACTCCAACGATTTACAAAAGTGCGGGAAATAGTACATGAAATAAAAGGTTACACAAAAACAATGATCACTATTCTCCCTAACAACTTTGAATTCCAAAATATGCTCAAAGGCCACAGCCGGGATGACCAAAATCTTGCCTAAGCGAAATACTTCTTGACTGCATCGGCGTTCATGGGGCGCGGGAGCTCTTCACCATCCATATTGGTGAGAATCAAGGCACCTCCAGAGAAAACTTTCTTAACGACATACGGTCCTTCATAATTCGGAGCCCACTTGCCCCTAGAATCAGGTTGGAAAGATAATATCTTCTTGAGCACAAGGTCACCTTCTCTGAACTCGCGCGGTCGAACCTTCTTATCAAAAGCCTTCTTAATTCTTTGCTGATACAATTGACCGTGACACAAAGCTGTCAATCTCTTTTCTTCGATTAAATTCAAATGATCATATCTACTCTGACACCATTCGGCCTCAGAAAGTTTAGCTTCCATCAACACTCTCAGAGATGGAATTTCAACCTCCACGGGGAGTACTGCTTCCATACCATAAACTAGGGAAAATGGGGTCACGCCTGTTGAAGTTCGAACTGAAGTACGGTACCCGTGTAAAGCAAACGGAAGCATTTCATGCCAATCCTTATAAGTTACCACCATCTTTTGGATAATCTTCTTGATATTCTTGTTAGCAGCTTCAACAGCCCCATTCATCTTCGGTCTGTAAGGAGAAGAATTATGATGTTCGATCTTGAATTCTTCACAAAGCTCTCTCATCATCTTGTTATTCAAATTCGAACCATTATCAGTGATGATCTTGCTCGGGATACCGTATCGACAAATGATCTGATTCTTGATAAATCTGACTACCACCTGTCTGGTTACATTAGCATAAGATGCTGCTTCCACCCATTTAGTAAAATAATCGATCGCTACCAAGATGAAACGATGACCATTTGAAGCTTTGGGTTCAATCATTCCAATCATATCAATGCCCCACATAGAGAAAGGCCAGGGTGAAGATATAACATTGAGGAGGGTCGGTGGCATATGCATCTTGTCCGCATAAATCTGGCATTTATGACATTTCTTCACATACTTGCAGCAGTCAGATTCCATGGTCATCCAATAGTAACCAGCTCTTAACATCTTCCTAGCCATCGCATGTCTGTTGGCATGAGTGCCAAAGGATCCTTCGTGTACTTCTTGCATCAGCATGTCTGCTTCACGTCTGTCCACACATCTGAGCAAGACCATGTCATAATTCCTCTTATACAAAACTTCTTCATTGAGAAAGAAACTGCTTGCTAATCTTCTCAACGTCTTCCTATCTTTATTGGATGCCCCAGGTGGGTACTCTTGAGTTTGAAGAACACGTGTAATGTCATAGAACCACGGTTTGTTGTCGGTAACCTCTTCTACTGAGAACACATGAGCAGGTCTATCAAGGCGCATAACTTTGATTGTAGGCACATCGTTCCAATCATTCACTTGAAACATTGAAGACAAAGTAGCTAAAGCATCAGCCATTTGGTTCTCATCTCTAGGGATATGATGTAATTCCACTTTGTTGAAGAAAGTTAACAACCTTCTAGCATAGTCTCTGTAAGGGATCAAACCAGGATGACGAGTCTCCCATTCTCCTTTGATTTGATTAATCACCAATGCTGAATCTCCGTAAATATCAAGAATCTTAATCCTTAGATCCACTGCTTCTTCGAGACCCATAATACATGCCTCATATTCAGCCATGTTGTTCGTGCAGTCAAACTTCAATCTTGCCGTGAACGGGATATGAGTACCTCGGGGAGTGACGATGATTTCCCCAATTCCATTTCCATAAGAGTTCACAGCTCCGTCAAAAATTAAACCCCAATGCGATTCGGGATCAGGTCCTTCTTCGGGTAACGGCTCTTCACAATCTTTAGCTTTCAAGTACATAACATCTTCATCTGGGAAATCAAACTTGATGGATTGATAATCGTCAATTGGTTGGTGAGCCAAATGATCGGCTAAAATACTCCCTTTGATCGCTTTCTGAGTGTGATACTCAATGTCATATTCAGATAACAACATCTGCCAACGGGCTATTCTTCCAGATAAGGCGGGTTTCTCAAAGATATACTTGATCAGATCCATTTTGGAGATCAACCAAGTGGTGTGGTTAATCATATACTGGTGCAGACGGCGAGCAGCCCAAGCTAAAGCACAACAGGTTTTCTCAAGCAATGAGTATCGAGACTCACAGTCTGTGAATTTCTTACTCAGATAGTATACATCATGCTCCTTTCTTCCAGTCTCATCTTGTTGACCAAGCACACATCCCATGGAATCTTCCAATATAGTCAGGTACATAATCAAAGGTCTTCCTTCCACCGGAGGAATCAAAATGGGAGGTTCAAGCAAATACTCCTTGATGCTATCAAAAGCTCTCTGACAATCTTCTGACCACACACATCCTTGGTTCTTCCGGAGAAGCTTGAAAATCGGCCCACAGGTAGCAGTCATATGAGATATAAACCTAGAAATGTAATTCAGTCTCCCAAGGAATCCTCTTACTTGTTTTTCCGTCTTGGGTGCGGGCATTTCTCGAATAGCTTTGACTTTATCAGGATCTACCTCAATACCTTTCTGACTGACAATGAAACCCAGAAGTCTTCCAGAACGAACACTAAAAGTGCACTTGTTGGGATTCAAACGGAGTTTATACTTTCTTAAACGCTGGAATAACTTCAACAAATGCTCCAAGTGATCCTCCTCAGTCTGTGATTTGGCAATCATGTCATCCACATACACTTCGATCTCCTTATGCATCATGTCATGGAACAAAGCAGTCATGGCCCTTTGGTATGTTGCGCCCGCATTCCTCAAACCAAACGGCATAACCCGATAACAGAAAGTTCCCCAAGGTGTAATGAAAGCGGTCTTCTCCATATCTTCCGGTGCCATCTTGATTTGATTGTAACCAGAGAAACCGTCCATGAAAGAAAAGACTTTGAACTTGGTGGTACTGTCGACCAATACGTCAATATGAGGCAATGGGAAGTCATCCTTCGGACTAGCTCTATTCAGATCTCTGTAGTCTACACACATCCGAACTTTGCCATCTTTTTTAGCAACAGGAACTATGTTGGCTAACCACTGTGGATAGACCGATGTAACAAGGAAACCTGCATTGATCTGTTTCTGAACCTCCTCTTTGATCTTGTCAGCCATGTCGGGACGAGTCCTTCTCAACTTCTGCTTGATCGGCGGATATTCCGGTCTCAACGGTAAACGATGCTCCACAATGTCATTGTCCAACCATGGCATATCTTGGTAGGACCAAGCAAACACGTCAACATACTCTTTGAGAAGCTCCAACATCTTCTCCTTAACTTCCGGGATAAGCAATGCTCCGACTTTGACTTCCCTTCTAACTTCTTCATCACCCAAGTTGACCAACTCTAAAGGTTCTTCAAATGGTTGAATAATCTTCTCATCATGCTCAAGCAAACGGGAAATCTCAACAGGAATCTCTTCATCATCCTCTTCTTCGGCTCTGAACACAGGGAATTCAAAGTTGGGAGAGGGCATAGGATCATTGTTTTCGATGGTTAAGTCATGGATTAATCTGCACATATGATTATGCTTTATTTTAGAAATCGATTTGTGCAAATAAAACAAAAGGTTATTAATTAATTTTCATTACTATTTCCCCGAAAAAGTGAAAAATAAAACAGTAGTGGACAAAATAACATTTTTATTCATTAAAGGGAAATATTTGAAACAAAGGGCCCAGACATTTCTCTTTTGCCTTGGGCAGAGCAAAAGGAATTATTTTTCATAGCCCGACACAAAATACGTTTCGCCTTGGGCAGAGCGAATTTTTTCAAAGAAAAACAAAACAAAACATTACTCGGAAATGTGCATAACAACAGGAACATCAACAGCTATCCAGTTTTGGCAAGCCAATCCATGCGTCACAAAATCGGGCAAATCTTCCTCGGAATCAACATCTATGATAGCATCAACCTCAGGATGTATAAAACCTGCACTTCAGAAAACCTCTTGAATCGGACGAACAACCACCTCTTTCTTGACTCTTGCAGACACTGGATGAAAACCCAGACCTTCCCCAGACTTGTTCTCGGGTAACGTCAACACCCGGCCCCATCCTTCGGCCGAACCACTTTCCACCACTCGCCGCGCATCCTCAAAATAAGAGATGGATGCCCCTTGCTTTTTCACTGTATTCTTAGCAACAGAAAGACCTTGGAACTGGGTTCCAACATCCTCGTCCGCATCAATAAAAGAGAATGATGATAAATGGCTTACCACCATAGCTTGCTCCCCCCCAATCATCACTAGCTTCCCATGCCTTACAAACTTTAGTCTCTGATGGAGCGTAGAGGTGACTGCCCCGGCATCATGGATCCAAGGACGACCCAATAAACAACTGTAGGCAGCACGAATATCCATCACTTGGAAAGTGATTTGAAAAGTGTGGGGACCAATCACTATAGGAAGATCCACTTCACCAATGACTGTCTTCCTAGAACCATCAAACTCTTTAACAATTACTCCGCTAGGTCTCATAGGAGCACCTGGATATGAGAGCCGAGATAACGTAGTCTTAGGTATTACATTCAACGACGAACCTGTATCCACCAACACACTTGACAAGGTATCATTTCCGCAACTTACTGAGATATGCAAAGCCATATTATGGTTTCTCCCCTCCTCCGGGAGTTCTTCATCACTGAAACCAAGATTGTTACATAAAGTAATATTTTCCACAATTCCATCAAATTGGTCAACCGTCACATCATGATCCACGAACGCCTGGTCCAAGACCTTCATCAAAGCTTCTCTATGGGCACCAGAATCTCTCAGTAAAGCAAGCAAGGAAATCTTGGAAGGAGTTTGCAAAAGTTGGTCCACAATCTTATATTCACTTCTCTTGATAAGCTTCAGAATCTCATCATCCTCAGGGTGAGGGATAGGTTCACTGGATCGGCCTATCTCAACCCTTAGTTCAACATTTCTTACTGGAATCTCTGCCGGTATGGGCCTCCTAACTTGAACTTCTGGTCTCTTCAAAGGTACTGCTGCAAAAACACGTCCACTCCTCGTAACTCTACTCACATCAGCAATGTTAACAAAAGACAGTCTTGTTGGTATAGGGACTTCCACCCCATTCTCAATCATTGTGGCATTATACTTATACAGTACAGCTTGGTCCGAGTTGTAAGGCACAGGACCGAGTGGGTAAATAATCAAAGGATCAACAGGTGCAGTCTGACTGTCGTAAGCGATCTCTACTGATTCAGGCAAATTGAAATGTGGTATGATAACATTCACTTCATCCTCCAGATTTCGGTCATAGGTAATAGTGATAACTCTCTGATCTAGCAACTTCTGAATATCCTCCTTCACAATAGGACAATCATCCTCTCTTGAACAAAATTGACAAACATCATAATCATGTTGGTGCCTCACAAAGGCAAGTCTTCTCAAACTCTGATGTAACCTGATCAACGACTCTCTTATATGTTCAACTTGAAAAACTCGAAACTTCCCCGGACAACCTTCCACCATATTCACTGAAGCTGCCCTATGTCGAGGCAAGGGATTATCTCTAACATTTGGATTAACATCCTTGAAAGACAAGATACCATTCTTGATCAATCTCTGCACGTCCGCCTTCAGAGCAAAGCAATTCTCAAGGTTGTGCCCCGGCGACCCTTGATGATATTCACAAAACTGATCCGCCTTGTACCACGGAGAAGTACTGTTCGGTGCGACAGGAGGAGGCTTTGTCGTTATGAGATTCTTTCTGATAAGAGCAGGGAACAATTCAGTATACGTCATAGGAATGGCATCGAACTGCGGTTTTCTGGGTGAACGGTTCTGATTGTTGAATGGATAAGCCTGTTGTCGAGGCTGCTGCTGAAATGGTCGTTGTTGAGTTGGTGGGGTTTGATGAACTGGGGTCATCAAAGTTTGGCGGACAGTCGGAGTGACTGCCGCAACATGAGAGTAACCTCTCCTAGGTCTACTTGGAAACAAAGAGCTGACATCCTGCTCTTTTCTTTTCGGGAAAACACTTCCAAACTTCTTCGCACTGCTAGACGGACTCCCTTCTTTAACCAAACGCCCCTCGCGAATCCCTTCCTCTAATCGCATACCCATGCTTACCATTTCGGTGAAGTCACTGGGTGCGCTGGCTATCATTCTTTCATAGTAAAAGGAACCTAAAGTCTTCAAAAATATCTTCGTCATCTCTTTCTCCTCAAGAGGTGGATAGATTTGAGCAGCAATTTCACGCCATCTCTGGGCGTACTCCTTAAAAGATTCTCGGTCTCTCTGCGACATCGCCCGGAGTTGATCCCTGTCCGGTGCCATGTCAACATTGTACTTATACTGGTGAACAAAAGCTTCGCTAAGATCGTTAAAGTTGCGGATCCGAATGCTGTCTAAGCCCATATACCACTTCAGAGAAGCACTCGTCAAACTATCTTGAAAATAATGAATCAATAAATCATGATCATCGGAATACGTAGACATCTTTCTCACGTACATTGTCAAATGACTTCTAGGACACGAATCACCCTTATATCTTTCAAAGTCTGGCACTTTGAATTTTGCTGGAATCTTGACATTCGGAACCAAACAAAGATCATGCGTGTTCTTCCCAAACAGATCCTTCCCCTTCAATGCTCTAAGCTCCTTATGCATTTCCTGGAACTGATCCTGAAATTCTTCCATTCTATCAAAAAGACCCAAACTTTCAGCAGGCTCGGCAGGGTAAGTAGGTTCATTCAAGTATGGCACGGAGTGGACCACAGGAGCAACGGTTGTCATAATCGGTTGCGGAAAAGGTGTCACAGACGGAATTACTGGCGGCATAGCAGTTGTCTCTGGCTGAGGAAGAGACAAAGAAGGTTGAAATAAAGGTTGTATGGCAGGCTGATACCCCTCTGGCACAAAGTTGTAAGGCATTCCCCACGAAAAACCTTTCGGCATCTGATGTTGAAGCGGAGAGTTGATTTGAGTCACGGAGGCAGGAACGGTGACAATCTCGGAAACCACTGGAGTTGAAGTCTGAATCTCGGCAGATGTAGTTGATGGCTGATTCTGAACAGCCACCAAACTTTCCACTAACGCAGTTAACTTTTCCATCTCGACACGAAGTGTAGCAACTTCCCCACGAAGCTCATGATTTTCCTGTTCCAAATCTTCCATTTTCCTCTGACGATTGGCTCGAGTGTCGTATCGGTGAGACAGCTTGACAACCTTTTGAGTGGAAAAAGAACAAGGATAAGACTCTAGAAAACATGTGAAGTGGAATGTGGAATGATGCATGATGTGCGATGCAAATGATGATTCATTTTTAAAAGTTTTTCAAGGAACTTTAATAATTTTGCATACATCAATGGTAAAGGAATTTGGAACAACAAAAACTCAATCCATTAATCGAAAGCGATAAATTACAACTTACAATTTGGAATATCAAAGCAATAAATTACAACTTTGGGATAATAACCCAATAATAAAAGCGATAAATTACAGCTTCGAAACACGGAATCCATAATAAAGCGATAAATTACAATTTTAAAACATGAAGTCTAAAATAAAGCAATAAATTACAACTTTGGAGCATGAAACTCATAATAAAGCAATAAATTACAACTTCGGAGCATGAAGCCCTTTTACATAGTTTTACAAAATGACATCAATAAAATAAAACTAAAAGCTAAAGATCACTCAGAATCCTCAGATGAAGGACCAAACGCCAACTGTAATCGGAGCTTCTTGATCTTCTCTTCATAAAAGTCTTCCATCTCTTTCTTCTCAGCTATCAGTCGATCGATGATTTCCTTCTGCGGATTAGGAACGAGAGCCATGCTTACCGAACCTTCCCTCTTTCTCTTCCTTTCACTAGCATACTTCTTCAGCAAGGCATCCTTTTGACGAAGCTTCTCATCGTGATCAATGAACCGGCCATCTTGAATAAACAACAACTCCTCCTTTTCCTTTAACTGTCGAGTCAGGACTCGATTCTCATATTCAGACATATGGTACTTTTCCTTCCAAGCATCCCTCTCGGACTTCATCCTAGCCAGATTTCCTTGGTACTCTCCTATATCCGCGATAGGGATAACAACAGATGATGGTGCAATGGTAGGGAATAAAGGTTTCTCGAGTTTATAGGGCATCTTGAGAGCACAAGCCCTAGCACGGACCCACTGTAGGTAAGGCTCCAAAGAAACGGCACCCCTATGTCCTAACATATCTCTCCCTTTCCTATGGATGTGGCGCCAAGCTCCTTCGATCTCCCTCTTAACTGCCTGATGATCTTGTCCTTCCTGAAGAAAGAAACCACTCACATGGATGTTGTTTGGTTTATCTCTCATCGGGTACCCGAACTGACGGCGCGCGAGAACAGGGTTATAGTTGATTCCGCCTCTCGTACCGAGAAGAGGCACGTTAGGAAAAGCACCACAGCTATCGATGATCTTCACGTCGTAGTAAACTCGATTATACCAGTCGATGTCGAAATGAGTAAGAGCCATAATCTTTGGCGCCCAACGCGGTTCCTTCTCGAGATCCCAGAAAACATCAGACCCAGGTAGATGTGAAACATACCACTGATACAGCAACGGTGCACAGCAAATAATCATCCCTCCTTGATAAGAGTTTCGAAGATGGATGGAGTAGTATGTATCTCCTAGCAGCGTAGGGACCAGATTTCCAATCAGGAAAATTCTGATGGCGTTGATATCCACAAACTTATCAACGTTAGGGAACAAGAATAGACCATACGCGAGTAAAGCAAACACGTCTTCGAAGGCAACAGTATCCTTTGTCTCAGCAAAATGACGAGCTTTCTTCAACAAAAATTGCGCCGACAAACCCCGGATTCCCCCTTTCGTAGTCATGTTCTCCTCTATCTCTGACTTCTTTAAGTGGGTGATGGTTTCTATCTCGTGAGATTTGGGCTCCTCTTCTAATCCAGAAAAAGGAACACGGTCGGTGATCGGAAAACCAAGTATATAGGAGTACTCCTCTAAAGTGGGCATCAACTGGTAATCCGGAAAGGTGAAACATCGGTACAAGGGATCATAGAATTGAACCAACGTGTTGAGGATGCCTTCCTTCATCTTGCGCTTCATGAGAGGTACGATGGACCCATACTTCTTCTGAAAATCCGTCGGACTCTCGATCTTCGGAATCAAACTCTTCAGTTCTTCAATCTCGGGCTCCTTGAAACTAAAGCTTCGAGTATTTCTCCTTCCAAGTTCCATAATAACCTAGATGTCTGCAAAAATCATTCCGAAGTTCCTTGAAAAACAAGTTTTTTTACAAAGATACTAATGAGTGCATGAATGAATGATAATGCAACAGTCACACACAAGCTTGCAAACATGGGGTTCAAAGGTTCAACGTTTAGCATGGAGTCGAGGGTAAAGCCCACCCAAAGGTATGTACTAACGGTTCAATCACGCCTGTAAGACAAGGTTCTAAGAGTTCCCAGAGTCTACATTCCTCCTTCAGATAATACCAACGTCTTGATTACTCAATAATTAGCAATATTCTCAAGAGAAACTCGTTTGAGCGTAGCATCGCGTAACAACTACTTCCGAATTACTCCGTTATAGTCTCCGCACTACACCTAAAAAGGCCAAGATGGGTTAGGGTTATACGGTCCTCAACTTCTCGGGCTCCTAGGTCGAAAATAATAATGTCTTCCCGATTACTCGGTAAACAAATATTAAGTTCAAGAGGGCCTTCCATTGAGTGGGGGATCTCATGCCTCCTTCTTCGGGATTACTCCCTCAAAGTTAACATGACTATACCGCCCGTCCTATTCCTTAAGTGTTACTTAATCCGGGTATAGGATTCGTCCTTCGCAAAAACCCAAACACCCCAATTTAAACATATAATCAAACAAATCAAATAACAGTAAAACAGATAAGACAAATTAGGCTTAACCCACTTAGGGATGGACCAGCAAGAGGTCAATCTATCCCCAGCAGAGTCGCCAATTCTGTAGCGATAAAAAATGTAGCGGGGTAAATCGGAGATCGAATTATTGATTAATTCGTCTCACAAAAGCAAGAGTCGCCACCGCGCTTTATTGTTTCCAAAGGAAAAGGAAAAGAGCGAAATAAAACCCTAAATATGCAATGTAAATAATGAAAATACAAGGCGTTTTTGAAAAGAGATCTTATGGTTCGGGGGTTGGTTATACAATGGGAAGGTATTAGCACCCAATGTATCTATAGTACTCTATAGGAACCTTTTGAAATATCTGTTTATTAAAATTGATCGTTTGATTAAAAATAAATCATTTTGGCCGAAAAGGGGTACGGACGGGTTTTCGAAGATACGACGACCTAACGTCGAAGTTTTTGCTTAAAGGGTATAAGTTTTGAAAAGATTGAATATTTGAGGAAAAATTATCCTAAGTTTTAATGAAATGCAAATATTCGCGCGATTAGACTTGAGGACATGAAGTCAACAAATTTATCGTTTTTCCTTTGGATTTAAACGTAAACGGAATAAACAAATAAATATGAAATAAATAAACAGAAAAATTATGCGGATAATGATTAAATAACAATAGTTAAATGATAGACTAAATGATGTGAATAATGCATTTTTTAGATTCTTGGTTTAATATTAATGAAAAGAAAATGTTTTAATAGTTTTCATTTTTTACGCATTTCTTAATATGGATAAAAAGAATGAGGATTAATTAAAGGAGACAAAGTATTTTTTAGTTTTCTATTATTAATAAAAGGTATTCATTATTTTTAGAGTTATTAAATAATTAAGCAAAGTTAGGATTTAAGAATTATTAATTTAAACCTAATTAAAAGGGATATTTAAAAAAAAATTAACTCAAACCTAAAGTTTAAACTTAATAAAAAGAAGGCTAATTTATTTAAAGATGTTTTGATTGAATTATTTCTACTTAACTAAACTTATAGTTGAAACTAAATCAATAAAATTCTAAATGGGCTAAAGAAATCAAATAAAATAAAAATGGATCAAAATTAAAATGGAGTAAAATAAAAGATCAAAGTGGGCTAGAGGATTTGAGAGAGCCCAAATCTGATTAAGAAGAAGGCAGAAACGGGGGGGTGTACAAAAATTTTTTTTGGGCTTAGGGCATTTGAGGTGAGGTCCATCAGTTTTACAATTTTGTTTTCTTAGGGTTAAACTTGTTTAGTTGGTAAAAGGGGATTACGGTAAACAGAAGTGTAGAACGGCGCTGCTGGGTTGTTCGTCTTCTTCATCTTCGCGCGTTATCTTCTTCTCTGACCATCCTCGTCGCCTTGCTTCGCTACTGTCCTTTGCCATGGCCACCAGTTCTTCACTTTCCTCTTCCCTCCAGCGAGATGTCAGGGAGCGACGGATTTTTACGGTATAACTTTTTCTTAATTCGTGGCTTTTCGTTACAATGCATGCTCATGTTTTTTATTGTTGATTCTGATTCTCTATTATTGTTTGTTGGAGGTGTTATGAAAGTAAAAGGGGGAAAAGAAATCGTTACCTAGAGGTGGAGACGGAGGAGGAAGGTTGGACGAACTAGGAGGCCGAGGGCGGAAGGAAAGGCGCGTGAGCTTGCTTGGAGACTCCGGTTTGTTTTCTTTGTTGCTTTAGATTTGATGATGACTTGAAAATCTTTTGTACGATTTCTTCCCTCTTCTTTTGTCGACCTTGGCTTTGATCCTTCTCTTCTTCTCTTGCTACTGCTACTGTTGAAAAGTATTTTTGACTAGCTTCTTTTCTGTATGCCTTGTTGCTTTTCCTTACGCCTGTGATGAATACCTATGAGGAATTGATGCTTGACATTGCTTTGAGGTTTTTTTGGTTACCTAGACATGTTGAAACGGTTTGACCAGTATTGATGCTTTTCTCTTCTTCTCAACTATGCTTCTGTATGCTATTTGTTGGCCTATGATAGTGTTTTTGAGGCCTTACTGGTTTTATGTTTGTTGATGGAAACTGGTTTTGGAATAGGTTTTGTGATAATTGAGGTAACGGTTATGCAGGTTACTGGTTGTAACTGGCCTATGCAGGTTTTTATGGTTTAGCAGTATGCTATGGTTCTTACGTGATATTGGTTTGATGGCTCAATCAGGTTTTCTGAGGTTTAGGCTATATTGTTTGATTTATATGGGTTTGGCGTTTGACAGTAGGCTATGGTTTTTGGTGTTTTGGTTTCGGTAGTAGACAGGTTTTGCAATGCAGATAGCAGGTTTATGGTTGTGTATGGCTTTTTGATTTTTTTTTGAATTGGTTTTGTTCTACTGGTTTTTTATGCAGTAGGAAGGGTTTATGTTTTTAATGCAGGTTGTGAATTCTCCTTATTGAAGGGGTTTGCTAGCTTGTTATAACAACTTTTTTCCTTTCTCCTCAGGTTTATGTTACAGGCTTAGGTTGTGTTACAGGTTGGAGATTTGAATATTTGAATAATATTCTTGGCCTCCTACATCATATTGTTACAGCAGTTTGTTTGTATTCTACTCTTGTGCTTCTCCTTTTACTGTGTTACTGCAGTCGCTTTGTCTTATAATTCCTTCTTCCTAAACCAAAACCTGCAAAACCAATTTTCTTTCTCTCTTCTCTCTCTTAAGTACCAATTGATGCATTAAGATGATGTGCACTGTGCTTATTCTGAAATTGCAACAGAGCTGGAATATGATGAATGAGGAAATATTATATTGCTTGCATAAAATGTTTTGAACTGCATACTTCTTTGACTTCCAATGCAACAGTAGAGCCTATTTGGCTTCTTCTATGTGGCTGCATAGGTTTACGTTGGAATTTTGTTTGTGCTTGCATATGCTGTTTTGAAATTATGCATGGACTTTGAAAGAATGCAATTAATTTTTAATTATGCAGTTTTGAAAAATAAAATGAATTTGTGCATGTTTCACAATTGTGCATTCATTTATGAAATAAAAAATTCCTCCCCTTTTTTGTGAACCGGGAGAAATCCCGTGATTTGCAAAAAAGGGTAAACTGATTCCAGCCGTTGCTTTTAATGATGAACATTAAATAATTTTTTGCTTTTAATTATTCTAATTTTTTTTAATCGTTTTGCAGGTAAAATCAAGTGAGCAGACAAAAAGGCATTGGATAGAAGATTTAGAATTAGAAAACATTGGATTAGTTTTTATTTCATTTTAACTTTGTAAAATTATTATTGTAAATTCGTTGTAATAAATACAATATTTACACAATAATCGTACAATTAGAAGAAAATGAATAAAATTCCAATATTTGCCAATTAATTTCCTCCTTCTCTCTAATTATTTACTTTATCGTTTATAATTCTTTAAATTGTATAATAATTGAAAATGAATCTCAATTACCTAAATTCAGAATAATAAACAAATAAATAAATAATATCATTGATCAATTAATAGTTTCAATTATTTAATCCATTATTCATAATTTTCTAAATTATAATAATTAAAATAGAATTTCAATTATTTAACTTAGAATGATAAATAATTAAATAATCATTATTGACCAATTAATGAACTTTTTCAAATATTTATTATATTATTCATAAATCTTTAAATTATGTAATAATTGAGAATAAATTCCAGTTATTTAAATTTAAGATAGTGAATAATAAATAAACACTGCCTGCATGATTAATACGCCTCTTTTCTAATATTTATTTTATTATCTATACATCTTTAAATTATATAATAATGGAAAACAAATTCCAATTATTTAAATTTAAGATAATAAATAATTAATAAACATTGTTTTAGCATGAATCGATTAAATAATTTAGTGTTCAAAATAAATAGCTCTCGGCCTGAAAAAAGTTATGAATTTTTAAAATCAATAGATCAAAACACTTGTAATGTAATGATGCAGATAGGAGATGGTATCTTAGGTCAAAATTTGGGGTACAACACTTCCCTTTGCATAACCAACCCCCTTACCTAGAATCTTTCCCCCCTCTTCGAGTTACTCTCTCTTTTCCCATTCCTTTAGAAATAATAAAGCGCAGTGGCGATTTTTATTTTGATTTGTGCGAGCCAAGTCAATCCAATGGCTTAGTCTCAAAATTTCTACCGCTACAATCCCGAGGGAAGAAAATCAGTTGGAAGATGCCTTAGCTACCATGTCATTTATATTCAAAGTTAAATGGGACAACGAAGCTCCCAAAATTACTGTCGAAAGATTTGACGAACCGGTGCACTGCTATGAGATTGACACTGATGGAGTAGAGGATAAGCCTTGGTTTCATGAAATGAAAAGATATCTCGAAGCTTAAGAGTATCCTGAAAGGGCGTCAATCAAAGACAAGAAATTCCTGCAGAGGTTCTCTGCTAAGTTTTTCCTGAGCAATGGGATTTTGTACAGGCGCAATCATGATTCAACCATGCTTCATTGTATGGACAAGAAAGAAGCAGAGAAGATTATGAAGGACATGCACGAAGGCATCTTTAGTACTCACTCCAGTGACACACTATGGCTAAGAAGATTCTGAGAACTGGTTACTATTGGTCGACCATGGAAACTGATTGTCATTACCACTTGAGGACTTGCCATAAGTGCCAGACTTATGCTGATAAAGTACATGTGCCTCCAATCCCTTTGAATGTCATGATTGCTCCTTGGACATTTTCAATGTGGGGCATTGATATGATCGGAGAAATCAAGCTTATTACCTCTAATAGACATCGTTTCATTTTTGTCGCCATTGACTACTTTACCAAGTGGTTTGAAGCAACTTGATTTACTTTAGTTACCAAGAACGTCGTGGCCCGGTTCATCAAGCATAACCTCATATGTCGGTATGGTATCCCTGAGAGGATCATCACTGACAATGGTACCAACTTCAACAACACCATGATCACTGAACTCTACATGCAGTTCAAGATCAAGCATCACAACTCTTCTCCATACAGACCTAAGATGAATGGCACAGTGGAAGCTACCAACAAGCACATAAAGAAGATTGTGCAAAAGATGGTGGTGACCTATAAATACTGGCATGAGATGTTACCATTTTCTCTTCATTGCTATCGTACTTCGGTGCGAACATCAACTGGGGCAACCTCGTTCTCTTTATTCTACAGTATGGAAGTTGTCCTGCCTATCGAATTCCAAATCATTTCTCTAAGGATTATGAAAGAAACAAATTTAGACGAAGACGAGTGGATTCAGACTAGGTTAGATCAGTTGAATCTGAATGACGAGAAAAGGCTTGCGGCTTTCAGTCATGGTCAGATGTATCAAAAACGTATGATCAAGGAATTCAACAAGAAGATCAAGCATTGAGTATATCAGGTTGGTGATAAAGCGCATCATTCTACCATAAGGCGATCCCAAGGGAAAATAGACTCCCACCTACAAAGGGTCATTTGTTGTCAAGAAAGTATTCTTGGGCGGTGCTATGATGCTAACCACTATGGATGACGAAGATTTCCCGCACCCTGTGAAGACGAACATAGTCAAAAAATACTACGCATAAGAATGACCCGCTAGGTTGACATACCTAGGCAAAATTAAGGGCATCCCGTCAAACCAAAAGGGTTTAGAAAAAAAATTAGGGATATATACAATAGATTGTACACCTGCAAGTCGAAAACCTGAAAAGGCGTCTTGAGCAAAAAAGGGTATCCCGGGGGTCTGAAAACCTGAAAGGGCAGTCCAGACAAAAATTAGGGATTGAAGCGTACGATTATGTCCCGTTGGATCACTTACATGCAAGCTTTGTTACCAAGGTCGAAACTTCAAATGATTCAATCAACTTCTTCTGATGGAAAGGGACGAGATGTTCGAAGACATAGGGGCAATAGCCGATTTTGGAACCCAATGAGATCACTTCTACATGGCTATACATTTTGTTATCACTTTGTACTCTTTTCATTTCACGACGACTTCCTCTTACTAGGATTTTCGTCTCTTTGTACAAAATTTCCTGTTTGTAGGAAAATTATCAATACAAATACATCTTAAAGTTCAAACTCTAGGAGCTGGGATGACACTCAAATTGTCCATCAATCCCCACAGAGCATGAGATTACCCCCACAAAGTAGTCTTCACAAATAAGGGTACATTCCTCGTAATCTCCCCGGAAGATCGCTCTAGAAAATAAAGGAGTATAATCTCTTTCCCATAAATATCATCAACCTACGGAGTTTCCAATCAGTATAATGCATCGAAATTCTCTCCCCCAAATGAGTTTGAAAACTATAAAACCCTTGCAGATTTCTTCTCTCTAGCAAATTCAATTTCCCTAACAGGTTTTATTTCCCCAACAGCCTACAAATTCCCCAGACGAGTCAGAAGGTTATCCATCTCTTTTATCCCCGGTCAGGGCATATAAAGATTATCCTTCCCATACGAGTCAGAAGATTATCCATCTCTTTTATCCCCAGTCATGATATATAAATTAAACTCCCCAGTAGAGAAACGAACGACCAAGGTTCCTAAACTCCACTCCCCAAACAGAAATCAATACATCGCCTGCAGAGTTTCCTCAAATAAGTAAGCAATAATCCCGTGCAGAAGCATTCTAGACAAGATTGAAGATACACGTACTCTTCAGCCCCAACAATAGTCAAGGATTTATTTTCCCAGACAAAAAAATATTGCACGGGTTTACAAATACACTTCACAACACTTTACATTCATACATCATAACATATGCATATGAAACACAGTCTCATTTATTTTAGGAACATCATTACGCAATGAATTTCATACATCATGACATTACATACAACTAACTCTATACCTTTTTAGGAAGAATCAATCGACAAACCAATATCATTAACAAATCCTCAAAACAGGTTGTAGGTCATTCCCTGAAACAAGACAGAACAAATATCTACATGATGAACACTCCCTTCAAACATATGCTGACTCAGATTAAATCAACCAAATATTTATTCTGATACTTCTCTCAGTAGAACTTTTATGGCTCCAATTAAATCGACCAAAGATTTATTCTGATACTTCTCCCAGTTAAATATTTAAAGACATCTATTGGGTCAGATTAAATCGACCAAATATTTATTCTGATACTTCTCTCAATAGACCTTTTCTGGATCAGATTAAATCGACCAAAGATTTATTCTGATACTTCTCCCAGTTAAATATTTAAAGACCTCTGCTGGCTCATATTAAATCGACCAAAGATTTATTCTGATACTTCTCTCAATAGACCTTTTCTGGATCAGATTAAATCGACCAAATATTTATTCTGATACTTCTCCCTGTTAAAGATTTAAAGACCTCTGCTGGCTCAGATTAAATTGACCAAAGATTTATTCTGATACTTCTCTCAATAGACCTTTTCTGGCTCAGATTAAATCGACCAAATATTTATTCAGATACTTCACCTAGTTAAAGATTTAAAGACCTCTGTTGGCTCAGATTAAATCGACCAAAGATTTATTCTGATACTTCTCTCAGAAGACCTTTTCTGGCTCAAATTAAATCGACCAAAGATTTATTTTGATACTTCTCCCAGTTAAACATTTAAAGACCTCTGCTGGCTCAGATTAAATCAACCAAAGATTTATTCTGATACGTCTCTCAGTAGACCTTTTTTGGCACAGATTAAATCGACCAAAGATTTATTCTTATACTTCTCCCAGTTAAATATTTAAAGACCCATGCTGGCTCATATTAAATCAACCTAAGATTTATTCTGATACTTCTCTCAGTAGACCTTTTCTAGCTCAGATTTAACCGACCAAAGATTTATTCTAATATTCCTTCCAGTAGACATTTTCTGGCTCAAATTAAATCGATCAAAGATTTATTATGATACTTCTCCCAGTTAAAATCGAGCGTAGACTTAGTATAATTTCTCTATCAACAGTTGCTTTGGATGGCATTTATAAGCCCATCTCTTACAACTCTTCATTACCTCTCCAAATGGCATCTTTAAGCCCATTCCGGGTATAATCAACAAACAATTTTACTTCATGCACAAGCGAGTGCAAATTTCTGGGCACTTAAGTGTTCAATCATCTTCTACCTTCAAGTCACGAATGGAGAATGAGCCAATCTAACTCTTCAGGTTTAAGAAGATTGAACAGGGGCAGCTTTTGTACCCCAAAATTTTCCCTCCCTTTTCTTCAAGATAGTTCTCATAAAAGATCTTAAATGCTCAAGGATGCTCAAGGATGCTCAAGAGTTGATCAGACAAGCTCGCCTGCTAAGCACTGAGACCACAAATTAAGGTTTTGGTTTTCATAAGGAAAATTGGACTTATAATTCCTAAAATGACTTTCATGGTTCATCATAGACCTCCAAGAAGGCTCATGCCAAGTTTCAAGTCTTGCATCTCAAAATCGCTCGGTCAATTGATCAGATGACTGAAAATCAACTATATTGGGTAAAAAGTCAATTGTGGTCAACATACAGTCAAAATTCATGATTTTTGGCCAACATCATCATTTGTAAGTCATATTTATCAATTTATCAAGGGTTGATCACAATTCCTTAAGAAAAGCATTCAAATCATCAAAGGGGCAAAATTAGGGTTTTGATTGAGAATGACTGATCATTGACTTTTGACCTAATACATGACCTAATGGATTGAAGCATGACCTTAAAGACTAAAAAAACATATTGACCTAATTTCATGGCTCAAATCATCTCAAAGATCAAGTGATTGATAATTGAAATTTGGATCAACTGATGAAAAGTCAATTGATACACAAAAGTCAAACTTTGACTTTTTGGTCAGCATTGAATTTCAAAGATCATAATCCATCAAGACATTAAAAAATATCAACCTTGATCATTAATAATCAAGAAAGTCAGGAAAAGTCAACAAAAGTCAAGATTTTTAATACTTAGAAAAATTCTAAGTGTTTTTTGACCTTAATAATTTCACTACTTCATGACAATTTTTCACCAAGATGGAAGATGATTCAAGGAAAACTTTCAACATGAAAGTTGTAGATGTTGATGAATTCTACAACTCTATCCTTGATGGTTGATATCCAAAAAATTCTTAGATTTTAAGATATACGCTCATGAAGTCATGACATTTTTACAAAACACTTAGTGAAAATTTTAGCAAGATTGGTCAGATTTTTTATCCCAACTTCTTGGAAAATTTTCACCTAGTTCCAATATGACTTAGCCAAAGTGGGCAACATGAAGGGTGTAGAAAATGTTTCAAGATTTCCAAAATTTCAAAGAACTTGAAGAGATCATGCTTGAGCTAGAAATTTCAAAGAAAAGAAGTTGGCATCACAAACTTGAATTCTAGGTCATTTTGTAATGAACCTTATGATCCAATCTTCAAGCATGCTGCATAATCTTGCTTTGCAGGCCTTCAAACTTGTAAATCACTCAATAATTTAATTTTTACAAAACTGATTGATCCATTACCCAAGTGATTCAATCTTTGTCCAAGTTGATTTGCAATTTAGGGAAGAAAGCCAAGACTTCCATTTTAGAAAAGTGGCTTTAATCATAAAGTCCACTCTCCTTGAGCCTTGCACTTGTTTCTTATGAGCATTCATAATATCAAAGCCAGAAGCAACACATCTACAAAACTTTCAACCACCCTATGAGCCTTGTACTATGCATTGGAACAATGTATGTCTAGCTTGCTTTAAAATCAAGTCACATAACCAGAACATGTAATTTCTTGATTCTGGTAACTTCAAGCTCTAAAACTTCCTATATAAATATAGAGGTTGTTTGCAAGCTAAAACACGAGTTCAAGAGCCCTCTAACCCCCTCAAACTCCCTGAAATCAGAACTTGCATCAAAGCCTCCATTACATGTCATTTCAGACCTTGAACTTCAAATACACAATCCACTCGTGCATTTTCACTTTTAATCAATCACAACTTCTATAACTCATATAGAGGCTATCCAAACACCTGCTACACGACTATAACACCATTTGCACCATCCTCCATGTCCAAAAACTCAAACCTACAAATTGACTTCTCTAGAAAGATTCAGCCACTCTCAATCCAAAGTAAGCATTGCAATAGCTTCCTAGGAGTTCAGTGAAGCTATCCAGATCATCACAACACCTCCATAAGTGCTCAAACTCCAAACACGATTTCCAGTTTTGAGGTGAGTTTTCTCAACTTTGAACTCCTTATACAAGCATCATTAATGGTTACTCTGTGAATGAAAAATGTAGACATCATTTCCTTGAAGCTAACCATGCCTTTAGTTTTAATTTATATTTCCTGAGTGATGTGAATTTTGAAGTAGAACTTTTTGTAAAAATTAGGTTTTTATTTGGTACTAGCAAAATTCTCATTCATCTTTGATTTATAATTTATGAAATTTATATGGTTGGATTCATGGTGAAATTTCAAGCAAGGTTCATGTTTACATTTTCTGATTTGGTTGAGAAATGAGGAAGTTCCAAACATTAAAAATGGTGATGTTGTTTTTGAAGGAGGAAGAAGATGAATTTCAAAATTTAGAAACGAGTTTATTTTATATTTAGTTGAAGTTGTATTATTAACGGATGAAACAGCCACCCCAGTGGCAGAGAAGCGCGCGTTAAGGAATTTGTTACTAGGGACCCGGGTTCGAGCCCTAGTGGTACCCTTTTGGTTTTTTTCATATTATTTCTTTGAAGATTCAATACAAGCCAAGCATGTGTGTGATACGGTGGGAGAACTGACTCGGGTGTATTGCATTTTATCGCAAATTTTGCGGTTAGCAAGAGTCGCCACCGATATTTCTTTTATCCAAAAGGAAAGGCTGAAAAGAGTAGGAAAGACCTTTGAGATTATTTCTTGAGCTCGGGGGGTAGATTATGAAAAGGGAAGGTATTAGCACCCTTTTCATCCATAGTTATTTATGGGCTCTTAGTTGCTTGCTAGATCACTTGCTTTTGTTTCAAAATGTCTGCTTTGTAGGATTTTTGAAAGTATTTTGAAATGGCGCCATCGTTTAGGCAAACTTTGTAATAGTTATTGTTTGTAAGAACGTATACAAAGTGTTGATCTTTTAAAAATGTTTGGAAAATGTTTTGAAAGTGTTTTTGAAAGTGTTGGTGTTGGTTTTGAAAATAAGCAAGAGTGTTTGATTTGAAATTGAGCAAGCAACTAGAAATAATCTACCTACTCAAAAGTCTTAGTTCATTTCTTCCTTTCCTTTGATATTGTTGTCTTACCATTGATTTGGTAAGAAGCCATATCTTTGGATGTAAAGGGACGGACGTGGGTCATTGTATAGCCATGATAGAAATGTTGTGAAATATCTTAGCAATTCTCTTTGAGGGACTACAATCATTTTGAAAATTTAACATTGATAGCGTCATCGAGGGACTATGATCTTGTATTTTTTGATTGCTTTGGCTAAGATATCCCACATGTATAATATGGACAATTTTTATAAGGCAAAAAAGTAGAATTAGCCTAAGGGTGTAAGTCTGCAAGTGTGTTGATTTACATGCATTGTTTTGTCTTGAATTAGGGTTTGCTAACTTGTTGATTTTATCTTTCCATAAAAACCCTAATTTACTAGCATTTATATAAAGCGGTAAATTGCAGAAAGTAAAAATACTAAGCTATTACATCATTAGGGGAGGGGGTATACAAATTTACAAATGGGGATTTTGCAAGAAAATTAAACCTAATTATCTATTACAACCATATTGAATATTGTATAAAATTGAAAATAAAATGCATGAATATAAAATGGAAAAAGAAATGATTTTTGTTTGAATTTTTATGAAAGAATTTTAATTTAAACCTAATTAGGAAAACAAATAATTAAGAATTAACAAAATTAATCTTAAACTAATTAAGAAAATAAATTAAGTTAAAAGTGTTTTTTAGAGTTTTTTTGTGAAAGGTTTTAAATTAAGGAAAATAATATGGAAATTAATTAATTAAAATAAAACTAAGTTCTAAATTAAATTTAGTTAAAATAACATAAAATAATATAATAATTAATCCTAAGTCTAAATATTAATTAATAAAAAGAAATTAATTTGTTAAAAGAAAATATTTTTGGTCTTTTTTTTTTGTTTTATGAGAAAATAAAATAAGTAAGTATAAATAATATATAAAATATTTTTTATATTTTTATTAATAAAAATAATAATGATGATAATAATAATAATAAAAGTAATATGAAAAAAAATATAATAAAGAAAAAGAAAGTGAAATAATAAAAGGGTCAGGGGTGTGAAAGTAAACAATGGTTAGGAGTCAGAAAAAAATAAAAAGCCCAACGGGGGGAAGGCCCAAGCGCTGTTTCAAACAAAAAAAGTGGAAAAACATGAAAAAAATAGATAAAAGGGTACCACTGGGGCTCGAACCCAGGTCCCGAGGGTGACAGGCGCGCGCTTTAACCACTGGGGTGGTGATACATCCGTTAACTTAAACAAAACAATAAATATATAACATAAATCTTGCTCTGAATGTACTTCATCTCCAACCTCCAGCCAAAGGACCTGTAACTTATTCATTTCTCATCCATTCACAAAACTTCCAACATCAAACTTGTTAGAAATTTCCTCACGATTCTGAAGATGTAAATAACTTAAGCTAATTCTCAAAGATGAACATGAATTTCTTACAGTACCAAATTCAGACTTAAATATTTTTCAGAGGTTCAAACTCAAAATTCTCCCTACTCTAGCAACATAAATGAAATCTATGGACATGTATAGTTTTAAGGCAATGATGTCTACATTTCATCATAACAAATGCAAGCCTAACAATGCCTAAATAATGAGATAGAAGTTCAAGAAAAATACCTCAAAACTGGAAATCAAGAAATGAGTTTGAGCTTGTTTCAAGTGATGGTAATGATCAGGTTAGTTTCCTTGAACCTCTAGGAAGCAAATGCAATAGCTGGCTTGAACTGAGAGTGGCTGGAATGGTCTGGAAAAGTCCAACTGCAATGCTCTGTTTTTGGCTATGGAAGTTGATGAAGATGATGTTACAATCTGCAAACAGGTACAGGGATGGTTTGTATTTTATATGAGGAAGCTTTTGAAACTAAAAGGCCAAGAAATGCACTAGTGGTTTTAAAGATTGAAGTTCAAAGTCAGAAATGACACAAAAATGGAGGTTTTGTGCAATCTGAGTTTTCAGGGAGTTTGGGAATGTTTTTATCGTGTGTTAGCTTACAAGTAACTTGTATAGTTATATGAAAAAGGTTAGAGCACTTGAGGTGGTCAGAAGTGTGAGATATAGAGTTATGGCTATGTTACTTGATTTTGAAGAAAAGTGGAAAACATGGTTTCAAGGCATAGTACAAGCATGACCTGAGTTTATGAGAGGCTCTAAACATGTTGCTTTTGCCTTTGAAATTGCTTGTGATCAGAAGGAACAAGTGCAAAGCTCTATGCATTGACTTTGTGATTAAAGTCACTTTTCTAAAATGGAAGTGTGAACTTTGTTCCATTAATGGAATAATCACTTGAACAATGACTCAAACACTTGGACCATAGCTCAAATAGTTCTGTAATCTTCTAATTATGGATATACTTAGAGGTTAGAAGCCTGCAAAGTAAGATTTATGCAACATGGTTGTGGATTTGAATTCTTGTTCATCATGGAAATGACCTATAATTCAAGAATGAATGTCCAACTTCTTGTCTTCGATTCTCTTTGCTTAAACATGATCTCAATGAGTTCTTTGACATTTTGGAAAGCTTGTAACATCCTCTACAACCTCTATGTTAGATATTTTGAAAATTCCTCTTGGAACTATGTGAAAAATTTCCATGAAGTTAGGTCAAAATCCTGCCTAAACTAGGGTAAAATTTCACTAAGTTTCCAAGTTTCATGAACATGTATTCTTAAAATCATAACTTGAAATACATGCATATCTAGGAGAAGTTGTGTTTTAAAATGTTTTAGATCTCATTGAGATCTAAAACTTTCATGTTTGAAGTTTCCATTGAATCACCTTGCACCATGATGGAAAATTGGCTCAAAGTTATGAAAAAACATGAAATTTTCAACACTTAGAAAAATTTCTAAGTTTAGAAATTTTGACTTTTCAAAATGAAATATTGACTTTTTGATTTATTGATGAACAAGTTTAATATTTTGTCATGTTTTTATGAATTGTAATCTTTGACACTTGATTTTGACCAAAAAGTCAAAGTTTGACTTTTCAGTGTATAGTTCACTTTTGATCAGTTGACTGAAAATTCATCTGTCAATCAATTGATTTGAGCAAAGTTTGAGCCATTCCATTAGGTAAAAAGTGATGCAATTTAATCCTTGATATCATAACTTAAACCAATCAAACATTTTCTATGTCAAAAATCAGAAATTGCCTCTTCTCAGTCAAAACCCTAATTTTGACCATTTTGCCCTTTTGACGATCTGATCAAATTTCTTGAGGAATTGTGATCCAAACTTGATCAAATGACATATATAGGTTCATGGTGTTGATATGGATCAAAAAGTATGAAGTTTGACTGTAAATTGACCACAATTGACTTTTTCCCCAATACAGTTGATTTTTAGGTCAACTGATCAATTGACTGGGCAAAAATGTGATCCAAGACTTGAAACTTGACATGAGAAATCTTGAGAGCCAAAAATGATCCATGAAAGTCATATGGGGCATTAAAATTCCATTTGTCCTTGTGCAATCTCAAACCCAAATTTTCAGTCATCCGTGCTAGAGGAGGTGTCTTTGAGCTGATCAACCCTTGTGTAGTCTTGAAACAAAGGAGATCTTGTGAGAGATTACTTGAGAAATGAGAGGGAAAATTTTGGGGTACAACAACTGCCCCTATTAAATCTTCTTAAATCTGAAGAGTTAGATTGGCGGATCCGTCATTCGTGACTTGAAGGTGGAAGATGATTGAACACTAGAGTGCCCAGAAATTTGCAGTTGAAGATGTATTGGGAATGGACTTATAGATGCCATTTGGGGGAGTGATAGTAAATACTAGAGTAAGTATCAGCACAAATCTTTGGTCGATTCATACTAAAACTTGATGTTTTACCTGTGGGAAAAAAGAGTTAGTAAAATGCAGATGTACTCATGATGTTCACAAGATGAATGAGATCATGTTAAATGCATTTTGTATGTATATGTCATGATGTATGGATGTGAGATGTAAGTTTGTCCGGGAAAATAAATCCCTGACTGCTGTTGAGGAGTTTTGGGAAGTTGACTCCCGGATTTCTGTTGGGGATGAAGAGTATACATATCTTCAAATTTTGTTAAAAGGATGCTTCCGCCGGGGAATATCTATTGAATGTCAGTTGTTATCTGGTCGGATCCAGGCTTCACAAATTTCTGAGGATGAGGAAGTCAACTGCTATCTGGTCGGGTTCCAGGCTTCACGGTAACTTACTGGGGAAGGAATAAATCATCTATTATCGGGTCAGATTCCAGGTTTTGCAGAAAATTTCTTGAAATTGAATAGTTATCTGGTCGGATCCAGGCTTTAAAACAACTTGCTATAGATAAGGAAGTTAACTGTTATCTGGTCGAATTCCAGGCTTTGCAGTGACTTGAAGTGATAAATACTATCTGGTCGGGTCCAGGCTTCACAGTGTGTCTCTGGGAATCGTAGTTAATTGTTATCTGGTCGGGCTACAGGCTGCACAATAACTTGCTTGAAAACTGATATTTGGTCGGGTCCAGGCTTTGCATATTTCTGAGGTGGTTAAGGTTAATTGTTATCTGGTCGGGTCCAGGCTTCATAATAAACTGCTTCAGGATTTAGCTGTTATCTGGTCGGATTCCAGGTTTCACAATGAATTTCTGAGGGGAATTTCTATCTGGTCGGATCCAGGCTTCACAATAACTTGTTGGGGTAGAGGTAAACTCTACTGGGGAAAAGAAGTTAGATCTTGGCTTGATTGAGTCTAGGTTCTTCTATATCTTTGAAGAGTTAAACTATTATCTGGTCGGGTCCAGGTTTCATAGTATTTGAAAGATTACACTATTATCTGGTCGGATCCAGGCTCTACAGTGGTTTGAGAAGTTGACTGTTATCTGGTCGAGTCTAGGCTTCATAGCAACTTGAAAATTGTTCTAATATCTGGTCGGGTCCAGGCCTCATAGTATCTTTTGGAGATAGTAAAGGTTTTGTTGATGACTTTACTGGGGATCAGGGGTTGTGGCCCTATAATTTGCAATAGCCTGGAAGGAAAACTCAAGCTGGAGAATGACAGGCTCAGTTGGGGAGGATAGACTGCGCTTGGGGAGAATACACTCAGCTGGGTATAACAGGCTCATCTGGGGAAGATAGGCTAAGCTGGGGAATTATGCTACTCGGTCGGGGAGTTATGCTACTCATTGAAAACAAAAACAAATAGCCATGTGAAATGATCTCATTCCCTTCCAACTCTACTATTTCCCCAATGTCTTCAAATGCCCCTTGCCATTGACAGAAGTTGATTAGATTGATCTTGGACCATTTAAACTCAGACCTTGGTGATAAAGTTGACAGTGGTGATTCCGTCTGGAGAGGGCAGGTTTCTCGTAGATGTCCTAGATTGGGTCCATCTTAGAAATAAAAAAAGTGGTATGAGTCAACATATATTGTCTTAGCCGGTGAGCAGCCCATGCCAGAGCGCAGCAAGTTTTCTCGAGCAGTGAATATCTAGTTTCATAGTCGGTAAACTTTTTGCTCAGGTAATAAATATCATGCTCTTTTCGGCCAGACTCGTAGTGTTGGCCCAAAACACACCCCATAGAATTCTCTAGTACTGTCAAGTACATGATCAAGGGTCTTCCTTCAACTGGAGGCATGAGAATAGGAGGCTCTTGTAGATATTCTTTGATTTTGTCGAAGGCAGCTTGGTATTCATCATTTCACCTGACTACCTGATCTTTCTTCAAGAGTTTGAAGATTAGCTCACAAGTAGCATTCAAGTGAGATATGAAGCAGGAGATGTAATTGAGATGACCCAAGAATCCTCTAACTTCCTTTTCAGAGTGTGGGACTGGAATTTCTTGGATGGCCTTTACCTTGGCAGGAACAACTTCAATGCCTTTATTGCTGACAACAAAACCTAGAAGCTTTCTAGATCGTACTCCAAACGTGCACTTGTTAGGGTTTAACCTCAGCTTGTACTTTTTCAGCCTCTCGAATAGTTTGTACATGTGATCAAGATGTTCTTCTTTAGTTTGAGATCTGGAAATCATATCATCCACATATACCTCTATTTCATGATGAATCATGTCATGAAACAAAGCTATCATAGCCCTTTGATGCGTTTCCCCTGCATTCTTCAATCCGAACAACATGACCTTGTAACAAAAGGTGCCCCATTGCGTAACGAAAGTAGTCTTCTCCATATCTTCGGGAGCCATCCTTATCTGATTATAGCCTGAGAAGCCATCCATGAAAGAGAATACTTTATGCTGAGCAGTATTATCGACCAAGACGTCAATGTGTGGTAGAGGGAAGTCCTCTTTGGGGATTACCCTATTCAGATCCCTATAGTCTACGCACATGCGAACTTTTCCGTCTTTCTTTGGCACGGACACCACATTGGCAATCCATTGGGGATAGGATGTCATAGCTAAGAATCCTACATCAAATTACTTCATCACTTCAGCTTTGATCTTTTCAGACATATCAGGCCTCATGCGACGGACCTTTTGTTCGATATGAGGCCAGTCTTCTTTTGTCGGCAGACGATGAACTACGATGTTGGTATCCAACCCAGGCATATCTTCATAATACCAAGAAAATACTTCCATATAATCATGCAACATCTGAACCAACCTGCTCTTGACACTGCTTTCCAAGTTAGCGTCGATTTTGATTTCCTTCTTGTCTGCCTCAGTACCCAGATTAATGACTTCAACTGACTCTTTGTGCGGTTGAATAACTTTTTCCTCTTGTAATAGAAGTCTTTCTAGTTCTCCCGGTATTTCACAATCTTCCTCACCTTCATCTTCGGCTCGGTTTATTGGACATTCGAAGTCATAGTCGGCAATAGTAGAGTCATTAGCAATAGGACCCAGAGTGGATGAGGACCTGCAAGAATGTGTGTGTGTGTGTGTGTGTGTGCATGTAAGATACATGGCTATTTTGAAAAATGTATTTGAAAGAAAAGAAAGACAATGAACACAAATATTTGAATTCAAAAGAGTCCAATGTACTTAATGATCATATGATTAGATGAACATAAATAAAACCCTTGAGAAATGGACCAAAATGCCACGGGCCAGGCACATGGCTTAAAAGTCATTGTTAAATATTGTAGACAAAATGTTCTTGAAAGAAAATCAATAACAAGTAAATTACTCCTTAAGGAAGGAGATGGGCACGAAGTACTTTGCATGCCAATTCTTCAGCTCCGTTGTAGTTGGATACACCCAATCTTCAAATGCAGCTCCTTCATCAGAATCACCCACGGCGTTGACTTCATGGATTCTAATGCGGAGAGGTGGCTTTCCAGAATGAGGATGCCTCACTTCCTTCTGAGCTTTGACGGTGAAGCCCAAACCAAACTCTTCCGCCTTGAATGGGATATCGAGGAGTTACCCCCAAGTATCACATCTTCCTTCTTCAATTGCAGCACGATCATCTTTGACTGAAACCATCTTCGACACGACTTTAACAGCTTTGGATTCATCAGAGGAACATTTGGTAGCAGCGACCATCGGTGGAACAAATTCAAAGGCTTGACACGGGGTCTCAATGAATTCTCCATCCATCTCTACGTATTTGAGCGAGTTAAGGTGGCTCACCATAAACTCTTCCTCACCATAGACGGTGACAATTCTTCCCTTGACAGGATATTTAAGCTTTTGATGGAGAGTTGAGGTTACTGCCCCAGCTTTATGGATCCATGGGCGACCCAACAAACAGGAATAGGAAGTACGGATATCCATAATGTAGAAGGTAGAGTTAAAGATTTGGGATCCTACCTTGATTGTAAGATCTACTTCCCCATGAATTGTCCTCTTTGATCAACTGAATTCCCTTACAATAATATCACTTGGCTTCAAGACTAAACCTTCATAGTCTAGACGGTCTAACGCCTCCTTGGGTAATACATTCAGAGAAGAACCAGTGTCGACTAGAACATGTGCTAGGGTGGTCCCCTTGCACTCGACTGAAACATGTAGAGCTTTATTGTCGTTCTTCCCCAACGGTGTTAGGTCAGCATCTGAAAATCCCAAGCCATTATCAGCCGACAGGCTAGCCACGCAATTCTCAAATTGATCTGTTGTTGTCTCATGGGGAACATGAGCCTTCTTCAGGAATTTGATTAATGTTCGAGCATGGGCATCGGAACAAAGCAGCAATGACAACATTGAAATCTTAGAAGGGGTTTTCCCTAACTGTTCCATAATCTTGAAGTCACTCCTCGTTATGATCTTCAAGATCTCGTACATCTCACGAGCGGAGGGTTCTCCATCATCAACGTCCTTTGCGGGTATTTCAGTCACAACAGGCTCAACAACCTTCTCCTTCCCCCTTGTATCAGTACTTGTCTTGGCAGAAGTAATGTGGATGGGCGCCTTTGTAATAACTGGTAGCGAGATATTGGGTGAAAATACTCTCCCAGTTCTGGTTACTTTTCTTGAGCCAGTTATGTTATCAACATCATCAGCTTTTCCTTCTCTGGTCCAATCGTCTTGTTTAATCCCATGATAAAACACCTCAACACCATAGTTCAATGGCACGACCTTGTTTTAAGAATAGGGAATTGGTCCGGGATTGGTAATTATTGAGGGAGAAACAGTGGGTTCATTTGAAATCCTAATAGGACCTTTGGAGGTGATCCTAAGAGGCTTGTTTGAGATGGTAATAATGGAGAGATCTTCACATTTGCTAGTCAAACTTTTGGCAAGTGGGGTCTTCTCAAATAGAATTTCGTGGCTATCCATCAGGCGTTGAATGCCTTTCTTTAGCCCTTCATATCCATTGAGTTGTCTTGTACAACACACACAGTCTTTTACACAGCAAGGGAAAATCCAAGCTTTCAACAGATTCTTTTTTATGATGTTCTGCGGAGTAGTCAATTCTTCAACAGAGGAAAAATTGTATCTTCAACAACATTAACACCCTTGTCATGCTTCGGCATTGGCTCAGTGATTACATTCAAAGTCGGAGGAGGATCGAACTCAATAGTCTAGTTATCAATCAAATCCTGAATTATGTTCTTCAAGGCCCAAAACTGGCCAGTCTCGTGCCCGGGGCTACTTAAGTGGTAAGCACATTTGGCGTTCGGGTTATACTTTGGTGAAGAGGTATCAGGGTTGGCAGGAGGATCGCGTAATGTCACCAAATTAGCCTTGAGAAAATTTTGAAGGCCTTGACAGAGTGACTTGCCTAACCTCATAAATTGTCTTCTCGGAGTTTCAAAATGTTGATGATTTGAATATGGTCTTTGAGTAAGAGTTAGATTGGAGATTCAGACAACTTTAACAGACAGGTGATCATTCTTTTAGGTACGGGCCCTTTCCCCGTACACAACATTGATTTCTTTCTTTGTAGGAAAAGGTTTCATGACGTGATTGGAAGTGGAGGCAGATGCCACATAGATCTTCCCAATTTTGATGCCGCTTTCAACTCTTTCACCGATTAAGATTAATTCGATGAAACCAGAAGAAGAGCAGCCAACCAATAGATTAAATAAAGGACCAGATAAAGTGCCCATGAAAATGTCAATGTGCTCCCTATCAGTCAAGGGTGGTTGAACCCTGCTGGCGAGGTCTCTCCACTTTTGTGCATATTCTTTAAATCCTCCATTCTTTCCCATGGTCATATCTTGCAACTGAACCCTTGTTGGCGCCAAGTCGGTGTTATAGTGATACTGATTGTAGAATGCGATAGCTAAATCCTCCCAAGTATTGATACGGGAACCATCTAACTGATAAAACCATTCAAGTTGTGTTCCGGCCAAGATCTCATGGAAAAAGTGAACCCAAAGTTTCTTATCAACAGTGTGCGACTGTATCTTGCGCACATAAGATTTCTGGTGAAGTTTTGAACAAGAAACTCCATCGTACTTTGCAAAGACTGGTATTTTGAATTTGTGGGAAATAACAACCCCAGAGATCAATCCCAAATTATCAAAATCTAAATCGGGGACAGCTTGGATTTCAACAGCCTTCAACCTGTCTTCTAACTGCTTGTATTTGATATCGGCGGGTGGATACTGCTCGTCAAAATAATCATCATCATACGCTTGATCATTAACACAATTATCATGAGTACTCTTAACCTCACCAATCTGGTTATCGTCCTCTTCAGATGAGTCTTCCCCTACCTGGATCTGACGGACTGTCTCCTTGAACCTTCTACCCATGTTGAGTAGAGCTTTCTTCTTGGGCTTCTTCTTAACTGCCAGCAAAGCCATCATATCTTGCTTCCTCTTGGCTAGGGCTAGTAGAGTCTCTTGGAATTGAGATTTGTGTGCCTGGAGATCCTTCACAGTTTTCTCTAGATCCATTTTGCTGAAATAAACAACAGAAAGATAAGGAAACTTGTTATGCGAAAACCTATCATGTTATGATGCATGGAAGATGTATATGCAGATGATTTCAAGGATTACTGAAATTTAAATTTGTATAGACAAAATAATGAACAAACGTCAATTTTCATTAATTAGTTTGAAAATATTACATCATGCCTCTTGGGCTTACAAAATAACTTTCTAAGATAAAAAGACTGAACGCATACTCTTCGGTGCGATGTAGGCGTTCACACTTTGCTCTTCTTGTAGATGCTTTGTAAGCTCCAAGACCCTTTTCTCACTAGCATAGAATTGAGCTTCAAAAGTATCTCTTTCTTCCTTTAGCTGAATCCAACCCTTTTGCAAGTCTTCAAGAGAGGTAGGCATGTCTGGATGGAGGACAGTGTACGGGACATCTCCTTCAACCACAGATTCCATGATAACTGGTAAGATGGAGGGATAAGGCATCACAAGTTTTTGAGTTCGAGTTTGCACCCAGTTAAGGCAAGGCTCAAGGGTAATGGAATTCTTGTGTCCCAGCGTCTTGCTATCCATTTTGCTTACAATCCTCCAAGCTCGGATAAACCTCTGACGGTAGCTTTGATCGTCATTCTCGTAGTCGAATACCACTCCTTGAATGGGCATCTCATGTGGACCATCCCTTTGGGGGTAACCAAATTATCATAAAGCTAAGCAAGGGTTGTAGGTGATACCTCCCATAATTCCAAGCAAGGGGACATTAGGGAATTCTCCACAATGATCGATGATAGTAACATTTTCCAATGATCGGGAACACCAATGAACATCTGAATGTCTGAGTGTCATCAACCTATGGAACCATCTCAAACCTTGATAGTTCTTCAACACAGATCGGAGAAGATGCGAAATAAACCATATTGCCAAGAGAGGAGTTCAACACATGAGTATCCCTCTCTTTCTCATTGTGCTAGAGTGAAAATAATGTAGAATGTCTCCCAACAAAGTAGGCACTGGGTTGTGAGATATGAAGATTTTGACAGCGTTTACATAAATGAGTTGATTAGGATTTGGAAATAAAACCATCCCATAGATGGGAAGATCCACAACTTCTTCAAAAGCTTGTAAGTCCAAGGAGTTCCAACAACCTTGAGCTTTCTCAAACAAGAACTTGGCTAAGAAACCTATGACACCACTCCTTGTTTCCCAATTAGTTGTGATATTAGATTGTTGCAAGTGTAGTGCTTGGGAAATCTCCTCAGGTTTTGGATCTATTTCCGTACCGTTGAAGGGTAGTTGATTGGGAATGGGAATCCTCAAGAGTTGGGAGAATTCTTCTAAAAAAGTTGGCACAAGTTCATAATCAGGAAAAGTAAAGTAATGGTGTAGAGGATCAAAGAATTGGAAGAGCACCTTCATCATATCTTCATCAGTGTTGGAGGTAACCAAGTTTAGGAGGCGTCCATGTCTTTCGGTGAATGAAGAGTTCTTAGGGACCCTTAATGCTAACTGTGATACGGTAGCCAGAACCGGGACTGTTTCTTTTTAGGAATTTGTTGGTTTGCATTTTGCGTTTGTGTTTGCAAAATGTCGCGGTAAGCAAGAGTCGCCACCGACTTTTATTTTATCCAACAAGGAAAGGAAAAAAGCACAGAAAAATTCCTTTTTTCGAGATTTTCTGAGTACGGGGGGTAGATTATAGAAAGGGAAGGTATTAGCACCCTTTCTATCCGTAGTTATCTACGGGCTCTTAGGTACTTGCTCATCATTTTTAAAATTGCTTCTTTGTGTGTTTATGTGATTTGAAAAGTTTTTTTACTTCGATTTAACTCTTGCTTCTGTCTTCAAGAATGTTACGAAGTGTTTTTGAAAACTAAGTTTGTAAAGGAGTGTAAGTGTGAAAAAGTTTGTTTAGATTGAGCAAGTACTTAAGAACTAATCTACCTACTCGAAAAAAGAATTGTTCTATGTTCGTTTCCTTTGGACAATGCTATCCCACTATTAGTGAGTATGTAGCATCGTCGTTGGAGTTTTGAGGGTCAATTAAAAAGGGACGTACGATCACTAAAGCAATGTTAGGACGTCTTAGTAACAACCCTAACGTCTTAGATCAATTATTCGAGGAAATAATTTCGAGGCAACTTTTTCGAGGCAACTATTCTGAATCGGGACTTTGATCTTTATTTAGACAAAAGAGCGACCACTAAAGCATCCTATAATCAATGACCATTTACCTAAGCAACCAAGTGGGAGTGTACCATAGGAGTGCACATGTGCGAGTGATTAAATTTTAGATTATTTATCTTTGCACATTTAGGGTTTGCTAACTGTTTTAAAGTTTTACATACATTCTTGTCATGCATCCCTAATATTCATACATCTAACAGTTAAATATTTTGCGGAATATAAAGTGCAGAAATTAAACTACGCTATTACAAGGCTTCGGGTATTTATATAACCAAAAACAAACACTTGAAAAATAAAGCGATAAATGAAAATAAAAGTCCTAATTAAGCTATTACAACTTGTAGGCAGTTACATCAATATGGTAAATAGTAAAGCAATAAAGCGCGCGCGATGAAATTAAAACGATAAGAAAAATTAGGGTTTTGACCCTTTTTAACCTAATTAAAAGAAAAAAAATATTTTTATTTGTTTTTAATTATTTTTAAGAAAAAAGGATTAAGTTTTAAATTAAATACACAATTAATTAACTAGTTAAATTAATTAAAGAAAATAATTACATGGCCTATTTTTGTTTTTTTTGGTTATTTTTTTTAAAAAATAAAGTATAATTAAATTATAAACAAAACCCTAATCATTCTAATTAATTTTAATTTATTTACAAAATAATTAAAGTTATCTAAAATTAACAACCTAATTTAATTAATTTAATTTTTGTATAAAAAATAAATATCCTAAATTTAATTGGATGAAAAATATTTTTGTGATTTTTTGATAAAAAGAATTATTTAATTTGGTTAGTAAAACAAATAAATAAATTAAATGAAATAAAATATAAAAAAGAAAAAGGTAAGAAACTTGGGCCTAATTTGGAGATTTGGGGTGTGTGAACAGCAATCTGGCCCAAGTAGAACGAAGTCCACGCTTGACTTTTTGAGATCCCATGCTATGCGTTTGACTAGGCGTTTGGTGCTCCCTCATGGATGGCCCTTGGATCTGGCCGTCTGGCCACTTGGCAGACTGGATGGCATGGACGCATGATGGTCATTTGCTTTGTATATACACTGAATCACTGGAAGACAAAATATATGAAATATTTTGGGGACCTGGGATTTGAACCCAGGCCCCATGGGACTTTCCAACGCTTGACAACCAGCTGAGCTACGCTTCTGATTTGTACACATAATAAATAATAATCATACTATGAAAAAAACAAAAGCACTAAGTCCAAAGCGCGCGAATTTTTAAACGGACGAGTGAGGTGATGCCACGCCATCATCCCTGTCCTTAGTCCGTTGGTAAAAAGTCCCAGACTTTTACCTATAGACGTTTGTCCGTCGCTACAAGCCTGCACATTCTCAAAATCAATTATAGGTAAGATAAATCAAAACTAAAGCCATGAATAGCTTCGTCTGGACCTGCTGAGTTCAATGGTGGCCCTTTCATGGCCCAATTTTTCCTGTAAACGAAGATCCCAAATCGAAGCAAGAAACCCTAATAATGGTGAAATCCAATATAGGCCATGAAAACACAATTGAATATTACAGAAAGCTTGAAAATATGATGGTGAACAATAATATACAATTATTTTATGCTATAAGTATCAGAATGATGCAATTCGAATTCAAGAAAGAAGCAATGTCGTGGACGACTTACAGCGTATTTTGGTACTAGAAAGGTCGTGTTCTTGATTGGTTTCACTTGCCTACACTCCCATGAAGCGATTGGAATTGTCCAAAGATCTTGAATTGGCCTCAAAGTATGAATTCGTTTTTTCACTTTTTCTTGTTTTTTTTAAGTTTTGTTCTTGATGTTGCGCCTCTCTCCAGCCTCGCTTTAGGTCTACATATCATCCTTATGTACTGAGGAATGAATTAGGGTTGAAAGAATGATCACAATCTTCTACCATCAATGCTTTTGATTTTGATTTGATACACTTGAAAACCATTCCAAAAGTAGTCCAAATCCAATCTTTTTGTGCACCCCATGCCTTTACACGAATTTGATCTGATGCTAGCTGGACATTAAGACCTGAAACATGTAAAAAATCTTGAGTTTTCAATATTTTGGATTTTCTATGATTTGTTTTCATTTAAATTGATTTAATTCAAATAAAAATCAAAATAAATAATAAAAACAAGATAATGACAAGTGGAAAAGGCTAGGGCTTGTGGACATGTTGCCAACTCAAAACAAGTGAAAAAGATTGGGCCCATTTGGCAAAAATTGAAGTCTTAGGCATAGTTGACTTTTGACCATTTTGCAAAAAGGGTCAACTTCACCAATGCATAACTTCCTCAATTTTGACTCTTTGAAGGTGTTCTTGGACTTTTTAGAAATCTTGAGATATCCCCTAAGCAAACCTTTTGGTCCCATATCAATTTGTTATTCCATGCTCATGTATGAAGGTTTGAAAAAAAAGGTGTTTTTGTTGACTTTTCAAAATGACTTATAATGTCCAAATTCATAACATCTTGTGAGTGTATATTTTGAACTTGGGAGCTGAATATGGATTGTAGAGCATTGCATCCTCTTAAAAATGAGCTTTGTATGGGTCATTTATCATAAAGTATGAGAAAGTTATTCTTGGTCAAAGTTGACTTGACTTTTCCTGCAAAACCCTAATTTAGCAACTTTTGGTTCTTGATGAATTATGAGCAATCCTTGATGAATCATGATCAACCCTTGATCAAATGATGAAATATAATTCAAAATGAGGATTTTTACCAAAACTCTTGAAGTTTGACTGTATGGGGGTCACAGTTGACTTTTGCCCTAGCACAGTCGATTTTCAGGCCTTTGAGCAATTGACTGAGCAAATTTTCTCTGTAGGGATTGAAACTTGACATGGATGATCTTGAGAACATATTATGACAATGCTGAGAATTTGGGGTCCCTTGGACTCAAGTAACTTGATGCAATATGAAACCCTAATTTGAAGTAGCCTGCCTCAGGAGAGAGCTTGTCTGGTCAACCCTTGGACTTCTTTGAGCAACTAGAGGATATTTCTTGAAATGTTTTGAGAAATATGGGAGGGCAAATTTTGGGGTACAACACCTGCCCTTGTTCAATCTTCTTAAACCTGAGGATGTAGATTGGCTTTCGTGCCTTTCGTGATCCGAAGGTGGAAGATGATTGAACACTAGAGTGCCCATAAATTTGCACTCGCATGAAGTGGTGTCCGTCTTAAGATGTCGGGAATGGGATTACAGATGCCATTTGGAAATTGATGACGGGGAATGGGCTTAAAGATGCCATCCGAAGGAGTGTCGATCGCATAAGAGATTCCTTAGCGAGAGTCTGCATACCTGTTGTTGAGGAAGATTCCGCTGGGGAATACTGATCTCTGTCTTGAGAGAAATAGAATTTTTAGGAGCTTCGGTCGTCCGTTATTCTACTGAGGAATTGTCTCTGTTTTGAGAAAAGTTGAATTTTAGGAACTTCGATCGTCTGTTATTCTGAAGAGGTGAAAATGAACTACTATCTGGTCGCGATCCAGGCTTCATAGTAATAAGACTGACTGCTATCTGGTCATAATCCAGGCTTTACAGTGACTTACTGGGGAGATGAGATTAAACTTGCTATCCGGTCATAATCCGGGCTTCGCAATTTCTCGATTCTTATCTGGTCATAATCCAGGCTTCAGAAGGAAATGAGTTGTTATTCGGTCACATCCGGGCTTCAACTTGAACTTAGGGCACACTAATATTCGGTCGACTCTGGGCTTCTTAGTAACTGTCCAGGTAAACTGCTATTTGGTCGAGATTCAAGCTTCGCAGTGTCTTGTACTGTTATCTGGTCGTAATCCAGGCTTCAGTCCTTTTATTGTTATCTGGTCGTAATCCAGGCTTCACGATGTCTTATACCATTATCTGGTAGAATCCAGGCTTCATGGTGTTCTGTACTTCTATTCGGCCGTAATCCAGGCTTCACAATACCTTACTTCTTATCTGGTCGTAATCCAGGCTTCAGAAGAGATCAAATAGTTATTCGGTCGTAATCTGGGCTTCCCTTTGGCTTTGGGTCTACTAATATTGTGTCGTCATCCGGGATTCATAGTATCTGGCCGGGTGAACTGCTATTTGGTCGTTCCAAGCTTCACAGTTTCCCTTACTGTTATCTGGTCGTAATCTAGGCTTCACAGTGTCTTTTACCGCTATCTGGTCGTAATCCAGGCTTCGCGATGTCTCGTACCACTATCTAGTCGAATCCATGCTTCATGGTGTTTGGAGAAAATCAAGATACTATCCGGTTGTAATCTGGACTTCATAACTTGTGTTAAAGATATACCACTATCTATTCTTAATCCATGCTTCGCGGTGTCCTTGGCTGCTATCTGGTCGTAACCCAGGCTTCACAGAAACTTGTATTTCTATCTGGTCGTAATCCAGGCTTCACAATAACTTGTTGAGCTGTTATCCGGTCGAAATCCGGGCTTCACGGCTTGTCGGGGATTTAAACTATTATCCGGTCGAATCTGAGCTTCATAGCTTAGAGATAAACCACTATCTGGTCGAATCCATGCTTCACAGTGTTTGATACTGTTATTCGGTCGTTCTCCGGGCTTCACAATATGCTGTAGAAATCAAGGTACTATCCGGTCGAATCCGGGCTTCATAGCTTGAACCTGGTGAGAATTTGATTGTATCTTTCCTACAAGGTAAAGGTTAGCTGTATGTAATTCATGATATGTATCAAGCAATGATGTTCTCAAAATAAATGAGATTGTGTTGTATGATGCCTATGCGTATGCCATGATGTATGGATATGCAATGTTTTTATGATAATCTCTAGCTGGGGAAAATAAATCCCGGGTTGCTGCTGGAGAAAACAAAAGTTGAATTCTTCATTTCCACTGGGGATAGTGAACGAAGATGACTGTGAGAATAATCCTGCAGGAGAGAGAAACTATGTTGGGGAATAGACTGACAAGGAAATAACTCTGTGGGGAAGAGATACTCTGCTAGAAGCTCTGTTGATTTGGAGAAATAAACTCAGCTGGGGATGAGTTACTGTTGCTGGTGACGATACACTCTGTTGGGAATTGAGTTTCTGTTTGTGAAAGGAATGAACTCCACTGGGGATAATTTTCCAGTGGAGACTTCACTGGGGATAACCTTTTAGACTCTACTGGGGATAATCCTTCAGAATCTACTGGGTATAATTCTCCAAACTCCATTGGGGATGATTTTCTAGTGCTGATGATAGATAAACTCTGCTTGGGGAGAATCTTGCCGACTCATTCGTGGTTGCGAGCCTTGGCTAGGGAGAGTGGTGTCTTGTTCGGGACCGCTAATATCACTATCTTTTTCTTACTCTGCAGGGAGTGAATGAAACTTCAATCGTTTTCACCAACTAGGTCTATCCCTATACCTGGTGGATAGAGCAACTGCATGGTTTGGACATTTCTTATTTGCCCCTGTTTCTGATATTACGAGTAATCGTCTTTGTTTCGCATGTAAATATTTATGAGCAGCAACTGTTTCCAAATGAATATATCAAAAATGAACATTGGACGTTCTTGCAAAAAAAAACAGAAAAAAGAAAACAATTTGAAATTTCTTTGTGAAAATGAATTGTATTAACTTTGAAGTTGGCCTGTAAATAGGCGTTTTTGTACAAGAGGCTGACGTCCTGGTAAGAGAACGCCTCCGAACAATAGAGTTTATACAATTTGTGTAAAACAAAGAAAAACAGCTATGTGAACAATCCCACTGGGTTCCAACTCTGCTATCGCCTTTATATCCTCGAGCATCTCATCCCTTTGCTACTTGGTTGAAGGTAGATCAGATTGATTAGCGCCGTCCGAGCTTGATAGTTGATACCAAAATCTGGTTGCAAGATGATCCAATGAGACATAGCGTTACGCTTTAATCCCTAATTTTTTCCTGGACCGCCCTTTCGGGTGATACCCTTTTTTGCCCAAGCCGCCTTTTCAGGTTTTCGACTTGCCGGGTGTACAATTTTTTATTTTCATCCCTTATTTTTGCCCGAACCCTTTTGGTTCGCCGGGAAGCCCTTATTTTTTCCTAGGCCAGTCAACCTAGCGGGTCTTTGATTATGCGTAGTATTTTTCACTATGTTTGCATTGACGGGGTGAGGAAGGTCGTCACCATCCATGGTGGTTGGAATCATAGCTCCTTTTGAGAAAATGTTCTTAACCACAAATGGCCCTTCATATGTGGGGGTCCACTTGCCCCTAGGATCACCTTGAGGTAATATGATGCGTTTGATCACCAAATCCCCAACTTGATACTCTTGTCGTCTGACTTTCTTGTTAAATGCCTTGATCATCCGCTTTTGATACGTCTAACCATGACAAATAGCAGTAAGTCTTTTTTCGTCGATTAAATTCAGCTGATCAAGCCGGGTCTGGATCCAATCGTCCTTGCTCAAACTTGCATCTTTCATAATCCGAAGAGAGGGTATCTGGACCTCAATGGGTAAGACTGCCTCCATGCCATATACCAAAGAGTAGCGCGTTGCCCCTATTGAAGTTCGTGCTGAGGTTCGGTACCCATGAAGAGAAAATGGTAACATCTCGTGCCAATCTTTGTATGTCACCATAATCTTCTGCACAATCTTTTTGATGTTCTTATTAGCTGCTTCAACAGCCCCATTCATCTTCGGCTGGTAAGGATAAGAGTTGTGATGTTGTATCTTAAACTGCTTGTAGAGCTTGGTGATCATTGTATTGTTGATATTTGTACCATTGTCCGTAATGATCCTCTCTGGTACACCGTATCGACAGATCAGATTGTGCCGAATAAACTGTGCCACGACGTTCTTGGTCACTGTAGCAACGAAAGCTGCTTAAACCCACTTCGTAAAGTAATCAATTGCTACCAGGATGAAACGATGCCCGTTAGACGCAGTAGGTCTGATCTCACTAATCATATCGATGCCCCACATTGCAAAGGGCCAAGGAGCTGTCAAGACGTTCAGAGGAACTGGAGGTATGTGTACCTTATCAACATAGACTTGGCACTTATGACAGGTCCGAGAATGCTGATAACAGTCGGCTTCCATAGTAGACAAATAATATCCTGCCCGTAGGATTTTCTTTGCCATGGTGTGTCCACTGGAATGAGTTCCGAAAGTACCTTCATGTAACTCTGGCATAATCCTTTCTGCCTCGTTCTTATCCACACATCGCAGTAAGGTGGAATCATGGTTACACTTGTAAAGGATACCATTACTGATGAAGAACTTTGCCGCGAACCTCCTCGGAAACTTCTTATCATTAACAAATGCACCCTCGGGGTACTCCTGAGTCTCAAGATACCTCTTTACCTCATGAAACCAGGGTTTATCTGCTACCTCTTCAGTCTCAATATCACAGTAATGTGCGGGTTCGTCCAAACTCTCAATGGTAATCTACGGAGCTTCATTGTCCCACCTGACTTTGAACATAGAAGACATGGTAGCTAGCGCGTACGCCAACTGATTCTCTTCTCTGGGGAAGTTTTCAAAGGTTATCTCCTCAAAGTGTGGAAGCAACGTCAATACATACTCTTTGTAAGGAATAAGATTTGGGTGCTTCGTATCCCACTCGCCTTTGATCTGACTAATCACGAGAGAGGAATATCATAATACACTTAAGAACTTAATCCTTAGGTCAATTGCTGCTCGAAGGCCCATGATGCACGCTTCATACTCCGCCATGTTGTTGGAGCAGTTAAAACATAATCGGGCGGTAAATGGAGTATGACAGCCTTCAGGAGATATGATCATGGTGCCAATGCCATTATCCAAAGCGTTTGAAGCTCCATCAAAATACATAGACCATCGGGATCCCTCCTCAGGTCCTTCATCCGGTCCAGGTGTTTCACAGTCAGTCACCAAAATGATGCTCTCATCCGAAAACTCAAAATTCATAGATTGGTAATCATCCACGGCCTGATGCGCCAAATGATCTTCCAACACACTCCTCTTGATTGCCTTTTAGGTCGTGTATTGGATGTCATACTCAGTCAAGATCATCTGCCATCTTGCTATTCTTTCGGACAAGGCAGGCACTCAAAGATATACTTGATTAGATCCATGTCTGATATCAATAGAGTGGTGTGAGTCAGCATATACTGTCTTAGCCAGCGAGCAGCCCATGCCAAAGCGCAGCAAGTTTTCTCAAGCAGTGAGTATCGGGTCTCACAGTCGGTAAACTTTTTGCTAAGGTAGTAAATAGCATGCTCTTTTCGGCCAGACTCGTCATGCTTCCCCAGCACACACCCCATTGAATTATCAAGTATTGTCAAGTATAAGATCAAAGGTCTCCCTTCAACTGGAGGCATCAGAATAGGTGGCTCTTGGAGATATTCTTTGATCCTTTCGAAAGCGGCTTGACATTCATCATTCCATCTTACCACTTGATCTTTCTTCAACAATTTGAAGATTGGTTCACAAGTAGCAGTCAGGTGCGAAATGAATCGGGCAATGTAGTTCAGACGTCCCAAAAAGCCTCTGACTTCCTTTTCTGTTCGGGGAGCTGGCATCTCATGTATAGCCTTCACCTTTTCCGGGTACACTTGAATACCTTTATCACAAACGAAGAAACCCAACAGCTTACCAGACCTTACCCCGAAAGTGCACTTGTTTGGGTTTAACCTTAGCTTGTACAACTTCAACCTGTTAAATAGCTTCTGGAGATGGTCAAGATGTTCCTCTTCAGTATGGGACCTCGCAATCATGTCGTCAACGTATACCTCAATCTCATGATGAATCATGTCGTGGAACAAAGTGACCATGGCGCGCTGATACGTTGCCCCAGCATTCTTCAATCCGAACGACATGACTTTGTAGCAAAAGGTACCCCACTGTGTAACAAACGTTGTCTTTTCCATATCCTCAGGAGCCATCTTAATCTTATTGTAACTAGATAAACCATCCATGAAGGAGAAGACCTTATGATGTGCGGTGTTTTCGACCAAAACATCGATGTGAGGCAGAGGGAAATCATCCTTGGGGCTTGCCCGATTCAGATCCCTATAGTCTACACACATACGGACTTTACCATCTTTCTTCGGCACTGGAACCACGTTGGAAACCCATTGTGGGTAAGAAGTAACTGCTAGAAAACCAGCATCAAACTGTTTCATAACCTCAGCTTTGATTTTCTCAAACATGTCTGGGCGCATTCGGAGAACTTTCTGCTTCACTGGAGGACAATCCTCTTTGGTTGGCAAGCAGTGAACCACAATATCGGTATCCAACCTAGGCATATCTTCATAAGACCGGGAAAAGATCTCAACACAATCACGTAGCATCTGTATCAACCATTTCTTAACACCGGACTCCAAATTTGCACCGATCTTGACCTCTTTCTTGTCCTCTTCCGTACCTAAATTCACTGATTCCACTGGCTCTTTATGGGGTTGTATGGCTCTCTCTTCCTGTAGTAACAGTCTAGAAAGTTCCCCAGGAACTTCGCAATCATCCTCACCTTTGTCCTTGGCTTGGTTGATCGGACTTTCAAAGTCATAACTGGCAGTAGCAAAGTCGTTATCAGTGGGATCCAGAGTGGATGCGGACCTGTATTATGATATGTGAGTGTGTGTAAGACAATAGTTGTTTTAATAAAGTGCAAGATAGAAAAACAAGGAGCGCAAAATTTGTAATGCAAGAAAACGTCCAATGCTTTATTGATGATATATGGAAATGACAAACGTTAAGCCCTCATAAACAAAGCCACGGTGTCTCGGGCAAGGCACCGGCCCATAAAGTTTAAAATTTTCTGTTACAAAACTCAAAACAAAAGTCTCTTACTGTGTAATAAAAGAAACGGGCACGAAGTCCTTCGTCGTCCAATTGTTCAAGCCACCATTGGTAGTCGGGTAAATCCAGCTGTCAATATCTGACTCTTCTTCATCATCAGCATCTTCCATGGCAGAGACCACTTCAATAGCAATGACTCTCGCGTCATGCTTAGGCATGGGAGCAGTTATGACGTTGGGCTTTTCTAGTGCGTCAAACTCAATTTCTTTAGCTACAATTAAATCTTGCACCTTATTCCTCAAGGCCAAACAGTTGTTCGTATCATGCCCTGGGCTATCAGAGTGATAGGCGCATCGGGCGTTCGGATTATACAGCGGTGATGTAGTATTGGGATTCTTCAGAGCTTCCCTCAGAGTGATCAAGTTGGTCTTCAACAATTGCGACAGAATTTGAGATAGGGTCATACTGAGCCGAGTATACTGCCTTTGCGGTCTCTCTGCTCTTTATTGATTGTTGCGTTGTGGGGCAACAATTGGTCTTGATATTACTACCGCATTGACTGCTTGGCGGCGTTCAGATCGGTTTTGGCTCCTCGAGTTGTAAATTGCACTAGCTTCTTTCCTGAAGGGCTTCTTCTCTGTACTTGATGAAGCACATTTCTGTATCTTGCCACTTTTGATACCAGCTTCAACTCTCAACCCAGTCAAAATCAATTCAGTGAACCCAGACGATGAACTGCCGATCAAATGATTGAAATATGGACCAGACAAAGTCCCAAGAAACATGTCCACCAACTCCCCATCAGACAGAGGGGGTTGAACTCTTCCAACAAGATCTCTCCATTTCTGAGCATAGTCCTTAAATCCTTCGCCTGTACCCATAGACATACTCTGAAGTTGGGTATGTGTGGGAGCAAGGTCGGCGTTATACTGGTATTGCTTGTAAAAAACAGCAGTAAGGTCCTCCCAGTTGCGGACATTAGCTCCTTCTAATTGATAGAACCATTCAAGTTAAGTCCCTGACAGACTATCTTGAAAGAAATGAACCCACAGGTTCCTATCAGCAGTGTATGGTTGAATCTTTCTGACATACGAGCGGAGGTGTAGCTTCGGGCAGGATACCCCATCGTTCTTAGCAAAGACAGGAGCTTTAAACTTGTGAGGGATCACCACCCCAGATTCCAGACCCAAATCTTCGAAGTCCAACCCAGGTATCTTCTGGATCTCCATTGCACTCAACCGGTCTTCAAGTTGCTTATACCTATCCTCAGCAGGAGGATACTGCTCTTCATCAAAATCAGTGTCATTATCAGAGACCACAGGACTAGGCCCCTTTCTTTCCTCTTGATTCTCTCCCCCTCCAGATGAATGGGACAAATCAGTTTCCTGTCGCAAATTGTTCCCGAACCTGCGACCCATATTCAGGAGGACCACCTTCTTCTTCTTTTTCTTCTTTTCCTTCAAGATGAGAGACTTCAAATCTTGCTTCCCTTTGGCCAAATTCAGGAACAGCTCTTGGAACTGAGCATTCTGAGCCTGAAGAGCCTTGATGGCTTGATCGATAGGTGTTTCAAAAGACATGATTGCTGAAATAAACATCGAAGAAGATAAGAAACATGTAATGGTACCTGTGATGAGGTGCATGATAATGGAATGCGTATGAAATGATTTCAAAGACTTTGGGAGATTCAAATTTGTAAACCAAAATAAAACACACTTTATTAGATAAACTTGTAAAATGTTTAACAATGCCTTTAAGGCGTTACAAAAGAAATACTGAAAAGCAAATCTAAACTAGAAACAATAAAAGACATCATAAATCCCATGGTCTCTTTCCCTTCGTGCTGACATAATCGTTGATTGTCCTTTCATTCTCAAGTTCTCTTGTAAGCCTCAAGATCTTCTTCTCCTGCTCATGATACTTTTCTCTGTAGGTATCCCTTTCTTCCTTTAACTGGATCCAAGATCTCTTCAATGCCCCAATATCAGTAGGCATGTATGGATGGAGGACAGTATAAGGAACACCTTCTTCATTAGTATGCTCTATGATCACCGGCAAAACAGCTTCATATGGCATCCCCAACTTTTGAGCACGGGCTCAAACCCAATGGAGATAAGGTTGCATCGGGAGAGAAGTCTTCAATCCTAGCTCATGTGGGTTAGACCTATTCACCATGCCCCAAGCTCGTATAAACCTGCAGTGATGTCCCTCAACATCCCCCTTATAGTCAAAGACAATGCATGTAAGCAGCAGCTCATGGGGACCATCTCTCCGAGCTCGTCCAAACTGTCGTAAAGCCAAACAAGGATTATAGGTTATACCCCCTCGAATTCCAATTAACGTAACATTAGGGTATTCCCCACATCGATCAATGACAGCTACTCTTTCCATATCTTTAGAACTCCAAAGGATGTCCGTATGAGCGAGGGACACGATTCTATAAGCCCAACCTACACCTTCCTCATTCTTCAATACAGACTTGGGGAGGTGCGAAATAAACCACCTCGCTAGCAGCAGCGTGCAACACATGAGGGTTCCCCTTCTTCGCACGGTACGAGTATAGAGAGCATGCATAATATCACCCAAGAGAGTAGGCACTGGGTTACGAGACATGAAGATCTTGACCATGTTCACATCTATGAAAGAATCTGAATTCGGGAAAAGAACCAAGCCGTAGATGAGGAGGGCCAATATGTCTTCAAATGCTTGAAAGTCCAAACTATCCCAGAACTGTTGAGCTTGATTGATAAAAAACTTAGCCAAGAAACCTTTAACCCCGCTCTGAGTCTCCCAGTTAGATACTATATCAACCATTTTTAGATGTAGGGCTGAAGCAATATCCTCTGGCCTAGGAGCTATCTCCAAACCTGTAAAGGGTGTCTTCTCGAGAATGGATATACCCAACAAATCAGAAAACTCCTCCAAAGTAGGGACTAGCTGATAATCCGGGAAGGTGAAACAATGATGCAATGGATCAAAGAACTGGAATAACACGCTCATCATTTGCTAATACAACTTTGAAGTGACCAGGCTAAGGATATGACCATGTGTTCTAACAAAGGAAGAAGTATCAGGAACTTTTGAAACCAACTCTCTAAGCTGAGCAGGGATTTGCACGAAATTGTTTCGAATGGTATTTCTGCGCATAGAAGCCATAATCTGCAAAACAGAACAAAGATGAATCCCCTTGATCTTTGAAATGGTTAGTCTAATGAAATATGCATGCTATGTCATGATGCATGATGTCATGAGAAAACACACAACAGGTATAGCAAGTATCAAACATGGTAAAGGCAAACAAGTCACACAATAGCCCTTAAATTTCAGGCTAGCATGGAGTTTAGGTACTACCCTCTTGCAGTTTAGTTGGTTCAACCTATCCTAATAATAGTAACCAGGTTCTAGAGGTTCTCAATATCACTGACCATCCTTCATTGGTCATAGTTTCAGCTCACGCAATCTTTTCTTGCGGCCGGAACCATCTCGAGAGTATGTCTCAATGAGTGTAGCATCTCTCTACTTCCTATGGCCAAGTTGGTCAATTATAGGTTCTAAGGTCAGTTGATGCTTAATGACCAATATAGCAGCCCCATACTATCCTTGTTCCTCCATAAGGGATATCTATACCAACTAATGTGCCATATCAACGTAGCTACTGCTTCAACCATATCGGTCTATGCCGTACAGTTCCCTCACAGTCTATTGCTACTTACCTAAAAGGTGTCCCCCAGATCTGGGTTAGGATCTATAGTAACTCCGATACAAAGCCCACAAAGATAAAGAAATCAAATCAAATAATAAAAAACAATATGATGAACTAATCCTAAGGTACATCCCACTTATAATTCTCCCAGCAGAGTCACCAGTTCTGTGATATGGTGGCCAGAACCGGGACTGTTTCTTTTTAGGAATTTGCTGGTTGGCGTTTTGCATTTGTGTTTGCAAAATGTCGCGGTAAGCAAGAGTCGCCACCAACTTTTATTTTATCCAACAAGGAAAGGAAAAAAGCACAGAAAAATTCCTTTTTTCAAGATTTTCTGAGTACGGGTGGTAGATTATAAAAAGGGAAGGTATTAGCACCCTTTCTATCCGTAGTTATCTACGGGCTCTTAGGTACTTGCTCATCATTTTCAAAATTGCTTCTTTGTGTGTTTGTGTGATTTGAAAAGTTTTTTGACTTCGATTTAACTCTTGCTTCTGTCTTCAAGAATGTTATGAAGTGTTTTTGAAAACTTTGTTTGTAAAGGAGTGTAAGTGTGAAAAAGTTTGTTTAGATTGAGCAAGTACTTAAGAACTAATCTACCTACTCGAAAAAAGAATTGTTCTATGTTCGTTTCCTTTGGACAATGCTATCCCACTATTAGTGAGTAGGTAGCATCGTCGTTGGAGTTTTGAGGGTCAATTCGAAAGGGACGTACGGTCACTAAAGCAATGTTAGGACGTCTTAGTAACAACCCTAATGTCTTACATCAATTATTCGAGGCAACAATTGTAAGTCTCAGAGTGCCTAAGAGGGGGGTGAATTAGGTCTTATAAAAATTTATTCGGTTTTATGAGAATGCTTGGTAGTAATTTTTGGTTAAGTGTTTGAAGATTTTGATTATATCTTTATCTTTTCCTGATTATGGTGATGAAAGCGATAAATGTGGAAAAGTAAAGAACACGGTGATATATCCTGGTTCCCCTCACAATCTGAGAGTACTCCAGTCCCCTATCCAACACGAAAGAGATTTCACTATAGTTAGAATGATTGTACAGCCTATGCTTACTATCTAACCTATAGGGTGATCAAAGGTTCTTAACACCTTTAAGACCAAACAAACACTAATGTGAATGAAGAACAATCCTCTTCAAATCACAACACTTACTTCCAACAATCCAGGATAGTAAGGGAAAATCTTTAAGTAATACAATGATTTAGTTTGAAGTATATGGAGAGCTTTATCAATCTTCAATTGATCTTCTTCTTCAAGATAAAAACAATTCTCAACAATGTATATAAATGTTCACAATGTATGTATGAAACTTGTAATGATAATGAAAGTGTATATGGCAAGTTTCACAAAATTATGAACACATGAAAGTTTATGTTCAAAATGAATGAATGAGAAAATTGTTAATATGAAGAAGGTTTTTTGTTGTTTGAAAATGTTATATCTGTTCTTTTTTAAAAACTGAAAAAATCTAAATTTTATAAAGTCATAAGAACCTCTTCATTCATGCCAATTCATAAGAAAAGTTTCAATGCATTCATGAAAAGATACCACTTGAAAAATGTTCAAAAAACAAAGTAAAAGCTGCACTGGTTCGCTAGGAACCGGTTCCGACACTGAAAGAACCCGGTTCTTAGTGAACGTTATAAGTTGAAATTCAAAAATATCACGCATGAACCGGTTCCCCTATTGGTACAACCCGGTTCCTGGTACAAAAACCAGGGACATGTTTTTTGAGAAATTCTGGAACCCGGTTCCTAAAGGGTTATTTTCAAAAATACTTTTTGAAAGATATTTCAAACAAATTTTTCCTTGATGTTAAAGTTATGGAATATGTATATGTTGATGAATGCATATTGTGAACATCTATATTCAAGATTTTAAGAATTATTTATACCATTTGATATTTGATGATTCTTCAATAATTCTTCAATAATCTTCAATAATCTTCAAGACTTTTATTTGATGTTGATAAGCTTTTTGCACATCCTTTGAATGTTGATGTCCATGTTGTCTTCATCAAAACACATGCTTTAAATATGACTTGAGAAGCTTGCAATTACATTCTCCCCCTTTTTGATGATGACAACCAAGTCTTGAAAACGATTTCTTGAAATATTTATGTTGTTTTGTATAGCAAACATGTTGAGCAAATGCAAGGCTCCCCCTAAATTGTATGCTCCCCCTAAGTCCATGATTCTTTGAATTTTGGAGTGAGTTTGATATTTATTTAGGCCTACAATTTCTTTGAAACAAAACAACACATATGCATATTCTTCTCCCCCTTTGTTAACATCAAAAAGGATGGGGAAAAGAGTGAAATAAATACATATAAAAATTAAGACGTGCATCTTAAGAGAAACATTAGATATCACCTTCATCCAAAATACCAAGTTCTCTTCGGATTTTGAAGAAAGGTTCTCGAGCAAGCGGTTTAGTGAAGATATCTGCGAGTTGGTTATGAGTATCCACAAAAGTGACTTCGACATCTCCTTTAAGTACATGATCACGGAGAAAATGATTTCGAATATCTATATGTTTGGTTCTTGAATGCATGACCGGATTCTTTGTAATATTGATAGCACTTGTATTGTCGCATCGAAGAGGAATGCATCCGAGATCAAGTCCGTAATCACGGAGTTGTTGCTTGAGCCACAGAATTTGTGCACAACAACTACCCGCTGCTATGTATTCTTCTTCGGCCGTGCTAAGAGCAACACATGCTTGTTTTTTACAAGCCCATGATACTAATGCATTTCCAATAATGTGACAAGTACCACTTATGCTTTTATGATCAGTTTACAACCTGCATAATCCGCGTCAGAATAACCAATTAAAGTGCAAGTACTACCTTTTGGATACCATAGGCCGACATTGATTGTTCCTTTAAGATACTTCATGATCCTTTTAACTGCCATGAGGTGTGATTCCTTTGGGTTTGCTTGAAAGCGAGCGCAAAGACAAACACTAAACATGATGTCAGGACGGCTTGTCGTCAAGTACAATAAAGAACCAATCATACCTCTGTACTTTGTAATATCAATTGGAGTACCGGGTTCATCTTGATCAACATATGTACCGGAGCCCATTGGAGTATTCATGGCTTTACAATTGTCCATATCAAACTTTTTCAATAATTCTTTGCAATACTTAGATTGATTGATGAAGATTCCATCTTCTAGTTGCTTGATTTGTAGTCCAAGAAAGTAGTTCATATTTCCCATCATAGACATCTCGAATTCTCCTTGCATCATCAATGAGAATTCCTCACACATTTCTTTGTTAGTCGATCCAAAAATGATATCATCAACATAGACTTGAACCAATAAAGTGTTACTTTGGATTTTCTTAATGAACAAGGTTTTATCAACCTTACCCTTTTCGAAACCTTTTTCACACAAAAAATTGCTAAGTCTATCATACCATGCTCTTGGTGCTTGCTTTAAGCCATAAAGAGCCTTTCTCAACTTAAAGACATGTGAAGGATGTTTGAAGTCTTCAAATCCCGGGGGTTGTTTGACATAGACTTCTTCATTGAGGTATCCATTCAAGAATGCGCTTTTGACGTCCATTTGAAAAAGCTGAAAATTTAATGAACAAGCATAAGAAAGTAAAAGACGTATAGCTTCTAACCTTGCAACCGGAGCAAATGTTTCTTCAAAGTCGATTCCTTCCTCTTGATTGTAAGCTTGGGCAACCAACCTTGCTTTGTTTCGAACAATTAGACCATTCTCATCAAGTTTGTTTTTAAACACCCATCGGGTACCTATGATGTGTTTACCACTTGGTCTAGGAACAAGTTCCCAAACTTGATTTCTCTCGAATTGATTTAATTCTTCTTGCATAGCAATAATCCATTGATCATCTCCTAAGGCTTCATCAACTTTGGTAGGTTCAATTTGAGAAACAAACGCCATGTTTAAGCAAGCATCTTTTAGATTCAATCTTGTTGATACTCCTTGGCTAATGTCACCAATAATTTTATCAATAGGATGGTCTCTATGAGTTCTCCATTCTTTTGGCAGAGTATTGGTGTTTGAATCTTGTTGTACAATGTTTTCTTGATTTTCCAGTGATTTCTTAATTTGATCAAATGAAAGATCTTCCGGGGGTAAATCTATAGGATCATCATCATCACAAACAACTACTTCCTCCTTGGAGGGGTTAGTTTCATCAAAAGATACATGCATAGATTCTTCAATAGTTAAAGTTCTTTTATTATAAATTCTATATGCTTTACTAGAAAGCGAATAACCAAGAAATATACCTTCTCTGATTTCTCGTCAAACTTACCAAGATTATCTTTGTCATTATTAAGAACAAAGCACTTGCATCCAAAAATGTGAAAGTGAGCAATGTTCGGCTTTCTTCCTTTGAAGAGTTCATATGGAGTCTTCTTTATTATAGGTCTAATGATAACTCGATTTCCAACATAACATGTCGTACTAACCGCATCCGCCCAAAAATATTTAGGAAGATTTGCGTCACTAAGCATTGTTCTTGCAAGTTCCACTAGAAACCTATTCTTTCTTTCAACTACTCCATTTTGTTGTGGAGTTCTAGGTGCTGAAATATTATGAGAGATACCATGTTCTTCACAAAATTCTTCAAATTGAGCATTTTGGAATTCTCCACCATGATCACTTCTTATGGATACAATCTTTAGTGATTTTTCATTTTGGATTTGCTTAGCATACTTCTTAAAGGCTTTAAAAGCATCACTTTTCTGCACAAGAAACAAAGTCCAAGAATATCTAGAAAAATCATCAATAATGACTAAAGCGTATACATTACCTCCGAAGCTTTTTGTTCTTGATGGACCAAAGAGATCCATGTGTAACAATTGTAGTGGCCTTGTAGTAGACACCACATTCTTAGATTTGAAAGTTGTTTTGGTCTGTTTTCCCTTTTGGCATGCATTACATAATTTGTCTTTGATGAACCTCATCTTTGGTAGACCAATAACTAAGTCATGCTTAACCAATTTGTTCAAGTGCTCCATGTGAATGTGAGCGATCCTCTTGTGCCATAACCAAGCGTCATTGTTGTTTACCATAAGACATTGTACCTTCAGAGACAAATCATCTAAAGTAATCATAAAAATATTGTTATTTCTTATACCTTTGAGTTTTACCTCATTGGTTGCCTCATCCATAATGAGACATTCATCTTTGTTGAATTTGATCTTGAACCCTCTATCGCAAAGTTGACTTATGCTAAGAAGATTGTGCTTTAATCCTTCAACATAGAGAACATCCTCAATTTGAATGGATGGAGGTGTGCCAACTACTCCAACGCCAAGAATCTTTCCTTTGGTGTTGTCTCCATAGGTGACATACCCTTTGGCTTTATGTACTAGATATGAAAATTGGTGTACATCTCCTGTCATATGCTTTGAACCTCCACTATCAAGATACCAAACATTTGATGTGGATTTCAAGCATACCTACACAAACAAATTATTCTTTGTTAGGTACCCAAGTTGCCTTGGGTCCTTCATAGTTAGTTCCCTTTTTTCACCCACACATAATGCCCACTTGCTATACTAAAGTTTATAACATAGCAAGCATTAGGTGTATGGCCTTTAATACCACAATAAAAACAAGTAGGTTCAAAGTTACTCCTATATCTAGAAGGATAAGATTTCTTTTTAGGAAATGTTTTCTTTTTCGATACATTAGCCTTTTTCTTTTGATGATTATGAACAACTTGCTTCTTTTCTACTTTCTTGGGATTGGAATTATTACTAGCCTTTACAAAAACAGTGGGATTGTTACTTGGTTTCTTAGAATTCACATAACCAAGACCCCATTTATCATTTGGATAACGTTGTTGGCTTAGTAATCCTTCCAATCCTATTTGTCCTTTTTCATATCGGTCAATGACTCTTTTCAATTGAACAATCTGAAAGACATTTGATTCACACTTGGAGCATGCAAAGTTTTCTTTTTGTTTAATAAGATTCTGTTTTTGAAGATCAAAATCTTTAGTCATGGTGTCAATTTTTTCTAAACAACTTAGAAGTTCTTTTTCTTGTTTTGACACCTTTTTGTATAAACTTTTGCATTCTTTCAAGAGTTCATCAATAGCATCTTGAACATCATCATCAAAAAGATTAAATTCATTACTAACCTCTTCTTCATCGTCGGAGTGATGTGAAGCCATTAATGCTAGATTTGCATATTCGTCGCTTTCCGAATCGGATGAAGAACTTATCTCATTATCTTCCCATGCAACATAAGCCTTTTTGTTCTTGAACTCCTTTTTGCCTTTGAATCCATTTTTCTTTGAGAGTTTTGGACAATCCGGCTTTATGTGACCTTGCTTTCCACATTCATAACATGTGACATCTTGTGTTGATGTGGAGGCTTATTTATCTTTATGATTATAAAATTTCTTCCTTTTGACAAAGTTAGCATTATGAAGATTATTTTTATGACCAAAATACTTTCCTAACCTTTTTACAAGAAGCAATAAGTTTTCATCTTCCTCCGATGCATCTTTATCTTGACTTTCCTTTGAATCAACTTTCAAGGCAATGCCTTTGGATTTCTTCTCTAAATTTTCATGTTTTTCAAGTCTACCGAGTTCCGTTTCTTATTCTTGAAGTTTTCCAAATAATGTAGCGAAAGTCATTGCGGAGAGACTCTTCTTTTCCGAGATTGCCGTTACCTTTGGTTGCCATTCCCTAGTCAATGATCTAAGGATTTTCAAGTTGAGTTTATCATTTTTCAAGGTTTTACCAAGAGCATTTAAGTGATTTGTCAAATGCACAAATCTCTTTTGTAAGTCAAGAATGGATTCTTCGGGCTGCATTTGAAATAGTTCATATTCTTGACTCAAGGTATTTAGCCTTGATCTTTTTACTTCAGCCGTTCCTTCATGAGTTTGAACCAGGGTATCCCATATTTCTTTTGCTGTCTTGCAGTTTGAGACACGGAAAAATTCGTCCATACTGAGTGCACCTTGAAGAAGGTTTATTGCCTTTTTGTCATAGAGAACTTTCTTTTTATCATCGTCGTCCCATGTAGTTTTGGGCTTTGCAGAACCAATGCCATTGATTACTAATATCGGGATAAATGGACCATTTTCAACAGCATCCCATACTTCCTCTCCCTGTGCTTCTAAATGCGCCTTCATGCGTATTTTCCAGAAGTCAAAATATTCACCACAGAATAGAGGAGGCTTGTTGTTACTACCACCATCTCTGAAAACTGGTTGATGATTTGCGGAAGCCATTCTGGATCTTTAGGAACAAGTTACCTATAACTTGCTCTGATGCCAATTGTAAGTATCTGAGTGCCTAAGAGGGGGGGTGAATTAGGTCTTATAAAAAATTTATTCGGTTTTATGAGAATGCTTGGTAGTAATTTTTGGTTAAGTGTATGAAGATTTTGATTATATCTTTATATTTTCCTGATTATGGTGATGAAAGCGATAAATGCGGAAAAGTAAAGAACACGGTGATATATCCTGGTTCCCCTCACAATCCGAGAGTACTCCAGTCCCCTATCCAACACGAAAGAGATTTCACTATAGTTAGAATGATTGTACAGCCTATGCTTACTATCTAACCTATAGGGTGATCAAAGGTTCTTAACACCTTTAAGACCAAACAAACACTAATGTGAATGAAGAACAATCCTCTTCAAATCACAACACTTACTTCCAACAATCCTGGATAGTAAGGGAAAATCTTTAAGTAATACAATGATTTAGTTTGAAGTATATGGAGAGCTTTATCAATCTTCAATTGATCTTCTTCTTCAAGATAAAAACAATTCTCAACAATGTATATAAATGTTCACAATGTATGTATGAAACTTGTAATGATAATGAAAGTGTATATGGCAAGTTTCACAAAATTATGAACACATGAAAGTTTATGTTCAAAATGAATGAATGAGAAAATTGTTAATATGAAGAAGGTTTTTTGTTGTTTGAAAATGTTATATCTGTTCTTTTTTAAAAAACTGAAAAAATCTGCATTTTATAAAGTCATAAGAACCTCTTCATTCATGCCAATTCATATGAAAAGTTGCAATGCATTCATGAAAAGATACCACTTGAAAAATGTTCAAAAAACAAAGTAAAAGCTGCACTGGTTAGCTAGGAACCGATTCTGACACTGACAGAACCCGGTTCTTAGTGAATGTTATAAGTTGAAATTCAAAAATATCACGCAGGAACCGGTTCCCCTATTGGTACAACCCGGTTCCTGGTACAAAAACCAGGGACATGTTTTTTGAGAAATTCTGGAACCCGGTTCCCTGTTAGGGAGGAACCAGTTCCTAAAGGGTTATTTTCAAAAATACTTTTTGAAAGATATTTCAAACAAATTTTTCTTTGATGTTAAAGTTATGAAATATGTATATGTTGATGAATGCATATTGTGAACATCTATATTCAAGATTTTAAGAATTATTTATACCATTTGATATTTGATGATTCTTCAATAATTCTTCAATAATCTTCAATAATCTTCAAGACTTTTATTTGATGTTGATAAGCTTTTTGCACATCCTTTGAATGTTGATGTCCATGTTGTCTTCATCAAAACACATGCTTTAAATATGACTTGAGAAGCTTGCAATTACAACAATTTCGAGGCAACTATTTTGAATCGGGACTTTGATTTTTGTTTATACAAAAGAGAGACCACTAAAGCATCATATACTCAATGATCGTTTACCGAAGGCAACCAAGTGGGAGTGTACCCTAGGAGTGCGCATGTGCGAGTGATTCAATTTCAGATTATTTATCTTTGCACATTTAGGGTTTGCTAACTGTTTTAAAGTTTTACATACATTCTTATCATGCATCCCTAATATTCATACATCTAACAGTTAAATATTTTGCGGAATATAAAGTGCGAAAATTAAACTACTATATTACAAGGCTTCGGGTATTTACATAGCCAAAAACAAACCCTTGAAAAATAAAGCGATAAATGAAAATAAAAGTCCTAATTAAGCTATTACAACTTGTAGGCAGTTACATCAATATGGTAAATAGTAAAACAATAAAGCGCGCGCGATGAAATTAGAACGATAAGAAAAATTAAGGTTTTGACCCTTTTTAACCTAATTAAAAGAAAAAAAAGATTTTTATTTGTTTTTAATTATTTTTAAGAAAAAGGGATTAAGTTTTAAATTAAATACACAATAAATTAACTAGTTAAATTAATTAAAGAAAATAATTACATGGCCTATTTTTGTTTTTGGTTTTTTGGTTTTTAAAAAAAAAAATAAAGTATAATTAAATTATAAACAAAACCCTAATTATTCTAATTAATTTTAATTTATTTACAAAATAATTAAAGTTATCTAAAATTAACAACCTAATTAAATAATTTAATTTTTGTATAAAAAATAAATATCCTAAATTTAATTGGATGAAAAATATTTTTGTGATTTTTTGATAAAAAGAATTATTTAATTTGGTTAGTAAAACAAATAAACAAATTAAATGAGATAAAATATAAAAAAGAAAAAGGTAAGAAACTTGGACCTGATTTGGAGATTTGGGGTTTGTGAACAGCAATCTGGCCTAAGTAGAATGAGGTTCACGCTTGACTTTTTGAGATCCCATGTTATGCGTTTAACTAGGCGTTTGGTGCTCCCTCATAGATGGCCCTTGGATCTGGCCGTCTGGCCACTTGGCAGCTTGGATGGCATGGACGCATGATGGTCCTTTGTTTTGTATACACACTGAATCACTGGAAGACAAAATATATGAAATATTTGGGGGACCTGGGATTCGAACCCAGGCCCCATGGGACTTTCCAACGCTTGGCAACCAGCTGAGCTACGCTTCTGATTTGTACACATAATAAATAATAATCATAATATGAAAAAAACAAAAACACTAAGTCCAAAGCGCGCGAATTTTCAAACAGACGAGTGAGGTGATGCCACGCCATCATCCCTGTCCTTGGTCCGTTGGTAAAAAGTCCCAGACTTTTACCTACGCACGTTTGTCCATCGCTACAAGCCTACACATTCTCAAAATCAATTATAGGAAAGATAAATCAAAACTAAAGCCATGAATAACTTCGTCTGGACCTGCTGAGTTCAATGGTGGCCCTTTCATGGCCCAATTTTTCCTGTAAACGAAGATCCCAAATCGAAGCAAGAAACCCTAATAATGGTGAAATCCAATATAGGCCATGAAAACACAATTGAATATTACAGAAAGCTTGCAAATATGATGGTGAACAATAATATACAATTATTTTATTCTATAAGTATCAGAATGATGAAATTCGAATTCAAGAAAGAAGCAATGTCGTCGACGACTTACAGCGTGTTTTGGTACTGGAATGGCCTTGTTCTTGATTGGTTTCACTTGCCTACACTCCCAGGAAGCGATTGGAATGGTCTAAAGGTCTTGAATTGGCCTCAAAGTATGAATTCGTGTTTGCACTTTTTCTTGTTTTTTTTAAGTTTTGTTCTTGATGTTGCGCCTCTCTCCAGCCTCGCTTTAGGTCTGCATATCATCCTTATATACTGAGGAATGAATTAGGGTTGAAAGAATGATCACAATCTTCTTCCATCAATGCTTTTGATTTTGATTTGATACACTTGAAAACCATTCCAAAAATAGTCCAAATCCAATCTTTTTATGCACCCCATTCCTTTACACGAATTTGATTTGATGCTAGCTGGACATTAAGACCTGAAACATGTAAAAAATCTTGAGTTTTCAATATTTTGGATTTTCTATGATTTGTTTTGATTTAAATTGATTTAATTCAAATAAAAATCAAAATAAATAATAAAAACAAGATAATGACAAGTGGAAAAGGCTAGGGCTCATGAACCATGTTGCCAACTCAAAACAAGTGAAAAAGATTGGGCCCATTTGGCAAAAAATTGAAGTCTTAGGCATAGTTGACTTTTGACCATTTTGCAAAAAGGGTCAATTTCACCAATGCATAACTTCCTTAATTTTGACTCTTTGAAGGTGTTCTTGGAATTTTTAGAAAGCTTGATATGTTCTCTAAGCAACCCTTTTAGTCCCATCTCAATTTAGTATTCCATGCTCATGTATAAAGCTTTGACAAAAATGGTGTTTTTGTTGACTTTTCAAAATGACCTATAATGTCCAAATTCATAACATCTTATGAGTGTATATTTTGAACTTGGGAGATGAAGATGGATTGTAGATAATTTCATCCTATTCAAAATTAGCTTTGGATGGTTCATTTCTCATAAAGTATGAGAAGGTTATGCTTGGTCAAAGTTGAGTTGACTTTTCCTGCAAAACCCTAATTTAGCAACTTTTGGTTTTTGATGAATTATGAGCCATCCTTGATGAATCATGATCAAGCCTTGATCAAATAATGAAATATACTTCAAAATTAGTATGTTGACCAAAAATCTTGAAGTTTGACTGTATGGGGATCACAGTTGACTTTTGCCCTAGGACAGTCGATTTGCAGGCCTTTGAGCAATTGACTGAGCAAATTTTCTCTGTAGGGATTGAAAATTGACATGGATGATCTTGAGAACATATTAGGACAATGTTGAGAATTTGGGGTCCCTTGGACTCAAGTAACTTGATGCAATTTGAAACCCTAATTTGAGGTAGACTGCCTTAGGAGAGAGCTTGTATGGTCAACCCTTGGACTTCTTTGAGCAACTTAAGGATCTTTCTTGAAATGTTTTGAGAAATATGGGAGGGAAAATTTTTGGGTACAACACTAACTCTTTTAGTTAAGGAGGAATCCTTACGAGGTTGACTTGGATATTATTCCTGCAGATAGAATCCATGTCCTATAAAATAGAACAAAGATAAATCCCAAAAATCCTTGAAATGGTTAGTGAGAATGAGTATGATGTTATGATATTAATGATGTCATGTACAAGTAAATATATACAAACAAGGAAAACAAGTCCTTAGGTTTATGCTTGCATGGAGTCTCATGGGTAAGTACCCTCTTGAAGTTTAGTTGGCTCAAACATGTCCTAGAAATAGTAACCAGGTTCTAAAGGATCCCAATATTATTAGTTTGACTTCTCGGGCATTGTTTCAGCACAAGCCTCTTTCACGGCGACCGAAATATCCTAAAAAGACAAACCTCAATTAGTGTAGTATCGAGTATCTACCAACTTCAGACTGCACCAAAGTCGGTCATCTCACTACTTCCTAATGGCCAAGTTGGTCAAGTAAAGGTTCTAAAGTCAGTTAGTGTTTCATGACATCACTCAGCGGCCCCGTATTCTCCTTGACTACTCAAGGGCTACCGATACCCACAAATATGTCGCACTAATATAAGTATTGCTTAGACCATGTTGGTATACCCCACATAGTTTCCACAACATATTGCTACTTACCTATAAGGTACCCCAAATCCGGGTAGAGGATTTAAAGAAGCCCAAACAAGGAAACAAAAATGTAAATCAATCCAATCAAACAATGAAAACAAATAAAGGTGATCTAGCCCTAAGGTAACCCCACTTTTAAGTGTTCCCCAGCAGAGTCGCCAGTTCTGTGATACGGTGGGAGAACTGATTTGAGTGTTTTGCGTTTTATTGCAAATGTTGCGGTTAGGAAGAGTCGCCATCGACTTTTCTTTTATCCAAAAGGAAAGGCTGAAAAGAACAGGAAAGACCTTTGAGATTATTTCTTACGTTCAGGGGGTAGATTATAAAAAGGTAAGGTATTAACACCCTTTTCATCCATAGTTATCTATGGGCTCTTAGTTGCTTTCTAGATCACTTGCTTTTGTTTGAAAATGTGTGCTTGGTGTGGTTTTTGAAAGTATTTTGAAAAGGCGCCATTGTTTAGGCAAACTTTGTAATAGTTCTTGTTCGTAAGAACGTATACAAAGTGTTGATCTTTTGAAAAATTTTGGAAAATGTTTTGAAAGTGTTTTTGAAAGTGTTGGTGTTGGTTTTGAAAATAAGCAAGAGTGTTTGATTTGAAATTGAGCAAGCAACTAGGAACAATCTACCTACTCAAAAGTCTTAGTTCATTTCTTCCTTTCCTTTGATATTGCTATCTTACCATTGATTTGGTAAGAATCCCTATCTTTGGATGTAAAGGGACGGGCGTGGGTCATCGTATAGCCATGATAGCAATGTTGTGAAATATCTTAGCAATTCTCTTTGAGGTACTAAGATCATTTTGAAAAGGCAACATTGATAGCGTCATTGAGGGACTATGATCTTGTATTTTTTTATTGCTTTTGCTAATATATCCCACATGCATAATGTTGTACCCCAAAATTTGCCCTCCCATTTTCTTCAAAATTTGCCAAAGATCAAGGTTCAAAATCTCCCAAGAGTTGCACAGTCCAATGGCCTCCTAACAGTCAAAAATTAGGGTTTTGGTTCTGGAAAAGAAGGTGAAGATTCCAAGGGTCCCAACAAGTCCCACATGCCTATAAACATTGTCAAGCATCCACATGCCAAGTTTCAAGACTCACAGCACAAAATTGCACAGTCAAAAACCCTAATTGCTCAACAGTCAACTGCAGGGGCAAAATAGTCATTTGACAGTCAAAAGTCAAAATTTTTGGTCAACATCTTATTTTGAAGCCACAAACATCATTTGATCAATTCTTGATCATGATTCTCAAAGCATGGCTCAAAAAGTCTCAAGATGCAAAAGTTTTTATATTTGGCCGTTCAAAAAGTCAACTGCAAATTGACCAGGGCATAACTTCCACATGGTTTATCAGAAAAATTCCATCAAAAGCTCATTTTGAAGATAATGACATTTCCTACAACTCATCTTCACACTTCAAGTCCAATAAATACTCTCACAAAAAGTTATCAATCTCAACATTATAGGTCATTTTCAAAAGTCAACAAAAAGGCACTTTAAGTCAAAGACCATAACTTGAGATTGGTAAATCAAAATGACATGGGACCAAAGGAATTGGTTATAGGACTTCAAGACCTTTCCAAAATGTCCAAGAACATGATCAAAGCTTAAAAATTGAGCAAGATATGCCTTGTGGAAGTTGGGAAATTTTTGGGAATTTTGAAAAGTCAACTTTGCTTCAAATGCCTCAAAATTGCTAATGGGCCACAATTTCTTCCAAGAATCATCACCCAAAAGCTATGCACGACCCATTGACCCAAAGGGGAGTTATTTTCTTATTTTTAATTAATTAATTGAGTTTATTATCCTATTAATTCATTTAATTAAAATTAAATATAAGAAAAATACTAAAATATGTTTGCCAAATCTTTTTATGCAGCATATGCCCTCTTTCTCACTCAAGATTTCGTGCATATCAAAAAAGGCAAGATTTCTCATAATTGGAAATGGTTTTATAACAAAAAGATTGAAATTGATCTCATTGAAAGTCAAAGATCCAAATCATCAATGCAAAGGTTTTTGGCTTGGATTTCTGACCTAATTCACTCCACATATAAGCACAAACCTAAACCTAATCACAAGGAGAAGGAAGCTGCGCCCAAACCTGAAAACCAACTTTGCATTTTTTCAAGAAATTCTCAAAACTGAAAACACACATAGAGCACGTTTCAAGGCCTAAGAAGCATTCCAATAGCTTGCTTGCACATTCAGGAATCTTTCCAAATCAAAATCACATCCCCTAACCTCAAGAATTGGTATAACCGTGTTCCACTTTTCTTGAAAAAATTGATATTCGTATTTGATTTTTCATGCATAATTATTGAGTTTTAATGATTGATTTATATTAATATGAGTATGCTGAAGCTAGTGATATCTGCTAATTGAACTAACGTGCCCTGTATGAGAATCTGCCATGGACATTTTTTAGGGTTTCAGGAACCTTGAATTGGGGTTTCACACATAAGGAAAAATTGGCCGTCCTAACCAGTGCCATTGAACTCAGAAACTCCAGACGGATCTAACCATACCATCGCGCCCAATTTATGGTTAACGGTGCTTTATTCGCTATTTTTATATGTGTCATTTAGTGGGGGTTTAAAACCCCCGCTATCTATGTTTTATTTGCAGAAAACATGAAGAAGAAGATGGAGGTGTCTCAGCCAGATTGGGTGGTTTGAATTTGGCGTGTTTTCTCAAGCCATCAGCACTCTCTCACTTATCTTATTCATTGTCCACTATGATATCAAAAAGACTTAGTGGAACGATTGGTAAAGGCGTTGGCATATAGGTATTGGGACCTGGGTTCGATTCCCAGGTCCCCCATATTTTCCCATATTTTTTCTCATTACATGTTCAGGTACCCAACACGCCCAGAAGTCCACCATACACTCTCATCAATGGCTTGCCAAGTGGCCATGAGCGTACATCCAGTGGCCAGGAACCAAAGTCCATGGAATACTCCAGTTAACGCGTATGCATATGATCTGAAAGTCAGCATGAGTCGAGCTTCTATTGGGCTAAACCACTTCAGTCACACCTCCTCAATTTGGGTCAACACCCCCATGTTTGCCTTTTCTTTCTCTATTTTTATTCTTTTCTTTTATTTATTTTAATTATATTATTTGTTTCATTTAATTCCATAAAATTATTTTTATAACATAAAAATACAAAAAAATCAGAAAGTCAAAAATAAAATATTTTTATTATTTAATTCACTAAATGTTTTATTTTGTAAATAAATTTAATAATCAATTTAGTTTTAATTTTAAGTTTTTTTAACTTTAATGCTTTTTCTTAGATAATTAAAAAAATATATAAAAACAAGTCTTTTAGCATTTTTTATTCTTTTTCTTAATAAATAATTTTTTTTTCTTATCACTATTAATTATTAATTATTTTTGTAAATAACTTATAATTAATTAATTAGGGTTAAATTAGGTCAAAACTTAAACATTTTTTTAATAATTAAAAACAAGCTAGAATTAGGTTTTTTATTTAAATTTCTAATTTCAATTAATCTTCCTTTTTTTTCATAAATACAAAAACTCCAAAAAATAACTTCTTTTCTTTATTTAATCATTAATTAACCTTTAATTCTAATTTAATTTCTTTAAAGGGTCCAACGCCCTCGCACCTTCGATTATAATTACATTTCGCGCGTTTGCTTTTTATTTCCCTTTTAAATTTCATGTAATTGCCCCAAAGCTTTGTAATAGATAATTAGGATATTTACTTTCCGCATTTTATTCATTCAAATCGGGTCTTGGTTCAATTTGGCGATGTAGACCCGCGCCTTTGTAATAGCGTAGGACCTTTATTTTTCCGCATTTTTCCCGCACCTTTTAACTGTTAATAACCACATGAAAGAATGTATGCCCAAATAAAATCAAAGCGTAGCTCACTAAATACATAACAAGACAAATAATAAGTGAAAATGACACACAATTCACACACCACTCCTAGGGTACGCCTCACTGTTGCCTTGCCCCTCGAAAAGTGGTCGTCGAGTATAGGATGCTTTAGTAAGTCCTTATGTCCATGAACATGGCCTAAGGGTAGCTTCTAAGGTGTCCTACCATTGCTCTGGTGACCACACTGTTGCCTTGCCCCTCGAAACGTGGTCGTCGACTATAGGACGTCTTAGGGAGTCCTTATGTTCCATTGATCTAATTTCCTCGAAACGGTTGCCTCGAAACAAGTTGCCTCGGAATAGTTGCCTCGGAATAAAAGATCAATGGCATAAGGGTAGCTCCTAAGGTATCTTACCGTTGCTCGGTGACTACACTGTCCCTACAAACGAATTGACCCAAACACCTCTAACGGTGGTGCTACCTACCTCTCAATGGTGGGATGGCACTACCTTAAGGACATTTACACATACTAATTCCTTAGGGTAGGTAGATGACTCGTAGATACTTGCTCTAATTCAAAACAAATCAAAAACTTCTTTTCACACCGACACTTTGCAAAAAGCTTCCAAAAACAACTTTTCAAACACTCTTGAGGACTGATACAAGAGTCGAACTGAAATTTTAAACGAAACTTTTTTCAAACCCACTCACCTTGAAAAGCAAACAAACATTTTGAAAACACAAATGAGCAAGTATCTAAGAGCCCATGGATAACCATGGATAGAAAGGGTGCTAACACCTTCCCTTTCTATAAATCTACCTCCCGAACCGAGAACTAATCTCAATAAGGAATTTTTCTGTGCTTTTGTCCTTTCCATTTGGAGAAAATAAAAGACGGTGGCGACTCTTGCTTCCGCGACATTTCGCGAAACCAGCGTTAAACAGTCAGTTCCAGATCCACCGATCACACATCACATGACCATTTTTATAAGGAAACAAAGTAGAATTACCCTAAGGGTGTAAGCGTGCAAGTGTGTTGATTTACATGCATTGTTTTGTCTTGAATTAGGGTTTGCTAACTTGTTGATTTTATCTTTCCATACAAACCCTAATTTACTAGCATTTATATAAAGAAGTAAATTTCGGAAAGTAAAAATACTAAGCTATTACATCATTAGAGGAGGGGGTACACAAATTTACAAATGGGGATTTTGCAAGAAAATTAAACCTAATTATCTACTACAACCATATTGAATATTGTACAAAATTGAAAATAAAATGCATGAATATAAAATGGAAAAAGAAATGATTTTTGTTTGGATTTTTATGAAAGAGTTTTAATCTAAACCTAATTAAGAAAACAAATAATTAATAATTAACAAAATTAATCTTAAACTAATTAAGAAAATAAATTAACTTAAAAATGTTTTTTAGGGTTTTTTTGTGAAAGGTTTTAAATTAAGGAAAATAATATGGAAAATAATTAATTAAAATAAACCTAAGTTCTAAATTAAATTTAATTAAAAGAACATAAAATAATATAAAAATTAATCCTAAATCTAAATATTAATTAATAAAAAGAAATTAATTTGTTAAAAGAAAATGTTTTTGGTCTTTTTTTTTTGTTTTATGAGAAAATAAAATAAGTAAGTATAAATAATAAATAAAATATTTTTTTTTATTAATAAAAACAATAATGATAATAATAATAATAATAATAATAATAATAATAATAAAAATAATAAAAGTAATATGAAAAATGAAAATAAAATAAAGAAAAATAAAGTTAAATAATAAAAGGGTCAGGGGTGTGAAAGTAAACGATGGTTATGAGTCAGAAAAAAATAAAAAGCCCAAGGGGGAGAAGGCCCAAGTGCTGTTTCAAACAAAAAAAGTGGAAAAACATGAAAAAATAGATAAAAGGGTACCACTGGGGCTGGAACCCAGGTCCCAAGGGTGACAGGCACGCGCTTTAACCACTCGGGTGGTGATACATCCGTTAACTTAAACAAAACAATAAATATATAACATAAATCTTGCCCTGAATGTACTTCATCTTCAACCTCCAGCCAAAGGACTTGTAACTTATTCATTTCTCATCCATTCACAAAACTTCTAAAATCAAACTTTTTAGAAATTTCCTCATGATTCTGAATATGTAAATAACTTAAGCTAATTCTCAAAGATGAGCATGAATTTCTTACAGTACCAAATTCTGACCTAAATATTTTCAAAGGTTCAAACTCAAAATTCTCCATACTCAAGCAACATAAATGAAATCTATGGACATGTAAAGTTTCAGGGAAATGATGTCTACATTTTATCTTCACAAATGCAAGCCTAACAATGCCTAAATAATGAGATAGAAGTTAAAGAAAAATACCTCAAAACTGGAAATCGTGAAATGAGTTTGAGCTTGTTTCAAGTGATGGTGATGATCAGGTTAGCTTCCTTGAACCTCTAGGAAGCTAATGCAATAGCTGGCTTGAACTGAGAGTGGCTGGAATGGTCTGGAGAAGTCCAACTGCAATGCTCTATTTTTGGCTATGGAAGTTGATGAAGATGATGTTACAGTTTGCAAACAGAGACAAGGATGGTTTGTATTTGATATGAGGAAGCTTTTGAAACTAAAAGGCCAAGAAATGCACGAGTCATTTTGAAGATTGAAGTTCAAAGTCATAAATGACACAAAAATGGAGGTTTTGTGCAATCTAAGTTTTCAGGGAGTTTGGGAGTGTTTTTAATCGTGTGTTAGCTTGCAAATAACTTGTATAGTTATATGAAAGAGGTTAGAGCACTTTAGGTGGTTAGAAGTGTGAGATATAGAGTTATGGCTATGTTACTTGATTTTGAAGAAAAGTGTAAAACATGGTTTAAAGGCATAGTACAACCATGGCCTGAGTTTATGAGAGGCTCTAGACATGTTGATTTTTCCTTTAACATTGCTTGTGGTCAGAAGGAACAAGTGCAAATCTCTATGCATTGACTTTGTGATTAAAGTCACTTTTCCAAGATGGAAGTGTGAACTTTGTTCCATTAATGGAATAATCACTTTGACAATGACTCAAACACTTGGATCATAGCTCAAATAGTTGTGTAATCTTCTGATTATAGATAGATTTAGAGGTTGGAAGCCTGCAAAGTAATATTTATGCAGCATGGGTGTAGATTTGAATTCTTGTTCATCATGGAAATGACCTATAATTCAAGAATGAATGTCCAACTTCTTGTCTTCGATTCTCTTTGCTCAAACATGACCTAAATGAGTTCTGTGACATTTTGGAAAGCTTGTATCATCCTCTACAACATCCATGTTGGACACTGTTTAAAATTCCACTTAGAACTATGTGAAAAATTTCCATGAAATTAGGTCAAAATCCTGCTTAAACTAGGGAAAATTTTCACTAAGTTTCCGAGTTTCATGAACATGTATTCTTAAAATCATAACTTAAAATCCATGAATTCCTAGGAGAAATTGAGTTTTAAAATGTTTTATATCTCATTGATATCTATAACTTTCATGTTGGAAGTTTCCTTTGAATCACCTTGCATCATGATGGAAAATTGGCTTAAAGTTATGAAGAAATATGAAATTTTCAACACTTTGAAAAATTTCTAAGTTTAGAAATTTTGACTTTTCAAAATGAAATCTTGACTTTTTGATTTATTGATGAAAAAGTTTCATATTTTGTCATGTTTTGATGAATTGTAATCTTTGACACTTGATTTTGACCAAAAAGTCAAAGTTTGACTTTTCAGTATACAATTGACTTTTGATCAGTTGGCTGAAAACTCATTTGCCAATCAATTGATCTTGAGCAAAGTTTGAGCCATGCCATTAGGTAAAAATGATGCAATTGAATCCTTGAGATCATAACTTAAACCAATCAAACATTTTCAAGGTCAAAAATCAGAAATTGCCTCTTCTCAGTCAAAACCCTAATTTTGACCATTTTGCCCTTTTGATGATCTGATTAAATTTCTTGAGGAATTATGAGCCAAACTTGATCAAATGACATATATAGGTTCATGGTGTTGATATGGATCAAAAACTATGAAGTTTGACTATAAATTGACCACAGTTGACTTTTTCCCCAATACAGTTGATTTTTAGGTCAATTGATCAATTGACTGGGCAAAAATGTGATCCAAGACTTGGAACTTGACATGAGCAATCTTGAGAATCCAAAATGATCCATGAAAGTCATATGGGGCATTAAAAGTCCATTTGTCCTTGTGCAATCTCAAACCCTAATTTTCAGTCATCAGTGCTAGAGGAGGTGTCATTGAGTTGATCAACCCTTATGCAGTCTTGAACCAAAGGAGATCTTGTAAGAGATTACTTGAGAAATGAGAGGGAAGATTTTGGGGTACAAAAATGTGCACTTATCATGAGCCTCTCATCCACACCATCAGATCGGCCAGGCAATCAAATTAAGAGCATTTAGACGCATGACCATGATGCACCTCAGAAGGCCATTCCCACATGATCAACATGCGCTAAACTTTTCATTCTGGGCCTTGACTGATTTTCTTTCAACCCCCCCCCCCCCCCCCCCCCCCCCCCCCCGTATTTTCTATATAAAGCGCAGACCCACATCTCTTTTTTTGTTTTTTTTCTGATTTCAAGCAAAAACCATATTGGGCCTGACAAAAATGATTTTTAACCCCCATTTTACTTTCTAACACACAGACCCAATTATTTTTTATACTTTTTATATTTCCTTTATTTATTTATTTTTATTTAATCAAAAATACAAAAATATTTATTTTCTTAAATAATTAAAAATACATTAATTTAAACACTTATTTTATTTTTGTTAATATTTAGAACTAGATTTTATTTATTTTCCATATTATAAAATATTTTTCCAAATTGATATTAATATTCAAATTATTTTTTAAACAAATTATTTAGACTTAGGTTTTATTTTATGAATTTCAATTAACTTAGATTTTAGGTTTTGATTAAATAATTAATTAACTTCTCTTGTAATTAAAATTAATTAGTTTAATTAGGTTAAATTATCAAATCTTTTCTCCATCAAAAAACCCTAAAATTTTCTTCTTCATCTTTACATTTTGTGAATTTTATTATTATTTATATTCAATGGTTTGTAATAGATAATTATGGCTTTATTGCTTTCCTCCCCTCACTCACAAACTTGTACCCCCATTCCCAAAGCATTGTAATAGCTTAGGACATTTAAATTCCGCAATTTATCGCTTTCCTTATTATTGTTAGTAATTAGGGTTTGTATGAAAAGATTTAAAATCAAACATTAGACAACGCTAATTCAAAGATAAAATACTTGAAACAAAACACTTTGCACACATGCACCTCTAGGGTAACCCAAACTTGTTGCCTCAGATAGAAACAATCATGTCCCTCGAACGTCGGATGTTTTAACAAAGACCCTCGATTAAAAAGATTATAGTCCCTCGATGACCCTTCAATGTTACCTTCAGTAAACGGTCTTAGTCCCTTACGACAATTTCGAAAACATCATATAAGTTGCATTCTATAACTGTACGACAATCCAGCCTGTTCCTCACATCCAAAGATATGGCTTCTTACCAACCAATGGTAAAATAGCACTATCTAAAGGATAAGGAAAAGAACAAAGACATTTTGAGTAGGTAGATTTCTCGTAATTGCTTGCTCACAAACTAAAACAATTTCCACACCTCACACTTTCAAAAACAAACATCTTTTCAAACACTCTCTTTTCAAACAAATATTTTCAAAACAAACATTTTCTATACATTCTCAACGATACGAGAATCATTGCAAAAATTGCCGCACTAAGGCGTTTTCAAAATATTTCCAAAAACAAACATTTTGTATACATTCTCAACGATACGAGAATCACTACAAAATTACCATCTTCAAAAATATTCAAACATTTTAAAACATACACAAACACAAAGCATTTCAAAGTGATCAAGAAATTAAAAGCCCGTAGATAACTACGGATGAAAAGCGTGCTAACACCTTCCCTTTTCATAACCTACCCCCCGAACTCAAGAAAATTCTCAAAAGGTCTTTTTTGTTATTTTCACCCTTTCCTTTATTGGATAAAAGAAAAGTCATTGGTGACTCTTGCTATCCGTAACATTTGCGATAAAATGCAAAATAACCAAGTCAGTTCTCCCACCATATTATAGACGCCTTTATTGTGCAAGCTAGTAACCTCCTCTCGTTATGCCATGGTATTGTCACACTGTGCAAACCTAAAGAAAATGTACTAACAATCACACAACAAACATTACAAAAACGAGACAATTCATAATAATACGTGAAAACACATATATGCACAATTATCATATACAAGTTAATGTACAATTTCTATACAACATATAAATTAATTACAAAACTCAAACAAAATAATTATCACAATGCGAAAACAATAGAACCAATCCCCGGCAACGGTGCCATTTTGTTACAGCGGTATATAGCGGCAAGCAAAAAGTAAAGTATTATTTTACAGGGTAATATTTAGGTTATATCGTATCATGTCCACAAAGATTGGTTATTGAATCATCGTTCGACAAATTATTCGTTAATCATTTTGGGGATAAATGGGTTGAAAAGAAAAGTATCAACAGAAAATAAATGTAAACAAAAGAAAAAAACTAAGGAAGAACTTATCAAGCCTGCATATAATTTACTCATCACAGACTTAAGTCTACTGACCACTTACATTCAACCTAACAATACTCATCAATGTAACTACGTATCAATCACAACCTAAGTCATTTCTAACCCTAATCGAGAGACCGACTGTATCACCAAGGAAATGATCTCTCTACCTCCTGAACAACACAGAAGACAACTATGTAATCGCAATGACGATCTCTCTGCACAGCACAACCACACATAGGCATTAAGCTCTGATACCCAAGTAGATGTCAGCTCTAAATCTATCTCTAGAATTCATAAACTAATAGATGATCATCCTAGATAAGAATCTAAGTAGTATATGTCTATAACAACTCAAATCCCTAGCACAGAGCAAAAATCCAAGACAACAATCCATAAATATTTATAAAGCAAGGTTTATATAACGCCATGGGAAAAAATATACATAAGTTTAAAGTAAAATACATACAAAACCTAACAAAAGAGAAATACATAGAGATGAGAAGAGATAAACCATAAATCTTTCGGTATGTCAGTGCCGGTCAATGAGAAATCCACCTTCAGTCATCCATAAGCAAAGCCCTAGTGTTGTTATCTAAGCTAATCCACTACAAAAATATGGTTGATGGAGTTGGGAGAACAAAAACTCACCCCTAAAACCATAACCCACCAAAATGAAATGAAAAGGAAATATAAAGAAAATGTGTTTCATGACCGTCGCCTGGCGGCACAACTCACGTCGCCCGGCGATGGCTTTTATACACTTGGCTCAGGATAAGCCACGTCTCAACTGATCAAAAATATCTTTCTCTCGTCCGACGACAGATACACATTTCCCAACGACACTAGGCAGAAGCAACAAGGAAATTTGGCCTACAAATTTCGCCCGGTGACATAAACTTTTGCCCGGCGATCCATGACAGTCCAACAACTTCTGTTGCTTTTACTACATAACTTCCAATGGCTCCAATCTTTCTCCAAATTCCTTTATTGATCAAAAAATGCATCTTGTAGCTCTATTCCTCATTTCTCCAACCATGCTCAAATACCTACAAAACATATATAAAACTAATCAAACGATACAATATGTACACAAAATGCAATGAAACGTATTTACAACAAAAAGCGGGGTTATTAAACCGATATTAACAACAAAGAATCGATAAGTGCAACAAAAAGTATATAAAAAATAACTACACTTTTGCACTTATCACGCACCCATAACAATGATATTAATCAATGAAACACCACTAATGAAACATATATCTCAAATCAAATTATCTGATTTTGAGACCTCCACGCCACTCAGGGCAAACACATTGCCACTAGCTTGCGTGACATTTGGTTCCTTCATTATCTTTTGACACTGGGTACTGATATAACCTGGTTCACCATAATTGAAACAAGTCAGCATCACACTCTTACATTCAGCAACTCGATGTCCCTCCTTCCCACATTTGAAACATGTTAGGACAGTGCTCCTGCACTCAACAACATAGTGACCTAACCCTTTGAATTTGAAACATCTAAGAGAATTAAACACTCCTACCCCACTTGTTCCACTTTGACGTGTAGCCTTCTGTTGGGGTTTTTGATTCCCCTTGCTAGTTGGAGTCACATACGAATTACCACGATTTTAATTCACATTCTTCTCTTCGATAGGACTATTGTAGTGAGAAGATCTGGCCTTGGTATCCTCATCACAGATTATGCATTTGTTAATAAACACTGAGAAATGACAAATCTCTTGATAACCAACAAAATACTTGATCTCAGGATATAAGTCACTCTTAAACTTCACGCACTTTAAATTGTTAGTTTCTACACCATTGTAGTGAGGACAAAATATGACCAGCTCTTCAAACTTATATGCATAGTCAGCCACTGTCATATTCCTTTGCTTCAGTTGTAGGAACTCAATCTCTTTCTTACTACAAACATCAGTTAGAAAGTACTTCTCCATAAAATCTTTCTTGAAGTTCTCCTAAGTGATTTCAATACCTACAACTTCGAATCTCTGACGAGAATTATCCCATCAACACTCCACCTCCTCTAGCAATACATGTGTCTCAAACAACATTTTATGCTCATCAGTGCAAAACCATAACCCGAAAGATCTTCTCAATCTCCTGGAGCCTACTCTATGCACCCTCATGGTTATATCTTCCCTTAAAAGTAGGCTAATTGTTCCTCTGAAATTTACTCAGCCCATAAAATTCATCAATTTCTCTCTGTTGATTCTACTGAGCCTGCAAAGCCATATTCGCTTACACCATCACCTTAGCCATTACTCTAAGAGCATCAGCAATCACTTTATCGTTTCTATCTCTTTCCATTTGTTTATTCATAATCAGCCAAGGCGGGTTAACTAATAGTAAATATTAAAGCAAACAACAGTAAACAAAAACAAGTATCGACAATGTTCACACACACACATGTCGCATACAAGGGGAAAAACTAGTTCATAACCTAGGTTGAATAGACTGACATGCTCTGATACCAACTATGTAGCACCATAAACCCCAAATCATGTATTTTGCACATATGCAGCGGAAAATATGAAAATTAAGTACAACCATATGGTGTCAGTCATGCTTCTCAAACATTTAGCATAATTCCTCAATACATAAATTAACTTTAAAACATAATAATAGAAATATTTTGAAATAATCGACATAACAAGTATAACATAATAATACCTTCCCGATGTTACATTATCAGAGCAAACAACATAAAACTAAAACTCGATCATAATACGAAGAACATAAAACTATAATAAATAAACAGATATGCCACTAGGACGCCCCTAACAAGTAAGCACAACAATTACTCCTTGGACACAACATGTTTATCTGCATCACATGTATAAAGAACACCATAGAAAACAAGTAGGGGATAAGAATTCATTCACATAAGTTAATAGTGCATAAAACATTGAGAATAATACAAAATAACATGAATAATCACTCATAATATTAATACACAACAATAATCACTCACAACATTAATCATCCACATATGCAAGATTGAATGCAATGTACCCGACTCCTCTACTATAATATGCATGTGGTACCAATTATGGGATATCAAATTTATGTTATTGATTCACCCACTTGTCACTGGTTCCATCTCTAAACTTGTGACACCTCACGATTCCATCTTTGAACTTGACTTCTCAACACTGGACCAAAGTCCCACTTATCTTTGACATGTATGATGTAAGGATCATATAAGGCTTATCTCAAACCTTCACCTGCATTACTCATCATTTGTTCCTCTATGAAGCATATTTATCAACACATCAATACAATAATCATAGTCACACCAATTCACAAAAATACTCAGTGATACAAACTATCGCAACAACTCAGATTGTTCCACCATCACAATTCATTACATAACAGCCGGAAATTCATTATTTTATCATTATTTAATATTCATCTAATAAGAATCAACACAAGTAAAACCCACCATTCATATTTTCATGTACATATTTAACCCTCAAAGTATCATTATAAGGTAGTATTCTACGTAAGTTTGTGAGTGCAATATCCTCTATTAGATGTTTTGAATGGTGTTAAAACTAGAAAATATATAGTATTTGTATATTGGATGGTATATCTGTATGACTAGGTTGCGTTCTCATGTTAGGACACTTAGGGATCGAGTCAAAAGCTTTTGGGAATGGTAAGAACTTCAAAAATATGCATTTTTGTGAAAAATCATGTTTGTAGTCGACTCATTCATGTTAGGAGTCGACTCCCTTTGAAATAAATTTAAAAAAGAAACTCTCTAGTCCAAAGGAGTCGACTCCCAAGGTCTTTGAGTCAATACATAACATTAATGAGTTGACTCCCACATGTTAGGTATCGACTCCTACTGAAGTTGATCAAAATGTCAATTTTTGTAATTTTGCAACCTAATATTTTCTGTTTTCTCAACTACACTCACACACGCACACACATAAGAAGACCAAGAGAAGGTTTTGCTTCAAGATCATTGGTGATTTAAAGTTTTGGGACAAAATTATGCAATTTGGATTCAACAGGGTGAAAGCTTCGAAGAACGGTGGGTTCGATCAAACGAGTAATGGTAATCGGAGAATCACTTTTGTAAATCTTGGCTTGTAATACATTCGCAATTTGAATTCAGCCGAGTGGAGTCTTTAAAGAATGAGGGTTCTTGCAAAGGATTAATGGTAGACGTAGGATCAAATTGGAATTAACGGGTTCACTTGATCGAGCTCTGATCAAGGGAAGAAAAGAAGATAGGATCAACATCATACCTAGGGTTTTGGATTTTTTGATTGCTACTTGTTCTCTTGTAAAACTACATTTGCAAAGGTAATATTTATCATCTAAATTTTTAATAGAATTGGGAGTAGAAGTACCCATAGTGAGGCCGATTAGGAACTGCCTAAAGAAATCCCTCTCTCTCTTTTTACTTGAATTCCAAATTGTTAAACTATTGATTATATAATCGATACAAAGAGATAATATTTATGGTTAATACCTCAAACTATTTTGTTGATTTGATTATAATCTATATGATTGTAATTGGTTTCTAATATCAACAAAATCATATAAAAATTTGTTTTGTGTTGATTGCAAGGTAAGTGTTTGACGAATTGCCTCAAATGTTTTTTGTTAAATATTTCACTAGAAATTGGTTGCTATAGTGTGATTTATTCAAACTCGATTCACTGGAAATACATTGGTTGTTTTTCTTATTATACGCAAACGTGTTCTATCGGTTTAACGCATATCCAATCTTTTAATAATAGTTTGAATAATTGTCGATCTGAGTTTGTTTTCGCACGACATAGTTTAAACTTTTTAAAACAAGATTTTAAATAGAAAATTTAATTTGCGATCTATTACACCCATGTTCTAGATCGTATCCTATCGTCTAACAAGTTGTATCACGAGCACCTGTTTATCTTGTGCTTTGAAATCTCTTATTAGATAATGGATTCCAAACCTAAAAAGGCATATAATAGGGCTCCCATTTTCAATGGAAAAAACTATGGTTATTGGAAATATTGTATGCATATACATCTTAATTCAATTGATAGGAAAGTATGGAGCACTATCCAAAATGGTCCCTTTGAAATCATTATAATTAATGAGGTCGGTGCCACTATACCTAAACTAGAAATACAATGGAACGCGAATGATGAGAAATTATGGTCATATGATTGGAAAGTAAGGAACGTTCTCATATCCTCTTTAGGTGTTAATGAATATTACCGTGTTTCTCATTGTACAACCTCTAAAGCTACATTGGACACATTGCAAGTTGCCCATGAGGGAATCAATTAAGTCAAACAAGCTAGGATAAATACTTTGAACCAAGAGTTTGAACTCTTTCATATGAAGCATGGTAAAACTATTACTGATATACAAAAGAGGTTTCTCATATTGTAAACCATTTGAATGAACTTGGTAAGCTCATTTCCATTGAAATTTCTACTAAGAAAGTGTTGAGATATCTTAATAGAGAATGGAAACCAAAGGTTACCACAATCAAGGAAACCAATAATCTATTGACATTGGATACTACTACTTAGTTTGGCAAGTTTGAAGAACATGAGTAATAGCTCATTTGCTTAGAGAAGCATGAGAAGAAGGTTAAGAAATAAAATAACAAGGAAAATGAGGTAGGCAAGAAGTCTATTGCTTTTATGGCTTCTAGCTCTAAGTACTCTACTATAGAGCAAGATGATAGTGGAACAATTGATGATGATTTTTCGGAGGATGAAGAAATATGTTTTTTTAGAAGATACAATAGGTATCTCAAGAATAATGGAATGAAGCATTTCGACAAAGGTCTCATCAACTATAGAAGGAAATCAAATTCCTCGAGAAAATATGAGAATAAGAAATAAAAATAAAAAAGTTCATGATATAATTGTGGAAAGGTCAGTCACTACAAATCAGATTGTCCATTTCTTAAGAAAGGCAAATGAAATGGTCAATACAAGAAGTCTAGCAAGTCTAGAAGAGCATGCATTGCTTGGGAGAGTGATAGTGAACCCTCGAGAGAAGATAGCTCAAGTCATGATGATGAATTGGAAAAAATTTCCCTCACGGCTCATTATAACTAGAAGAAGTCTAAAAAGCCTAGAAGATCATATATTGTTTGGAAAAGTGATAGTGAATCCCCAATTAAAGATATCTCAATGATAATGAGCCGAAAATTTTTTCTTTCATGGCCCATCAAAATAAAAATAAAGTAAGTCACTCTAAACATGAACATATTGATAATATGTCTTATTCCAAATTGCAAAATGCTTTTGAAAAATTACATGGTGAAGTCGTAGATGCTTTCAAAAGGTTAGCTTAAAATAAGAGAATATTTTCATACTTAAAAGCTAAAGTTTTAGAAACTGAAATAAAAACTGGAAGTACTTAAATAATCCATGTTAAATATTTAAAAATATAAAGATGATGAGGAGGAGCCTTTTTGGTTTGGTTATGAAACTTGTCACATTTGACAAAACGAAGTTAAATCTCTAAAAGCCAAATTGAATAAGGCTTTAGAACCAAAAGTCACTTATGCTAATGATCTTACAAAATTTAAAAGATCTTTGAAAGTACCATACAAGAGTTACAAATTTGTTGAAAAGTAATCAAATAGAAAAAGTCCCTCTCGCCATCATTTGACTTGTCACTATTGTTGCAAGAAAGGTCACACCATTGCAAAATTAAAATTTAGGAAATTTATTACTCCTAAAGGTGCTTCTCAATGGTTGCCTAAGTGCAACACTGTTTCCACTAACCCTCAAGGACCCAATGAAAATTGGGTACCTAGCATTCTTAATTGATATTGTAGGAAAATTGCTTGCCTTCATGAAGAGAATATGGTTTTTTGATAGTGGATGTTCAAGGAATGTGACGGGTAACATTTCCATTATTCATTGACTATGTGGCAAAGAAAAATGGATACGTGACCTATGAAGACAAAAACAAGAGTGTTAAACACGGTAAAGGTGGTATAGGTAAATTCTAATTTACTACTATCTCTATTGTTACTTATTATTGAAGAGTCTATATATGTTACTTTTGATGAATCTTATCCAAGAAATATTGGGAAAGGTATTATTTTTCATGATGTAGGTATATCTTAAGAAGACATACTCAAAGACACCAAACAAGGAAATGATCAGCCTAAAGTGGTGAAACCTGAGGATGAGTAAGATGATCCTAAATATGATAATGGTATCAAATAGATAATATTCTTGGAGATATCACCATAATTGACCACACACACTCTAAGAAAATTCTAAGAAGGGATATTTATATGACAGATAATGCACTATAAAAAATGGTTGATGAAAAGTCTATTGATAATCCGATGCCCACAAATAGGAACTTTGGAAAATATAAATGGGTTTGAACCATTGAAGTCTACAAGTTTTAAGGCACTCTTTTGAGATATTTAAACCTTCGTTTTAAAGCTCCCCGTTCTATGGGTGCATCCTCCGTCTTTCGTTCGGTGGGGTAATATCGTTTCACTTATCCCTTTACTCGTAAGTTTATATTTCATGCATTAAGTATCTAAGTCACTTGAAATTTGATTTTGTGTCAATTTGATATACTTTGTGAATGATGTAATCCCATATTTGTTCACTTCCAAAAATTTCATTGATAACCTATAAGTGTTTTCAATCTATATGCTTATAGTGACGTTATGTTTTTATCTTTTACATTTCTTCATCATATGAACAGAGACTACAAATACGTCGCGTGTTTTCCATCATCAAAAAGGGGGAGTATGTGAGTGCAATATCCTCTATTAGATGTTTTGAATGATATTAAAACTATAAAATATGTAGTATTTGTATATTGGACGATATCTTTCTATGTCTAGGTTGAGTTTTCATCTTAGGACACTTAGGGATCGAGTCAAAAGCTTTTGGACATATTAAGAACTTCAAAAATGTGAGTTTTTGAGAAAAATCATGTTTGGAGTCAACTCACTCATGTTAGGAGTCGACTCCAACTAAAATAAATTTGAAAAGAAATTGTCTGGTCCAAAGGGGACGACTCCCAAGGTCTTGGAGTCAATACATAACATGAAGGAGTCGACTCCCACGTGTTAGGTATCGACTCCTACTAAAGTTGATTTCTCAAAAATACTTTTTTGTAAAAAAGGAGTCGATTCCCTTGCCCTTAGGAGCCGACTACCTCTTTGAATGGGTCGACACCCACTGATCCAAATGTCAATTTTTGTAATTTTGCAACCTAATTTTTTTTCTTGTTTTCTCAAGTACACTCTGACACATCTATGTATTCATTAATGAATCATTTCTATCATGCGAAAACACAATTATACAAAGCATTTCTCATCATCTTCATCCTCTGTCTATGCATACACAATAAACATTACAAATAATCATTCTTTATTGGAAGCTATCTAGAGATAGTTTGATAACATCCAATTAGGATTTGGTGTAATCAATTGGATTGAGAATTCTTTAGGGGTTTCAAATAAGAAAACTAAGATGGGGTTTTCCTTCAAGATCATTGGTGATTTGAAGGTTTTGGACAAGATTACGCAATTTGGATTCAGCCGAGCGAAAGCTTCAAAGAACAGTGGGTTCGGTCACGGGAGTAGGTAATGGGAGGACGACTTTGTTAAATCTTGGGTCACAATATGCTACCAATTTGGATTTATCCGAGTGAAGTCTTTGAAGAACAAGGATTCTTACAAATAAGTAATGGTAGGAGGAGGATCAAACTGGAAGTATTGGGTTCACTTTATCAGGCTCTGATCAAGGAACAAGAAGAAGATAGGATCAACATCATGAAGAATGGAAAAACACAAGAAGGGGGGTTTGAATTAGAGTTTTTAAAATTAATGCAATAGACACGTTGGTTATCCTGGTTCGTTTGAACTAAAACTACTCCAGCCCCCCCCCCCCATCAAGGTGATTTCGCCTCTCTCAAATGAGGGCTTAATCCACTAATCAAACTTGATTACACAAATACAATGACTATTGTCAATATCTTCTTTAGTTTAAACCATAACTCGGTTTTCTCAAGGTATTACAAGATAAAACAATTTAAAGTGTGTACAAAGATGTTTTCTAAACACAACTGTGATGTATACACAATTGAAAAGCATAATATGGAAAGGCAATAATATTTTTCTTTTTCAGTGTGCAGTAGAGTTGTGTACGATTTCTTCTTCATGTATTCTTTATATAGGCGATGCATGAGAGACATGAGAAGATGCTTTTGGAATGTTGATAAAGTGTAGTTAATGTACTTTCCAAAAGTAGAGATCTTGTCTTGATTTAGCCATTACTTTTGATTTGTAATAAATAAATGGTAACGCTTCAGAACATGCTTTTTTGGAATCATATCAGAAGATGAATATTACCGTTGAGACTTCTTTTGTTCTTCCGGCAATTTACTTATCAGAACATCGGAGTTTTGCTTGCAGCGTTGGTGCATTCAGAAGTTGTAACATTAGAACTTCTTCATTTAAGCGTTTTACACATATTTGCTTCTAAGCATGATGAGTCACAATGGAGCTTCACAAATGTAACTCTCTCATATTATATGCTTCTTACATCAGAATTTATATGCATATTAAAATGCATTATTAGAGAGCATATTTGTTCTTTATATATATCATGTGTTTTTTATCATCAAAACTCTGCCAGGGATGTAGAACCAAACTATGTTCTAATAATCTCCCCCTTTTTGATGATGACAAAAAATTGTATATTTTGATAGATTACTTAAGAACATAAAGAATTAAAGTCTCCCCCTGAGTTTAATACTCAGATAAAGAAAAAATTACTTCCTTGAAGATGTTCTGATCAGAGCTTTGTGATGGAGGTTTTTGATGCATCCACAACAGAAGTTACTTTCAGAGGTTGCTTTTCAATAAATTTTTCCTGATTACTTTCAGAGGATAAAAATATAAGTTATGATATTCAAAATGTTTGAGATTGAGTCTTGATACTGTTATATTTAAAATATCTTATGTTCTCCCCCCTTTTTGTCAAGAATCAAAAAGCAATAAAAACACGTAAATATAATAGAATGCATTTTGTATTCAAAGAGGATTAAGATAGACAGAAGATGATAGATAAACAGAAGATAGAAATGAGAAACAAATAGCAGAAACAAAATATTTTATCAGGACTAAGGTTGAGTAGGAGGAAGTCGTGTGAACAAGGCTTCCAATAAAACTCTTGATATGATTGCTCGATTCCTCTTGTTTCCCAAGCATCCCCTTAATTTCCTTGCTAGTTTCATCCTTCTTGTCTAACATTTCCTTAACACAACATTTTATTTCTTCAACTTCTCTAGAGTTTTCAGCACAAGAGAAGAGACCATATTCTCAGAGCTTATTGCAACTGATTCTTGCTCAGGAGTTTCTTCGACTGCCTTGCCTTTGTCTTGAAACATGACCAGAGGAAGAGGTTCAGGAGACGGTTCATTAAACTTTGATGATTGAGGGGTGTTTTCCAGCAGAAGAAGGGTTTTCTTTACCCAGTGTCACAGAACTTGATCCTTGAAGGTTTTCAGGTGATTGCAGAAGTTATGTTGGGAGATTTCATAGTTGAGCTCCTTTAGCTTCACAGATTCTGAGTTAAACCATTTTCTGAACTAATTCCAGTGAGAACCAGAAGCAGCTCAATAGAGATTCTCTACACAAGATAGCTTTAGAGAGTTAACCCATTCCTGTATTTCTGTTTCAAAAATCAGTAAAGATTTACCAACATCTGCTTTAGATATTTTTGGTGTTGGTTTGGGAACAACAATTTTCTGAAAGCTTGTGACAAGATTGTCCCAAGCTTCTAAATCAATGATTATTATGAGGAGATCTTCTAGGTAGTTATCTGGAGAAGGACAGTCAGAAAGAATTATAGGTGAATTGGGTGGTGTTGGATGATAGGGAGATGGAAGATCTGGAATGGAGAAGGTTTGTGATGAAGTTGTGGAATTTATTGGTGGTTGAGAAACCATGAGAGGGCAAGTGATGCCAGGTATGGAAGTCGTGGTATCAGAGTCAAAATTTGGAATTTCGGTTTGGGGATCCTGAAACACTGGATCAAATTGATCAATATCAGAGAGAACTTGTGCAAGTTCTGGCTGAGGCTTATCAAAATGGGTAGAAGGTGGATTAATCAGAGGATTATTTAGAGGTATTGAAGTGTCAATATCTAGGTAAAAATCATCAAGGGTTTGAGGAGATGGATCTTCTATGGGCTTTAGGTATGAGGGAGGGGTTTTCATATGTTGATAAAAATACTGATTCAATAATAGAAACAAAAGACGATTACCTTTCTTGTTGGCAGCTTTAGGGGTCTTCTGAGAAGTTCCTTCTCCAGCTACTTTCCTTTTTCTTGATTTTCTAGGAGAAACTTCCAGAGGTTGTTGCCTTAAATCAAGTATGTTCACATTTGGGATTGTACCATCACTCTTACAGGCTTCCAGATGCCTAAGAATAATTTCTGGAGATGAGTCTGCTTGAGTGAAGAGAGGAAAATCCTTCAGAGGCACTCTTCGGGTGGTGAAGACTTCCTTGGTGGTAATTGTTGGGTCCTTCTTAATATTTTCAATAATCTTCATCTTCTTCAGATTCTTGGCGTTTAGAGGTTTACAAGCACAAGCTTCCAAAACATTAGCTTGTTGAGCCTTAGCCAGATGTTCTATCAATTTGTTTTCTGTCAGAATATCTGAAATGAGTCTTCCCAAAGGGATCCAATCTCTCTTTGTCCTTTCTTCTTATCTTGTTTCTATTATACTAGTCTTTAGATGGTTGAACAGAATATGTGGAAGATGGACTTTTGCTTTGCTGGTGATGAAGTACAGAAGGTACTACTGATCAATGTTGATGTAGTATGGAGAGCTGGTAGGCTTCCTATGATTGATGCATCCCAAAATTATTTTGGACCAAATTCTGAGATAATCCTTCAGATCTTTGATTTTGTGGATGGTTGACCAGAATAAAAAAATTCTTTTGAGACAATGGTTCATTCAGAACCTTTGTCTTCCATATCACCGCATCTAATACATCCACCGTTGTGACCTATGAGTTTCCCAATAAGATCTTTAGTGATGATGATCTTCTTTCATATAACATAGGATGTTACCTGGTGATTTGAAGATGTGGCATGGATCCATAATTATTTCACAAGTTTTGGAAAAACTAGACCTATGAGGCGATCAAAATACTTCGTCCATCCATGGAACTCAACATCAGGGGTTAAATCATACCCATTTTGTTCATGCTTACGAAATCAACAATAAGCTCACATAGAACTTTCAGCGAATCAATGGGTGTTAGAAGGGTTCTTGATGGTTTGATATACCTTTCTTCATTTGAGGAGGAAGAACCAGGAATGCTTTGAGAAACTTGAGAATTTTGTTGAGAGGAAGCCATTTGTTCACACAGACTCTTTTAGGGTTTTTGAAAAAAAAAGATGAAGAGAGAAAAAAGAGTGAGAATGAATATGTGATAGTGTTTGTGAAAGAGTGAAGTAGAAATAGCCAACACAAAAAATAGCAGTTTTAATTTTAATGAAAAGGATTAAAAAAATGATTATGTGAGATTAATGATTCCTGAAAATAGGGATAGCGTGAAGATATAGAACAGTTACCGATTTGACTCGAGCCTCAATGGATCAACTCAATCATTTCAGTCCCTTCATATTTTGAACATGTGTTCATCCTTAGAGGGTGACCTTGCATTTAGAGTTGACAAATGTTGATATTGTGAACTGCTTGCTTCTATCTTAGAAATGAATCATTTTTGGAGAACGTTCAGATCTTCTGGATAGACCCTAATACAATTTCCCTTCTCACTTCTAAAGAACTATTGTTTAGATGTTCACAAAAAAATTAAAGCATAAAGTTCTGAGAGTATAAGTATACAGAAACTAAATTATCATTCTGGGCATAATTCCATACTGAGATGTTTCAGAATGAAATTAAATTTATCTTCAGAAAGGGGTTTAGTGAAGACATCAGCCCATTGATGGTTTGTGTCTATAAATTTTAAAGAAATAATTCCCTTCTGAATATAGTCCCTAATAAAATGATGTTTAATTTCTATATTTTTATCCCTAGAATGTAAAATATGATTTTTTTTGAAAGACAAATAGCAGAAGTATTATCACAGAGGATAGAAATGTTACTCTCATATATGTTAAAGTCTTCAAGCTGACTCTTCATCCAGAGCATCTGCGTGCTGTATCTAGTTGCAGCTATATATTTAGCTTCGGCAGTTGACACTGCAATAGTGGATTGTCTTTTGCTGGACCACGAGATTAGATTGTCTCCCAGAAACTGGCAGCTTCTAGAAGTACTTTTTCTTTCTATTCTGTCTCCGGCAAAGTCATCGTCATAGTACCTTACTAATTTATATTCTCTAGATTTTTTATAGTAAAGACCAAGATTAGTAGTACCTTTCAGATACTTGAAAATTCGCTTAACTTTTGTTAAGTGAAATTCTCTAGGATCTGATTGGAATCTAGCACAAAGACAAACACTATACAGAATATCAGGTCTTGAAGCTGTTAAATATAAGAGATAATCAAGCATACCTCTGCAGAGCTTCTGTTCTACTTTCTTACTTACCTCTTCTCTTTCCATAATGCAAGTAGGATGCATAGGAGTTTTGGATAGCTTACATTCTGACAAATTAAATTTCTTCATAAGTTCTTTGACATACTTGCTTTGATGAATGTAGGTTCCTTCTAGAGTTTGATTATTTTGGATACCTAGAAAGAACATGAGTTTACCCATCAAGCTCATTTCAAACTCTGCTTGCATAGACTTAGCAAATTCTTTTCCCAAAGAGGATTTAGTAGATCCAAAAATCATATTGTGATGCAATGGGAGAACTTGCTTGAGGTTTTGCGTTTGTGTTCGCAAATGTTGCGGTTAGCAAGAGTCACCGCCGACTTTTCTTTTATCCAAAAGGAAAGGTAAAAAAGCACAGGAAATACCTTTGAGATGTTGTCTTGAGTTCGGGGGGTAGATTATGAAAAGGGAAGGTGTTAGCACCCTTTTCATCCATGGTTTTCCATGGGCTCTTAGTTACTTGCTTAGATCACTTGCATTGCTTTTGAAATTGTTTGAAATGGTGCTTTGTGTGGTTTTGAAAGTATTTTGAAAAGAGGCCTTTGTTTAGGCAATCTTTGTAATGATTCTTGTTCATAAGAATGTATACAAAGATGTTTATCTTTTGGAAAATGTTTTAATGTTTTGAAAGATTGTTTGGAAATGTTTTGAAATGTGTGTGTGTTTGTTTGAAAATAGCAAGGATTGATTTGCAATTGATCAAGTAACTAGAAGCTATCTACCTACTCAAAAGTCTTTCTTGTGCATTTTTATTCCTTTGACATCGTTGATTTACCATTGATTTGGTAAGCAACCCTATCTTTGGATGTAAACGGTACGGGCGTGGGTCATCGTATGACCATGATAGCAATATTGCTAAGTATCTTAACAAGTTTTGAAGGACCAAGATCATTTTGTTTTAGGCAACCTTTTGATAGCGTCATCGAGGGAATATGATCTTATTTTGTTTTGTTTTGCCAAGATACTTTGCATGTATACCATGGCCATTTTTGTTTAGGAAACCAAGTGGGTGAAACCCTAAGGGTGTTTGTGTGCAATATGTGTCATTTTACATGCATTTTGATTGTCTTGGATTAGGTCATTCTATTTGTTTGTTTTTGGTCTTATCATGCAAAACCCTAATTTACTACACAAGTATATAAAGCGATAAACTGCGTAAATATAAACTAAGCTATTACAACAATTATTATGGGAGGGGGGATAGAAGTTTTTGAATGGGGATATTGAACAAAAATAAACCCTAAAATACTATTACAACCCAATTGTATTATGTACGAAATAAATAAATATACAAATATTTAAATATGCAATAAAAATGTATTTATGCAAAAATGTTTTATGTTTGATTTTTTGTATGAGAAAATAAATTACTTAAGTCCTAGAAATAAGAGAAAAATATTAGTATTATTTTTGAAAGGGCCCTAGTTTTTTGATTTAAAAGAAAATAATTATTTTTATTATTATTTTGCCCATTTTTGTACAAGAAAATAATAAATAATATTATGTACAAATATTAAAAATTAAAATATATATGATAATAAATATTTTATGTATAAAATAATAAAATAAAAATGTATGGTATTTATTAAATGTATTTACAATTTATTTAAGAAAATAAAGTCCACTATCCTAATAAACTATTATTTTTATGCAAAAAATAATAATAAAATAAAATAAAATTACAAAAAATAAAGAAAATATTTTTCATGATTTTTCATAGTTCAGAAAAATAAATAAAAACAATAAATATAAAAATGAAAAGAAAATATGAGAAATAAACAAAATAAAGCCAGGGGGTGTGGAAATCAAGTCAGGGGGTGTGGAAATCAAAAACAACAAGCCCAAGGCGCGCCAAGGCCCAGACAATCATCCCTGTCCTCCAGCTCCTTCCATTTGCGCGCGTATATGCTTCAAATATGTAACTTGCTATAGCTTGCAAAAAACAAAAACCCATAACATAAAACATGTAGCTTGTAATCTCACGATTCCAATGATATAAAATTTGTAACCTAACTCTAAAAAATCAGGGAGAATTTTGTAACCCCTAATTCCTGACCTAATTTTTTCATGAACTTCAAGCTTCAAATTCTCACTACTCAGTTAATATAAATGACAAGTATGCATATGTACAGCTTCACCATGATAAGGGCTACATTTTTGCTTCACAAATCGTGGCTTGAGGATGCCTAAATAGAGAGATAAAGTTTTGAAAAATACCTCCTTCAGCTGGATTTGGATATGGAAATGTGGGGACTTTGAGTGAGGCCTGAGGATCGTGTGAGCTTCCTTGAAGTTCCCTCAAGCTATTCCAATGCTTAGCTGGCTTTGTGGATGGCTGAAACTCCCTGTGGAAGTCAAGCTGCAACCTTCCAAAGTGAAAATGGAAATGGCTGAAATAGAGCACACAGTTACAGGATGAATGCTTGGATAGCTTTGATATGATGTATGGAAGGTGTTTGAAGTGTTGAAAGGCAAAATGCACGAGAAAATATTGAACTTGCAATGATTTTGCAGAAACTGCAATGTTTGGGCAGAAATTTATGTTTTTTAAGTTTGAGAGTGTTTGGGATCTTATGCCTTCGTGTTATGGCTTGTGACAAGTTTGTGAATCTCCCTAGAATGATGCCAAGTCCACCCTTTATCAAATGTACAAGTTCTTTGGACTTTTGCAACTTTTCTTGCTTTTGAAGAAAAGTGAAGTGACTTGTGCAACAGGCTTGTCCTTGCTAGTTCTTGAGCTGATGAGAGTTGGTATACTTTGCTTAATTCCTGTGGAAATTGTCTACACCAAAAGAACAAGTCCAAGGCTCAAGGCTGATAAAGTTGGAAAAGCTTGCCTTCATGAAAATGGCAATGTGCCCTTTATGCCATTAATGGATTTATTTCTTGTACAATGTTCCAAAAGTGAAAACAAAGCCTTTATCCATTGAGTTAGAATTTAATTATGGAGTGTAGAAGGAGTTTAGGACCTGTAATGCAAGGTACAAGCATGCTAGGATCTGATTTTCAACTTGATCTTATGTAAAAATGGCTTGAACAAAAGTGACAAAATGCCAACTTCCCTTTTTCGATTCTCCCTAACCACAAATGATCTTGGAGAGTTCTTGGACATTTTGGAATGCTTGAAATGTGCTATACAATCCATATTTGAAATGCAACTTGAGATACTTCTTGGAACTAGGTGAAAAGTTTCCATGAAGTTAGGTCAAAAACCTGCCTAAATTAGGGCAAATTTTCACTAAGTCATTTAGTTCATGGACCCCTATTCACAAATTCATAACTTGATATCCAAGCATATTTTTGGAAAACTTTGTGAATAAAAGTTTTATATTTCATGTAGTACTACAACTTTCATGTTGGAAGTTTTCTTTGAATCCAATTTCATCATGGTGAAAATGTGGTGGAAAGTTGGGAAAAAATAAGAAAATTTCCATACTTAGAAAAATTCTAAGTTATGAAAATTTTCAAATTTAAAACCCTAATTTGCAATTTTGAGTTTCTTGATCAACAAGTTTTACATTTTCACATATCTTGATGAATTATGACCCTTGGCACTTGATTTTGACCAAAAAGTCAAAGTTTGACTTTTTAGTGTACAGTTGACTTTTGATCAGTTGACTGGAAAATTCATCTGTCAATCCCATGAACTTGAGATATTTTGAACCATGTAATTAGGTCAAGCTGATGCCATTGAGTCCTTGAAATCATGTTTGAACTCAAATTATCATTGGCTAGGTTAAAAATCAGAAATTTCCCTTTCTCAATCAAAACCCTAATTTTGACCATTTTGCCCTTTTGATGATTTGATCAAATTTCTTGAGGAGTTGTGATCCAAACTTGATAAAATGGTACATATGAGTCTAAAATGTTGTTGTGGATTAAAAATTATGAATTTTGACTGTAAATTGGCCATGGTTGACTTTTTCCCCAATACAACTGATTTTTAGGTCAATTGTCCAATTGACTGGGCAAAAATGTGATTCAAGGCTTGAAACTTAACATGAGCAATATTAGGGGTCCAAGATGGTGTATGAAAGTCACATGAAGCATTAATGGTCCAAAAATCCTTGTGCAAACTCAAAGCCTAATTTCAGGGTATCAGTGCAAGATGAGGTATCTTGAGCTGTCCAAACCCTGATCTTGTCTTGAGTCCAAAAAGTCTTGTGAGAAAAATCTTGATAAATGAGAGGGCAAATTTTGGGGTACAACAGCTTCCCTTGTTCGATCTTCTTGAACCTGAAGAGTTAGATTGGCGAGTTTTGTCGTTCGTGACTCGAAGGTAAAAGATGATTGGACACTAGAGTGCCCGTAAATTTGCACTCGTCAAAATGTAGTTGAGGGAATGGGCTTAGAGATGCCATTTGGAGAGGTGATAGAATCTTGTTGGAGATGGGCTTAGAGATGACATCCAAGAATGTTTATTGAGTTGTAAGTTGTAAGTCAGAAGAATAAGTATCAGAATGGTACCCGCGTATGGAACGTATCTGAACTGTATCTGAACTTTGTATCTGATTGAGAATCCAAATGAGTATCAGGATGGCATCCGTATCTAGAGCGTATTTGAACTGTATCTGGAGACTGAATCTGAATGAGTATCATAATGGCATCCTTGTCTGGAGCGTATCCAAACTGTATCTGAATGAATCTGAATGAGTATCAGAATGGCATCCTTGTTTGGAGCGTATCTGAACTATATTTGAATGATGAATCTGAATAAGCGACAGAATGGCCACCGTGTCTGGATCGTATCTGGGCTGTATCTTGAAGCTAAGGTCTGAATGAATAATAGAATGGCACCCGTATCTAGAGCGTATCTAAGCTAGGGACAATCAGAATAAGTGACAAAATGGAAATCGTATCTGGAGCGTATTCGTACTGTATCTGAAGTTGAGATCTGAATAAGTAGCAGAATGACTTTCGTGTCTGGAGTGTATCTGAACTGTATCTGATAGTTGAATCTGAATAAGTATCAGGATGGCATCCATATCTGGAGCGTATCTGAACTGTATCTGAAATCTGAATCTGAATGAGCAACATAATGACTTCTGTGTCTGGAGTGTATCTGTACTGTATCGTGATTGTTTATTGTTAATGGTAGCTTGTTAATCTTATCCTGAAAAGGATAAAATGTTAGCTGAAACACAAATTTATGTCGCATGAAATGTATGATGCAATAAATGTGCTTTATCAATGTTTATGATATATGGATGTAATGTATGCGCATGTAAGCTGATTTGCTGTATTGCTGAGGAAAATAAATCCTTGACTGCTGCCGGGGAACATAAATCCTTGACTGTTGAGGATAAGAAATCATTGACGACTATTGGAGATTAAAAATCCTTGATTGCTGAGGATAAGAAATCCTTGGCAACTTTTATGGGGATGTAAGGATCCTTTATGTCTTGAAGTTGGAGTATTGATAAGAATTCTGTTGCGAGCAATGCCATATACTGCTTGAGTAATCTGCTTGGAGAATCTAGAGAATTTTAATGACTTCTACTGGGGATTGCACAATGGGAATCCTTGATCTGCTGGAGAATAAGGAAGACTCTGTGACTTCTGCGGGGAACTAAGAATGAGAATCTTTATTCTGTTGGGGAGCAATGAAAACTTTGGCGACTTCACTGGGGAATTAATAATGAGAATCTTCATTCAGTTGAAAAAGAAAAACTCTGTGGGGAAGGAGGCTTACTGCTGGTGAGTAGGATCAGGAGTTTGGATCGTCTGCCATTCTACTGGGGAATTTCCCTAGGTTGGGGAGAGCCAAAAGTTAACTGTTATCTGGTTGATGTTTAGGCTTCAAGACAACTTGATGGGGAATTTTGGAGAAACTGAATGGTTTCCGCTGGAGATTTATAGGTATAAGTTTTAGCTCTGATGGGGAATGAGAGTTTGAAATTTTAGCTCCGCTGGGGATTGAGATGATGTACTGTAGGGATTGCTCATGGAATAGCCTAAAGACGTTTTCCTATCCTTTCAGTCTATCAGTAATTGTTATTTTCCATCCTGTTTATTTGTAAACAGTAATTATGTTCAAATGCATATGTTCATCAATGAATCATTGGACGTTTTTTGCAAATAAAAACACAAGTGTAAAGAAAAAAGGCAAATAGTTTTTTGTACTTTGAAAGAAATATCTTTGTATTTACTTTGAATAAGTGTTTTGTACAAAGGAGACAGACATCCTAGTAAGAGGATGGTGTCATAAAAGTAAGAAAATTTTATACAAAGAAAGATAGCTATGTGTAAAAATCCCATGGGGTTCCCATTCAGCTATAGCCTTCGTATCTCTGAATGTCTTGTCCATCCGTTGCTTCGTTCGAAGATGATTGAATTGATCAGAAGCTCAGAGTTTGTCAGTGAAGAGATTGTCTTTAAAGTGATCCGACGAGACATAGTCATACGCTTTAATTCACTAACTTTTGCCTGGACCACCCTTTTGGGTTTTTAGTCCACCGGGAAACCCTTTTTTGCCCAAGTCGCCCTTTCGGGTTTTCAAATTGCCGGGTGTACAAATTTTTTTATATTTTATCCTTAATTTTTTCCCGAACCTTTTGGTTCGCCGGGATACCCTTGTTTTGCCTAGGTGTGTCAACCTAGCGGGTCTCTTATGCATAGTATCTTTTGACTATGTCTGCGTTCGCAGGGTATGGCAGGTCGTCACCGTCCATGGTGGTTAATATCATCTCCCCACCAGAAAAGATGTTCTTGATTACGAATGGTCCTTCATAGGTAGGAGTCCATTTACCCCTGGGATCACTTTGTGGCAAGATAATGCGCTTGATCACTAGATCTCCAACTTGATATACTTGGCGTCTGACTTTCTTGTTGAAAGCTTTGATCATCTGTTTTTGATATGTCTGATCGTGGAAAACAGTAGTAAGTCTCTTCTCATCAATTAAGTTCAGCTGATCAAGTCGGGTCTGGATCCAATCGTCTTCACTTAAACCAGCATCCTTCATGATTCTCAAGGAGGGAATCTGAACCTCGATAGGTAAAAAGCTTCCATGCCATATACCAAAGAATAAGGCGTTGCCCCTGTTGATGTGCGAGTCGTGGTACGGTACCCATGGAGAGAAAACGGTAACATCTCATGCCAGTCCTTGTAGATGACTGTCATCTTTTGTATGATCTTCTTGATATTTTTGTTAGCAGCTTCAACTACACCATTCATCTTTGGCCGATAGGGGGATGAATTGTGATGTTGAATTTTGAACTGCTCGCACAAAGAGGTGATCATAGTATTGTTAAGGTTTGTACCGTTATCAATGATGATCCTTTCGAGGATACCGTACCGGCAAATAAGATTCTGTTTGATGAAGCAGGCAACAACATTCTTAGTAACGGATGCGAAGGAAGCTGCTCCGACCTACTTGGTGAAGTAGTCAATGGCCACCAGAATGAAGCGGTGTCCATTGGATGCTATAGGCTTAATCTCTCCAATCATGTCGATTCCCCACATAGCGAACGGCCAAGGAGCTGTTAAGACATTTAGAGGAACAGGAGGCACGTGTACCTTATCTGCATAGATTTGACATTTATGGCAAGTGCGGGAGTGTTGATAGCAGTCAACTTCCATGGTAGACCAGTAATGGCCTGCCCGTAGAATCTTCTTTGCCATCGTATGCCCGCTAGAGTGAGTGCCAAAGGTACCTTCATGCAATTCAGCCATAATCTTTTCAGCTTCAATCTTGTCCACACAACGGAGCATAATAGAATCATGATTGCGCTTGTACAGGATGTCATTACTTAGGAAAAACTTAGTTGAGAATCTCCTTAAGAACTTTTTGTCGTTGACTGAAGCTCCTTCTGGGTATTCTTGAGTATCGAGATACCTTTTGACTTCGTGAAACCTCGGCTGGTCCACTACTTCTTCGGTATTAATCTCGTGACAGTATGCTGGTTCGTCCATTCGTTCAATGGAGATTTTGGGAGCCTCATTATCCCAATCAAGTTTAAACATGGATGACATTGTAGCTAGAGCATCTGCTAGCTGATTTTCTTCTCGCGGGAAGTGCTCAAAGGTAATCTGCTCGAAATGTGGTAACAATGTCAAAACATGTTCTTTGTAAGGGATGAGGTTTGGATGCTTAGTGTCCCACTCTCCTTTGATTTGACTGATGACCAAAGCTGAGTCCCCAAACACATCTAAGGATTTTATTCTCAAGTCTATGGCGGCCTTGAGTCCAAAGATGCATGCTTCATACTCTACCATGTTGTTCGTACAGTTGAAGCAAAGTCGGGCAGTGAAAGGAGTATGGAATCCTTTCGGAGATATAAGCACATCACCGATACCGTTACAAAGTGCATTGGATTCCCCATCAAAGTACAGGGTCCATCGGGGTCTTTGTTCAGGTCCGTCATACGGTCTGATCTCTTCAATGTTGTCCAATGTCATGATGTCTTCGTCAGGGAAGTCAAACTTCATGGATTGGTAATCTTCTACAGCTTGGTGAGCCAGATGGTCAACTAGCACACTTCCCTTTATAGCTTTTTGGGTCGTGTACTGTATGTCGTATTCCGTTAGGATCATCTGCCATCTAGCTATTCTCCCGGACAGAGTAGGCTTTTCAAAGATGTACTTTATCGGATCCATCTTAGATATCAGCAAAGTGGTATGAGTCAACATGTACTGCCTTAGACGGTGAGCAGCCCATACCAAAGCGCATCAAGTTTTCTCAAGCAGTGAATATCTAGTTTCACAGTCGGTAATAATTTTGCTAAGGTAATAAATGGCATGCTCTTTTCGGCCAAACTCGTCATGCTGCCCCAGTACGCACCACATTGAATTCTCTAAGACGGTCAGATACATGATTAGCGGTCTTCCCTCGACGGGTGGCATCAAGATAGGAGGTTCTAGCAAATACTCCTTGATTTTATTGAAAGCAATCTGACAGTCATCATTCCATTGAACTACCTGATCTTTCTTCAACAGCTTGAAGATTGGTTCACAAGTAGATGTTACGTGAGAAATGAACCTAGAAATGTAGTTTAGGCGTCCCAAGAAACCTCTGACCTCCTTCTCAGTGCGAGGAGCAGACGTTTCTTGTATAGCTTTGACTTTGGCAGGATCAACCTTGATGCCTTTGTTGCTGACAATGAAACCCAAGAGTTTACCTGACCGGACCCCGAATGTGCACTTGTTTGAATTCAATCTTAGCTTGTACTCTTTCAACCTGACAAACAGCTTTTGCAAGTGATCAAGGTGTTCTTCTTCAGTTTGTGATTGGGCTATCATGTCATCTACGTAGACCTCTATCTCATGATGTATCATGAAACAAATCTACCATGGCGCATTGATAGGTTGCCCCGGCATTCTTCAGTCCGAATGGTATCACTTTGTAGCAGAACGTACCCCACTGTGTGATGAAAGTAGTTTTCTCCATGTCCTCAGGTGCCATTTTGATCTGGTTATAGCCTGAGAATCCTTCCATGAAAGAAAATACTTTGTGTTGAGCTGTATTGTCAACCAGGATATCGATGTGTGGACGTGGAAAGTCGTCTTTAGGGCTGGCCCTGTTTAAATCTCTATAATCCACGCACATTCTCACTTTGCCGTCCTTCTTAGGCGCGGGCACAATGTTAGTAACCCATTGTGGATAGGAAGTAATAGCCAAAAATCCAGCATGGAACTGTTTCATAACTTCTGCTTTGATCTTCTCGGACATGTCAGGTCTCACGCGGTGGACCTTTTATTTCACTGGTGGACAGTCTTCTCTTATGGGTAGACGGTGTACCACGATGTCTGTATCAAGTCCCGGCATGTCTTCGTATGACCAAGCGAAGATCTCAACATAATCATGCGATAGCTGAATTAGGCGCTCCTTGACACTTGGCTCTAGATTGGCACCTATCTTGATTTCCTTTTTATCATCCTCAGTACCCAAGTTGATTGTATCCAACTGCTCCTCATGAGGCTGAATTGCTCTTTCCTCTTGCTGTAGTAATATGGTCAATTCCCCTGGCACCTCACAATCTTCCTCACCTTCGTATTCGGCTTGGTAGATCAGATCTTCAGAGTCACTGAAGGCTATAGCAGTATCGTTACCCATGGTTTCCCGAATGTAAGGGTACCTGCATTTCTGAGTGTGGGTGTGTGTAAGGGTATAGCCATCTTAAGACAATAAAATGTAAAAGAAAGACAATGAGCATAAAAAGTTTATATATGAAAAAGCATCCATGATTCATTAAAATGACATATGAAAATGAAATAAGAATCCTTACAAATGGACCAATGTGACTCGGGTAAGACACATGGTTGAAAAAGTACGAATTGTTTGTGAATTATTACAGATCAAACAGAAATGGAAAAGATAAATTATTATGGTATGAAAGTAATCGAAACAAAGTCTTTTGCTTCCTAGTTGCATAGTCCTCCGCTGACAGTAGGAAATATCCAATCTTCCAAGTTGCCCTCTTCTTCACTGTCCTCTAGTGCATTAACCCCTTGGTGGCTGATCTTCACAGGTGGCCCTCCGGCACAGAAGCGGCGCACAACCTTTTGAGAAGTCGAAGTAAACTCCGAGCCGAATTTGTCTGATTTGTAAGGAATGTCTGGAAGTTGACCCCTGATTGTACATCCTCCTTCTTCCACTACTTCCCTTGCATCCTTGAGAGATGACATACGAGGTGGAGGTCTCGTGATTTGAGGAATCTAGGATACCGCTTTGGTCGCCACTATTTCTGGAGAGACTTCTTCAAAATGTTGGAAAGGGGTCTCTATGAACTCGCCATCTAACTCCACATAGCGGAAGGAATTCAGATGACTAATCATATACTCCTCTTCCCCATGGACAGTTATGATTTTCCCTTGGACGGGGTACTTGAGCATCTGGTGCAAAGTGGAGGTGACAACTCCGACATTGTGGATCCAGGGGCGTCCCAACAGATAGGAATAAGAAGGACGGATGTCCATCACGTAGAATGTTGAGTTGAAAACCTGAGTTCCCACCTTGATTGGGATGTCCACCTCCCCGTGGACCATCCTCTTAGAACCGTCAAAAGCTCGCACCACTATGTTACTGGGTTTTAGAGTCAGCCCCTCTCAATCCAACCTATCAAGGGCTTTCTTCGGCAAGACGTTTAAATATGACCCAGTATCAACCAAGACATGAGCTAAGGTTGTTCCTCTGCACTCCACTGAGACATGTAAGGCATCATTGTGTTTTCTCCCTCGGGGTGTCAAGTCAGCATCGGAGAAACCCAGGCCATTCTCAGTTGTCAAACTGGCCACACAGTCCTCGAACTGGTTAGCAGACGTTTCTTGCGGCACGTGAGCTGTTTTCAAAAATTTGACCAAAGCTTTGGCATGTGCTTCAGAGCAGAGCAACAGGGCTAGCATAGAGATCTTGGAAGGGGTTTGCCCCAATTGTTCAACCACATCATAATCACTCTTCTTAATGATCCTCAGGATTTCTTCCATCTCCTTCTTGGATGTTTCAGGAATAACTAGTGATTGAGCCTTCGTCAGGATAGGCTCCTCTTGAACGTTCTTTCCTTTACTCTCAGCAGTGGAAGCAGGGATAGGAATTGTATTGTCTTTGTCAGCAGGTACACTTGTAGGCATAATTACTGGTGTAGAGGAAATCTTCGGAATGGCCACGGGTCCAAAGACTGCTGTTGGAGGAGCAATGTCTGGAGAAAAGATTCTTCCACTATGGGTAACCTTTCTTGTTCCGGAAATGTTACTAATGTCGGGATTATCCTCTTCGGAGATTTCTTCTTCGGTAGTCTGTTCAATCTGTTTAATACCATGATAGTAGATTTCTCCAACATAGTTCCATGGTACTGATTTATCTCATTTGCATGGGGTTGGTCCGGGCATTGTTATCTTCAACGGAGTAGTCACTGGAGCAGATGTAATCCTAACGGGTTTTTTAGGAACTCTGGAAGGATTGGCGTATATGGTTATTATAGAAACTTCTGGAACTAGAATGGGTGTAACAGGAGCATTATCAAACAAGATTTCTTGGTAATCCATTAGTCGTTGGATACCTTTCTTCAACAGAGGGCAGTCAAATAGGGAGGATAGGCAAGCATGGAAGTCTTTGTCACAACCTGGGAAGATGCCAGCTTTTAACAAATTCAACTTGATGGTCGAGAGTGGAATTATCAGTTCATCCACGGTAGCAACAAACAGATTTTCTTCAATAGCGTTGGCATTGTGACCATGCCTCGGCATTGGAGCGGAAATAACATTCGGTTTCTCAGGTGCTTCAAATTCAACTTCCTTCGCGTTAATCAGATCTTGAATCTTTTTCTTCAGAGCCCAACAGTTGTTGGTGTCGTGCCCTGGACTTTCAGAATGGTACGCGCATCTGGAGTTGGGATGGTAATATGGAGAAGCAGTATTAGGATTTTTTGGGGCCTCTTTTAGCATGGCCAAATTCAACTTCAAGAGATGTGGTAGGACTTGAGCGGGAGTCATGTTTATCTTGGTGAATTTTTGTACAGGCCTTTCCACCATTTGCTGGTTATTTCTCGGCTGATCATTTCTCGTCTGGTTGTTTCTTGGCTGGTCTGATGTAGACTTTTGAATCATAACGGCCCCCACTGTTGGTCGTCGTTCGGTTCTTCCCTGATTCCTCTATGCATAGACAGCAAACACTTCCTTCTTTCCAGTGAAGGGCTTTTTTACAGTTGCAGAGGTAGACGCGTCTTTCTGAATTTTCCCACTTCTTATACCGGCTTCCACCCTCTCGCTAGTTAAAATCAATTCAGTGAACCCTGCAGAGGAACTCCCTATCAGATGATTAAAGAAAGGAACTGATAGAGTTCCCAGGAACATGTCCACTAGCTCCCTTTCAGATAATGGTTGTTGCACCCTTCCGGCTAAATCCCTCCACTTTTGGGCGTAATCTTTAAAGCCCTCATTGGTAGCCATAGCCATACTCTGCAGCTGAGTACGGGTTGGCGCCAAGTCGGCGTTGTATTGATACTGTTTATAGAAGGTTGCTGCCAAGTCTTCCCAATTGTGGACATCTTCCCTCTCCAACTGGTAGAACCAATCAAGCTGCGTTCCTGATAAATTGTTCTGGAAAAAGTGGACCCACAGGTCTTTGCCAGTAGAATGTGGTTGAATTTTCCTGACATAAGATCGTAGGTGCATCTTGGGACAAGACACCCCATCATACTTGGAAAATAGTGGCACTTTAAACTTAGGAGGGATTACAATTCCAGAAACCAACCCTAACTCCTCAAAATCCAGCCCCGATACTCTTTTCACTTCGATAGCAGCTAGACGTTCTTCCAAGTGTTTGTATTTGTCATCGGCCGGAGGGTACTGTTGTTCGGAGTAGTCCTCTTCATCCTCCTCTTCTTCTTCAGAATCTAATGGCACTTCCGTTCCTTTTCCTTTTCCTTCCCCTTTCTCAGATGTTGATGGGAATTCCAAGGTCCTTCTGGCTTGTCCCTGAAATCTTCTATCCATGATAACCACACCATTTGGCTTCTTCTTCTTTTTCTCTTTTTCTTTCTCTAGCAAGATCTTCAGTTCCTCCTACCCCTTGGCTAGGGTCATGAGCAATTGTTGTAATTATGAATTCTGAGCTTGTAAATCTTTGACCGTTTGTTCAATATCCATCTTGCTGAAATAAACAGCAGAGAGATGAGGAAACTTGGTGTGAAGACCTGTTTATGCTTATGATGAATGATATGTATTCATGCAATGCTTTCAAGGATTCAGAAATTCAAATTTGTTTTAAACAAAAAAGAAACACACGTCATATTAATAAAATAGAATTGTTAGTACATCAATGCCCCTTGGGCAAAATAATATAAATTTCTAAGGTAAAAAGATGTTGCGCATACTTTTTGGTGCAATGTAGGTATTGAGAGTCTGCTCTTCCTGAAGTAGCCGAGTGAGTTCCAAAACCTTCTTCTCGCTTGCATAGAATTGGGCTTCGAAAGTATCGCGCTCTCCCTTGAGTTGTATCCAAATCCTTTGTAGATCTTCGAGTGATGTTGGCATGTCAGGATGTAGGATGGTGTATGGAACCTCTCCTTCCTTAACAGGCTCTATAATCACGGGGAGAATGAAGGGATAAGGCATCATAAGACTTTGGGAGCGGGTTCGTACCCACTTGAGGTAAGGCTCAAGAGGGATGGAATTCTTGTGTCCCAAGGTCTTACTATCCACCTTGTTGGGCATTATCCAAGCTCAGATGAATCTCTGATGGAGTCCTTGGTCGTCGTTGTCGTAGTCGAAAACCAATCCTTGAATCAGCATATCATGTGGGCCATCCCTTCGAGCATAACAAAACTTTCTCAGAGATAAGCAAGGGTTGTAGGTGATGCCTCCCCTAATGTCAAGTAGAGGGACATTAGGAAATTCCCCACAACTGTCAATGATGATGACATTCTCTTTTGATCGAGAACACCAATGGATATCTGAATGGTTAAGTGTCATTAACCTTTGCGACCACCTCAAACCTTGCTCATTCTTCAAGACTGATTGGGGAAGATGAGAAATAAACCATCTTGCCAGGAGATGAGTGCAACACATAAGAACACCTCTTTTCCTCATTGTACGAGTTTGAAAAGAGTGGAGGATATCCCCAAGCAATGTAGGCACCGGGTTGCGAGTCATGAAGATTTTGACAGCGCTTACATCTATGAGTTGGTCAGGATTAAGGAACAAGACCATCCCATAGATGAGAAGAGCTACAATCTCCTCAAAAGCTTTCAAGCATAGGGAATTCCAGCAGCTTTGGGCCTTCTCAAACAGAAACTTTGACAAGAAGCCTTTGACACCACTTCTAGTTTCCCAATATGTTGTGACATCAGATAAGTGCAAGGCTTAAGCAATCTCTTATGGCTTTGGATCTATTTCCGTACTGTTGAAGGGTAGTTGATTGAGAATAGGAATCCTCATGAGTTGAGAAAATTCCTCCAAAGTGGGCACAAGTTGATAGTCAGGAAATGTGAAGCAATGATGCAAAGGGTCAAAGAAATGGAAGAGAACTTTCAGCATATCCTCCTCTGTGTTGGTGGTGACCAAGTTGAGTAGACGATCGTGTCTCTTGGTGAATGGAGAGTTCTCAGGAAACCTTGAAGATAACTCCTTGAGTTTCGGAGGAATTCTTACAAAGTTGACTTGGATAGTTATCCTGCGAAGTGAATCCATAACCTACAAAACAAGAACAAAGATGAATCTCCAAAATCCATGAAATGGTTAGTGGATGCATATGATGTTCATGATGTCCATGATGTTATGGACAAGTATATATGTACAAACAAATCACACAAGTTCCTAGTTTAGGCTTGCATGGGGTTTCATAGGTAAATACCCTCTTGAAGTTTAGTTTGCTCAACCTGTCCTAGAAATAGTAACCGGGTTCTAAGGAGCTCAATATCACTGGATTGTTTCCTTGCTCATTGTTTCCATTCACCCTCTCTACTGGCGACCGAAATATTCCAAGGAACCAACCCTTAATGAGTGTAGTATCGAGTATCTACCAACTTCGGACTGCACCAAAGCCGGTCATCTCACTACATCCTAAAAGGCCAAGTTGGTCAAGTAAAGGTTCTAGAAGTTCATTAGTGCTTCATGACATCACTCAGTGGCCTCGTATTCTCTTTGATTGATTCAAAGGCAACCGGTACCCACAAATATGTCGCACTAACATAGCTATTGCTTAGACCATGTCGGTATACCCCGCACAGTTTCCATAACGTATTGCTATTTACCTATAATGTTTCCCAAATCCGGGTAGAGGATTCAAACCCAAACAATAGAACCAAAATGTAAGGCATACAAGTCAAACAAGATAAGCAAGTAAAGGTGATCTAAACCCTAAGGTAACCCCACTTTTCTTAAATCCCCAGCAGAGTCTCTAGTTCTGTGATACGGTGGGAGAACTGACTTGAGGTTTTGCGTTTTTGTTTGCAAATGTTGCGGTTAGTAAGAGTCGCCACCGACTTTTCTTTTATCCAAAAGGAAAGGTAAAAAAAGCATAGGAAATACCTTTGAGATGTTTTCTTGAGTTCGGGAGGTAGATTATGAAAAGGGAAGGTGTTAGCACCCTTTTCATCCATGGTTTTCCATGGGCTCTTAGTTACTTGTTTAGATCACTTGCTTTGCTTTTGAAATTGTTTGAAATGGTGCTTTGTGTGGTTTTGAAAGTATTTTGAAAAGAGGCCTTTGTTTAGGCAATCTTTGTAATGATTCTTGTTCGTAAGAATGTATACAAAGATGTTTGTCTTTTGGAAAATGTTTCAATGTTTTGAAAGATTGTTTGGAAATGTTTTGAAATGTGTGTGTGTTTGTTTGGAAATAGCAAGGATTGTTTTGCAATTGATCAAGTAACTAGAAGCTATCTACCTACTCAAAAGTCTTTCTTGTGCGTTTTTATTCCTTTGACATCGTTGATTTACCATTGATTTGGTAAGCAACCCTATCTTTGGATGTAAACGGGATGGACGTGGGTCATCGTATGACCATGATAGCAATATTGCTAAGTATCTTAGCAAGTTTTTAAGGACCAAGATCATTTTGTTTTAGGCAACCTTTTGATAGCGTCATCGAGGGACTATGATCTTATTTTGTTTTGTTTTGCCAAGATACTTTGCATGCATACCATGTCCATTTTTGTTTAGGCAACCAAGTGGGTGAAACCCTAAGGGTGTTTGTGTGCAATATGTGTCATTTTACATGCATTTGGATTGTCTTGGATTAGGTCATTCTATTTGTTTGTTTTTGGTCTTATCATGCAAAACCCTAATTTACTACACAAGTATATAAAGCGATAAATTGCGTAAATATAAACTAAGGTATTACAACAATTATTATGGGAGGGGGGATACAAGTTTTTGAATGGGGATATTGCATAAAAATAAACCCTAAAATACTATTACAATCCAATTGAATTATGTGCGAAATAAATAAATATACAAATATTTAAATATGCAATAAAAATGTATTTATGCAAAAATGTTTTATGTTTGATTTTTTGTATGAGAAAATAAATTACTTAAGCCCTAGAAATAAGATAAAAGTATTAGTATTATTTTTGAAAGGGTGAAACCCTAGTTTTTTGATTTAAAAGAAAATAATTCTTTTTATTATTATTTTTCCCATTTTTGTACAAGAAAATAATAAATAATATTATGTACAAATATTAAAAATTAAAATATATATATGAAAATAAATATTTTATGTATAAAATAATAAAATAAAAATGTATGGTATTTATTAAATTTATTTACAATTTATTTAAGAAAATAAAGTCCATTATCCTAATAAACTATTATTTTTATGCAAAAAATAATAATAAAATAAAATAAAATTACAAAAAATAAAGAAAATATTTTTCATGATGTTTTATAGTTCAGAAAAATAAATAAAAACAATAAATATAAAAATGAAAAGAAAATATGAGAAATAAACAAAATAAAGCCAGGGGGTGTGGAAATCAAGTCAGGGGGTGTGGAAATCAAAAACAACAAGCCCAAGGCGCGCCAAGACCCAGACAGTCATCCCTGTCCTCCAGCTCCTTCCATTTGCACGCGTATATGGTTCAAATCTGTAACTTGCTATAGCTTGCATAAAAACAAAAACCCATAACATAAAACATGTAGCTTGTAATCTCACGATTCCAATGATATAAAATTTGTAACCTAACTCTAAAAAATCAGGGAGAATTTTCTAACCCCTAATTCCTGACCTAATTTTTTCATGAACTTCAAGCTTCAAATTCTCACTACTCAATTAATATAAATGACAAGTATGCATATGTACAGCTTCACCATGATAAGGGCTACATTTTTGCTTCACAAATCGTGGCTTGAGGATGCCTAAATAGAGAGATAAAGTTTTGAAAAATACCTCCTTCAGCTTGATTTGGATATGGCAATGTGGGGACTTTGAGTGAGGCCTGAGGATCGTGTGAGCTTCCTTGAAGTTCCCTCAAGCTATTCCAATGCTTAGCTGGCTTTGTGGATGGCTGAAACTCCCTGTGGAAGTCAAGTTGCAACCTTCCAAAGTGAAAATGGCAATGGCTGAAACAGAGTACACAGTTACAGGATGAATGCTTGGATAGCTTTGATATGATGTATGGAAGGTGTTTGAAGTGTTGAAAGTCAAAACGCACGAGCAAATATTGAACTTGCAATGATTTTGCAGAAACTGCAATGTTTGGGCAGAAATTTGTGTTTTTTGAGTTTGAGAGTGTCTGGGATCTTATGCCTTCGTGTTCTGGCTTGTGACAAGTTTGTGAATCTACCTAGAATGATGCCAAGTCCACCCTTTATCAGATGTACAAGTTCTTTGGACTTTTGCAACTTTTCTTGCTTTTGAAGAAAAGTGAAGTGACTTGTGCAACATGCCTGTCCTTGCTAGTTCTTGAGCTGATGAGAGTTGGTATGCTTTGCTTAATTCCTGTGGAAATTTTCTGCACCAAAAGAACAAGTCCATGGCTCAAGGCTGATAAAGTTGGAAAAGCTTGCCTTTATGAAAATGGCAATGTGCCCTTTATGCCATTAATGGATTTATTTCTTGTACAATGTTCCAAAAGTGAAAACAAAGCCTTTATGCATTGAGTTAGCATTTAATTATGGAGTGTAGAAGGAGTTTAGGACCTGTAATGCAAGGTACAAGCATGCTAGGATCTGATTTTCAACTTGATCTTATGTAAAAATGGCTTGAACAAAAGTGACAAAATGCCAACTTCCCTTTTTCGATTCTCCCTAACCACAAATGATCTTGGAGATTTCTTGGACATTTTGGAAAGCTTGCAATGTGCTATATAATCCATCTTTGAAATTCAACTTGAGATACTTCTTGTAACTAGGTGAAAAGTTTCCATGAAGTTAGGTCAGAAACCTGCCTAAATTAGGGCAAATTTTCACTAAGTCATTTAGTTCATGGACCCCTATTCACAAATTCATAACTTGAGATCCAAGAATCTTTTGGAAAAACTTTGTGAATAAAAGTTATATATTTCATGTAGGACTACAACTTTCATGTTGGAAGTTTTCTTTGAATCCAATTTCATCATGGTGAAAATGTGGTGGAAAGTTGGGAAAAAATAAGAAAATTTCCATACTTGGAAAAATTCTAAGTTATGAAAATTTTCAAATTTAAAACCCTAATTTGCAATTTTGAGTTTCTTGATCAACAAGTTTCATATTTTGACATATCTTGACGAATTATGACCCTTGGCACTTGATTTTGACCAAAAAGTCAAAGTTTGACTTTTTAGTGTATAGTTGACTTTTGATCAGTTGACAGGAAAATTCATCTGTCAATCCCATGAACTTGAGATCTTTTGAACCATGTAATTAGGTCAAGATGATGCCATTGAGTCCTTGAAATCATGTTTGAACTGAATTGATCATTGGGTAGGTTAAAAATCAGAAATCGCCCTTTCTCAGTCAAAACCCTAATTTTGACCATTTTGCCCTTTTGATGATTTGATCAAATTTCTTGAGGAGTTGTGATCCAAACTTGATCAAATGGTACATATGAGTCTAAAATTTTGTGGATAAAAAATTATGAAGTTTGACTGTAAATTGGCCATGGTTGACTTTTTCTCCAATACAGTTGATTTTTAGGTCAAATGTCCAATTGACTGGGCAAAAATGTGATTCAAGGCTTGAAACTTAACATGAGCAATATTAGGGGTCCAAGATGGTGTATGAAATTCACATGAAGCATTCATGGTCCAAAAATACTTGTGCAAACTCAAACCCTAATTTTAGGGTATCAGTGCAAGATGAGGTATCTTGAGCTGTCCAAACCCTGATCTTGTCTTGAGTCCAAAAAGTCTTGTGAGAAAAATCTTGATAAATGAGAGGGAAAATTTTGGGGTACAACATATATCATCTACGTAAATTTGAAAAACGAGAATGTAATTTTTAAACAGTTTACAGAATAAGGTTGTGTCCACCTTCCCTATGGTAAAATCATTTTCTAACAGAGAATTACTTAGTCTTTCATACAAACTATGGCAGCTTATTTCAGACCATATAATGATTTTTTTAAGTTTATAGACATATTCTAGTTGTTTTTAATTTTCAAAGCCAATGGGTTGGTGCACATAAACTTCTTCATCAATGTAACCATTTAAAAAAGAACTTTTAACATCCATCAGATAAAGAGTGATGTCTTTATTTACAGCAAAAGAAATTAAAAGTCTGATAGATTCTAATATTTATTTTGTAAATGTTATTCTTTATCTTTCCATTAAAAAGGATAGACCCATCTTTCTAACTAACTGCTTTACAGGACTTTTGATTAAATATTATATCATAACCATTATAACTTAATTGACTTATGGATAACATGTTATGCATTAATCAATCTAATAACAGAACATTAGTTATAGAAGGAAGTGTATCGTTACTAATAGTTCCAGAGCCAATAATCTTTCCTATATGATTGGCTCTGAAACCTACAGAGCCTCCAGATTTAAGCTCAAGACTTTGGAACATATGCTTTCTTCATGACATGTGTCGAGAGCATCCAGAGTCCAGGTACCAATATTGATGTTTCAACTTTGTTGTTAAAGACATCTGCAACATAGACAATTTTATCCTTAGGTACCCATATCTTTTTGGGTCCTTGTTTGTTAGAGTCACCAAAATTATGTTTGAATTTTGGTTTTGCATAGAAGGAATTAGTAGTATATTTTATATCATGTGCATGTCCATATGTAAAGTGTGAATAGAGATGTGTGTGTTTTATAACTAGATCATCAATTTTCTTTGGTTGATATGTTTCTTCTCCCTTTTGTTTCACATATCCTATACCTTGTCTGACATTTTTGATAACTCCATATATCATTGAAGCCATCTTGCTCCTATCTATGTTTTTAGTTTTAAAAAATTGAAAGCTATGATGATATTCTTTTATGATTTTATCAGAACTATTAGAAACTTCTGAAACAGTTTCTTTCTAAGCTTTTTGTAATTTATTTTTAATAACAGAATTTTCATTTTCGAGTTTAGAAATGTTTTCTTTTAGTTCAGAGTTTTATGTTTTTAGTTTCTTAGTTTCTTCAGAGTCAGATACTAGATCCTTTTTCAGGTCCTTGTTTTTGACTCGAAGTTTCTGATATCTTTCAAGAATTTTTGACAGACTTTCTTCTAATTGAGATCTAGAAAAGTTAGAGAATACCTCTTCTGCCTCTGAGTCTGACTCTAATTCAGATGATTCAGTGTCATCTGAAACGTTAGCCATTAAGGCTATATTGAATCGTTCATCTTATGATTCCATTTCAAATTTAGAAGATTCTGAGTCATCCCACGTTGCCATAAGACTTTTCTTCTTTTCTTTGGAGAACTTCTTTTTAGGCTTTTCTTTTTGAAGGTTTAGGCACTCGCTTTTGTAGTGACCTTGTTCGTTGCATTAGTAGCATACAATATCTTTGTTTCTAGATTTTTTGTATCCAGATGATGATTCAGAGTGATTCCCTGTTCTTCTAGGATTTCTAAACCTCCTCTGCCTATGCTTCCATAACTGATTAACTCTTATTGAGAGAAGAGATAGTTCCTCTTCTTCTGACGAGGATCCACCAGAGTTTTCTTGTTTTCCTGAAAAACTTTAGGTTCATATTTTTTATTAGATTTAAGAGCGAGAGACTTACCTTGCTTCTGGGGATCATCTTCTTCTAGTTCTATCTCATGACTTCTCAAGGAGCTGATAAGTTCTTCAAGAGATATTTGGTCCAGGTCTTTGGCTAGTTTTAAGGCTATGACCATGGGTCTTCATTTCTTAGGTAAGCTTATGATGATTTTCTTTACATGATCTGCTGTTGAGTACCCTTTGTCAAGAACTTTTAGCCCATCAACCAGAATTTGAAACCTTGAGAACATTGTTTCAACTGTTTCATCTTCTTCCATTTTGAAAGCCTCATACTTCTGAATGAGAGCAAGAGCTTTGGTTTCTTTGACTTGCGTGTTGCCTTCATGCGTCATTCTCAAAGAGTCAAACATGTTTTTATTTGATTCTCTGTTTGTAATCTTCTCATACTTGGTGTACGAGATAGCACTCAAGAGGATTGTTCTGGCTTTGTGATGATTTCAAAATTCTTTCTTTTGTTGATCTATCATTCTCTTTTTGTCGATATTATAACCACTTTCGTCAACTGGATGTATGTATCCATCAGTTACCATATCCTCGATATCAGTGACACGGGCTAGAAAGAAACTTTTGATTCTGTCTTTCCAGTAATCAAAGTTCTCACCATAAAGATTGGAGGTTTGCCACTAATTCTGTCTTTCTCATCATGATTATCATTGCTGATGATGTGACTTGGTCCCACCATAGTGTTTTTATTTCTTGGATATTTTTCTAACACAGTGAAGTGTTTGCACCCAGAACCAGGCACTCTGATACCAATTGAAGAATGGAAAAACACAAGAAGAGGGGTTTGAATTAGGGTTTTTAAAATTAAAGCAATAGACACGTTGGTTATCCTAGTTCGTTTGAACTCAAACTACTTCAGTCCACCCGCCAAGGTGATTTCTCCTCTCCCAAATGAGGTCTTAATCCACTAATCAAACTTGATTACACAGATACAATGACTATTGTCAATGTCTTCTTGAGTTTAAACCATAACTCAGTTTTCTCAAGGTATTACAAGATAAAACAATTTAGAGTGTGTACAAAGATGTTTTCTAAACAAAACTATATCACAACTGTGATGTATACACAATTGAAAAGCACAAGATAGAAAGGCAATAAGATTTTTCTTGTTCAATCCATAGTAGATTTATGTACGATTTCTTCTTCAAGTCTTCTTTATATAGGTGATTCATGAGAGACATGAGAAGATGCTTTTGGAAGGTTGATAAAGTGTAGTTAATGTACTTTCCAAAAGTAGAGATCTTGTCTAGATTTAGATGTTACTTTTGATTTGTAATAAATAAATTGTAACACTTCAGAACATGCTTTCTTGGGATCATATCATAATATGAATATTAACATTGACACTTCTTTTGTTCTTCCAGAACTTTACTTATCAGAATATCAGAGTTTTACTCGCAGTGTTGGTGCATTCAGAAGTTGTAATATTAGAACTTCTTCATTTAAGCGTTTTACACATATTTACTTCTAAGTATGATGAGTCACAACGGAGCTTCAAAAACGTAACTCTCTCATCTTCTATGCTTCATACATCAGAATTTCTATGCATATTGAAATGCATTATTAGAGAGCATATTGGTTCTTTATCTATATCATGTGTTTGTTATCATCAAAACTCTTACAGGGATGTAGAACCAAACTATACTCTAATACATCATACCTAGGTATTTGGATTATTGGATTGTTGCTTATTATCATGTAAAACTACATTTGCAAAGGTTAATTTTCATTATGTCATGTCCGGACGGAATTAGGGACGGGCGTACCCATAGCGAAGCCGATTAGGGACCTGACTAAACAAATCCTTCTCTCTACTTTACTTGCAAATTGTGAAACTGTTGATTGTTCGATTGATGTAACACCTTAAATTTCCCAGCATAATTATAATTAAAAATCAGAGTAAATTAAAACAATTTAAATATTTTGGATGCTACATTTCAACAAAACATGCTCATATTTCATGATATGTAATTTAAGTCATTTTAAAAGTTAATAATAACAACTAACCAATTCAACTTCACTTTTACTACAGCGGAAAACATTAACCTCCAATATACATTATTCACAACCTAATTATGAAACAACATATTCATAACTGGATTTCAACATAATAGATAGCATAAATCTTCAACAACAGATTAACATACAAACAATAATCTCCGGTGTTATATATCAGAGCAGGCACCAATGACTAAAACAATACGAACAATTATCTCTTCCTAATCGCTTTCACGCCTCTACTCTAGAATATCTGCACAATATCGTATAAAGCATTATTCCAACAGAAGGGGTGAGAATCACAACTAAACTGGAATTGCATAATAACATATAATAGCATATAAAATCACATAGAGAATTCACATCACCCATGGATCGTATGATAAACACATATAACACACACAGATAGTCACTTACTAATACATGTAGCATACATAGATAATCAGATGTTAACACTTCCACACAATCTAAAACAATCATTTTACATGTCAATTATATAGTCACATACACCATCAACATGTATCACCAAATTATCGCATAATACATACATAAACCACATAACTCAAACATTATGTTATTCACAATGTAATGCAATGAGACCGACTCACAGACTCAATGCATGTGGTACCATGAACAATTAAATCCACTCGCTCCTGATCCATGCCATCTAATACCCGAGCCACCAATATCGTGAACAGTTAGGTTCACATCGCTCCCAATCCATGCCATCTAGGACTAGAGCCACCAATATCGTGAACAATTAGGTTCATATTGCTCTCGATCTAAGCCATCAAGGACCCGAGCCACCAACAGAACAAAAGTCCTCACCATGAATGCATATGACATAATTATGCAACAAAATACCATACATTGGTATCCACATCAATCAATGTAAAAAAATACCATACATTGATATCCACATCCATCAATGTAACACCATGGTATCAAAATTCACTAAGTATGTTGTCAACTCTTTATGGTATAGCCAAACAATAACATAACATCACAATATTACAACAACACAACATCATGGCATCACAATCCCCCAAGCATGTTATCAACTCATCATGTTATATTCAATAACAACAACACGACATTGCAATATTACCACATCACAACATCATGGTATCACAATTCACCAAGCATGTTATTACAACACATAATCGAGTTTAAAAATTCATTACAACCAACATACAAGCACCCATTTCTTAACAAAACCCCAATTACAGCCCCTCATCATCATATAAACAGTACATGAACTAGATATTTGAATGAGCATAGCACACCACATGGCAAGTTATTATTAATACACATCATAAGTAACACAACACAAAAATACATGCCATTTTACACAACCACGCAGTAACTAAATCACCTACTGCCAAAAAACTATTTTTATTGAAAATATTATCGCGCTACCTTTCTAAAAATTCGAACGGTACACAAAACGTAGTTATAGTTCAAAAATTTTGAATTTTTGAAGTTTTTACAAATTACAAACATCGGCATCATACACTAACACCACAAAAACTCATTACTCACCAATTAAATTTATTTCCAGAATATGAAACCATTTTTACAAGAATATATTGTACTACTTTCCTCAGGTTCAAACGGTGCATGAAACGAACACCCGAATCTCAAATTATGAATTTTTGAAGTTTTCAAAAAATTTCCGACATAGTAGAGTAACAGGTTACTTCATTTCAAGTAACTGGTTACTTCAGCTCAGAAGGGAAAATATATAGTTTTTCTCTGAGGTGATCGGTTACTTCATTTCAAGTAACTAGTTACTTCAACCCAGAATTTCCCAAAACACGTTTTAACAGCAGAGTAACGAGTTACTTCATTTCAACTACCCAGTTACTTCGCTGATATAAGCACTTTTCTGCAATTTTTGACACGAAAATCACATTTTCTCTACACCCAAACATCACCAACTCACACACAATACACAAATCAGATTCTAAATGTCAATTCTTATTCATACACATCATTATCCATATTTTAACACATCCAATTCATCAACATGACATACAATTACATGATTTTCACAAATTATTTGACACTGACACACATCATCATGATCATGCAATATTCATCATCAATTTCATCAACCAAATAACTAATTCATGCATATATTCATACTCAATTAGAATTAAGAAAAATTAGGGAAAGATGAACCTACACATGATGATACCATATCACATGGTATTATACAACCCCAATAAAATCGAAAATCCCAACCTTATCTTAGAGTTCTTGCCAAATCTTCAACCTTAGCAATGGAGGTTCCACTTCTCTTGAACCCTAGCCTCTTCTTCTCTCTTTTCTCCAAAACACGACCTTCTCTTCTCAGTTTTCCACGATCGCCCAAAAACAAATGTGACTCCTCTCTTCATTATTTTTACTAGTTTAACCCTTGGACCCTTTCTATGGTATCCTCATTATGTCATCACTTACTCCTCTTAAAATTACCAACAATCCCCCAGTATCTCTACACCAATATTATCTCTATTATTATTATTATTATTATTATTATTATTATTATTATTATTATTATTAAATCCAAATAATCTCAAATAAATTATTTAAATAGAATAATTACTTCTAATTATTATATAATTTCACCCATAATGCACAATTAATCAATTAAATTATTAATTATAATTTTCGGGGTGTTACAACTCTCCCCCACTTAGAGTTTTTTTTTCCTCAAAAATTACCTCATGCGAACAACTTCAGATGCGAATCCTGCATCCTACTCTTCAACTCCCACGTCATGTTTGGCAACATTTCGAATACCACTAATTAATATTTCACATTGTTAACCATAATAATCCAACAAGATGCATTGCTACCGAGTTATGAATGCACAGATTCATTTCACTCCTTGTTCCATCACCATAGAATAAATGATGTATCACCTTAGGATCTCGTTCACTCTTGAACCATAACACAACTAGATCGTTACCATCCCCATAGGTAACGTTCCTCTAATTTCACTTCATAGGAATGAGCTACTCGTACTCGAATCCCTGCCATGGGAAACGAGGCAACAACATAGTTTAAGAACATAGAGTTCCACGACATGAACATCGTCTTTATCATTTCACCATACAACAACAACATCATAAGAACATCGACATAATCATAATACTGACAACATCGACACACAACACTAGTGCCACAATGCTACAATTCACCAATCGAACATGTAAATCAATACATCTATTGATATGACAGTAACATGAATAGCATATAAACTTTTCACCTATCACTTCCATTTTAGAATGTCCAATGTTTGCATCATTCCCACATGATTTTCATGTTTAACCCTTGAGTCATATCTAATCTTACACGTATAACAAATTGCGCCACATCACGCTTCATTTGCGCCACTCTGATCATTTACCTTAAAGTCACTGTCCTGACTTTGATTTCCATCAACTATCATATCTAAAAGTTTCACATCTAGCTTCTGACTCTCTTTAATATCCACCAGAAAATCATTGTTCACTTTTGATATCCTCAACCTTCCACTCTGCGGTGTTAGGTCGCATACAAACTCAAGTCTTGTACGGTTCAATAAGTCTCGACTCTTTCCTAGCCACCTTTCCATTAGATTCATGTGAAATGGTAAATGACTATCCTCTCAATAGAACGTCAATCACTTTACACAATATTAAGCTGGAAAGACAAGTATATTCCCTCTAATATGATCCTGTCTACTATCAACAAGAGATTAAGGGTGACCAGCTCCTCAATTTGTTAATTGGTAGACGACAACCATGATGGGGTGTAAACCATTGTTACTAAACTATAATATCGTTTCTTTAGAGCTTGTGCTCAAGTTCACCTAAAGCACCATGGTCTAATAATCTCCTTTGAGGTTTAAAAATGCTTACACAATTTCCTTCTCATGTGATCTCGTTGATGAGACACCATCGCCCAACACATTACGTAGTCTACTTCCCACTCACTTAGCACCATACAAGTCTTAAGTATCTTCCAACTCAGGAAATGCTAATATACCAGATACATTACAAATCATCTGGTTCCAATTGAAGTCTTTACCCATGTAGAGGACTTTAACAATGTTCATAAATCCTTGATTTTCCCTTAAATTTCATAACATCAAGGATCCATATATTTTCACATTCGAACCTCATTCCAATCACAATCTCAATAATAACATCCCCACATCCAGTTGGTGCTAGAAACTTCTCAAATTCTCCCTGACACATGTTAATACTTTGCCATCACAAACATGATTCCAATCTCTCTCAAATTCATTTTTCATTTACCATTACTTCTATTTTTCTCAAAAGTTATCGTCACTCTAATCATTCTTGAAATTCTAGTATAACAAAAATCAGATGTCCTATGACATGTTGGGACATCTGATTTCACTTAAACAAATAGGTAAGGTATAAACAATATAAAATAGTACTGAAAAGCATAAACAACACAAGAATTGTTAACCCAGTTCGGTGACAACAACACCTACTCTGGGGGCTACCAAGCCAGGAAGGAAATCCACTATCAGTAGTACTAATTCAAAGCTAAACTCCCCTGTTTATAACTTATCACTTAATCTATACCCAATGCAACTTCTACCTAGGAACTCCTAGATATGAGTGTACACACTCACTTCCAATCACTACAGCGATGTCTAATAGTCTCAGTCCCAGTTACTGTATTGAAGGCCTTTCACCTAAATGAAGATCACACTTCAAATACAAACAACCACCTTAATCAAGAAACCCATTGATTAAGAACAACATACTTGATCTTTCTTCACAGCTTTGATCAAGAACAATACTTAGAATTGCTTAGCAGCTTCTTCCAAGAACAATACTACTTATTACTTAAAAGCTTCAAGGAGAACAATAATAAATACTACAATTATATAACATCAGTCCAACTCACAACTTAGTGGAACACACAATCAACTCTCCTAGAGAGTATTACAGACTCATCCCACTACATCTTTTGAATTCTCGGATGGTACAAATCCTAGATTACAATTCTTCTATTTATAACTTATCTCCGAACTGGACTTAGGCCTTCAATCACATCTCATTAGTAATTACAATTATGCAGAAGATTATGCATAACAATAAGCTTTCAATCAAACCTTCTTAATTTATCTCCATAATTAGAAAGTGCATAGTCTTCAATATTCTTCTCGATTCTTCTTGACCTATAAAACAGTGTCACATAGGATAATATAGTATATTTAAAATATATTCTACTTTTGTGACTTAACAGAATATAACAGTCAGTTCAGCTCAGGCGCAATGTTGTATGCTCCTTCATAGGACATCCGATCCGACATGTTGCTCCAGATGATGAGAACCTCTCATATCAACATGTCTCAACATAAGATATGACTTCTTTCTCAACCTGTTCCTGTTAGCAAGTTAATACATTCTATCTAACATATTGTTTTTATATTAGTTATACCAAACATAATGCTAATCACATAATTCAAAGAATTAATAATTCTTATTTGGCATAAGCTGCATCTCCATGCGCTTCTACAATACCTTCACATCCCTCATAATACCAACATCACATTCCCTCAATTTATTCATTAACAACATACCGTACTTGACCTTGTCTCAAACAAACTGCGATAATAACCAGTTAAGCCCAAAAAGCTTCTAGTCTTCGTAACCGACTTAGGAGTCTCTCAATGTGGAATTGCATCTTTTTTGGGTGGATCCACATATACCATCACCCAGCATACTTAAGAAAACCCATCTCCTCAATCCATAATCAATACCTTGACAACTTAGCATTAAGTTTCCTCCCTTTCAACACTAAAATTCAAATCACAACATTCAACAGACCTATATTCTGACTTAGATTAAATCAATATGTCCTCAACAAACACTGTAACAAACTGATCGAAATACTCGTAATGCCTACACCAAGTTCTAAAAAATGTGCTCTAACTATCGTCACCCTTCACCTGAATCTGAAGGTAAACCGTCCTCAATTAGATTATACTAAAGACATACTCGCCTACCAGTTGGCCCATCAAATCATCAATCCATTGAAGTGTATATTTAATCTCAATCATTACCTTAACCAACTATCGCTAATCCATACACAACCTCATACCACCGTTATCACAAACATGAAAACATCTGAGCCTCATCTCCTAAGAGTTATCCTACGTGCTTAGCAGATATCTTCAAGAAAGCATCGGGAAATTACACACCATCAGCATATCACTAGCCGCCATATTGCTCTCTACCCTCTGAGAACCAACCATCAATAGTACTTGATCATTCTCTCTCAGAGACGCCCCAACTCGTCCAACAGACCAGAACCTTAAATTTGCAACATCTTTAGACAGAAGAATCTGCTACAACTCAATAACATAATTCGAAAGCACTTGGTTTAACTCCAAACCGTTCACCCTCAAGGATAACATCAATCTAATCCAACATCTTGCTCTAACAATAAGTCGTAAATATCCCCGATAAAACATCAGGACTCACATACAACAACACTTCTTATCCGTAACATCACTCTCTACTCCTAGATATACGAACAACACAAATACCTGATTATCCCATCTCAAGGATACTTTGACCTAGCTATTATACACGAATCTTAAATCCGCATTCACTTCAGAATCGGGAAACAACATAGTCTCACCAACATTTTCACTCTTGCAATTCATGGCACACTGAAACAACTGTTCACACCTTGCAACCAAACATCTCTGAGAAGCACCAACTTCTCCCCCACTTGTTTCAATCTCCCTCCTGCAAACAAGTGATTAGAAAAACAAGAAATTACCAATAGTGTTTAACACACATGTCGCGTACTAAGGAACAATACATCGACAATATTCAACTATCACACCACACTGATTCAACAACTTGGCCAGACTGACCGACCTGCTCAAAAACCACTATGTAACACCCTAAATTTTCCCACATAATTATAATTAAAAATCAGAGTAAATTAAAACAATTTAAACATTTAGGATGATATATTTCAAAAAAACATGCTCATACTTCAAGATATGTAACTTAAGTCATCTTAAAAGTTAATAATAACAACCAACCAATTCAACTTCACTTTTACTGCAGTGGAAAACATTAACCTCTAATATACATTATTCACAACCTAATCATGAAACAACATAGTCATAACTGAATTTCAACATAGGAGATAGCATAAATCTCCAACAATATATTAACACACAAACGCCAATCCACAATGTTACATATCAGAGAATACACCAATGACTAAAACAATACGAAGAGCTATCTCTTCCTACTCGCTTCCACTCCCCTACTCCAAAATATCTACATGATGTCGTATAAAGCATCATTCCAACAGAAAGGGTAAGAATCACTATTAAATAGGAATTTCATAATTATATGTAATAGCATATAAAATCACATATCGAATTCACATCACCCACACATCATATGATAAACACATATAACATACATAAATAGTCACTTACTAACACATCTAGCATACACATATAATCACATACTAAAACTTCCACACAATCTACAAAAACCATTTTACATGTCAATTATATAGTCACACACACCATTAACACGTATCATTGGATTACCACATAATACACACACCAAACAAATAACTCAAACATTATGTTATTGACAATGTAATGCAATGAGACTGACTCAAAGACTCAATGCATGTGGTACCATTCATGAATAATTAAGATCACTCGCTCCTGATCCACACTATCTAGGACTAGAGCTACCAATATCGTGAACAGTTAGGTTCACATCGCTCCCGATCCACGCCATCTAGGACTAGAGCCATCAATGTCGTGAATAATTAGGTTCACATCACTCCCGATCCACGTCATCTAGGACCAGAGTCACCAACAGGACTAAAGTCCTCACCATGAATGCATATGACATAATTATGCAACAAAATACCATACATTGATATCCACATCCATCAATGTACCAACATACCATATATTGATATCCACATTCATCAATGTAATACCATGGTATCACAAGTCAACAAGCATGTTATCAACTCATCATGTTATAATCAAACAATAACATAACATCTCAACATTACAATAACACAAAAACATGGAATCACAATCCACCAAGCATGTTATCAACTTATCATGTTATATTCAATAACAATAATACAACATCAGAACATTACCACAACACAACATCATGGTTTCACAATTCACCAAGCATGTTATCAGAACACATAATCGAGTTTAATAATTCATTACAACTAACATAAAAGCACCCCCATCTTAAAGAAAACTCAATCACATCCCCTCATAATCATGTAGACAATATATGAACTCAACATTTAAATGAACATAACACACCACATGGCAAGGTATTGTCAATACACATCATAAGCAAAACACAAAAATACATACCATTTTACACAATCATGTAGTAACTAAATCACCTACTGCAACAAAAACTATTTTTATTGAAAATATCAACATGCTAGCTTTCTAACGCTTGGAACTGTACCTAAAAAGGAGTTACGGTTCAAAAGTTATGAATTTTTGAAGTTTTTACAAATTGTAAACACCGGCATCATACACTGACACCACAAAACCCTATTTTTCACCAATTAAATTTATTTCCAGAATATGAAAGAATTTTTACAAGAAATTACATTATACTAGCTTTCCCCAAGTTTAAATTGTGCGTCAAACGAATACCTGAAACTCAGGTTATGAATTTTTGAAGTTTTCACAAAATTTATGACATAGCAGAGTAACAGGATACTTTGTTTCAAGTAACCGGTTACTTCAGCCAAGAAGGCAAAATATATAGTTTTTCGTTGAGGTAATCAGTTACTTCATTTTAAGTAACCAGTTACTTCAACCCAAAATTTCCCAAAATACGTTTTAACAGTAGAGTAACGGGTTACTTCATTTCTAGTAACCGATTACTTCACTGACCTAAGCACTTTTCTACAATTTTTGACACGGAAATTACTTTTCTCTACACCCAAACATCTCCAACTCACACACAATACACAAATCAGATTCTAAATGTCAATTCCTATTCACACACATCATTAGCCATATTTCAACAAATTCAATTCATCAACATAGCATACAATTACATGATTTGCACGAGTTATTTCACATTGACACACATCGTCATGATCATACAATATTCATCATCAATTTCATCAATCAAAAAACCAATCATGCATATATTCATACTTAATTAGAATTAATAAAAATTTGGGAAAGATGAACCTACGCATGATGCTACCTTATCACATGGTATTATATAACGCCAGTGAAATTGGAAATGCCACCTTTACCTTATAGTTCTTGCCAAAGCTCCAACCTTAGAAATGGAAGTTCCTCTTCTCTTGAGTCCTAACCTCCTCTTCTCTCTTTTCTCCAAAAAAATAACCTTCTCTTCTCTATTTTCCATTAATGCCCAAAAAAAAAAGTGATTCATCTCTTCCTTGTTTTTAACAATTTAACCCTTGGGCCCTTTCTATGGTATCCCCATTATGTACTCACTTACTCCTCTTAAAAATACCAATAAGCCATCAATATCTCTACATCAATATTATCTCTATTATTATTATTAAATCCAAATAATCTCGACTAAATTATTTAAATAGAATAATTACTTCTAATTATCATATAATTTCACCCATATTGCACAATTAATCAGTTAAATAATTAATTATAATTTCCAGAGTGTTACAATTGATACATGGAGATAAACTATTTGGTTAATACCTCAGACAGTTTTGTTGATTTGATTACAATCTATGTGATTGTAATTGGTTTCTAATATCAACAAAATCATACACAAATTGTTTTGTGCCAATTACAAGTCAAGTGTTCAGCAAATTATAGTGTATTGAAACTTGGTTTGTTGGAAATACATTGGTTATTTTTCTCATCATACAGAAACTCATTCTATCGGTTTAACGCATATGTGGTATTTTCAATAATGGTTCGGATAAACGATTACCGATCCATGTTTGTTTCCGAGTGCCATAGTTTAAAATTTTTAAACAGAATTTTAAATAGAAAATTTCATTTACAATCTATTCAACCCCCTTCTAGACTGTAGCCTATCGTCTAACAAGTTGCCCAACACTTTAAACCGCGTCTCAATCGGAATTATATAACTCATATTATGGTTAAAATATAATTTCTCATAGGAAATACCAAAGGTCTACTACGGCCGCCTGTTATGCCTATTACGGTGCGTAGAAGCAGGCCATGTCCCCTCCCATATATGTTGTCGCTCAATATAAATACCAGAGAGTTGTCGCGACCGCTTATAGCAGCTGCTACAGCCCATAGCAGCTTTGAGGAGCCACTTTTTATTTTCGCAATTTTGTGTGATTTATTTTATTTTCTAACCATACATCAGACCCCAAACTCCAAGTATTTACTTCTAATAGTTTTAAAACATATAATAACATAAGGAACATGAATTATAGGGTAATTAACACTTCACAACATCAAAATTGACATTATCACAACAAATTATCATGCTTTTCATCAATGCATAACATCATCATCTCCAACGCTCTCATGTCATCTCATCATACAATTTCATATTAGCAACAACAATTAGCATAATTAACACCATTAAAAGCAATAACATCAACCCAATTATGGAGGTTTTGCACAATCTCACACAATTCACAAACCCTCGTCAATGGAGGACAAGGGAGAAAGGAAGAAGAGAGTGTTAAGATCTCTCTCTATCCTACTAGATTAAACACCCTTATCATGAATAATTCTCCCCTTATCTAGAATTTGTGAAAAAATCCAAGCTTGACAATGGCAACTCCCTCTCTAGATCTTGCTCTTTAACATATTTTACGTGTTTTCACTATTTTCCCCTCTTTTCTGATTATAAATAAAAGCCTTATTTATTTATTCCCACTAATTCTACTAATCTCCCTAAACTTTCTATTAATTTATATTCCCTCCCCAAAACCAAATATTTTCTATTATCTATTATTTAGTTAACAATAATTCTAATAATTCCCCAATATTCCAATTTAAATATTAAGTCATCCAAAAATACTAAAAAACATATTGAACTCGATTAAAATAAAATAATGAGAAACAGGGTGTTACAAATTTTATATAGGATCAACCCAAACAATCTTACAAATAACTTTAACTTTTGCATGAATCAACCTATAAACCTACTACAAATAACCCAAGCTATCACACAAGCTCAACTTAATAACCTTAACCAAAGTTCTTACACATGCTCAAATCAATAGCCTTAACCTGAGCTATTTTTAGGTTTAGCTTGAAACTTTTAAATCCATTACAAAGAGATCACAAAAGAACTACACATTTGATGAATTGTAGTATAACACTGATACAACACAACTCTCAAATGATACTTTTAAATCAATTTGCACTAAGGAATCCAAACGCTTTCTAGCAGAGGCATTGTTATCTCAAGTGGATTCTCATTTTTTTTAATTCTAAACCTACTGCCTCATTGACTAAGAAGAGGGCATGCACACTACATAGACCATTTCCCTTTTTGTTGTTTCCAACGCTTTTCCAGGCTGATATATAAAGGGAAGGCAACAAAGGTTGTTATCCTAACAAGCCTCTAGGAGGAACAAGGAGAGTAACCAATAATAAAATCCTATCACCACAGCCGAAAATCATGTTCCTTTAAGATAACATGCACCATAGAAAATTTTCCGGCCTTCTTCGTTTTCGAGGAAAAAGAAAAATATATATTCATCTTTGAAATTATTTTTCATCCACCACTACATCTCCCTCTCTTCGGCGAGCCTTTCCTTTAATGGTTGAGGGAAGCATTCCTTTATATGAACTTGGCGTACATTCTTTCCAGCCTTATTTAAATGGGGTAAGATTTGGTTGGTTTGAATATCGGATAGGCTAGGCTCAAAAATTATTTTCATATCCTAGTTATACCTTACGTTCAATACATAATGTTGAAATCTATGAATTATGAAATTCGGAAAAGCAAAAAAATTGGTTTATAAAAACTTTTTGATTTAGAAACTTTTATGGTATAAGAGATAGAAACAGAGAGATAAAGAAGAGGGATAAAATAGATAAGAAAAGAGGTCTACATATAAGAAGTGTAAAAGATAAATTACATTATTAAAAGAGAACAGTGATATAAATATCACAATAGAGAATTATCTGGGTTCAGTCTAAACCTTTTGGATTACTACATTCCCAAGAGTTTCCTCTTGAGATTTCCACTAAAATAATCTTAAGCTTTTATATAGGATCAACCCAAACAACCTTACAAATAACTTGAGCTTTTGCATAAGATCAACCTATAAACCTACTATAAATAACCCAAGTTTTTACACAGGATCACTCAATAACCTTAACCAGAGTTCTTACACATGCTAAATTCAATATCCTTGACCCATGATATTTTCAGGTTTATCTTGCAACTTTTAAATCTATTACAAAGAGATCACAAGAGAAATAAACATTTTAGTAATAATTATAGCATAACACTGATAGAAAAAAACTCTTTGATGAAACATTTCAATCTATTGACACTAAGGAACTCCAAAACTTCCTAGCAAATGCATGATTATCTCAAGATGATTATCTCGTTTTTTTATATGCCAAACCAACTTCCCCATTGACTAAGAAGAGGGCAAGAACACTATATGGACCCCTCCCTTTATATTGTTGCCAACACTTTTCCAAACCGAGATATAAAGGGAAGGCAACATAGTCTGATATCCTAACAAGCCTACAAGAGGAACGAGGAGAGGACCCTATGTAACACCCCGATTTTTATTAACTAGTTTATTAGTTATTTATTAGTTTGGATTCATATGTCGTATTTATGTTATGAATTTGTTATTATGTTGGTACATGATTATAGTATGGGATATAATCATTAATAATATTTGAGAAAAGAGTTATTATGATGTGATGTGTAAAGTTTGATGAAACGTGAAGTTTAAATATGTGTCATGATTATGACCAAGTGTATTTTGTGTGGTTTTGTTGGTTTTTGTAAACACATGTGACACCATTTTTATGCTATGCATGCTATCTTACTTTGATTATATTTTAAATTGCTTGGGGATATATAAGGGTGTTACATTAGTGGTATCAAAGCACGTTGGTCTGTCCGGCCAGGTTGTCTAATATTGTTTGTTCCTTAGTACCCAACATGTGTGTGAAACATTGTCGGTACTTTCTCGTTTTTCTAGATACTTGGTTGCAGGAGTGGGTTTAAAACAAGTGGGGAAGAAGCTTTTCCTCCCTGAGATGTTTATGGTGTGAAGAATTGGACCATGGTGCTTTAGGTGACTTTGAACACAAGAGAAATGTTATTACAGTTTGGTAACGATAATTTATGTTTTATTATGGTTGTCGGCTACCTATTGAAAAATTGAGGAACGAATCACCATTAATCTCTTGTTGATAGTAGACAAGATCGTATTGAATGGGATAAGCTTGTCTTGCCAACTTGATAGTATGAAAAGTGAATGAGTCGGTGCAGGATGGTATTATGTTGTTGGCTTTGATGGCAACATTGAATATCAGTGAGAAGTGGATGATTGGTGAATTACTAATAGTTCGTGATTTTCCTAAGGTATTTCCTGAAGATGTAAGTGATTTATCGCCAGAACGTGAGGTGGATTTTACGATCGATTTAATTTCTGGAACTAGTCCTGTTTCGATGGCTCCATATTGGATGTCATCTTCTAAGTTGAAAGAGTTGAAGAGTCAACTTGAGGATTTACTTGAGAAGAATTTTATTCATTCGAGTGTATCGTTGTGGGGTGTGTTATACGGTGGGAGAAAAGACTTGGATGTTTTGAGTTTTATCACAATTGTTGCAGATATCAAGAGTCTCCACCGACTTTTCTTTTATCCAATAAGGAAATGGTAAAAAGAACAGGAAAGACCTTTGAGATATTTTCTTGAGTTTGGGGGGTAGGTTATAAAAAGGGAAGGTGTTAGCACCCTTTTCATCCATAGTCATTTATGGCCTCTTAGTTGCTTGCTAGATCACTTGAAAATTGCTTTGTTTGAAATGCTTTTGTGGTGGATTTTGAAAGTATTTTTGCAAAGCGTCTTCGTTTAGGCAAACTTTGTAATGGTTCTCGTCTCTATAAGAATGCATACAAAATGTTGAACTTTTGAAAAATATTTCATGTTTTTGAAAGTGTTTGGTGTATTTTGAAAGATGTTTGTTTTGAAGATGGATTGTGAGCAAGCAACTAAGAACGTTCTACCTACTCAAAAGTATTTTGTTCATTTCTCTCTTCCTTTAATATTTCTATCTCACCATTGATTGGTAAGTAGCCCTATCTTTGGATGTAAAGGGATGGGAATGGGTCATCGTATAGTCATGGATACCAATGTTGTAAGATATCTTAGCATTTCTCTTAAGGGACTAAGATCATTTGTAAGGCAAGATTTGTAGCGTCATCGAGGGACTATGATCTTGTATTTTTTATTTTTTTTGGCTAAGATGTCTCACAAGCATATCATGACTATTTTCTCAAGGCAACATGTGGAGTTAACCCTAGAAGTGCAAAGTGTGAAAGAGTTTATTTTTCATGCATTGTTTTGTCTTGAATTAGGGTTTTCTAGTGTTGATTTTATCTTTCCATACAAACTCTAATTTACTAGCATTTATATGAAAGCGATAAATTGTGAAAAGTAAATATCCTACGCTATTACATCATTTGGGGATGGGGTATACATATTTACAAATGGGGATTGCAATAAATTAAAATCTAATTATCTATTACAACGAAATTGAATTTGAGTAAATAAATGTACAAAAATATACAAGAATATAAATGGAGAAGGGAATGGATTTTGTTTTGGATTTTATTTGTTAAGATAGATAGTTTTGACCTAATTAACTTAAAAGAAAAATAATTAGCTAGAATAAGAAAATTAAAGTTAACTTAATAAACAAAGAAATTAATTTAATTAAAGAAAACAAGTTTTTAGGGTTTTGTTTGTGAAAAGTTTTAATTAAATTAAACAAGTATAAAAATTAATTAATTAAAAGAAAACCTAGGTTCTAAGTCAATTTTTAATAAAAGAAAACAAACTTGGTTCTAATGTTTATTTATTTTGAGGAAAAAGAAATTAATTTGTTTTAAGAAAATATTTTTAATGTGTGAAAATAATAATCAAAATCCTAAATTCTAATTAATTTACCAATTAATTATCAAAGATAAAAAAAAAGGTGATTAAAATAAATAAAAATTATGTCAAAAATTAATTTAATTAAATAAAAACCTAAATCTATTTTTCAATGATTTTTTTATGATCTTTGTATTAAGTAAAATAATTTAAAAGAAAATAAATAAATGAAATAAGAAAAAATAAAATAAAATGGGCCAGAGGTTGTGTTAGTGAAATAGGGGGCGGGAAGTCAGCAAAAATCTCAGGCCCAAAATCTCTAGGCCCAGGCACGCTAGTTGGGAACAAAAAGGAAGAAAATGTTACTGAAAAATGAAAAAATGGCAGCGTTGGGGATCGAACCCACACCCTTAACATAATACGCGGGCTACCTTACCACTGGGATGGCTATACATCTGATGTATAAAAAAAACCATAACAATATATTAGAAAACACTTACATGGCCTGAACTTCATCTTCAACCTTGCGCCAGCCAGACCATCTGTATCTCAATCATTTCTCAACAAAAATGGAAAATGCAAACATGAAAGTTGTAGCAAATTCTATCACGATTCCATAAATATAAATCACTAAAACTATAAATCAAATATGAATGAGAATTTTGTTGGCCCTAATCTGAACCATAATTTTTCCACAAATTTCAATCTCAAAATTCTCTAAGCTCAGGCAATATAAATGAAAATTATGGACACGGTTAGCTTCAGGGAAATGAGGTCTACATTTTGTCTTCGAAAATGGAAGCCTAATAATTACTATATAAAGTGTTGAAATTTCAAAAAATTACCTTCAAAATTGGAAATCGTGAAAGGAGTTAGAGGACCTTTCAAGGTGTTGTGATGATTGAGTTAGCTTCAATGAACCTCCAGGAAGCTAATGCAATGATTAGTTTGTCCTCAGGATGGCTGGAGTGGTCTGGAGAAGTCAATATGCAATGCCCTATTTTTGAAAATGGAGGTTGGTGAACATGGAATTACAGTTGGATAACAGGTGTTGGTATTGTTTATGTATGATGTTTAGAAGTTTTTGGAACCAAAAGGCCATGAAACGCACAAGTAGTTTCTAAGTTTGGATTTTTTTTGTCAGAATGTGCAACAATGGAGGTTTGTTATGAAATTCTGAGTTTGGAAGAGTTTAAGGGATTTTCCAATCGTGTCTTAGCTTGCAAATAGTGTATGTATTTATAGGCAAGAGGTTTTGTGTGCTACAACAAGTCAGAATTTTAATTATCAAGTTGTAACACCTTTACGTGTTTTTGAAGCAAACATCTTCCCAAAGCTTGTACCATGCTATTGTAGAGTGGTTAAACTTTAAACAAGCTTGCTTCTGACTTATAGATGTTGTGTGTGGAGAAAGAACAAGTGGAAAGCTAAAGACAAGTTGACTTTACATAAAGCTTGCTTTTTCAAAATGGAAGTGGTAACTTTCTTCCTTAAATGGAAAGGTGTATTGGAAAAAGCTTAAATAAAGTGGTTCATAGCTCAAAAGCTTGTTTAATCTTATTATTAAGGATAGATACACAAGTTAGAGGGCCTGAAAATAGGATTCTGCAGCATTGCTTGGAATTGGATCAAATGTTCATCATGAAAATGACTTGAAAAACAAGTTTGAAACTCTAACTTCTTGCCTTCGATTCTCTTAGCTCAAGTGTGATCTCAATGAGTTCTTTGACATTTTGAAACACTAATAACATGCTATAAAACCTTTAAATTGGACATCTTTGAAAAATCAATTTGTAACTAGGTGAAAAGTTACCATGAAATCGGCACCAAAAATCTGCCTAACTAGGGAAAATTTTCACTAAGTGTTTAATTTCATTAACATGTCTTTATAAATTAATAACTTGAGATCAAAGAATTTCTAGAAAAAGTCATTCGATACAATTTTTTAGATCCCATTGATATTTACAACTTTCATGTTGGAAGTTTTCCTTGAATCATCTTGCATCATGGTGAAAATTTGGCACAAAGTTATGAAAAAAGTAAATTTTCCAACACTTCGAAAAATTTCTAAGTCTTTGAAGTTTTGAATTTTTAAAGTGAAATTTGACTTTTTTTTATTTCTTGATGAAAAAACTTCATATTTTGACATGTCTTGGTGAAATATGATTTTTGAAACTTGATTTTGATCAAAAAGTCAAAGTTTGACTTTTTAGTGTATCAGCTGACTTTTCATCAGTTAACTGAATTTCAACTATCAATCAACTGATCTTTGGGGAATGTTTTAAGCCATGACATTAGGTTAAAATGATGCATTTGAATCCTTGATATCATGTCTCAAACAAATAAGTCATGTATTTGGTCAACAGTGAAAAATCAAGCCTCTTTAATCAAAACCCTAATTTTGACCATTTTTCCCTTTTGGTGATCTGCTCAAATTTCTTGAGGAATTATGATCCAAACTTGATCAATTGACATATATGAGTTCAAAATGTTGATATGGATAAAAAATTATGAAGTTCGACTATAAATTAACCACATTTTACTTTTTCCCCAATATAGTTGATTTTAGGTCAACTGATCAATTGACTGAGCAAAAATGTGATCCAAAGCTTGAAACTTTACATGGGAAATCTTGGGAGTCCAAAATGATACATGAAAGTCATATGAAGCATTAAAAGTCCAATTGTCCTTGTACAAACTCAAACCCTAATTTTGAGTCATCGGTGCTTTAGGAGGTGTCTTGAGTTGATCAAACCTTCTACAGTCTTGAATCAATGGAGATCTTGTGAGAGAATTCTTGAGAACTTGAGAGGGAAAATTTTAGGGTACAACAGATGCCCCTATTCAATCTTCTTAAACCGGAAGAGTTAGATTGGTGGGTCTGTCATTCGTGACTTGAATGTGAAAGATGATTGAACACTAGAGTGCCCAGAAATTTGCACTCGATGGTGTATTAATCTGGGAATGGGCTTATGGATGCCATTTGGAGAGATGATTAGTAGAAACTTGGAGAAATATCAGCATAAATCTTTAGTCGATTTGTGCTGAAAACTAGGTGTCTTATCTATCTTTGACTGGAAGAATAAATTCTGATCCAGAAGAGGTCTTTGGATTAATGACTTTTTCTACAAGGAACAAAAGGAGTTAGCCGTATGCGAATGTATGCATGGTGTAATGATGTTTCTCAAAATAAATGAGATTTATATTGTATGTATATGTTATGTATGTTATATGATGTATGAATGCGACATGTTGTCGAAGCGTATCCTTGACAGATATTGGGGAGCTTTGAGAAGTTAAATCTCGGACTGCTGTTGGGGATGAAGAGTATGTGTATCTTCAGACTTTGTTAACAATGATTCCGCTGGGGATTCCTGATTTGTTAAGAAGAAACTCCACTAAGGAATATTGACTTTTCTTGAGAAGACTCTGTGGAGAGTGTTGATTTCTGCCTGGGAACCAGAATTCAGGAGTTTTAGTTGTACATTGCTCTGGTGGGGAGTTATCTCTCGAAAGTTAGTTGTTCTCTGGTCGGATTCCAAGCTTCACAACAACTTGCTGGGGATAAAGAAGTTAACTGTTATCTGGTCAGGTTTCAGGCTTTGCAACAAGTTATTGGGATAGTGACAAACTCTACTAGGGAAGAGGAGTTTTATTAGTGATCTATAAGAATTAAACTGTTATCTAGTCAGGTCCAGGTTTCAGTAACTCGGACTATTAACTGGTCGGGTCCAAGCTTTGTAGTAGATGGAGAAGTTAAGTTACTATCTGGTCGGGTCCAGGCTCTAGCCACTTGAAATTGAGGTTTACTGTTATCTGGTCGGGTCCAGTCTTCAACAATTTGAACTTGAGATTAACTGTTATCTAGCGGGGTCCAGGTTTCAGTAACTCGAACTTCTAACTGGTTGGGTCCAGGCTATGTAGTCGAAGGAGTTAAACTAATATCTAGTCGGGTCCAGACTTTAGTAACTAAATTTGAGATTTATTGTTATCTGGTTGGGTCCCAGTTTTAGAAATTGTAGTTGATATCTGGTCGGGTCCAGGCTTCAAAATTTTAAATGGTTAACTGATATTTGGTCGGGTCCAGGCTTGAACTGTTGACTGGTCGGGTCCAGGCTTAAGCAATTTGAGAAGTTAAACTAATATTTGGTCGGGTCCAGGCTTTAGTAACTTGGAATTGAGATTTACTGTTATCTGGTCGGGTCCAGTCTTCATAGTAAGTTGAGAGTAGGATGAAGTTGAAATAGTATCTGGTCGGGTCCAGGCTTCGTAGTAACTTGCTTGAAAGGATGAAGTTGATTGTTATTTGGTCGGGTTTCAGGCTTTACAGCAACTTTTGGAGATAGTAATGACTCTGTTGGCGACTTCACTGAGGATTAGGGGTTGTGGTCCATTAATTTGTAATAGTCTGAGAGGAAAACTCAAGTTGGGGATACTGTAGTTTGTTTGGGAAATAAACCTTGTTGAAGAGGATATTGGACGAACTATTGGGGAGGATATGTTTTAGGAAAAATTCCATAAGGCTTCCTTTTAAAACCAAACTCAGCTGGGGAGAGGATCTTCCGGAGATGGAAACTTTGGCTGAGGATTTTATGAATCCAAATTTGTGAGGATAATATTTATTGAAATAACTTTGTGGGGATATCACAAATGCATTTAAGGAGATTCTTGTCACTGTTTTTAAGCATACATTTGTTAAAAGTTTAATCATGTTCATATGCACATGTTCATTCAATTTTAGTCATTGGACACTTTTGGACTCAAAACAGAAAAGACAGAAAGTTTTCACTTCAAAGTATATTTGTATTGATGTTTTTCCCATGAATAGGCATTTTTATATTGAATTTGGCTCTTAGTAATAAGGCTGGCTGTAGAGACTTTACGGGACATAGTCATACGCATTAATCCTTAACTTTTTCCTGGACCGCCCTTTCGAGTTTTCAGCCCACCAGGATACCCATTTTTGCCCAAGCCGCCCTTTCGGGTTTTCGACTTGTTAGGTGTACCATCTTTTGCATATATCCCTAATTTTTTCCCGAACCTCTTTGGTTCGTCGGGATGCCCCTATTTTTTCCTAGGTGTGTCAACCTAGAGGATCATTTTATTTGTAGTACTTTTTAACTATGTCTGCGTTCACAGGATGTGGGAAGTCTTCACCATCCATAGTAGTCAGTATTTTGGCACCACCGAAGAAAACTTTCTTTACGACAAATGGCCCTTCGTAAGTGGGAGTCCATTTCCCCCTGGGGTCGCCTAGTGGAAGAATGATTCACTTTATTACTAAGTCACCAGCTTGATACACTCGAGGCTTGATCTTTTTGTTGAATGCCTTGATCATACGCTTTTGATACATCTGACCATGACAAACAGCAGTCAGTCGCTTCTCGTTAATCAAGTTCAACTGATCTAACCTAGTTTGAATCCATTCATTTTCACCTAAATTTGCTTCCTTCGTTATCCTTAGAGAGGGAATTTGAACTTCTACGGACAAAACGACTTCCATGCCATATACCAAGGACAAAGGAGGTGCCCCAGTTGACGTACGAGCCAAAGTACAGTAGCCATGGAGAGCAAACGGTAACATCTTGTGCCAGTCTTTGTAGGTTACCACCATATTTTGCACAATCTTCTTAATATTTTTATTGGCAGATTCCACTGCGCCATTCATCTCGGGTATGTACGGAGAAGAATTATGATGCTTGATTCTGATTGGAGTACAAAGTTCTGTAATCATAGCATTGTTGAGGTTGGTTCCATTGTCAGTGATGATCCTTTCGAGGATACCGTAACGGAAGATGAGATTATGCTTGATAAACTTGGCTACAACATTCTTGGTGACTGAGGCATATGAGGCAGCTTCGACCCGCTTGGTAAAGTAATCAATAGCAACAAGGATGAAACAATGTCCATTAGAAGCAGTAGGTTTGATCTCTCCAATCATATCAATGCCCCCACATTGCAAACGGCCACGGAGCAGTCATGACATTTAGAAGAATAGGAGGTACATGGACCTTGTCATCATAGATTTGACACTTGTGGCAAGTCCTTGAGTGATGATGACAATCAGTTTCCATTATGGACCAATAGTAACCAGCCCTCGGGATTTACTTGGCCATAGTATGTCCACTAGAGTGGGTCCCGAAGAGGCCATCATGCATGTCTTCCATAATTTTCTCTGCCTCCTTCTTGTCTATACATTGGAGTAGAGTAGAATCATGGTTGCGCTTGTACAAAATTCTGTTGCTTAGAAAGAATTTGGCTGAAAATTTTTGAAAGAGTTTCTTATCGTTGATGGAAGCTCCTTCAGGATATTCTTGTGCCTCAAGATATCTCCTCACCTCATGGTACCATTGTTTCTCTTCGTCGGTGTCAAGCTTATAGTAGTGCGTAGGTTATTCAAATCTCTCAATTGTAATCAAAGGATCTTAGTTGTCCCATTTGTCTTTGAACATGGAAGGCATTATGGCCAAAGCGTCGGCTAACTGATTTTCCTCCCTAGGGAAATGTCCAAAGGTGATCTCTTCGAAGCATGGAATCAGAGTTAACACAAGCTCCTTGTAAGGAATCAGGTTAGGATGCTTAGTGTCCCATTCTCCCTTCACTTGGCTAATCACTAGATCAGAGTCTCCAAATACATCCAAATGCTTGATCCTTAAGTCAATGGCAGCCTTCAAACCCAAGATGGACGCTTCGTACTCAGCCATGTTATTCATACAATAAAAGCACAGTCTAGTAGTGAAAGGAGTGTGACAACCTTCAAGAGAAATTATCACTGCACCAATTCCATTGCCCAGAGTGTTGGAAGCTCCATCAAAAACCATAGTCCATCGGGATCCTTGTTCAGGTCCGTCATACGGTTCAGGTTTTGCACAGTCAGTTACTAACATGATATTCTCATCCGAGAAGTCAAAGTTCATAGATTGATAATCATTAACAGCTTGATGGGCCAAATGATCTGCCAATACACTTCCTTTGATGGCCTTTTGTGTTGTATATTGAATATCGTATTCAGTCAGAATCATTTTCCATCTAGTTATTCATTATGGGAGAGTGGGTTTCTCAAAGATATACTTGATAGGGTCCATCTTAGAAATCAATAAAGTGGTGTGAGTTAACATATACTATCTTAGCCGGCGAGCAGCCCATTCCAGAGCGCATCAAGTCTTCTTGAGCAGTGAATATTTGGTTTCACAATCGGTAAAAATTTTGCTCAGGTAATAAATTGCATGCTCTTTTCGACCAGACTCGTCATGTTGGCCCAACACACACCCCATAGAATTCTCTAGCACAGTCAAGTACATGATCAATGGTCTTCTTTCCACTGGAGTCATAAGGATGGGAGGTTCTTGCAAATATTCCTTGATTTTATCAAAGACAGCTTGGCAGTCGTTGTTCCATTTGTCTACTTGATCTTTCTTTAAGAGTTTGAAGATTGGCTCACAAGAAGCAGTTAGATGAGATATGAAATGGGAAATGTAATTAAGACGACCCAAGAATCCTCTAACCTCCTTTTCAGAACAAGGAACTGGAATTTCTTGAATGGCTTTTACCTTTGCAGGATCAACTTCGATGCCTTTACCACTGACGACAAAACCTAAAAGATTTCCAGACCTTACCCCGAATGTGCACTTATTAGGGTTCAACCTCAACTTGTACTTATTCAGCCTCTCAAATAGCTTGTTTAGGTGATCGAGATGCTCTTCTTCAGTTTGTGACCTTGAAATCATATCATCCATATATACCTCTATTTCATGATGGATCATATCATGAAATAAAGCTACCATAGCTCTTTGATATGTTGCCTCTGTATTCTTTAATCCGAACGGCATGACTTTGTAGCAAAAGGTGCCCCATTATTTAACAAAGGTGGTCTTTTCCATGTCTCTGGGAGCCATCTTGATTTGATTGTAGCTAGAAAACCCATCCATGAAAGAGAAGACTTTATGTTGAGCGGTGTTATCAACCAAGATGTTAATATGTGGTAGAGGGAAATCATCTTTGGGGCTTTCCCTATTCAGATCCCTATAATATACACACATACGAACCTTTCCATCTTTCTTTGGCACGGGGACCACGTTCGCAACCCATTGAGGATAAGATATGACGGCCAGAAAACTGCATCAAATTGCTTCGTTACGTAATCCTTTATCTTTTCGGACATGTATGGCCGTATACGACGAACCTTTTTCTTAACAGGAGGGCAATATTCCTTTGTTGGTAGACGATGAACCACAATATTGGTATCCAACCTCGGCATATCTTTGTATTTCCAAGAAAACACCTCAAAGTAGTCATGTAACATCTGAACCAATCTGCTCTTGATACCATCTTCTAGGTTCACACTGATCTTGACTTCTTTCATGTCTGTCTCGGTACCTAAGTTGATAACCTTGACTGGCTCTTCATGAGGTTGAGTAGCTTTCTCTTCTTGCATTAAAAGTCTAGCTAATTCTCTTGGTATTTCGTAATCTTCCTCATCTTCGAATTCGGCTTGGTTAACTGGATGTTCGAAGTCATAATTGGCAAGAGTAGAGTCGTTGGCAATGAGATGCGGAGTGGATGAAGATCTGCAAGTGTGTGTGTGTGTGTATGTGTGTCTGTGTGTGTGTGTGTGTGTGTGTGTGTGCGTGTAAGTTACATGGCTATTGAAAAAATGTAATAAAGGAAAAGAAAGACAATGGACACAAAATTTTGGATGCAAAAGGTCCAATGGTTTATATTAAATGATCACATGATAAACGAACATGAACAAAACTCTTAACAAATGGACCATAGTGCCCCGGGCAAGGCACATGGCTTAAAAGTCATTGTTTGGAATTTAAGATTACAGACAAAAGTTCTTGAATTAACATAAAATAGTAAACAGTAATTACTCCTCAATGAAGGAGATGGGAGTGAAATCCTTTGCATGCCAGTTGTTGAGCTTTCCTCCAGTAGTAGGTTAGATCCAATCTTCAAAAGTAATTTCATCATCAGAGTCTTCCACAGTGTTCACTTCATGATTCCCGATGCAGAGAGGTTGCTTTCCCATGCGAGCGCGCATGACTTCTTTCTGAGCTTTGATGGTGAAACCCAATCCAAATTTGTCTGCTTTAAATGGAATGCCGGGAAGTTGTCCCCAGATAGTACAAGTTCCATCTTCGACCATGGCACGGGCATCCTTAAGTGAAACCATTATTGGTATAACTTCATTAGCTTTTGATATGTTGGAGGAGATTTTGGTGGCGGCAACCATATGAGGAATAATTTTGAAGGCCTGGCACGGAGTCTCTATGAATTCACCATCCATTTCCACATATTTGACGGAATTGAGATGGCTCACCATAAATTCTTCTTCGCTGCAAACAGTAACGATCTTCCCCTTGACCGGGTATTTCAATTTCTGATGAAGGGTGGATGTTACTGCCCCTGCCCCATGGATCCAAGGGTGTCCAAGAAAACAAGAGTAGGCAGGACGTATGTCCATTATATAAAAGGTAGAGTTGAAAATATGTGAGCCAACTTTAATTGGGAGATCCACCTCTCCATGAACCATTCTCTTAGACCCATCAAAAGCCCTTATGACAATATCACTTGGCTTCAATACTAGTCCTTCACAATCTTGTCGGTCCAAAGAACCTTTAGGTAACACATTTAAATATGAACCAGTATCAATTAGGATATGGGCCAGGGTGGTCCCCTTGCATTCAACAGAGATATGCAAGGCTTTGTTGTGGTTCCTTCCCATACGAGTCAAATCGGCGTCGGAGAACCCTAATCCATTGTCAGCTGTTAAACTTGTTACACAGTTATCAAACTGGTCAGCTGTGGTTTCTTAGGGCACATGGGCTTTCTTCAAGAACTTGATTAGAGCCTGTGCATGAACGTCTGAACAGAGTAACAATGACAGCATGGAAATTTTGGAGGGGCTTTGCCCCAGCTGCTCGACTATTTTGAAGTCACTCTTCTTTATAATTTTCAGGATTTCCTCCATCTCTCGAGTGGAGGGTTCTTCAGCGTCAGTATCTTTGGTAGGTACCTCTATCCCAACAGGCTCACCTTCTTTCTCTTTGCCTCTAGTGTTGGCACTATACTTGTCATTGGTTATGCAAACGGGAGTTGTTGTAGTAGTGGGCGGTGAAATATCAGGGGAAAAGATTCTCCCTGTTCTTGTCACTTTACTAGAACCTGTAATATTAGTGACATTAGCTTCATCTTTTTTGATCCAAGAATCTTATTTTATCCCATGATAATAAAACTTGGCACCATAGTTCCATGGAACCTCTTTGTCGGAGGAGTAAGGAATCGGCTCAGGGGCAGTGATTATTAAAGGAGCAATGGTTGGTTCATTTGAAATCCAAACAGGACCCTTTGAGGGGATCCTAAGAGGCTTGTTGGAGATGGTTATTATGGATAGGTCTTTAGCTTTGTTGGTTAAACTTTTGATGGTAGGAATCTTCTCAAACAGAATCTCGCGGCTATTTATCAGGCGTTGCACACCTTCCTTCAGCTGCTTGCACTTATTTACTTGTTTATCACAGTAAACACAATCTTTAGAACATTCGGGGAACACCCCGGCTCTCAGCAAATTAATCTTCAGAGTAGTTAATGGAGTAGTCAAATCCTCAACGGAGGAAACAAAAGTAGTGTCATCAATCGTATTGACACCTTTGCCATGGTTCGACATTGGTACAATTATCACATTTGGAGTAGCAGGTGGATCAAATTCAATTGTTTTATTGTCTATCAGATCTTGAATCTTATTCTTCAGAGCCCAGCATTGATCAGTTTCATGCCCGGGGTTGTTGGAATGATACGCTCACTTGGCATTTGGATTTTACTTTGGTGATGTGGTATTTGGATTGGATGGTGGATTGCACAATGTCACTAAGTTGGCCTTTAACAGATGTTGTAAGTCTTAGGACAGTGACATGCTTATCTTTGTGAACTGTCTTCGAGGAACTTCGGATCGTTGATTGTTGAATGATTGCCTTTGAGCAGGTGGAGGGTTGGAGATTAACACAGCATTAACAGAAGGTCGATGATCCTTCTTGGTATGGACCTTTTCCCCATACACAGCATTTGTTTCCTTCTTTCCAGTGAAAGGCTTCTTTACATCGTTGGATGCGGAAGCAGATGTCATGGGAATTTTTTTGCTCTTAATGCCACTTTCGAACCTTTCACCAGTTAGGATCAACTCGGTGAAACCAGACGAAGAACTGCCAATCAATAGGTTGAAAATGGGCCAGTTAATGTACCCATGAACATGTCAACTAGTTCTCTGTCAGTTAGTGGTGGTTGGAACCTACCAGCAAGATCCCTCCATTTTTGTGCGTACTCCTTAAACCCTCATTAGTATCCATTGTCATACCTTGAAGTTGGACTCTAGTTGGTGCCAGATCGGTGTTATATTGATACTAATGAAAAAAAGCAGTGGCTATATCTTCCCATGTGTGGATGCGGGAACCCTCCAATTGATAGAACCATTCTAGTTGAGTCCCAGCCAGACTCTCTTGGAAGAAATGGACCCAGAGCTTTTTGTCCGTAGTGTGCGGCTGTATCTTGCGCACGTAAGACCCTAGATGAAGTTTTGGGCAGGAAATCCCGTCATACTTGGCGAAGACCGGTATTTTGAAATTATGGGGAATGACGACCCCAGGTACTAAGCCCAACTCACCAAAATCCTAACCAGGCCCGGCTTAAATTTCAACAGCCTTTAGTCTATCCTCCAACTGCTTGTATTTATCCTCAGCCGGAAAATATTGCTCATCAAAGTAATCTTCATCTTCGGAAGCTTGATTATTGGCACCCCCAGCACGGGGGCTCCTTACCTCTTCGTCTTGATTTTCATCCTCCTTAGACGACTCTTTGACTATTTGTACCTGACGAACCGGACCATTGAATCTCTTACCCATGTTGATGAAAGCCTTATTTTTGGTTTTCTTCTTGGTTACTAGCATAGTCATCAGCTCTTGTTGCCCTTTAGCAAGGGTCAGCAAGGTCTCTTGGAACTGGGAATTCTGCGCTTGCAAGTCCTTCACTGTTTGTTCGATATCCATCTTACTGAAATAAATTGTAGAAAGATAAGGAAACCTGTTGTGGAAAACTTGTTTATGTTATGATGCATGAAAATGCGTATGCAAATGATTTCTTGGACTTAGAAGATTTAAATTCGTTTAGACAAAAGAAACAAACATCAATTGCATTAATAAGTTCAAATTGATTACAAACATGCCTCTTGGGCTTACAATGGAGGAAATAAATACAAAATAAACTCCTAAGACAAAAAGGTTGAGCGCATCCTCTTCGGCCCAATGTAGGCGTTCAAACTTTGTCTTCACGAAGCTGTCTTGTAAGCTCCAAAACCTTATTTTCACTTGCGTAGAACTGGGTTTCAAAGGTTTCTCGCTCTTCCTTTAGTTGGATCTAGGCTCTTTGCAAATCTTCAAGAGAAGTAGGCATATCAGGATAAAGGACAATATATGGAACATCCCCTTCGGCGACAGGCTCCATGAGGATAGGTAGGATGGCTTCATAATGCATCATGAGGTTTTGGGCGCGAGTTCGCACCCACTTGAGATAAGGATCTAAAGGAATGGATTTCTTATGCCCCAACGTCTTTCTATCAACCTTGTTAACCATTCCCCAAGCTCATACGAATCTCTAACGATAACCTTGGACATCGTTCTCGTAGTCGAATGCAATTCCTTGGACAAGTGCATCATGAGGGCCATCCCTCCTTGCATATCCAAACTGTTGCAAAGACAAACAAGGATTGTAGGTAATACCTCCCTTAATGTCAAGTAGAGGGAAATTAGGTCATTCCCCACAACGGTCAACAATAGTAATGTCCTCCATGGATCGAGAACACCAATAAATATCAGAATGTGTGATTGACATCAACCTACTAGACAATCTTAAGCCCTGCTCGTTCTTATCAACAGACCGGGGTAGGTGCGAAATAAACCACCTAGCCAGTAAAGGAGTGCAACATATAAGAAGTCCTCTTTTCTTCATGGTGTAAGAGTGAAGAGAATGCAAGATATCCCCAAGTAAAGTAGGCACCAGATTGCAACATAGAAAAATTTTGACTGCGTTCACATCTATGAGTTGGTCAGGATTAGGAAATAGTACCATCCCATAGATGAGAAGAGCCAACACTTCTTTGAAGGCTTGTAAATCCAGATTATCCCAAAAATCTCGAGCCTTCTCCAACAAAAACTTGGCTAGAAACCCTTTGACACCACTTCTTGTTTCCCAATTTGCCACAATGTCGGATCATTGCAAATGTAGAGCTCGAGAAATCTCCTCAGGTCTTGGGTCTCTTTCAATACCACTAAAGGGTAATTGATCAAGAATAGGAATTCCCAAGAGTTGAGAGAATTCTTCCATAGTAGGAACAAGTTGGTAATTAGGAAAGGTAAAGTAATGGTGTTTAGGGTCAAAGAATTGGAATAGCACTTTCACCATATCCTCTTCAAAGCTTGTTGTAACCAAGTCGACGAGACGAACGTATTTCTTGGTGAAGGGAAAATAATTTGGGACCCTTGATGCCAATTCCTTGAGTTGAGGAGGCGTTTTGACGAGGTTGATTTGGACAGTATTCCTGCGAGTGGGAGCCATATCCTACAAAACAAGACAAAAGTAAATCTCTAGATCCTTGAAATGGTTAGTGCAAAATTCCATGGTATGATGTCATGATGTTATGTACAAACAAACATATACACACAAATAAAACAAGTCCTTAGGTTTAGGCTTGCATGAGGTTCATAGGTAAGTACCCTCTTGAAGTTTAGTTGGCTCAACTTGTCCTAGAAAGTAACCGGGTTCTAGGGAATCTCAATATCACTCTTTCTTCATCAGGAATTGTTTCAGTGCAAGCCTCCTTATTAGCAACCAAAGTATCCCAAAAGTCTGATCTCATTGAGCATAGTATCGAGTATCAACCAACTTCAGACTGCACCAAAGTCGGCTATCTCACTACTTCCTAATGGCCAAGTTGTTCAATTTAAAGGTTCTAAGGTCAATTAGTGCTTCATGACACCACACAGCGGCCCCGTATTCTCCTTGACTAAACTCAAGGATTACCGGTACCAATAAATGTGTCATACTAACATAGCCATTGCTTCAACCATGTCGGTATACCCCGCACAGTTTCCATAATCTATTGCTACTTACCTAATGGTGTTTCCCGATCCGGGTAGAGGATTAATACAAACCCCAACAAGGACCCATAAATGTAAAGCAAGCAAGTCAAATAATGAAGTTAAATGTGATCTAAATCTAAGGTAACCCCACTTTAAAGTAATCCCCAACAGAGTCTCCAGTTCTATAATACGGTGGGAGAACTGACTTGGATGTTTTGCATTTTATCGCAATTGTTGCGGATAGCAAGAGTCTCCACCGACTTTTCTTTTATCCAATAAGTAAAGGGTGAAAAGAACCGGAAAGATGTTTGAGATATTTTTCTTGAATTCAGGAGGTAGGTTATGAAAAGGGAAGGTGTTAGCACCCTTTTCATCCATAGTTATCTATGGGCTCTTAGTTGCTTGCTAGATCACCTAAAATTGCTTTGTTTTAAATGTGTTTGTGGTGGATTTTGAAAGTATTTTTCAAAAGCGCCTTCGTTTAAGAAAACTTTATAATGATTCTCGTCTCTATAAGAATGCATACAAAATGTTGGACTTTTGAAAAATATTTCATCTTTTTGAAAGTGTTTGGTGTATTTTGAAAGATTTGTTTTGAAGATGGATTGTGAGCAAGAAACTAAGAATGTTCTACCTACTCAAAAGTCTTTTGTTCTTTTCTCTCTTCCTTTGATATTTCTATCTCACCATTGATTGGTAAGTAGCCATATCCTTGGATGTAAATGGACGGGCATGGGTCATCGTATAGTCATGGATAGCAATGTTATGAGATATCTTACTATTTCTCGTAAGGGACTAAGATCATTTGTAAGGCAACATTCGTAGCGTCATCGAGGGACTATGATCTTGTATTTTTGAATTGTTTTGGCTAAGATGTCTCACATGCATATCATGACTATTTTCTAAAGGCAACAAGTGGAGTTAACCATAGAGGTGCAAAGTGTGAAAGTGTTTATTTTTCATGTATTATTTTGTCTTGAATTAGGGTTTTCTAGTGTTGATTTTATCTTTCCATACAAACCCTAATTTATTAGCATTTATATGAAAGCGATAAATTGCGAATAGTAAATATCCTACACTATTACATTATTTGGGGATGGGGTATACATATTTACAAATGAGGATTGCAATAAATTAAAACCAAATTGAATTTGAGTAAATAAATGTATAAAAATATACAAGAATATAAATGGAGAAGGGAATAGATTTTGTTTTTGATTTTATTTGTTAAGAAAGATAGTTTTGACCTAATTAACTTAAAAGAAAAATAATTAGCTAGAATAAGAAAATTAAAGTTAACTTAATAAACAAAGAAATTAATTTAATTAAAGAAAACAAGTTTTTAGGTTTTTGTTTGTGAAAAGTTTTAATTAAATCAAACTAGTATAAAAATTAATTAAAAGAAAACCTAGGTTCTAAGTCAATTTTTAATAAAAGAAAACAAACTTGGTTCTAATATTAATTTATTTTTAGGAAAAAGAAATTAATTTGTTTTAAGAAAATATTTTTAATGTGTGAAAATAATAATCAAAATCCTAAATTCTAATTAATTTAACAATTAATTATCAAAGATAAAATAAAAGGTGATTAAAATAAATTTATTTTTATTTCAAAAATTAATTTAATTAAATAAAAACCTAAATATACTTTTTAATGATATTTTATGATCCTTGTATTAAGTAAAATAATTTAAAAGAAAATAAATAAATGAAATAAGGAAAAAGAAAATAAAATGGGCCAGAAATCTCTAGGCTCAAAATCCATAAATTGTTAGCTAGCTGGAAGAAGCAAAAATCCCAGCTAGCAAAAATTCCAGGCTCAAAATCCCTAGGCCCAGGCGCGCTAGTTGGGAATAAAAAATAAGAAATTGTTAGTAAAAAATAATAAAAAATGGCAGCGCTGGGGCTCGAACCCACGCCCTCAACATAATACGCGCCCTACCTTACCATTGGGGTGGCTATACATCTGGTGTATAAAACAAAACCATAACAATATATTACAAAACACTTCCATGGCCTGAACTTCAACTTCAACCTTGCGCCAGCCAAACCATCTGTATCTCAATCATTTCTCAACAAAAATGGAAAATGCAAACATGAAAGTTGTAGCAAATTCTATCACGATTCCAGAAATATAAATCATTAAAACTATAAATCAAAGATGAATGAGAATTTTGTTGGCCCTAATACGAATTTTTTCCAGAAATTTCAATCTCAAAATTCTCTAAGCTCAGGCAATATAAATGAAAACTATGGACATGGTTAGCTTCAGGGCAATGATGTCTACATTTTGTCTTTGAAAATGGAATCCTAACAATGCCTATATGAAAAGTTGAAAGTTCATAAAATTACCTTCAAAACTGGAAATCGTGAAATGAGTTTGAGGACCTTTTAAGATGTTGTGATGATTGAGTTAGCTTCAGTGAACATCCAGGAAGCTATTGCAATGATTAGTTTGTGCTGAGGATGGCTGGAATGCTCTTGAGAAGTCAAGATGCAATGCCCTATTTTTGAAATGGAGGTTGGTGAAGATGGAGTTACATATGGATAATAGGTGTTGGGATTGTTTATGTATGATGCTTAGAAGCTTTTGGAACCAAAAGGCCAAGAAACGCATGAGTAGTTTCTAAGTTTGGAGTTTTTTGTCAGAATATGCAACAATGGAGGTTTGTTATGCAATTCTAAGTTTGGGAGAGTTTAACGGCTTGTCCAATCGTGTCTTAGCTTGAAAAAGTGTATGTATTTATAGGCAAGAGGTTTTGTGTGCTACAACAAGTCAGAATTTTAATTATCAAGTTGTAACACCTTTACTTGTTTTTGAAGCAACCATGGCAAACATCTTCCCAAAGCTTGTACCATGCTATTTTAGAGTGGTTGAAATTTAAACAAGCTTACTTCTGACTTATAGATGTTGTGTGTGCAGAAAGAACAAGTGTAAAGCTCAAGACAAGTTGACTTTTCATAAAGCTTGCTTTTTCAAAATGGAAGTGGTGACTTTCTTCCTTAAACGACAAGGTGTATTGGACAAAGCTTAAATCAAGTTGTTCATAGCTCAAAATATTGTGTAATCTTCTGATTAAGGATATATACACAAGTTAGAGGGCCTGAAAAGTGGGATTATGCAACATTGCTTGGAATTGGATCAAATGTTCATCATGAAAATGACTTGAAAAACAAGTTTGAAACCCTAACTTCTTGCCTTCGATTCTCTTAGCTCAAGTATGATCTCAATGATTTCTTGGACATTTTGAAAATCTTGTAACATGCTATACAAACTTTATGTTGGGTATTTTTGAAGAATCAATTTGGAACTATCTGAAAAGTTGTCATGAAGTTGGTACCAAAAATCTGCCTAACTAGGGAAAAATTTCACTAAGTGTTTAAGTTTCATGAACATGTCTTTATGAATTAATAACTTGAGATCCAAGAATTTCTAGAAAAAGTCATTCCCTACAATTTTTTAAATATCATTGATATATACAACTTTCATGTTGGAAGTTTTCCTTGAATCATCTTGCATCATGGTGAAAATTTGACACAAAGTTATGAAAAAAGTAAATTTTCCAACACTTAGAAAAATTTCTAAATCTTGGAAGTTTTGACTTTTCAAAGTGAAATTTGACTTTTTTGATTTCTTGATGAACAAACTTCATATTTTGACATGTCTTGATGAAATATTATTTTTGAAACTTGATTTTGATCAAAAAGTCAAAGTTTGACCTTTTAGTGTATCAGCTAACTTTTCATCAGTTGACTAAATTTCAACTATCAATCAACTGATCTTTGGGGAATGTTTTAAGCTATGTAATTAGGTAAAAATGATGCATTTTAATCCTTTATATCATGTCTCCAACCAATAAGTCATGTATTTGGTCAACATTCAAAAATCAAGCCTCTTTAATCAAAACCCTAATTTTGACCATTTTGCCCTTTTGGTGATCTGCTCAAATTTCATGAGGAATTGTGATCCAAACTTGATTAATTGACATATATGAGTTCAAAATGTTGATATGGATAAAAAATTATGAAGTTTGACTGTAAATTAACTACAATTGACTTTTTCCCCAATATTGTTCATTTTAGTTCAACTGATTAATTGATTGAGCAAAAATGTGATCCAAAGCTTGAAACTTGACATGAGCAATCTTGGGAGTCCAAAATGATCCATGAAAGTCATATTAAGTATTAAAAGTCTAATTGTCCTTGTACGAACTCAAACCCTAATTTTGAGTCATCAGTGCTTAAGGAGGTGTCTTGAGCTGATCAAACCTTGTGCAGTCTTGAATCAATGGAGATCTTGTGAGAGAATTCTTGAGAACTTGAGAGGGAAACTTTTGGGGTACAACAGGGTGCACCTATTTTATTGGTTAAGAAGAAGGAAGGTTCTATGATGTTGTGTGTTGATTACAGACAACTAAACAATGTGACTATTAAGAACAAGTATCCACTTCTGAGGATTGATGATTTGATGGATCAGTTGGTTGGTGCATGTGTGTTCAATAAGATTGATTTGAGGTTTGGGTATCATCAAATTTGTGTGAAGGATGAAGATATTCATAATACTGCTTTTAGAACGAGGTATGGTCATTATGAGTATTTTGTAATGCAATTCGGTGTGACCAATGCACCTGGTGTATTTATGGAATATATGAATTGGATTTTCCATGAGTTTTTGGATAAGTTTATTATTCTGTTCATTGATAACATTTTGATCTATTTTATGAGTGAAGAGGATCATACTGAGCATTTGAGGATTGTGTTATCTGTGTTGAAGGAGAAGCGGTTGTAAGAACAAGATTTAGTTCTGCAATGTTATCTCTGAGTTTTGATGATAACAAATGAGTATGTTTGTATGAAAATTTTGATACTCTAATGTTTGTTATTGTTGAGTACTTAACAAACAGGTTCTGCTTCTGATGGATGGTGTGGCTAAGACATTAGAAGAGAATTAGTTCTGCTTATGCGCTACACAAGTTTTGTTGAATAGTAGAAATACACTCCAGAATGCTCTAAAGTGTAGGCTCTGATGTTTTTCTAAAGAAACCAGTCAGAAGATCTGAAGACAGAAGTTGCTACTTAATTCCAGATGCTTATAGTCATAAGATCTGAAGATAGAAGTCTTTAACTTAAGTCGAGATGCTAAAGACTCGAGTTTCTAAAGACAGTGTGTTTCAAAGAAACAAAGTTAGAAGCTCTGAAAACAATGTTTCTACTGAATTCCAGATGCTAAAAACTTAGTTTCTAAAAAGACAGCCTGTGTTAAGAAGACAAAGTTAAAAGATCTGAAGAAAACGTTTCTACTAAAGTCCAGATGCTGAAGACTTTTGTTTCTAATAACAAGGTACTTAAAAGGATTCTTAAGAACCAAGTGCTAAAGATTCTAAAGACGGAAGTTCTGAATATTCCAAAGACTTTAAGTTCTAAAGATCTAAGGTTATCTACAACAAGTTCTCATGACCAAGTGCTGAAGACTCTGAAGATGCAGTTCTGAAGACTCTGAAGACTTGAAGTTCTGAAGACCTTATGTTATGTTCCCGCTTCTAAAATCATGCTCGCAGAAGCCTCTGAAGAGAAGAAGGAAAGAATATAACGTTAACATGGTACAATAGTACACAATATTAAAAAGCCTTATTCCACTACCTTTCCACTAGCTTGAATTATGGAAGAAAAAAGGATGTAGCAATACTATTTGTAACGAATCTTTTTCAAATAGCCAACTGCTCTATTTTGCTTGGCTATATAAGAAAAGAAACGTTTGTTTAAAATGTTGTTGGTGTTCAAATGTTTTTAGAGTTGTTACATTGAACATACTGAAGCTAACCCAAAAGAAATCAAAAATATGATGAAGAAGAACTCAACAAGATGATATTCAAATTCTTATCAAATATTTCTTGGTAGAAGTATGAAGAAGCAATGAGTTGTTGCTCATAGCTTGATCAACTAAAGAAAATGAAGACAAGAAGACTATAAGATGCTTCATTTAAACCTAGATCATATTCATCTGTGTAGAATCATGTAAATACAAGAGTTGTTGCTCATATTGTGTTATATCTTTAGTTCTTCAAGTAAATTGTTTGTATACAAGAGTTATTACTCATAATTTTGTCAAACAATCAAGAATTAAGTATTTTTGTAATATGCTTAGAAAGAAAAAATCATATAAACACAAACATTATCAACTGAATGTTGATGGTTCCTTGAGAGACTCGGTTGAGTCAGGATTCTCAAGAAGACTTTGGCTGCAGTCATCGTAGATGGAGTCCTTTTAAGAAAGACCAGGTTGGTCATATATCTTTAGGGGTCCTTGATCGTTATATGTCGTGGAGATCTCTAAACGTATCATTGTATTGTTCCTTGAGTGACTGAGTGAAGGTATGGTCTCAAGAAAATAATGGATGTGGTCATTATGGGAAATCCTGATATGAGATTCTGAGGAATCGAATTTTGTTGGGTCAATGGTAGTCATATCTCAAAGTGGAGTAAGTGAAGGTCAGCCTTGTGAGATCACTGATGGATATCATTGTAAGGAAATCCTGATAGGAGATCTTGAGAGATTGGATTCTATTAGGTCAATGGATGTTATGTCTTGTTCAATCATTGAACGGGTCATTGGTTGTTAGTCACTCGTGTGTAGCTTGTGTGTTGTAATCAGTTTGGTTATAGTGGATTAAGTCCTTGATTAAGGAGAAATCACCTCGGAGGGTGGACTGGATTATCTTGGGGGATTTCTCAAGTGAACCAGAATGTACTGTGTGTTCTTTACTCTTGCTTATCCTTTATAGTTTATGTTTTCATAACTTAATTAGAAGCATTTCTTAGAAGAAATATTTAGAAGCATTGTTCAACTAAATAATGCTTAGACTTTACTCTTACATATGCTTTAGAGTTTATGTTTTCTTAACTAAATTATAAGCATTACTTAGACGAAATATTCAGAAGCATTGTTTAACAAATAATGCTTAGAAGTGAAAGTTTATCAAAGAGTGAAAAACCCAATTCAAACCCCATTTTCTTGTGCTTTCTTCATACCATCAGCAATTGTATGTTAAGCTTTCTAAGTATGAGTTTTGGTTGAAGGAAGTGAGTTTCCTTGGTCATGTGATTTAAAGTGGTGGTATTTTCGTTGATTCGGCGAAGATTGAGGTTGTAACTCAATGGGAAGCTCTAAAATTTGTTTGAGATTAAAAGTTTTCTTGGCTTTCTTGGTTTGGATTTACCTTTGACGCAGTTGACAAGGAAGGATCAAGTTTTATTTTGGACTTCACAGTGTGAAGCTAACTTTAAAGAGCTTAAGATAAGGTTGACAACCATTTCTATTTTGATTTTGCCTAATCTGGCAGAACCGTTTTGGTGTATTGTGATGCTTCATTGATGGGTTTAGGAAGTGTGTTGATGCAGAATCGACAAGTTGTATCCTATGCTTCAAGGAAACTTAAGATTCATGAGAGGAATTATCCGACGAATGATCTAGAGTTAGTTGCAGTTGTGTTTGTTCTGAAACTTCGGAGACATTATTTGTTTGGATCAAGGTTTGATGTGTTTAGTGATAACAAGAGTTTTAAGCATCTGTTTGATCAGAAAGAGTTGAATATGAGGCAAATAAGATGGTTAGAATTCTTGAAGGATTATAATTATGGTTTGAATTACCATCCTGGTAAAGCGAATATTGTAGCCGATGCTTTGAGTAGGAATGCATATGTCGATGTTAATGGTGTGAGAGTTGGAGTTACTTGAGCAATTCTAAGATATGAGTTTGATTTGTGAAGATACTTCTTTTGGAGTTAAGCTCGGTATGTTAAAGTTTACTAGTGGCATTCTTGATGAGATCCGAGAAGGTCAAAAATATGGTTTTGGTGGATAAGTTGACGTTGGTCAATCAAGGTCGAGGTGGTGATTTTCGGATTAATGATAATGGTATCATGAGGTGTTGCGGTAGAGTTTGTGTTCCGGATGTGGGAGATTTAAAGAAAAGGATTCTTAATGAAGGACATCATAGTGGTTTGAGTATTAATCCTAGATCTACTAAGATGTATCAACATTTGAGGAAATTATTTTGGCGGTCTCGTATGAAGAAAGATTTTGCAGAGTTTGTGTATTCTTGTTTAATCTATCAAAAGTCTAAGATTGAACATCAGAAACCGTCTGGGTTGTTGCAACCGTTATCCATTCCTGATTGGAAGTGGGATAATATTTCTATGTATTTTTTTCGGGTTTTTCGAGGACTCTGAGTAATTGTGATGTTGTTTGGGTTATTGTGGATAGATTGACGAAATCAGCTCACTTTATTCTGATTAGGATGGATTTTTCCGATAGAAAGGTTTGATAAGTTATATATTGAGAAGGTGGTGAGTTTTCATGGTGTTCCGTCGAGTATTATTTCCGATAGAGAGCCAAGGTTTACTTCGAATTTTTGGGATGGTTTGCAAAGTGCTTTGGGTATGAAGTTGCATTTGAGTTCGGCGTATCATCCGCAAACAGATGGTCATACTGAGAGGATGATTCAGTCACTTGAGGATCTTTTGAGAGCTTGTGTTTTGGAGCAAGGAGGTTCTTGGGATAGTTACTTGCCTTTGATTACTTTTATTTATAACAACAATTTCCATTCGAGTATTGGAATGACATCATTTGAGGCTTTGTATGGACGAAGGTGTAGGACGCCTTTGTGTTGGTATGAATCCGGTGAGAGTGTTGTGGTTGGACCTGAGATAGTCAACAGACTACAAATAATATTAAGGTGATTTGAGAAAATATGAAGATTTCTCAGAGTCTTCAGAAGAGTTATCATGATAAGAGGAGGAAGGCGCTTGAGTTTGATAAGGATGATCAAGTATTTTTGAGGGTTACTCCGGTAACTAGTGTGGGTAGAGCTTTTAAGTCGTGTAAGTTGACGCCGCATTTTATTGGTCCTGATCATATTTCTGAGAAAGTATGTGAAGTGGCATATTAGATTTCTTTGCCACCGTCACTTGCTAATCTCCATGATGCGTTCCATGTATCTCAGTAGAGGAAATACATGCGGAGATGTCTCGTGTTGTCCAATTAGATGATGTGCAAGTAAGAGATACTTTGACCATTGAGACATCACCTATGCGGATAGAGGATAGAGAAGTGAAGAAACTCCTAGGTAAAGAGATCACCTTAGTGAAAGTGGTTTGGGGAGGACCAGTAGATGGTAATGCAACTTGGGAACTTGAGAGTCAGGTGAAGGATTTGTATCCTGAGTTATTCGTTTGAGGTAATTTTTTAGGACAAAAATCTTGTAAGTGGGAGAGAGTTGTAACATCTGGATTTTTATTATCTATTTTATTAGTTATTTATTTATTTAATTATTATATGTTATGATAATTATTTAATTAATTAATTAATTAATTATGTGACTATGTGTTATTTAGGTTATGTGGGTATTAAGTGTATTAATGAATGAAATAACTAGTTGGGCTTAATTATAAGAAATAAAAGTAATAAGGGGGTATGAGTCACTAAGCCCAATAAGAGAAACAATAGTTAGTAAGAGTTATGTGAAAACAAAGATTAGAGTCCTCATTTGGTGGAAAGAAGAGAAAGACTCAAGAGAAGAGAAGAATAGAAAGAGGAGAAAAGAGAGAAGTGGAGGCTAACCCTAAAGTGTTCAAATTATGGAGGTAAGGGTGGGAATCCTTGTTATTGTGGGTTTATATCATATGAGTAATGGGTAGGAATCATTGTGTAATAATGGGTATCTCAAATTCTATGTTTTTGGTATGTTAGGGTTTGAGATAGATTTTCATGAAATTGAAATTAGAAACATGATTTGATGTTTATAATTGACGTTATGTGTTAAATACATGTTATAATGTTATAATCTTGTGAATTTGGCCGATTGGAATGGGTATTCATGTTGTTATGGGGTATATTATGTATGCAATGGATAGTAACATGATAGGTGTTGTTGATATCAATTTCTAAAATCTTATATGTTAGGGTTTGTATAAAAATATGTGAAATTGATAAGATTTAATATGTTGAATGGAATAGAAAGAGTACTCTCATGTTAGAATAATAGGTTGTTGCTAAAATTTATAAGCATGATGATTTGTGATGATTTATGGTGCTTTTAAGAAGGAAATTCGTGTGAGTTTTGAGTTAGAAAATGCATAAAAATCATGTTTACACAGTATGTGTCGACTCACGTAGAGGGGAGGGTCGACCTGAGCATACCTGCGAGGCAGAGTCTCTCTGTCAAACAGCGATGCATCGATGCATAGAGGTTATGAGTCGACACGTAGGTGATTAAAATATTCAGTATGAGTCGACTCATGGGTCGACCTGAGTAGTCCCGAGGGGTATCCAATATTTTTGACAGATTTTGTAACGGCCATAATTTTTGAACCGTAACTCTGTTTTAGGCGTCGTTCGAAGCATTAGGAAGCTAATTCAATAACCTTTAAGATAGAACTAGGTTTGTTGGTATTGGATTATTGTATCATTATATGATTATGTAATGTGACATGTATATGTGTATATGTATGTCATGAACTGGTGAAATATGAATAACATGTGTTAGTATTGTTGCTAAATGCTATTCGTGATATGCGTGATTGGTGAATGCTAAATAATTGTGTTGTTGGTAATGATAACATGATAAATGTATGTTTTATGCAATGGTGGGATAATTTATTTTGATGGATTACTATGATATGCGGTATGATTAAGGTTTGGTGATAATCTTAATTTGCATATATTTGGTTATGTTTGCACATGCATACATGGGGAGATTGAACTTCGGTTGGTTGATTCGATCCTTGTGTGAAAATATAAGTGACAGACTATATGTTCATAATTATGTTTGCTTTGATCCTTGTATGGAAATAGAAGCGGTGGACTATATGTTTATAATGATGGTTGTTTCAATACTTGTGTGGAAATAACAGCGATGGACTATATGTTCATAATGATGGGCTTCGATCTTGTATGAATCAGAAGTGTGGCTCTAATTCTATATATGGAATCGAGAGCGACGTAAGCTTGATGTTCATGATGGTACCACATGCATGAGTCGCATTGAGTTGCATTGGAGTCACATTCGTCATTATGTGATGTTTTTTTTTATGCATAATGTATGTAATAATTGGTTTGATCGTGATATTGGTTATGTTTGTGATATATGTATGTTGTACCCCAAAATTTTCCCTCTCATTTATCAAGTAATTTCTCATAAGTTCTCCTTTGGTTCAAAACTGCATTAGGGTTGATTAGCTCAAGACACCTCCTCAAGCTCTGATGACTGAAAATTAGGGTTTGAGATTGCACAAGGGTAATTGAACTTTAAATGCCTCATATGACTTTCTTGGATCATTATGGACCCTCAAGATTTCTCATGTCAAGTTTCAAGTCTTGGATCATATTTTTGCTCAGTCAATTGATCAGTTGACCTAAAAATCAGCTATATTAGGGAAAAAGTCAACTATGGTCAATTTACAGTCAAACTTCATAATTTTTTATCCATATCAACATTGTGAACTCATATATGTCATTTGATCAAGTTTGGACCACAATTCCTCAAGAAATCTGATCAGATCATCAAAAGGGCAAAATGGTCAAAATTAGGGTTTTGACTGAGAAAAGGCAATTTCTGATTTTCGACCTAGCAAATGGTTGATTGGTTTGAAACATGATCTCAAGGATTCAGTTGCATCATTTTTACCTAATGGCATGACTCAAAATATTGCTCAAGGTCAATTAATTAATAGTTGATTTTCAGTCAACTGATCAAAAGTCAACTGCACACTAAAAAGTCAAACTTTGACTTTTTGGTCAAAATCAAGTGTCAAAGATCATAATTCATCAAAACATGTCAAAATATGAAAGTTGTTCATCAAGAAATCAAAAAGTCAAGATTTCATTTTGAAAAGTTAATGTTTCCAAACTTAGAAATTTTCTAAGTGTTGAAAACTTCATATTTTTCACAACTTTGAGCTAATTTTTCACCATGATGCAAGATGATTCAAAGGAAACTTTCAACATGAAATTTGTAGATATCAATGAGATCTAAAACATTTCTGAACATAACTCCTCCTATAAATGCTTGTATTTCAATTTATTAATCCATGAAATCATATTCATGAAACTAAAACACTTAGTGAAATTTTGAGCATTTTGGTCAGGATTTTAACCTAACTTTTGGGCCAAGTTTCACATAGTTCCATTTGGATTTTGCAAAATTGATTCAAATAGGGATTGTAGAGAACATTACAAGATTTCCAAAATGTCCAAGAATTCATCAAGACCATACTTGAGCTAAGAGAATCGAAGGCAAGAAGTTAGGGTTTCAAACTTGTTTTGCAAGATAAATTTTGTGATGAACATGAACCAAATCCATAGCCATGCTGCATAATCCCACTTTTCAGGCCCTCTAACTTGTGTATCTATCCTTAATCATAAGATTACACAAACTTTATGGCTATTATCCATTAAATCTAAGCTTTGTCTAAGTTAACTTGCCATTTTTGGAAGAAAGGAAAGACTTCCATTTTGGAAAAGTATGCTTTTGCAAATGTCAACCCTTCTTGAACCTCTCAATGGATCCTTATGCACACACAACATCTACAAGTTAGAAGCAAGCTTGTTTAAAGTTCAACCACTCTACAATAGCATGGTACAAGCTTTGGGAATATGTTTGTCATGTTTGCTTCAAAAACAAGTAAGGTTTTACAACATGCAAATTCAAATTCTGACTTGTTATAGAACATAAAACATCTTCCCTATAAATACATACACTATTTTCAATCTAACACACGCATGATTAATCCCTCAAACTCCCTAAAACTCATAATCACACACAAAAACTCCATTGTTGCACAACCTGACCAAAAACTTGAAACTCAGATCTCCCTTGTGCGTTTCCAAGCATTTTGGTTCCTAAAGCTTCTAAACATCAAATACAAACCATCCAAAGTCCTTTTTCCCAACTGTAACACTTCCATCATCAAGTTCCATTTTCAAAAACAGGGGTCTGCAACTTGACTTTCAGAACTCCTCAGCCACTTTCAGCTCAAGTCAAGCATCACATTAGCTTCCTGGGAACTTGAGGAAGCTAACCCAATCACTAGAACTCATTGAAAGCTGCTCCAACTCAAAACACGATATCCTCTTACAAGGTGAGTTTTATGACTTTTGAACTATTCATATAGACATTATTAGGCTTCCATTTTTAAAGATAAAATGTAGTTATCATTTTCACGAAGTTGTACATATCCATAGTTTGCATTTATATGGCTTAAGCTTAGAGGATTTTAAGATTGAAGTTTTTGGAAAAGTTAGGTTTCAGATTAGGGCCAACAAAATTCATTCTTGTCTTTGATCTATAGTTTTAATGCTTTACATTTCTGAAATTGTGAGGAAATTTTCCACAAGATTCATGTTTACACTTTTTCAAATAGATGAGAAATGAACAAGATGCAGGTGGTCTGGCTGGCGTGAGGTTGAAGATGAAGTTCATTCCTAGGAAGGTTTTTCAAATATATATTTATGGTTTGATAAAAGTAAATTGATGTATAGCCACCCCAGTGGTAAGGCAGCGCGTTGGTAACCAATAGGGCGTGAGTTCAACACCCAACGCGCTACCTTTTGTTCATTTTTCACGTTTTCACGCCTTTTATGTTTCAGCAAACAGCGCATGGGCCTCCACATTGGGCTTTTCACTTTTTATTCTTTTTTCTAACCCCCTAACTACTTTTGCACCTCTGGCCTATTTTCTTTTATTATTTCTGTTTTTTCTATTATATTTTATTTCTTTTGTCTTTATTATATTTTATTATGATTATTATTGTTATTATTTTTATATAAAAATATTTTTATTTATTATTTACACTTATTTTATTTCATTTTTCTATAAATGCAAAAATACAAAAAAAAAACATTTTCTTAAACAAATTAATTAATTTTTTTAATAAATATTTAGACTTAAGTTTATTTATTATATTAAAATCAATTTAGAACTTAGGTTTCTTTAAATTAATTAATTTTCATTTTTTATTAACTTAAAACCTTTCATATAAAAAACCCTAAAAAATACCCTTTTTAACCTAATTTTCTTTTCTTAACTAATTTAGGTTTACTATTATTATCTTTAATTAAATATTTTTCCTTCTTAGACATTAGGTTAAAACCCTTAAAAACCAAAACAAAGTCATGTCTTTTTTTGTTCATTTACATTCTTGCATTATTTTCTTTTCAATTTTGTACAATATTCAATATGGATGTAATAGATAGTTAGGTTTAATTTTCTTGCAAATCCCCATTTGTAAATTTGTACACCCCCCTCCCCTAATGATGTAATAGTTTAGTATTTTTATTTTCCGCAATTTATCGCTTTATATAAATGCTAGTAATTAGAGTTTGTATGGAAAGATAAAATCAATGCTTAGAAAACACTAATACAAGACAAATCAAGCATGAAAAAGATGCACTTGCACACTTTGCACCTCTAGGGTTAACTCCACGTGTTGCCTTGAGAAGTAAATGGTCATAATACGTATGTAAGATGTCTTAGCAAAAACAAACAAAAATACAAGATCATAGTCCCTCGATGACGCTATAAATGTTGCCTTACGAATGATCTTAGTCCCTTAAAGAAAATGCTAAGATATCATACAACATTGCTATTCATGACTATACGATGACCCTTTCCCATCCCTTTTACATCCAAAGATAAGGTTACTTACCAATCCATGGTAAAATAACAATGTCAAAGGAAAAGGGAAATAAACAAGAAAGACTTTTGATTAGGTAGAATGTTCCTAGTTGCTTGCTCATTTTCAAACCAAAACATCCTTGTATTTTCAAAACAAAAACCAACACTTTCAAACAATCTTTCAAACTTGAAACATTTTCAAAAGATCAACACTTTGTATAGATTCTTACGAACAAGAATTATTACAAAGTTTGCCTAAACGATGGCGCCTTTTCAAAATACTTTCAAAAACCACACAAAGCACATTTTCAAACAAAAGCAAGTGATCTAGCAAGCAACTAAGAGCCCTTAGATAACTACAGATGAAAAGGGTGCTAATACCTTCCCTTTTCATAATCTACCCCCTGAACTCAAGAAAACATCTCTAAAGGTCTTTCTTGTTCTTTTCATCCTTTCCTTTTGGATAAAATAAAAGTCGGTGGCAACTCTTGCTAACCGCAACATTTGTGATAAAACGCAAAACACCAAGTCAGTTCTCCCACCGTATCACAGAACTGGCGACTCTGCTAGGGAAAAAACTCAAAAGTGGGGTTACCTTAGGGCTAGATCACCTTTACTTGCTTTCTTTGTTTGACTTGTATGCTTTACATTTTGGTTCTTTGTTTGGGCTTGAATCCTCTACCCGGATTTGGGATACCTTATAGGTAAGTAGAAATATGTTGTGGAAATTGTGCAGGGTATACTGACATGGTCTAAGAAATAGCTACATTAGTGTGACATATTTGTGGGTACCGATAGCCCTTGAGTAGTCAAGGAGAATACGGGGCCGCTGAGTGATGTCATGAAGCACTAACTGACTTCTAGAACCTTTACTTGACCAACTTGGCCATTAGGACGTAGTGAGATGATCGGCTTTGGTGTAGTCTGAATTTGGTAGATACTCGATACTACATTAATTAAGGTTTGGTTTTTTGGGATATTTCGGTCGCTATTAAAGAGGCTTGCGCTGAAACAATGCCCGAGAAGACAAACCAGTGATATTGAGCTTCCTCAGAACCCGGTTACTATTTCTAGGACAAGTTTGAGCCAACTAAACTTCAAGAGGGTACTTACCTATGAGACTCCATGCAATCCTAAACCTAAGGACTTGTTTGGTTTATTTGTATATATTTACTTCTACATAACATCATAAACATCATAACATCATACTCATACTCACTAAGCATTTCGAGGATTTTTGGGATTTATCTTTGTTTTGATTTGTAGGACATGGATTCTATTCGTAGGAAAACCATTCAAGTCAATCTAGTAAGGATCCCTCCTTAACTTAAAGAGTTAGTATCAAGGGTTCCTGAGAATTCTCCATTTACCGAAAGACATGGTCGCCTCCTAAACTTGGTTACCTCTAACACTAATGAAGATATGATGAAGGTGCTCTTCCAATTCTTTGATCCTCTACACCATTGCTTCACATTTCCCAATTATCAACTTGTGCCAACTTTGGAAGAATTCTCCCAACTCTTGAGGATTCCCATTCTCAATCAACTACCCTTCAACGGTACGAAAAGAGATCCAAAACTAGAAGAGATTGCTCAAGCCCTACACTTGCAACAATCTGATGTCACAACTAATTGGGAAACAAGGAGTGGTGTCAAAGGTTTCTTAGCCATGTTCTTGTTTGAGAAAGCTCAAGACTATTGGAACTCCTTGGACTTGCAAGATTTTGAGGAAATTGTGGCTCTTCTCATCTATGGGATGGTTTTGCTTCCAAATCCTGACCAACTCATAGATGTGAACGCCGTCAAAATCTTCATGTCTCGTAACCCGGTGCCTACTTTGTTAGGAGACATCCTACATTCTTTTCACTCTCGCGCTATGAGGAAAAGAGGTATCCTCATGTGTTGTACTCCTCTCTTGGCAAGATGGTTTATTTCACATCTTCCCCAATCTGTATTGAAGAACGAGCAAGGTTCAAGGTGGTCCCATAGGTTGATGATGCTCAGACATTAAGATATTCATTGGTGTTCCCGATCTGTGGAGAATGTTACTATCATCGACCGTTGTGGAGAATTCCCTAATGTCCCCCTACTTGACATTAGAGGTGGTATCACTTACAACCCCTACTTGGCCTTACGACAGTTTGGTTACGCCCTAAGGGATGGTTCACATGAGATGCTTATTCAAGGGTTGGTATTTGATTACGAGAATGACGATCAAGGTTATCGCCCGAGGTTTATCCGAGCTTGGAGGATGTTGAACAAGGTAGATAGCAAGACGTTGGGGCACAAGAATTCCATCCCCCTTGAGCCTTACCTTAAGTGGGTGCGAGCTCGTGCTCAGAAACTTATGATGCCTTTTCCTTCCATCTTACCAGTTATCATAGAACCTGTTGTGGAAGGAGATGTCCCATACACTATCCTTCATCCTAACATGCCCACCTCTCTAGAAGACTTGCAAAGGGATTAGATACAGCTTAAGGGGGAGCGAGACACTTTCGAGGCCCAATTCTACACCAGTGAGAAGAAAGTTCTGGAGCTCACCAAGCAGCTTCATGAAGAGCGGAGTCTGAACGCCTACATCGCACCAAAGAGGATGTGTTCAACTTTTTTGTCTTAAAGTTTTGTATTTTATTTTTTTGTAAGCCCAAAGAGGCATTATGTACTCAAACTTTGATTTATTAATATAACGTGTGTTCCTTTTTGTCTAAAGCAAATTTAAATCTCTAATTTCCTTGAAATCATTTGCATATGCATCTTCATTCATCATAACACAAACAGGTTTCTTACAACAGGTCTCCTTATCTTTCTACTGTTTATTTCAGTGAGATGGATATTGAACAGACAGTAAAAGATCTCCAGGCGTAGAACACCCAGTTTCAAAAAATGTTATTGACTCTGGCAAAAGGAAAAGATGAGTTGAAAACCCTGCTGATCAAAGAAAAGAAGAAGAAAGCGAAGAAATCAACCGGTGTTTTGAATCTGGGAAGAATGTTCAAAGGACTATCCAGAAGGACTCTAGACTTCACAACATCGTTAGGTGAAAGGGACAACCAATAAGGGAAAAACAAGGAGGTGACTGACCATCCAGAATCTGAAGAGGAAGAAGAGGTTGATTACTCTGAAGAGCAGTATCCTCCAACTGACGATAAATACAAACAGTTGGAAGATCTCTCAAATGCTATGGAGATCCAGAAAGTACTCGGGTTAGATTTTGACGAGCTAGGACTTGTCTCAGGGGTTTTCATACCGCAGAAATTCAAGGTCCCCACTTTTGCTAAATATGACGGTGTCTCTTGTCTAAAGCTGCATTTGAGATCATACTTCAGGAAAATTCAACCCCATACTGCGGATAGGAATCTATGGGTGCATTTCTTCCAAGAAAGCTTTCCAGGAACGCAGTTGGATTAGTTCTATCAGTTGGAAGGGACCAACATCCGCAATTAGGAAGATTTGGCAGCCCCTTTTTATAAGCAATACCAGTATAATGTTGACTTAGCTCCAACACTGACACAATTGCAAGACATGTCTATGGGTGCAGGTGAAGGTTTCAAGACCTATGCTCAAAAATGGCGGAATCTCGCAGGAAGAGTCCAACCCCCTCTATCTGATAGAGAATTGGTGGATATGTTCTTAGGTACGCTATCTGGTCCGTTCTTCAAACACTTGATCGGAAGCTCCTCGGTTGGATTTACCGAATTAATCATGACCGGTGAATGGGTAGAAGCAGGTATAAAAAGTGGCAAAATTCAAAGATATGCATCCTCGAGCGCGATAAAGAAGCCCTTTATCGGAAAAAAGGAGGTCAGTGTTGCATATGACCATAGAAATTAGGACAAAAATGAACGTCGTCCAGCAGTAGGGGCTGTCATGATCTCTAAGCCTGCACCTATTCAACAAAGGAATAACCAGCCTAGAATGGAAAGACTGAAAAGACAGTTTACCCGGATAAATATGACGTTGTCTCAAGTCTTGTCACATTTGTTGAAATCTAATCTGGTGACCTTGCGAGAAGATCCGAAGAATTCCAACACTTCCTCTCCCTGTTATAACCCAAATACCCGTTGTGCTTACCATTCAGAAAGTCCAGGTCATGATACAAACGACTGTTGGGCTTGGAAAAAACAAGGTGCAAGACCTTCTAGAGGCAAAGGAAATTGAATTTGACGCTTCTAAGATCCCAAATGTTATCACCGCTCCTATGCCCAAGCACGACCATGTGTAACGTTGTTGAAGATGATGTGTTTGTTGTTGTTGTTAATGAACTTGTTACTCCTCTCCTAACCGTCAAAAGGAACCTGTTGAAGGCTGGTTTATTTCCGGGTTGTGGCGAAGGCTGCCACCTCTGTTTATCCCTACCAACTGGTTGTCAATTATTAAAGGCAGGTGTCCAGCGCCTGATGGATGACAAAGAGATTTTTGTTTGAAAAGACTCCCGTTACAACCATTGCTTACAAGGATGTTTCAATAGTAACTATTTCTGCCAATCCTCCCAGGGACTCCACAAAAATACCCCTTAGGATTACATCTGTTCCAAAGGTGACTCCACTGATAATTATTATGCCAGGGCCCATACCATACTCCTCAGACAAAACTATTCCCTGGAACTATGGGGGTGACGTCTACTACCACGGAATCAAGCAAGAATGACTGGCTGTTGAAGACCCGGTTTTTAAGAGGGTTGACCCCGACATCCGCAACATTATGGGAACTAGAAAAATAACCAGAAGTGGAAGAGTGTTCTCCCCTGAGATTGCTCCTCTAAAAACTGTTATCGGTCTTGTGATCATTCCTGCTTTTGTTCCTGCTGATACTACTACTATAATTCATGTGGTTACCCCTGCTGACACCCTTATCGCCGATTCGACCGAGACTCGGGGCAAAGGAATTTTGGTTGAACCTGTCCGGATGAAGGCGCAATTAGTATCTATCCCAGAGGCTTCCAAGAAGGAGATGGAAGAAAATTTGAAAATTATAAAGAGAAGCGACTATAATGTAGTCGAACAGCTAGGGCAGACCCCTTCAAATATTTCTATGCTAGCTTTACTGTTGTGCTCCAAATCTCATGCGAAGGCCTTGGTGAAATTTCTTAAAATTGCCAATATGCCACAGGAAACCTCTGCTGACCAATTCAAAGATTGTATGGCCAGTTTGACAGCTGATAACGGTTTGGGCTTTTCTAATGCTTACCTGACACCTAGAGGGAGGAAACACAATGAGGCGTTGCATGTCTCTATCGAATGCAGGGGAACTAATTTGGCCCATGTCCTGCTAGATACTGGTTCATCATTCAATGTGTTGCCTAAGAAGGCTCTAGATAGACTAGACTGTGAAGGTTTGAACTTAAAACCCAGCAACATAGTGGTAAGGGCTTTCGACGGTTCGAAGAGAATGGTGCACGGGGAGGTGGGCATCCCCATAAAAGTTGGAACTCAGACCTTTGATTCAACTTTCTATGTGATGGATATTCGCCCTTCCTATTCCTGTTTATTGGGTTTACCTTGGATTCATGACGCTGGTGTCGTCACCTCTATATTACATCAGATGTTGAAGTACCCAATCAAGGGAAAATCATCATTGTCCATGGAGAGGAGGAATATATGGTCAGTCACCCGAACTCCTTCAAATATGTGGAAATGGATGGTGAATTCGTTGAAACTCCGTGTTAGCATTTCGAGGAAGTCCCACAAGCAGTTGCGGAAACCAAGATTGTTTCCAAAGTTCTGAAGATCACCAGACCTCCACTGAAGATGGCTTCTCTGAAAGATGCAAAGGAAGTAGTCGAAGAAGGTGGGTGTACCATTTGGGGCCAACTCCCGGATATTCCCTACAAATCTGACAAATTTGGTTTGGGTTTTACTTCAGGAGCCCAGAAAGTTGTTCGTCGTGCTCGTGTCGGGGAACCACCTTTGTGGATCAGCAACCATGGAGTCAACGCAGTAGAGGATAGTGATGACAATTGTGACCTAGAAGAATGGATTTTTCAACTATCAGTGGAGGACTCAACAACTGGGAAGCCAAAGAATTTGTCCCTATTATTTTTATCTAACAGTAATTGTCTTTAAATTTTTGTCGGACTTGTAATAATTAAACAATTTAGACTTTTAAAACCTTGTGTATTACCCGAGGCACAACGGTCCATTTGTAAGGGTTCTTACTTCATTTTCATATGTCATCAATGAATTGTGGACGTTTTTGCATGCAAATTTTACGCTATTTGTTCTTCTTTTTCTACATTTTTATTTTTTCAAAGATGACTATGCTCTTACACACACTCATATATCAAAATGCAGATCCACATCCACTCAGGATCCCATGGGTAACGATTCTGCTATGGCCTATTGTAACTTTGAAAATCCGATCTACCAAGCCGAAGACGAAGGTGAGGAAGATTATGAGGTGCTAGGGGAACTAGCCAGGTTACTACAACAGGAAGAAAGGACCATACAGCCCCACGAAGAACCGGTTGACATAGTTAACTTAGGTACCAAAGAGGACAAGAAAGAAGTCAAGGTAGGTGCCAATCTGGAACCTAGTGTCAAGAAGCGCTTAAATCAGTTACTACATGACTATGTTGAGGTCTTTTCCTGGTCATACAAAGACATGCCAGGACTTGACGTTGATATCGTGGTCCATCGTTTACCAACAAAAGATTACTGCCCTCTGGTAAAACAGAAAGTCTGTCGCATGCGGCCAGAAATGTCAGAGAAGATCAAGACTGAAGTCATGAAACAATTCAATGCTAGATTCTTAGCCGTCACCTCCTATCCACAATGGGTCTCCAATGTTGTTCCAGTGCCTAAAAAGGACGGTAAAGTATGCATGTGTGTGGATTATAGATATTTGAATAGGGCAATCCCTAAGGATGATTTCCCGCTTCCCCGTATCGATATTCTGGTTGACAATACCGCACAGCATAAAGTATTCTCCTTCATGGATGGTTTCTCCGAGTATAATCAAATCAAAATTGCACCTGAGGACATGGAGAAAACGACCTTCGTCACACAGTGGGGCACGTTCTGTTACAGAGTTATGCCATTCGGGTTGAAAAACGCTGCGGAAACTTATCAGCGCGCCATGGTAGCTTTGTTTCATGATATGATCCATCACGAGATAGAGGTCTACATGGATGACATGATAGCCAGATCTCAAACTGAAGAGGAACATCTTGATCATTTGCAGAAACTGCTTGAAAGGCTAAAGAAATACAACTAAGGTTGAACCCGAGTAAATGCACATTTGGAGTGAGGTCCGGTAAACTCCTAGGCTTCATCGTCAGCGGTAAAGGTATTGAAGTGAACCCTGCAAAGGTAAAAGCAATACAAGAAATTCATGCTCCTTGCACGGAGAAGGAAGTCAGAGGATTCTTAGGACGGATAAACTACATCGCCAGATTCATTTCTCACCTAACCGCTACTTGTGAACTGATCTTCAAATCACTAAAGAAAGATCAAGTGTTGGATTGGAACGACGATTGCCAAGATGCCTTCGACAAGATCAAATAGTACCTTCAAGAGCCTCCTGTTTTGATGCAGCCAGTCGAGGGAAGACCTTTGATCATGTATCTAACTGTCTTGGAAAATTCAATGGGGTGTGTGATGGGGTAGCATGACGAGTTTGGCCAAAAAGAGCATGCAATATACTACCTAAGCAAAAAGTTTACCGACTGTGAAACCAGATATTCACTGCTCGAGAAAACTTACTGCGCTCTGGCATGAGCTTCTCGCCGGCTAAGACAGTATATGTTGACCCATACTACCTTATTGATATCCAAGATGGATCCAATTAAATAGATATTCGAGAAGCCCTCCCACTCTGGAAGAATAGCAAGATGGCAGATGATCCTGACTGAATACGACATTCAATACACTACCCAAAAAGAAATAACAGGCAGTGTGCTAGCCGATCACCTTGCACATTGATAACGAGAAATCGTATCATATAATTACTACGTTTTTTTACCGATTTTATAATACATTAAGTCGTCTAACTCCCGATTATTCCGAGTTTATTTGTCTTTTCACAGGTATAACATTTGTCAACTCAAACCAATGAAAAAGTACTACAAGAAGGAGGCTAGACAATAAACAAAGAGAAAAGAACTAAACCTGCAAAGTTTGGAGTTTTGGAGCAGTGACGACCGTCACACCCCGTGACGACCGTAACGACCCCCAACTTGAAACAACGCTCGTCACACATCACTGACGAGCGTAATGCGCTATTTAAACGCATTACGATTGTCACCCACCTGTGACGACCGTCACGCGCGAAAAGATGAACGTTGTGAATTGGTGGAGATGTGGGCAACATGAGGACAAAAGTGTTCTCCTATTTTCCCTCCACTCGGTAACCATGCACCCTATATTTCATCCACTCAAGCTTTTTTGAAGATTCTTTCAACTGCTATATTCTCTCCTATATATATGTGTGGTAGTGCAAAGGGAAGGGGGTCGAAGGAATTCTCCCAGAACAAAATTACTACTTTTGCAATTATTTTTATTTCCTTGTTTTTGAGCATTTTCTACGTACTGTACTTTCTACTTCCAGCATTATTTCAAGCATTAGTTCTAGGGTGTTAATTCTTCATTCAAGAATTAACACAATTTATTTACTTCAATCAAGCTGCAAGGAATATTGTAACATTTCAAGATTACCATAGCAACGTTATTTTCAGGTTTTTATTGCAATTAATATTTATTCATTCTTGTATTATGCCAATTATTTTTATGGATTATATTTTGAATTGCATTGTTGTTAAATCTATTATGTCCGGCTAAATTATTCGTACCGGTATGTGACTCTTAAGAATCGAAAGAATTCAGTGATACCTTGGCCAAAAATATTTATAAAACAATTTCTGGTTTCCAATTTCCATGCTTAATTTAACTACCCTTGTCACGAGAGTGAGAGGTTAATTAACACGATTTTGCCACGAGAGTGGGAAATTAATTAAGGCAAGAACCTGCATGCGAGAGTTGGGGTTCGACCCAGATAGTGGTAACGAAACATTAATTTTTAAATTCACGAGAGTGTTTTAATAAATTAATTAAACCCAAATTGTTTTCAAAAAGTGTTATTAAATTTAAAGTGCATCCACTAGGTTTAGTAGCATGACTTATTTCATGAACACGAGAGTGTATGTCTCAGGTTTTTAAACAATTAGCTTTTACCGAAATACTTTATAGGCCAAGCGATTCACCGAATTCCCGAAGTCTGACTATCACATACCGGTATAACTATTACTATTATTCTTAATTAAACTGTTTCCCCCCTAAAATAAAATATTCACCAGCTTAGTTAAACAAACTGTAGCATTAGATCGTATGTGATTGATCCTCAGTCTTTGTGGGTTCGATAATCATTTAAAACTAGAACGACTAAACTGTATACTTGCAGTTAGTATCCCGATAGACTCATAAAGTCCCGATCAAGTTTTTGGCGCCGTTGTCGGGGACTGATTAGTCAATTAATTACGATTCTTCTGTTGCACCTTTAGACTAGGCAACATAAACCCTTTTTCGATTTGTATGCCAAGGACTCGCTCGCAAGGCGAACCACTTGACAAATCGACGGACGAACCTGAACGCATCCTTTCCGTAAGACGTGCAGTCACGAATTACTGTTTAAATCACGCTATTCCTTTACCCAAACCCGAAATCAAGATTGATTCTGAAACAGATTCTAATTCTTCCTCTGAAACCGAAACTAATCCAGAAGTAGACATGGCCGAAGAACAAAGGACCCGTCCACTAAAGGAGTACGCAGCTCCATCACAACAAGAACCCCACAACAGCATTGCTGCTCCAGCAATAAACCGAAACGATTTTGAGTTGAAACCGTCATTGATATCAGCTATCCAACAACGCCAATTCTCTGGAGATCCTTCCGAGGATCCAAATGAACATCTTGCAAAATTCGTTCAATTTGTCGACACTGTTATAGCAAATGGTGTTAGTAAAGATGCAATAAGATTACGTCTTTTCCCTTTCTCGCTAAGAGATAGAGCTTGGGCTTGGTTGCAATCCTTGCCATCAAATTTCGTCACTACGTGGGAAGGACTTAAGATTATATTTTTAGCACGATACTTTCCCCCAAGCAAGACTGCTGCACTAAGAGCCCAAATCAACAGATTTAGGCAGAAGGATACTGAATCGCTATTCAATGCATGGGAACGCTACAAAGATATGATGCGAATGTGCCCACATCACGGATTAGAAAAATCGTTGATCATCCACACGTTTTATAATGGACTCTTGTACAACACAAGACTCTCTATAGATGCCGCCGCAGGTGGTACACTGATGGACAAGCCTTATGACGAAGCTAATCAACTCATTGAAAATATGGCTCAAAACCACTATCAGTGGGGAGGAGAAAGAACATCTGTGGAGAAAACTCAAACCAAAGGTGGGATGTACGAGATTAGTAGCCTAGATAAAGTTAATGCTAAGGTAGATGCTCTTACCCAAAAGATAGAAAGCTTGACCTTACTTCCTGCAGTCACCATGGCTGCACTTACCCCAAACTGCAAAGTTTATGGAGTTCCTGGTCATGTTGGAACCGAATGTCAAATCTTAGCAGGAATATCAGTCGATCAGGTAAATTACGCTCAAGGTAATCCTTATGCTAATACCTATAATCCTGGTTGGAAGAACCACCCTAACTTCTCGTACAAGAGCAATAACCCTTTATATGCACCTGGCCAAGCACCTACTGTACCTCCATGTTATCAAAAACCCATTGTTAATGTTCCTAACATTCCTAAGAAATCTAACCTTGAAATCCTAATGGAAAATTTTATCGCTAATCAAGCCCAACAAAACAAAGAATTCCTCAATCAAAACATTCACACCGGTGAACAGTTGAAGCTATTAGAAAATAAGGTAGATGCCCTAGCAACTCACAATAAAATGTTAGAAACCCAAATCTCCCAAGTAGCACAACACCAAGCTAGTTCTGCCGCACCTGCTGGTACATTTCCTTGACAACCACAACCCAATCCTAAAGGACATGCAAATGCCATCACATTATGAAGTGGGACAGCCCTTGATGGACCGGTAGATCCTAGACTCCAAAACTCGACCATGTATCAGAAACCGGAAAAAGAAGTAGAGAAGTCGAAAGATCAATCTGAGAATGTAGAGGAAGACGCAAATGAGAACAGAGAGGCTTCAGAAAAACCTTACGTGCCTCCACCACCATATAAACCACCAATTCCATACCCCTAAAGACTTGCAAAATCTAAGAACGAGGGACAATTCAAGAAATTTGTAGAACTTCTGAAACAATTAAACGTTACTATTCCGTTTACAGAAGATATAACTCAAATGTCGTCATATGCTAAATTCCTAAAAGAAATATTGTCTAATAAGAAAAAAATCGTTGAAAACGAAACGGTTATGCTAACTGCCGAAAGTAGCGCCATAATCCAAAACAACATGCCTCCAAAGCTAAAAGATCCTGGTAGTTTCTCCATACCATGTGTAATTGGAAAATCTGTCATAGACAAAGCTCTATGCAATTTAGGAGCAAGTGTTAGTCTAATGCCCTTATCTATTTGCGAGAAGCTCAAACTAGGTTACATGAGACCTACCAAGATGTCCCTACAACTAGCCGACAGATCAGTCAAATTCCCCGTTGGTATGCTAGAAAACATTCATGTCTGAATAGGACAATTTTACATACCAACTAACTTTATAATAATGGACATCAAGGAAGATTCAAACATTCCCATCATACTAGGAAGACCATTTTTAGCTACTGCATGAGCCATCATTAACGTTAAGAAAGGGAAGCTTACCTTCGAGGTAGGAGAAGAAAAAGTAGAATTCATTCTTTCCCAATTCTTTAAAGCCCCTGCCATAGACGACTCATGTTGTCTCCTAGATATTATCGATAAATGTGTCAAAGAATTTGAAAGCCAAGAAGACACCTATTCTGGGATGCTAAAAATTCAGACACCAATTATCCTCAAGGACGATGACTGGAAACAAGAACATTTAGATGCCGACCTAAGCGAATGTTTCACCTTAACACTCGATCCTGCCCCAACTGATAAGAAAACTGGTATAGAACTTAAAACATTACCTGAAGATCTTAGGTATGAATTTTTAGATAAAGAACTCGAACGGCCAGTTATAGTCAATGCCAATTTAGGGAAGACCGAAACCGAAAAACTTCTTAGTGTGTTAAGGAAGTATCCAACCGCGTTAGGATACAATATATCAGATCTAAAAGGAATAAGCCCTTCTCTCTGTATGCACCGCATTATGTTAGAGGAGGACTGCAAGACTTCTAGAGAACATCAAAGACGAATAAATCCTATCCTAAGTGAAGTCGTTAAGAAAGAAGTGCAGAAACTACTATAGGCAGGCATCATATACCCAATATCGGATAGTAACTGGGTCAGCCCAGTTCACGTGGTGCCTAAGAAAGGAGGTGTTACGGTTATAACAAACATAAAAGGCGAATCGGTAGCACAACATACCCAAACAGGATGGAGAATGTGTATCAATTATAGAAAACTAAACAAAGCTACGCACAAGGACCATTTCCCATTACCATTCATTGATCAAATGCTCGAGCGCTTAGCCAAACATTCCCATTTCTGCTATCTTGACGAATACTCAGGATTCTTCCAAATTCCCATTCATCCTGATGATCAAGAGAAAACCACGTTCACATGTCCCTATGGTACCTTTGCATACCGAAGAATGCCATTTGGACTATGTAACGCACCTGCAACTTTCCAACGATGCATGATGGCGATTTTCGCAGACTTTTTAGAAGGAATTATGGAAGTATTCATGGACGATTTCTCTGTCTGTGGAGAAAGTTTTGACGGATGTTTATCAAATCTTGAATTAGTACTGAAACGCTGTGTCAATGTCAACCTAGTGCTAAATTGGGAAAAATGTCACTTCATGGTAAGACAAGGAATTGTGTTGGGTCACATTGTATCAAACCGAGGGATTGAAGTCGACAAAGCAAAAATCAAAATTATCAAAAACCTTCAACCACCCAAAACAGTTAGAGAAATAAGAAGCTTTCTAGGACACGCTGGTTTTTACCGACGTTTTATAAAAGATTTCTCTAAAATCACCAAGCCACTAACTAAATTATTAATGAAAGAAGCTGAGTTTATTTTCGACGATAAATGCTTAAATGCATTTGAGACGCTTAAGGAAGCCTTAATATCAACACCCATTATGCAACCTCCTGATTGGAACCTACCATTTGAAATAATGTGCGACGCGAGCGATTATGCTGTAGGCGCAGTCCTAGGACAACGCAAAGATAAAAAGCTTCACGCTATCTACTACGCAAGCAAAACACTCGATCCCGCACAAATGAATTACGCCATTACGGAGAAGGAACTCTTAGCTGTGGTATTCGCATTGGATAAATTTTGTTCCTACTTAGTGGGGTCCAAAATCATTATTTACACAGATCATGTCGCGATCTGATACTTACTAAGTAAGAAAGACGCCAAACCGCGACTACTCAGATGGATCTTACTCCTACAAGAGTTTGACTTGGAAATAAAAGACAAAATAGGAACTGAAAACATGGTAGCTGACCATTTATCAAGATTAGATGGAATCCAAACCGAGAGTGTTCCCATAAACGAAGATTTCCCTTATGAACGCCTTATTGCTAAGCTAGAGATAGATCCTACCGACAGTTTAGATCAACACAATGAACCTTTAACAACTGCGGTAGTAAAAGCCATTTGTACCGACACCACATTACCATGGTACGCTGATTTCGTCAACTATTTAGATGCCAGTGTTTTACCACCTGATTTAACGTACCAACAGCGGAAGAAATTCTTCCATGATCTCAAACACTACTTTTGGGATGAACCATTACTCTTTAAAAGAGGCGCCGATGGTATCTACCGTCGCTGTGTTCCTAACAATGAAATAGACAACGTCATTTCCCATTGCCATTCCGCCCCTTATGGTGGACACGCTAGTACATCGAAAACTTGTGCAAAAATACTTCAAGCTGGCTTCTTTTGGCCTACTTTATGGAAAGACGTCCACGTAGCAATTATGAATTGCGATAGATGTCAGCGCACAGGAAATATATCTAGACGTGACGAAATGCCGCAAAAAGCGATTCTCAAAGTAGAAATTTTCGATGTGTGGGGTATTGACTTCATGGGACCGTTCCCCGCATCTTTTGGTAATAAGTATATTTTGGTAGCCGTTGACTATGTATCAAAATGGATTGAAGCCATCGCTGCACCCACAAACGATACACGAGTGGTACTTAAACTATTCAAGCATGTTATCTTCCCACGATTTGGTGTACCAAGACTAGTAATCAGTGATGGCGGTTCCCATTTTATCTCTAGAATTTTCGAAAAATTACTTTCAAAATATGGCATTAAACATCACATAGCCACACCATACCATCCTCAAACGAGTGGACAAGTGGAAGTGTCAAATAGGGAGATAAAACAAATCCTTGAGAAAACCGTAGCCACATCCAGAAAAGATTGGTCCTCCAAGCTAAATGATGCTCTTTGGGCATATAGGACAGCTTTTAAAACCCCTATCGGAACAACGCCGTTTAAATTAGTCTATGGAAAATCTTGTCATTTGCCAGTAGAATTAGAACATAAAGCTTACTAGGAAATTAAAACCCTTAACTTAAATTACAAGATTTCTGGCGAGAAACGAATATTAGATATCCATGAATTAGAAGAATTGCGTTTAGACGCTTATGAAAATGCTAGAATTTATAAGGAAAGAACAAAAAAATGGCACGATAAGCGTATCTCGCGGATAGAATTTAAGGAAGGAGACATCATACTCCTATTCAACTCTAGACTGAAACTTTTCCCGGGAAAATTACGTTCCAGATGGTCAGGACCATTCGAAATTAATAAAGTTTTCCCAAGTGGTGCGATAGAAATTAAAGGAAATTCTATTGAACCATTCATAGTTAATGGCCAACGCTTAAAGCACTACTTTAACGTCGGAAATCTAAACTATTCGGCTTATCTTCAGTTAAGTGAGCCACCTACCCCGATACCTAACTGAATAGGTATTATCTGTCGAGCCGTCGACATAAAACAAAGGCGCTTCGTGGGAGGCAACCCATGTTTTATTTTAATTATTTCTATTGTTTTAACATGTTTTTATTTTTCTTTTCTTTTTCTTAATCTTTAAAATTTTCATGATTGCATCTCTTACTCTTTTTGTTTTCTTCTATTTTTATTTTCCCTTTAAACTTTCTTTTTCTTTTTGATTTAACTTCGGCAAATTTTTTACCTGAAAATACTAACTTAGTTTTTCAAACATTTATTAAATATTTTCAGGGGGTAATTCTTTTGCTTTCATATTTAGCTCCATGGCACGTGTAAACTTCATAAATATCACTTTGAGAAGCAGACACCAAAGAATACGCTTTGAGGATCTGGCTGAGTGGGAAATGTGCCCTACAATCTACGCTGATGACCATGCTATGACCGCTCTTGGCATTCGTGAGAGTGTCATGTATTTGCTACATCAGATTGGCTGGGACACTGCTCCTATCCGAAGACGGTACTGTACTTACAAGAAGCTGACCCTTGAGTTCCTGAGCACCCTGAGCTACATTCCAAATCACGGGTTAGGATTCAATCGTGGGTTGATCACTTTCAGGTTGTTTGACATGGACTACCGCTATAACCTTCGAGAGTTTGCCCACCTGCTAGGATTCCCTTTTGGACCTGATGTTATCACTATGACCCAGGAGGACCTCTTGCTTGATTCTGATCTTGATTTTTTCTGGGGAAGCATTGCTGGTAATAACCATCCCGAGCCGTCTGACCTTTATTCTTAGTGCATCCACAACCCGGCTATCAGGTACTTTCACAAGATCATCACCCATACCCTTTTTGGTAAACAGCAAAATGTTATATATGTGTCCCGCGATGAGCTCTTCATTATGTACTGTGCCTCCCAGAGTCGTCCAGTAAACGGTTCCGCCTATATGCTAGCTAACATGGAGCGTATTATCCAGACTCTGAATGCACCAATCCTGTTGGGTGGTTTAGTCACTATGATATCAAATGCAATTGGACTCCGCAGGCCTATGCTAGGATCAACCCCGCATTACGGAATAAAGCCGATGAACATTGAATTTTGCTTTAACACTAGCTTTATCGGGAACCTTGGGCCAGATCAATTTGAGCTGTTAATTAATCATGAGACTGTCCACCAGTTTACGCTCCCGAACCCTATCACTAGTGTGCATAATAGAGCTAACTGGCTTTTTGACCTCCACCATCCTGCTACACCGCCTTCATCTCCTTCTACTGTTGATATTTACAAAGTACCCAACACCTCTCATGATGCTGAAGACCCCGCCATACCACCGGGATACCATCAGTTCCCCGATCCATGGGAACAGCAGGCAGCTTCTACTGAGACCTCCACCCAGGCTCCAGAGATCACACCACCGCCTCTACCTATTGTTACCCTGCACTCTTTGCATGAAGAAATTACTGAAATGCGGGGCGAGCTTACATCTCTCTGAGTGGACTTCATCGCTTTCATGGATTTGGTAACCGACCAGCTAGATTTCATGCACCAGCATATGTTCCCGACTCCCCATGGCTAGAGTTGTCGTTGTTATCTTGATTTATTCTCTCGCATTTGTACATACAGTGGGGACTCTGTTTAGTTCTAGTGTGGGAGGGATTCTAGTTATTTTATCATTTTATCATTTTTATTTTTAGTTATTCCGAAACAATTTTTATGGATTAATTCAATTATTTATCAAGTACCAAGTTTATTTTATTCATTTTCATTTTCAGTATTTTATTTTTTTCATTTATTTTCATTTTCAGTATATTTTATTTTTTTAATTTACTGTTTATATTTCCCGCAAATATTATTTCATTATGTGTTAGTAAAAAAATATTTCAAAACTTGAATTAATTAGAATATTTCAATCTTAGAATATTAAGAAAATAATATAAAAAATTATTATTTAATCATCTCCAACGGTCTTGTAACGGTCTTCTCATTAATGACATTGAACGTGTTACGACCGTCACACCCTCGTGACGAGCGTAACACGCATTTTTGCCGTGTTATGACCGTCACACCCTCGTGATGACCGTCACGCGCACAATATATCAGAACGGCTATTACAGAACTGTTCCAACCATTGCCTTCTTAACCTCACTTCCTCCATTGTTACAGAACCACACGAAAACTACCCACTTCACTCCATTTTTTTCAAACTTCCAAATTTCCAACACTAAACTACTATCCACCCACCACCCCAATTTCATATTCCAAACCTTTCGCAATCAAATTCTACGAACACCATGGCCAACAACCAACAAGCTCCCGCTCTCACTTTCAGATCCGGCGAACAAGGAGAAAACCAACGGGTCAAATTTCAGAAGTTTCAATGCCGAGGTCTCCAACCTACACGGTACGTTGATATTGACTGTTTGAGGAGTTTGGGACTACTTGACAGTGTCCGCCAATTGTTGCAAAGTATGGATTTATGGAACTTGTGCCGCGAACCAAGACCAATTTATGAAACTCTTACTCTTGAGTTTTTGAGTTCCTTTGTTTACATCACTCTGCCAGGTGCCACGAACCAACTGTCAGGCCTGGCCAAATTTCGCATGTTTGGCATTGAGCACGAGTTACCTCAATCTGACATCGCGCGGCTTCTAGGCTTCTGTTCGAACGAAGGTATCCATCTCCGGGTGCCGGATAATTTTGGTGAGGAAGCCTTCAACTTATGGCACAGTTTGACGAATATCCATGCCGGATCCTACAACCACCTAAATGCCACCCACATTCATAATCCGGCCATCCGTTATTTCCACCGCATCCTCAACAACACAATCTTCTCCTGTGACAGCAACCATAAGCTCAACTCCAAGGAGCTCTACTTTATGCATTGCGCGTTCACAGGGTAAAAGATCAACGTCGCCCCGTTCCTACTCGCTCACATCCACTCTATTTGTGCTAGAGGCGGCAAACCCTTTTATTTCGGAGGGCTGGTCACTTCACTTGCCATAGGTCTGAACTACGGTGCTGCTCTCGCGACTATGCCTTCTATGGCACCGGCTTTGCTAACTTTGGATCACTGCAAAGCCGCACATCTCATTTATGAGCGGGAGGATGGCAGATTCCACCCTGTGATCAGGAACACTGTTTATCAGAACATCATTTTGCCTTGCAGGGACCGAATCGATCCACGAAACCGAGCAAACTGGTTGTTCGATCCTGCAACTCCCGCGGAGCGTGCACCTACTCATGAAGACCAAATTGCAGCCCCCGCAGACGAGATGCAAGAAGAGCTGGATAGTGATCCTCCCGTCCATGACATACCAGGATCCTCATCTGCACCTCCTCCTATTACTCTTGAAGAGATGCTCCATGCCATTCATATGCAAAACCAAATGAGCGCAGCACTTGAAAGAAGGCAACATGAGCAATTTTAGTCTTTGTGCGCTCAAAACGCTCAGATCTTGACTGGGCGGCGCAACATGAATGAGAGGTTAGATGAGGCCCTATCAGAGCTAAACGCCTTAAGGATGGACGTCAGCACCCTTGGTTTCCAAGATACTGACACAAAAGCCACTCCTACCAGACGCTCTCGCACCAGGAGTAGAGGACGTGGTCACCAATAGTTTTTCTTTATTTTTTTTATGTAGTTTATTATTTTTTCTGTTTCATTTCCTTTTCGTTTGTTTTTGTAATTATACTTCCCCGCCTATATACCGCAACATTGAGGACAATGTCGGATTTAGTGTGGGAGAGGTACCTTTCCTTCCTTTATAAACTAGTAATTTTTATGATATATCTCGATTTAAATTCTTCACTTTATTCAGCCATACCAAAAAAATTTATCTTCGCATTAGCCCGACATACCTATTTTAACGAAATCCCCAGTCAGGGAAGCCGAAAACGACATAACAAGATCGATACGGTTATGACACCCTAGACTTCCTACTTACGCGATCCGTTTCAATAACCGTTATACCGACATCTAGAGTTTTTAGTTCTACAGTAACCCCTAGTAGTTTATACTAGCAGTCAGCACTGTCTTGACACAAACCACGTGGAGAATCGATGAATATAAGTGTTTGATGCCTGATCATTAAAATATCCTTCCTATCTCGCTGCTAAAAGAAAAGAAATTTTGTGCACCAAAATATACGGTCACACATAAGAGTTGAGAAAATAACGAAGGAATCCAGTGTAGGTTGGTTCAGAGGTATCTGGTTCTGAACTCGGTAGGGCGCGCTATGGCTCGATCCCCCACAACCTCCAACTTGGATAACATATATAGGGTTGCCACATTCGTGTACCAGACCCCGTGCTAAAAGGATCAAAGTCGCTAACCGGTTACTCCACTACGTGCGTGCTAAGACAAAGGGCTTAATGTGATTGCGCCAGAACAAAATCGGGTGAAATGGATACGAGGAACTCTGGGTAGAATTATAACGGAACTGTTGGATAGCTCGTTTGAAATGGAAGCCTACGACTAAGCTTATTGCTTGTGTCATTAGTGTATCTTTAGTGTTTCACTCAAGTATCGGCCGAACCGAAGAGGATTTCCCAAAATTGCTTTAAAAATCCAAGGTATGTCATGCGTATGCGCTTGACAAAACTTGTCCGACCTTTCGAATGACTATTTGCTTGAGGACAAGAAAAGGTTTAAGTATGGGGGAATTTGATAACGAGAAATCGTATCATATAATTACTACGTTTTTTTACCGATTTTATAATACATTAAGTCGTCTAACTCCCGATTATTCCGAGTTTATTTGTCTTTTCACAGGTATAACATTTGTCAACTCAAACCAATGAAAAAGTACTACAAGAAGGAGGCTAGACAATAAACAAAGAGAAAAGAACTAAACCTGCAAAGTTTGGAGATTTTGGAGCAGTGACGACCGTCACACCCCGTGACGACCGTAACGACCCCCAACTTGAAACAACGCTCGTCACACATCACTGACGAGCATGATGCGCTATTTAAGTGCATTACGACCGTCACCCACATGTGATGACCGTCACGCATGAAAAGATGAACGTTGTGAATTGGTGGAGACGTGGGCAACGTGAGGGCAGAAGTGTTCTCCTATTTTCCCTCCACTCAGTAACCATGTACCCTATATTTCCTCCACTCAAGCTTTTTTTGAAGATTCTTTCAACTGCTATATTCTCTCCTATATATATGTGTGGTAGTGCAAAGGGAAGGGGGTCGAAGGAATTCTCCCAGAACAAAATTACTACTTTTGCAATTATTTTGATTTCCTTGTTTTGGAGCATTTTCTACGTACTGTACTTTCTACTTCCAGCATTATTTCAAGCATTAGTTCTAGGGTGTTAATTCTTCATTCAAGAATTAACACAATTTATTTACTTCAACCAAGCTGCAAGGAATATTGTAACATTTCAAGATTACCATAGCAACGTTATTTCCAGGTTTTTATTGCAATTAATATTTATTCATTCTTGTATTATGCCAATTATTTTTATGGATTATATTTTGAATTGCATTGTTGTTAAATCTATTATGTCCGGCTAAATTATTCGTACCGGTATGTGACTCTTAAGAACCGAAAGAATTCAGTGATACCTTGGCCAAAAATATTTATAAAACAATTTCTGGTTTCCAATTTCCATGCTTAATTTAACTACCCTTGTCACGAGAGTGAGAGGTTAATTAACACGATTTTGCCACGAGAGTGGGAAATTAATTAAGGCAAGAACCTGCATGCGAGAGCTGGGGTTCGACCTAGATAGTGGTAACGAAACATTAATTTTTAAATACACGAGAGTGTTTTAATAAATTAATTAAACCCAAATTGTTTTCAAAAAGTGTTATTAAATTTAAAGTGCATCCACTAGGTTTAGTAGCATGACTTATTTCATGAACACGAGAGTGTATGTCTCAGGTTTTTAAACAATTAGCTTTTACCAAAATACTTTATAGGCCAAGCGATTCACCGAATTCCCGAAGTCCGACTATCACATACCGGTATAACTATTACTATTATTTTTAATTAATCTGTTTCCCCCCTAAAATCAAATATTCACCAGCTTAGTTAAACAAACTGTAGCATTAGATCGTATGCGATTGATCCTCAGTCTCTGTGGGTTCGATAATAATTTAAAACTAGAATGACTAAACTGTATACTTGCAGTTAGTATCCCGATAGACTCATAAAGTCCCGATCACACATCAGGCTGTGGATGACTACCAGTCCATGAAACTCGAGTTCCCATATGAAGACATCATGTTGGTAAACAATTGTGAAGAACTCAGACGATATGATGGACCTGAAAAAGGATCCCGATGGTCCTTGGTTTTTGACGTAGCTTCCAACGCACTCGGCAATGGCATAGGTGTTGTGATCATATCCCCTGAAGAATGTCATACTCCCTTCACTGCAAGACTTTGTTTCAACTGTACCAATAATATGGCAGAATATGAAGCGTGTATTATGGGGTCTAAAAGCCGCCATATATTTGGGAATCAAGTCCTTAAAGGTATTTGGAGATTCAGCCTTAGTCATCATTTAGATCAAAGGATAATGGGACACGAAGCGCCCTAATCTCATCCCCTACAAAGAACATGTGTTGACATTAATCCCACATTTTGAGGAAATTACCTTTGAGCATTTTCCACGAGAGGAAAATCAACTAGCAAACGCGCTAGCCACTATGCCATCCATGTTTAAAATCAAGTGGGATAACGTGGCTCCCCAGATCACCATTGAGCGGATGGATGAACCAGCTTACTGTCACGAGATCGATACTGAAGAAGTAGTGAACAAGCCTTGGTTCCATTAAGTTAAGAGGTATCTCAAGGCCCAAGAGTATCTGGAGGGAGCTTAAGTCAATGATAAGAAGTTCTTAAGAAGATTCTCTGCTAAGTTCTTCCTCAGTAATGGCATTCTCTACAAGCGTGACCACGGCCCTACTTTGCTTAGTTGCATAGACAAGAGTGAGGCAGACATGATCATGACTGATCTACATGAAGGAACTTTTGGCACCCATTCTAGTGGGCACACAATGGCTAAAAAGATCCTACGGGCGGGGTACTACTGGTCTACCATGGAAGCATATTGCCATCAGCATTCACGAACCTTTCATAAGTGTCAAATCTATGCTGACAAAGTACATGTGCCTCCAGTTCCTCTAAACATCCTGACTGCTCCCTGGCCATTCGTGATGTGGGGCATCGACATGATTGGAGAAGTCAAACCTACAGCTTCTAATGGACACTGCTTCATCTTGGTTGTCATTGACTACTTCACGAAGTGGGTTGAGGCAGCTTCTTTCACTTCTGTTACCAAGAAAGTTGTGGCCCAATTCATCAAACAGAATCTCATATGTCGGTACGATATCCCGGAGAGAATCATTACGGATAATGGTACCAATCTCAACAATACTATGATTACCGCACTATGCGCATAATTCAAGATCCAGCACCATAATTCTTCTCCTTACCGGCCAAAGATGAATGGAATTGTCGAAGCCGTAAATAAAAACATCAAGAAGATCATACAAAAAATGACAGTGACCTACAAGGACTCGCATGAGATGTTACCATTTTCTCTCCATGGTTATCGTACCACGGCGCGCACGTCAACAAGGGAAACTCCTTTCTCTTTGGTATACGGTATGGATTCCATCCTACCAATTGAAGTCCAAATAACTTCTATGAGAATCATAAAAGATGCAGCACTGAATGAAGGTGAATGGATTCAAACTCGACTTGACCAGTTGAACTTGATTGATGAGAAGAGGCTTACGGCTGTCTATCATGGTCAGATGTACCAAAAACGTATGATCAAAGCTTTTAACAAGAAGGTCAGACGTCAGGTATATCAGGTTAGTGACTTGGTAATCAAACGTATCATATTGCAACAAGGTGATCCCAGGGGCAAATGGACTCCTACATACGAAGGACCATTTATGATAAAAAGCATATTCTCTGGTGGAGCAATGATCTTAACCACTATGGATGGCGACGACCTTCTGCATCCTGTAAACGCGGACATACTCAAAAGATACTATGCATGAATAAAGACCCGCTAGGTCGACTGGCCTAGGAAAAAATTAGGGCATCCTGGCGAACCGAAAAGGTTCGAGCAAAAATTAGGGATAAAATACAAAATAATCTGTACACCAAGCAAGCTGAAAATCCGAAAGGGCGGCTTGGGAAAAACAGGGTATCCCGGTGGGCTGAAAACCCGAAAGGGCAGTCCAGGAAAAAAATAGGGAATTAAAGCGTATGACTATGTCCCGTTGAATCACCTTACAGACAACCTTCAATATCGACTGACAAACTCAAACGGTTCTAATCAATCCAATCAACTTCAGACAAAGCAGCAAGTGGATGAGACACTCAGAGACATGAAGGTTGTAGCATAATGGGAACCCCATGGGATTATTTCACATAGCTATCTTTTATTTGTATCAATTTTCATTTTCTACGACGACACTCCCTTGCTAGGATGTTCGTCTCGTTGTACAAAAAATACTTATTCAAGTTAATACAAATATATTCCTTTGAAAATGCAAAATTATATGTCTTTCTTTTATTTCCGTGTTTTGTTTGCAAAAACGTCCAATGATTATTTTTGAACATATGCATTTGAACGTGATTACTGTTTACAAATGAGCAAAAAAAAGGGAATAGAAAATAGAAAGACAGTCACTAATGGCTTTAAGAAATAGGATAATGTCTATAGACCATTCCATAAAATCCCCCACAGGTACTTTTTCCAACAAGAGCGGAAGCCAGGACATCCCACTACAGGATCGCTAGCATATCTCCAGTATGCAGCATAATGATATCAAGTGCTCTCACATCCCTGACGGAACAAAACTTCCAGTTACCGCTCCAAAGATCCCCCAGTGAAAGTCGCCCAGTTTCTCAGGATTCCCCAGCAGGATTTCACGAGGTCCACAAGCAATGCACGGAGTTTCCCTTCCACAACGGAGTTTATTTCTCTAATAAATGGAAACTCATCCACCAACACTTCAACTTCAAAATATGGACTTACACTCCTCATTCCCAACAGTACTCGGGGATTTATTTTCCCCGACTCTAGCAACACCACAGCATAACAATTAATGTGTCCATACATTACATCCATATGTCATAGCATTGACAACACAGATGCATACAACGCGATCTCATTTATTTTGAGAAATAACATTATATCGTGCATTTCATACATCATGGCATTGCATGCAACTAACCCTTCACCTTTTCAGGAAAGATCAATCAACAGAAAATTATCGTCAATTTTTCAACAAGTCAATTATAGATCAATTCCCGAGAAAGGAATGGTCGACCATCTACATAACAAATATTTCCTTCAGACCCCTGCTAGGTTCAGTTTAAATCTCTCAACGACTTATTCTTATTTTTTCCCACGAACGCTTTCTCTGGTTCAGACGCTTTCTCTGGTTCAGATTAATCTCTCAATGATTTGTTCTAATTCTATAGATCCTTGTCGATTCAGTTTAAATCTCTAAACAGTTTATTTTGATTCTTTCCCACAGACGTTTTCCCTGGTTCAGATAAACCTCTCAATGATTTGTTCTGATTCTTATCCAGATCCTTGTCGGTTCAGTTTAAATCTCAATGATTTATTCTAATTATTTCCCGCCGATGTTTTCTCTGGTTCAGATAAATCTCTCAATGATTTGTTCATATTCTTCTCCAGATCCCTGTCGATTCAGTTTAAATATCTCAACGATTTATTCTGAATCTTTCTCGCAGACGTTTCTATGGTTCAGATAAATCTCTCATCAATTTATTCTAATTCTTCTCCAAATCCCTGTTGGTTCAGATAAATCTCTCAACGATTTATTTTGATTCTTTCCTAGAAGGCACTTTCTCTGATTCAGATAAATCGCTCAAAGATCTACTCTGATTCTCTCCAGTTAAAGAATATTCAAGACCTCTTTTGGTTCCGTTTAAACCTCTCAATGGTTTATCCTGATACTTTCCAAATGAATATTTATTGTTCAGATAAATCTCTCCAAGATTTATTCTGATTCTTCCTAGTCAAACAACATACAAGACTTCTGCTAGTTTCAGGTAAATAGCTCCAAAGATTTATTCTGATTCTTTTTCAGTTGAAATCAAGTTCAGACTTAGTCCATTTTCTGTCAACAGTCACCTTTTGATGGCATCTACAAGACCATCTCCAACAAATCTCCCCCATTCCTCCAAATGGCATCTATAAGCCCATTCACAATTCATCTTCGAGTGCAAATTTCTGGGCACTATAGTGTTCAATCATCTTCCACCTTCAAGTCACGAATGGTGGATCCGCCAATCTAACTTTTTAGGTTTAAGAAAATTGAACAGGGGCAGATGTTGTACCCCAAAATTTTCCCTCTCATTTATCAAGTAATTTCTTACAAGATCTCCTTTGGTTCAAGACTGCACTAGGATTGATCAGCTCAAGACACCTCCTCAAGCTCTGATGACTGAAAATTAGGGTTTGAGATTGCACAAGGTTAATTTAACTTTAAATGCTTCATATTACTTTCATGGATCATTATGGACCCTCAATATTTCTCATGTCAAGTTTCAAGTCTTGGATCATATTTTTGCTCAGTCAATTGATCAGTTGACCTAAAAATCAACTGTATTGGGGGGAAAGTCAATTGTGGTAAATTTATAGTCAAACTTCATATTTTTTTATCCATATCAAAATTGTGAACTCATATATTTCATTTGATCAAGTTTGGACCATAATTCCTCAAGAAATCTGATCAGATCATCAAAAGGGCAAAATGGTCAAAATTAGGGTTTTGATTGAGAAAAGGCAATTTCTGATTTTTGACCTAGCAAATGGTTGATTGGTTGGAAACATGACCTCAAGGATTTAATTGCATCATTTTGACCTAATGTCATTACTCAAAACATTGCTCAAGGTCAATTAATTAATAGTTGATTTTCAGTCAACTGATCAAAAGTCAACTACATACTGAAAAGTCAAACTTTGACTTTTTGGTCAAAATCAAGTGTCAAAGTTCACAATTCATCAAAACATGTCAAAATATGAAACTTGTTCATCAATAAATCAATAAGTCAAGATTTCATTTTTAAAATTCAAAGTTTCCAAACTTAGAATTTTTTCCAAGTGTTGAAAACTTCATATTTTTTCATAACTTTGAGCCATTTTTTCACCATGATGCAAGATGATTTAAAGGAAACTTTCAACATAAAAGTTGTAGATATCAATGAGATCTAAAACATTTTTGAATACAACTCCTCATATAAATGCTTGTATTTCAAGTTATTAATCCATGAAATCATGTTCATGAAACTAAAACACTTAGTGAAATTTTGAGCATTTTGGTCAGGATTTTGACCTAACTTCTGGGCCAAGTTTCACATAGTTCCATTTGGATTTTGCAAAATTTATTCAAAGAGGGATTTTAGAGCATATTACAAGCTTTCCAAAATTTCCAGGAACTCATCAAGACCATACTTGAGCTAAGATATTCGAAGGCAAGAAGTTGGGGTTTCAAACTTGTTTTGCAAGACATATTTTATGATGAACATGAACCAAATCCATAGCCATGCTTCATAATCCCACTTTTCAGGCCCTCTAACTTGTGTATATATCCTTAATCATAAGATTACACAAACTTTATGGCTATTATCCATTAAATCCAAGCTTTGTCTAAGTTAACTTGCCATTTTTGGAAGAAAGGCAAGACTTCCATTTTGGAAAAGTATGCTTTTGCAAATGTCAACCCTTCTTGAGCCTCTCAATGGATCCTTCTACACACACAACATCTACAAGTCAGAATCAAGCTTGTTTAAAGTTCAACCACTCTACAATAGCATGGTACAAGCTTTGGGAAGATGTTTGTCATGTTTGCTTCAAATACAAGTAAAGGTTTTACAACATGTAAATTCAAATTCTGACTTATTGTAGAACACAAAACCTCTTTGCCTATAAATACATACACTATTTTCAAGATAACACACGCATGCTTAAGCCCTCAAACTCCCTAGAACTTAGAATCACACACATAAACTCCATTGTTGCACAATCTGACCAAAAACTTGAAACTCACATCTCCCTCGTGCGTTTCCAAGCCTTTTGGTTCCTAAAGCTTCTAAACATCAAATACAAACCATCCAAAGTCCTTTTGCCCAACTGTAACACTTCCATCATCAAGATCCATTTTCAAAAACAGGGGTCTTCAACTTGACTTCACTAGAACTCATCAGCCACTTTCAGCTCAAGCCAAGCATCACATTAGCTTCCTGGGAACTTAAGGAAGCTAACCCAATCACTAGAACTCATTGAAAGTTGCTCCAACTCAAAACATGATACCCTCTTGCAAGGTGAGTTTTCTGACTTTTGAACTATTCATATAGGCATTGTTAGGCTTCCATTTTCAAAGATAAAATGTAGTTATCATTGCCACGAAGCTGTACATATCCATAGTTTGCATTTATATGGCTTAAGCTTAGAGAATTTTAACATTGAATTTTCTGGAAACGTTAGGTTTCAGATTAGGGCCAACAAAATTCATGTTTGTCTTTGATCTATAGTATTAATGCTTTACATTTATGAAATCGTGAGGAAATTTGCCATAAGATTCATGTTTACACTTTTGCAAATGGATGAGAAATGAACAAGATGCAGGTGGTCTAGCTGGCGTGAGGTTGAAGATGAAGTTCAAGCCTAGGAAGGGTTTTCAAATATATATTTATGGTTTGATATAAGTAAACTGATGTATAGCCACCTCAGTGGTAAGGCAGCACGCTGGTAACTAAGAGGGTGTGAGTTTAACATCCAGCGCGCTACCTTTTGTTTATTTTTCACGTTTTCATATTTTTTTGTTTCAGCAAACAGCGTCTGGGCCTCCACGTTGGGCTTTTCACTTTTTTTGCTTTTTTCTAACCCCTTGACTACTTTTGCACCTCTGACTCATTTTCTTTTATTATTTTTTTTCTATTATATTTTATTTCTTTTATCTTTATTTTTTTTTATTATTATTATTATTATTATTTTTATATAAAAATATTTTTATTTATTATTTACACTTATTTTATTTCATTTTTCTATAAATGCAAAAAGACAAAAAAAACATTTTTTTAAACAAATAAATTTCTTTTTTTGATAAATATTTAGACTTAGGTTTATTTATTATATTATTTTATTTTAAATTAAAATCAATTTAGAACTTGGATTTCTTTAAATTAATTAATTTTCATTTTTTATTAACTTAAAACCTTTCATATAAAAAACTCTAAAAAATATCTTTTTTAACCTAATTTTCTTTTCTTAACTAATTTAGGTATAATATTATCATCTTTAATTAAATATTTTTTCTTCTTAGACATTAGTCTAAAACCCTTAAATACCAAAACAAAATCATTTCTTTTTTTGTTCATTTACATTCTTGCATTATTTTCTTTTCAATTTTGTACAATATTCAATATGGTTGTAATAGATAATTAGGTTTAATTTTCTTGCAAATCCTCATTTGTAAATTTGTACACCCCATTCCCCTAATGATGTAATAGTTTAGTATTTTTATTTTCCGCAATTTATCGCTTTATATAAATGTTAGTAATTAGAGTTTGTATGGAAAGATAAAATCAATGCTTAGAAAACCCTATACAAGACAAATCAAGCATGAAAAAGATACACTTGCACACTTTGCACCTCTAGGGTTAACTCCGCTTGTTGCCTTGAGAAATAAATGGTCATAATACGCATGTAAGACATCTTAGCAAAAACAAACAAAAATACAAGATCATAGTCCCTCGATGACGCTACAAATGTTGTCTTACGAATGATCTTAGTCCCTTAAAGAAAATGCTAAGATATCTTACAATATTGCTATTCATGACTATACGATGACCCTTGCCCGTCCCTTTTACATCCAAAGATAAGGTTACTTACCAATCTATGGTAAAATAACAATGTCAAAGGAAATAGAAAATAAACAAGAAAGACTTTTGAGTAGGTAGAATGTTTCTAGTTGCTTGTTCATTTTCAAACCAAAACATCCTTGCTATTTTCAAAACAAACACCAACACTTTCAAACAATCTTTCAAATTTGAAACATTTTCAAAAGATCAACACTTTGTATACATTCTTACAAACGAGAATTATTATAAAGTTTGCCTAAACGATGACGCCTTTTCAAAATACTATCAAAAACCATACAAAGCATATTTTCAAACAAAAGCAAGTGATCTAGCAAGCAACTAAGAGCTCGTAGATAACTACGGGTGAAAAGGGTGCTAATACCTTCCCTTTTCATAATCTACCCCCCGAACTCAAGAAAACATCTCTAAAGATCTTTCCTGTTCTTTTCAGCCTTTCTTTTTGGATAAAAGAAAAGTCGGTGGCGACTCTTGCTAAGCGCAACATTTGCAATAAGACATAAAACACCAAGTCAGTTCTCCCACCGTATCACAATGTGATAATTGAATTATTTGTTACATTGATTTTACTTTGATGGGAGTTATTCTATATGCGATGATTGTGTGAATTGTTCTACTTGGTATACTTGTAATGTTTGGATATAGTTGTTTTGGTACTTGAAATGGTAAAGCCATGTTTTATAGATAATTACATGAAGTGTGAGGAATTATTTTGATGAATATTTGTTATGCATTACTTCTTATTATATATTTCCATAATGATATGAATTATCACACTTCTGTTGAAATGATGTTCTATGTGACATCGCTCAGGTACCGAAGATAGCAGTAGTACTCACAAGGACTAGGCGGAGAGTTTAGATTCTTGTTATTCATTATTATAAGTAGTTGTCATGCTCTGGTCATGTAACACTGGGGAGGATAATTTGAACTCATGTTTGTTTTTAAGAGATACTGTTATATTCTCTTACTTGATTTTATATTTTGATATAATATGTTGGATGGCCTTAGTGCCCTATGTTTGGATTCATACGTCGTATTTATGATATGAATTTGTTATTATGTTGGTACATGATTATAGTATGGGATGTAATCATTAATAATATTTGAGAAAAGAGTTATTTTGCTGTGATGTCTAAAGTTTGATGAAACATGAAGTTTAAATATGTTTCATGATTATGACCAGGTGTATTTTGTGTGATTTTGTTGGTTTTTGTAAATACATGTGACACCCTTTTTATGTTATGCATATTATCTTACTCTGATTAAATTTTAAATTGCTTGGGGTTAGAAAGGGGTGTTACACCGTACAATAAAATCCTATTACCGCAGTCGAAATTCATGTTCCCTTAAGATATTATGCATCATAGAAGCTTTTTAGCCTTCTTCGTTTTCGATGAAATAGGTAAAAAAATCTTGATCTCTGAATGTTTATTTCATCCACCAATACATCTCTCTCCCTTGGACGAGCCTTTCCTTTATGTCAAACCTACTGCCCCATTGACTAAGAAGAGGGCATGCACACTACACGTGTCTCTCCCTTTCTATTATTATCAATGATGTTGCAAGCCGAGATATAAAGGGAAGGCGACAAAGGTTGTTATCCCTACAAACGTATGGAAGGAACAAGGAGAGAGACCAATAATAAAATTCTATCACTATAGAAAAGCATATTCCCTTAAGATAACATGCACTATAGAAAATCTCCGAAAATATTTTTTTCATCCACCACTACTTCTTTATCCCTTCAACGAGTCTTTCCTTTAATGGTTAGGAAACCAGAGAGAATTGAGAGATGGTATATTTACTTGATGAGGATACTCTTGTGTGAATACTAGTGGATTGTGGTAGTCCACTTTGAGCCATTACATTGGTGAAGATATTCATAATAGACTCTAAATTAGAATCCAAAATTTATTGATGATTATCCATTCTAGTGTGGATGTTTCTCAATTATTGTTTCTAATTTTGGCTTATTTCTGAAAAAATTTCATTTATTTGATGATGAATGTGGTTTATTACATATTCATAATATATATATATATATATATATATATATATATATATATATATATATATATATATATATATATATATATATATATATATATATATATATATATATATGGGTGGTAAAATGGGTCGGGCACGCCGGATTGACCCGTTTGATCTGTCATTTTTGGCGGGTTGGACTAAGGTTTTTGGCTCGGTAATTTAAGTTAGTTCGCCCCGCCTAACCCGCATAAAAAAAGCAGGTTGCGTCGGGACGGGATGGATTTTGTTCGCAGACCTTTTATTTAAAAAAATTATTTTTTACTATAACTTTAACTATAAAAACACTATTTTTTTAGGATTATACTGATTGAATTGTATTATAAATTATTATCCAGACAAATTGAATTATAATTATAACGTTCTTTCTATAATTTTCTAATACATGCGTTGATTGGAAAAACTTGAAATAAAAGAACAATTGTATGGCATGCATAATTATTAAGTTGTCAATACAATAGCTCAAATATTTTCTTTAGAAATAGATGTTGATTTAAAGAAAATGAGGGATTTGATTAGTGTATACGTGTGACAAATTTAAGATTTAACTATTGAAGAATCGGTCAATATAAGAGTCTTTATAATATAAAGTGAGAAAGTCTGATGTTGATATTTTATGCACTACTATTTTATGCACCACGATGTTTTATGCAGTGTAATTATTATCATTATTGATTTTGTATAAATTCTAAATTGAGTTCTTTTAGTAGTTTGTTTTTAAATATGATTAGGATGATATGTATTATTTATTTATTTATTTATTTATATTGATATGTTTTTATTGTGCTTGTGTTTATTTTGTTTTTTGTTATAATTGGTTTTTATTTATTATTTTTTGAATTGTTTGTATTTAAGACATGTTGAAGTTCTATTATGTATTGCTAAAAAATTTCTTTTATCGATTTCTTTGGTAATAATTTAAAATTTTCTAAATTATGTAATATATCAAATTGTAAAGTAAAAAAATAAAAAATTGGTAGATCAACTCGCTAACTCGTTAATAAACGGAATAGACTTAACTTTTGAGTTCGAACGTCTAAATTGATTTGTCCTGTCCCACTTTAAAGACAGACTTAAATAGGACGAGTCTAAATGGAATAAGTTGTCCACTTTACCGCCCTATATATTTTAGTCTTTGTGCATGTGCTGCACAGTGAACACGCCATTCAAATGATAAGAAGCTTTTGAGTTTTTATGCCATTTCAATTTATATAAAGTTTTTCTATGTTGAGATCCATATTGTGACCATCAACTTCCATGTTGAGATCCAATTCCGCCTTCTCCTACATCTTGATATACAGTATAAATTTTTTTTAGAACACACTTTTGATTGTAATCTCTTAGTTTCCAATCAAGAGCAATGTTTGTGCTAATTTCCATTGTAATTTTAGTTTCATGAAAAATGCTAGAATCATTTTGATTGTAGTATCTAATTTCAAGAATAGACTTCTTGTACCATTAGTTATGATTTGTTGATCATTATTATGATAAATATTAACACAACTTAAATTGTTTTTATTGTGTATTAATTATTTTCATTTTGTTTACTATAGAAAATTGATTTGCAATATTAATATAATAAATTAAATAAAAGTAGAAATGAACAATATTTATTGCAATATGGAAGTTCTCACTAATTAGAGAGGGAAAAGAAATGTTACTCTTGTAAATTTGTGAGGGAATTAGGATGTCACAAGTTTGTGACGGAATAGATCTCTCATAAATATTGTGACGAAAAATTATTCTCTCTAAATTTAATTTTTTTAAATAGTGTTTATATAGTAGTAGATATTATAAAATCACTAAAAACTATAAATATTTAAAAATAAATATATCAATATGATAAATCTAATACAATCATAAATTTGATGAAATCGCCGTAAATCAGACTCAGTAAAATATAACCTTGAACTATTGGACTCATTTGAATTACAATTTTAAAATATTTATAATTTTATTACCTATTAGATTTTAACTAGTTTCTAACACTTCATTAATATTTTTCAACTTGATTGTAAATGAGAAATCATATTTTTGAACACCCAAATTTGGAACAATAGTGTCCTTTGTTAATTTGGAGTGCTTTTATGGATTCTTGAATTTTGTGCAAGTATATAAATTAAAAAAAGTAAGTAAGAGATAGATATAGATGCGTACGATGTTATATACGGTGTCTGAAATTTTGGTGTTCAAATAACACCTCTCACTACAAATATATATCACATATAGAATGAGTTCTATCTTTTGAATTCTCTTAAAAAATATCAATTGCAACATCTTAATATTTTTTATCAAATAAAGATAATTATTGATTAAAATTAAAAAATAAAATAAAATATTTTATTATTATATTTATGTGTTAATTAACCGTTTGTATACCCATCAATCATCACAAAAAAAAAATTGAAGGATATAATACAATAACACAAACTCATGCAGAGCATGTAAATTCATTTATGGAGAAAACTTGAAGAGTTAATCATGAAACTTTAAACAAACTAATGCAAAAAAACTATACATTGAATAAATGTAAATTTATGATTTTGTTTTACATTAATAAAAAAAGTAACTTTAAATATGTTCCATATTTTGAAATTTTTTTTTGGAATAATCAGGTATTAAATTTTTCCCCGTAAATAACCATGTTTCAGAGAAAATTACGCAAATAACCATGTTTTAGAAAATCCCATAAGGAATGAGCCAACCCAATTGGTGCATGCACCTTATTTTAAAGGGGAGGCGCCATCTCACTTGGCGCCTATGTCTAAAAGGCTTGCCCTAAGCCAAGTGAGATGGCGCCTTAGTGCAAATGGCTGACAATTTTTGCATTTTTTATTTTATATGCGGTACGTTACGTAAACGATATACGATCAAGAAAATTGACTTTTTATTTACACAATATGATTACACACATAACGATTACATAAAAAAAATAGATTAATCAGTGGTCCCCCGGAACCCGGTAATGACCCCCGGTTCCGCATCCCCGTCCTCGCCTTTCCCATGTTGGGTTTTGTCGCGTTTCCTGTTGTGGCAGGGTCGATGGCCCAACAAAGTCAATGCGTTCCAGATCCATGAAATCGGTCAGATCTCCATATCTAGAAGATCCGCTTTGGTACAGTCAGTTACCCATACCCTCAAAGTTTGGTCGTGTTGGTGGTGGGTAGGGTTCCATGGTTGGTCTGTAGCACTGGTCGTCTGAGTACGGGGGTAGAAAGGAAATGGATCTTGGGGTGTTTGGTATTGGGAATGTTTGGTGCTTTGGTGATGTGGTGGTTGATGGTAAGTTGGGTCAGTTGGTTCATAATCTTCGGAAAATCCCAGATCAGGGCTAAGGTTAGATGTTGAGGGGCCCATATTGGGATATGTAGAAGACTGGAATTGTGTGTGGGGCATGCGGGTGTATTGGTATTGTGATTGAAATTGTGGTTGAGTGTGAGGCATATGGGTGTATTGGTACTGAGGTGGTGATTGTGGTTGGTTGTGGGGCATGTGGGTGTAATCGTATTGTGGTTGGGTGTTTGTGGTTCTGTTTCGTCGGGGAGGTTGGTGGGAGGTTGATGTGTGTTAGGTTTGTTGTTGGGGAAATGAGGGTTGTGCCCATTGTGTTCGTGGGTCAACCAAATACCTTGGATGAGACACGTGCATTTTTGGGGTACTAACCGATCTGTACCAAGCTAAATACTGATCCGTGTGTCGCATATTACCATGGTTGAGGAAAACTGGGAATTGCAAGACATGTCGGTGACGCCTCTGCCACATCTTACACCATTCTGGAGAAATTTTTTTCCAGTTGGTAAGACCCTATTGGGCGTCGACCCTTTTAAGATACCACGAGGACAAACAAGTTGGATCGCATGGTATCTCTTGATGCATTCCAAATTGCATCTTGACACGGTCACTGTGGTGCATCTCCATAATATTGAATCGTATGATTGCAGTCTTTACGCTCTAAATTGTTGCATCCTCGGAGTTTGGTTCATGGTCCAAACCCAAATATGGTCTCTAGACAAACTGCGGATAAAATTAAATCAGCTTAATGAAAACGTAATAAATAAATAATTTAAAAGTAGAAAAGTTAAAAGGTATGACGTACATCATCCGAGCCAAGGTGATCCAATAGATTGCGATATAGAGTGACATTGAATCTTGGATTCTTGTTGTAATCCATACCCCTCACGCAGTACCTAAAGGAATTGAAAAATATTTTATTTTTATCATATATTTGGTGAAGAGATGAATAATAATAAATGATATAAATTAATGACTTACTTTGTTGCGTATGGGAAAACGAATGTGTTGTTGTTGATGGGGTTTAGGGACTCCATTCTCCACCAACCCCATGCTTGAAGTAAAAAAGCGCAGCCATAAAATGTACATTTTGTCTTGATTGCATTTTTACACAAGAAACTGTATAGATGGGCTAAAACAGTAGAACCCCAACTATACTTTCTAGTTTTTTCAAAGTCTCTAAGTAAATTTAAATACATAAATTTACACTATTTCCCGTACTTTCGAGAAATAAAAAGGTTCCAAATAGTATCATTATATAATTTCTAGCTTTTATTACCTTAGCTAGCTCAGGGGAATTTTCGTTCAATTCCAGAGTCGCATAATGATTTTTAAGCTCAGTAAGTAGTATACCCTAACCTCTCGCACCACCACCTTCAACCATATCCCTGCCCAACGATTCTTCACACAAAGAATTGGGTTGTTGAACCGACCCGTTAACCGCCTTACCGTTGACAGGGAGACCCAATAACATGTACACGTCCTCTAGTGTGACGGTGCATTCACCTATTGGTAGATGAAATGTATGAGTCTCTGGTCTCCACCTTTCCAACATTGCAAGTATGAACTTTGAATCAATCGTGCAGTTGGAGATCTTTATAACGTTTCTGAAACCTGCGTATTCGAGATAAGGTACGATCAACGGGTCGAGAGCAAGGTAGTTGTGTGACTGGATTTTGAATCTTTTAGTATCCTAAGTTAAGAATGTAAAAAGTGTAAGAGTCGATAAGATAAATAAAGCATTAATAGAAGTATGAAAAATGTATAAGTATACAAGAAACTACAAACGCTACAATGTTGTCCCTTGTGCCTCTGTGAGAATTACCCATTGTGAGAAAAGCCATTGTTGAATTTTTCTAAGATTATGAAAGAGTTTGAAATTGTATGGGATTATGAAAGAGTTCGTAGAAGAGAGTGAGACGATTATGGATGAAATAGAAGTATGTGAGGCTCTGTATTTATAGGAAAATTTTTATCATAGAGTAAGTGAGGTGGTTTGTGGATGCATGCATGCATGATAAGTGTCACTCTTGCAGTGTAGGTGCAGGCTAGGTGGCAGCTTTGGGAAAGGCATCTTTGCATGCATGTAACACGATTGGACGTGAAGGGAGACGCCATTAGACTTGGAGAATGAGTACAAAAATGAAAGGTGTCTCCATCCATGTTGGCGAATAAGAGGTGGCATGGGTTGCAGTGTAGGTGCAGGCTAGGTGGTAGCCTCGGGGAAGACATCTCTGCATGCATGTAACACGATTGGACGTGAAGGGAGGCGCCATTGGACTTGGCGAATGAGTATAAAAATGAAAGTTGTCACCATCTCTGTTGGCGAATAAGAGGTGGAATGGGTTGCAGTGTAGGTGCAGGCTAGGTGGAAGCCTTGGGGAAGGCATCTCTGCATGCATGTAACATGATTGGACGTGAAGGGGGCGCCATTGGACTTGGCGAATGAGTACAAAAATGAAAGGTGTCGCCATCCCTGTTGGCGAATAAGTGGTGGCATGGGTTGCAGTGTAGGTGCAGGCTAGGTGGCAGCCTTGGGGAAGGCATCTCTACATGCATGTAACACGATTGGACATGAAGGGAGGCGCCACTGGACTTGGCGAATGAGTACAAAAATGAAAGGTGTTGTCATCCCTGTTAGCGAATGAGAGGTGGCATGAGTTGCAGTGTAGGTGCAGGCTAGGTGGCAACCTTGGGGAAGGAATCTCTGCATGCATGTAACACGATTGGACGTGTAGGGAGGCGCCATTGGACTTGGAGAATGAGTATAAAAATGAAAGATGTCGCCATCCCTGTTGGAGAATAAGAGGTGGCATGGGTTGTAGTGTTGGTGCAGGCTAGGTGGCAGCCTTGGGGAAGGCATCTCTGCATACATATAATACGATTGGACGTGTAGGGAGGAGAATTAGAGGTTGTTTATTAGTTGTTTATTCAAATTCAGTACAACCTATTTAATCCTACATTTATAAAAACACTTCTACACTTAATCACTCAAACACTAGAACATTCAAAAATTCAAGCAATTAACTCAAAGACTTAAACAATCAAACACTTAAACCTTCAAACCTTCAAACAATCATACACACTGGCCTCTGCACCCCAATATGTGATCAGTGCACATTTCAATGGTGAGACATACATTTGTCCCACCTCTGGGTTTTTGTTTAGAGAAACTGAGAACATCCGATTTTGTTTAAACAAGAAAGCCAATTTCTTGTATTTCAAAAAACAATTGGAGGCCAAACTTGGACGAGGTCCTGTGACACAAATATTTTATCAGAATCCAGTTTTTTTTGTAACAAACAAATAATATTTTATAAGGTTGAGGTTCAAGATGATGAGGACCTTCAGAATATGTTTTCCAGTCATGAGTATTCTGGGTACGACTCTATTGAGTTGTACATTATGCTGCGAGAGCCTTAGATATCACAAGTGGTTAATCCTCTGGAGACCGAACAAGCAGAAGTAGATGTTGTTGACGATGAAGAAGAACATGACGAGTTGGAGTTTGACGACATGGTCAACGATGATTCTGAAGACGATGGGATACCTAGTATACCTTCAAACGAGATCTACACACCACCTCCGCACATGAAAAACTTCAACATGGGCGGAGATGAACCATCATCTGATTTATTTTTCAATCCGTATATGCAGTCGGATGAAAACTTAAAAGAGAAAGACAAATTTCGTAATACAGAAGAATGTATCCGAGCCATAAAAAAATTTCACATGCTCAACTCGGTCGATTTTAAGATAGACCGTGTAAATCCAGAAAGGTACAAGATCAAGTGTATCCACCCGGATTGTATGTTCAAGCTCACTGCATAATACAGATTAAGAGGTGATTGTTGGGTCATAGGTTCTATGTCCACCCACACGTGTGTTAGTTCTAATCAACCATAGGATCATCAGAAACTAAATTATGATCTCATATGTCAAGAAATCCTAACCCTCGTCAGTAATGATCCATCATTGAAGGTGAACACATCACTACGGTATTTAACTATACTCTGTCTTACCGAAAGGCGTGGTTAGAAAAGACCAAGGCGATTGAAAAGGTATATGGAAACTGGGAGGAGTCATACAAAGAACTTCCTCGCTACATGAATGCACTTCAAACTTATTCTCTGGGTACTGTTTACATTCTGGAAACACCACCAGCATACGCCCTAAATGGTAGTCAACTCACCGGAAATGGAATATTCAGTCGAGTGTTTTTAGGCTTTTCAACCTTGCATCACAGGGTTTGCGTCATGCAAACCAATTATTCAAATTGATGGGACTTGGTTGTATGGTAAATACAAAGGCACGCTACTGATGGCAGTTGCACAAGATGGCAACAACAACATATTCCCAATTGCCTTTGCCCTAGTCAAGGGAGAGACTAGTGGTGCTTGGAGCTTCTTTCTCAAGAATCTCCTAACACACGTGGCTTCTCAACCAAATCTCTGTTTGATCTCTGATAGACATGCATCTATTGAGAGTGCATATAACAATCCTGCAAACGGTTGGCATGATCCTCCTTCAACGCATGTCTATTGAATTAGACATATCGTTAAAAATTTCACGAGGGAGATCAAAGACAAAGCTCTTAGGAAAGCAGTTATGAATGTAGGATATGCACTGACACAACCTACATTCAAATATTATCGCAACAAGATCCAATTGTGAAATTCGGATGCCGGTAGATGGATCGATAACATTCCGGTAGAAAAATGGACTAGGTCATACGACAATGGACAAAGATGGGGCCACATGACAACAAATCTAATTGAATCCATGAACGGGGTATTCAAAGGCATATGAAACCTCCCAGTAATTGCTTTGGTTAAATCAACATATTTTAGGATGGCTTCGTTGTTTGCCAAAAGAGGTGAAATATGGAATGTTGTGTTACAATCTGGACAACTATGGAGTGAAAGCTGCATGAAGTATATTAAGGCAGAAAGTGCCAAAGCCAACACCCATCTGGTTATACGGTTCGACCGACACAGCCACAATTTCATTGTCAAAGAGACTATCGACCACAACAAGGGGCTGCCAAGACAAGAGTATATGGTTATACTACCTTCTCGTTGGTGCGATTGTGGCAAGTTTCAAGCCTTTTGTATGCCTTGCTCTCATGTCATTGTTACGTGTGCCTATACTCATCAAGACGCATTACAACTTCTGTCTCCCATTTACAAATCTGAAACCTTACTCAACGTATACAACAACAACTTCCCTTTGGTAGAAAAACCTGGTTATTGGCCTGCATACGACGGTGAAATAGTATGGCACAATAACCAAATGCGAAGGAATAAAAAGGGTTATCCCAAAAGTAAGCGCATCACAACTGAAATGGAATCCCTTGACAAGTTGGAAAGAAAGTGTGGTTTATGTCGTCAGGTCGGACACAATCGCAAAAATTGTTCGACTAGGGATACTAGCTCAACCACATAAAAATTGTATTACAAAACATATTTACTTTTTTAAGTTGTAAACATTAGGGTTTTTCATTAACAACATTTGTTACAATAAACCTTGCGCGAACAACAAATAAAACACGATAAACCGTCTACGAAATTACAACCGTTAAAACAATTTCATCTGACCCATGCATCATCAACATTACGTTACTGTCTGTTTTGACTTCCTCCAACCAAAAATTAGGTCTTCATGTCGCAAGTGAGGTGATGTTCTTCTCCGCTGGATCCTTCTAATTTGTTCTCCATCCTCGATGTCTCCCTCTAGCCATCGCATCAACTCCCTCTTCAGACGATCCATGGAGTGAATGTGCCAGAATTTCATTTTTATCGAAGGATTTATGGCCGAGAAAATAACATAACCATCTCTGGTAAAAATCATGGGTGATGTCATGACGCAAATAACAGAGAAAAAAATAAGAGGACAGTGCGAGAAAGTGTGAAGAATAACGGAGAAACAGACGAATTATTTATAAAAAAAAGCATTTTGCCCTAGGAGCGAAGTGAGATAGCGCTTCCATTCACTTTTAAAGTGCATGCGCCATATCACTTGGCTAAATGAGAGAGCATGTGCCAAGTGAGATGGCGCCTAGGGAAAAATTCTAGGTGCATGCGCCAACTGGGTTGGCTCCTCCCTTGTGGGGTTTTCTGAAACATAGTTATTTATGTAATTTTCTCCGAAACATGGTTATTTACAATTTTTTTAAATACCTAATTATTCCAAAAAAAATTCCCATATTTTGGTCACCTAGAACAATCCTTAATATCAACCAATTTCAAGTAATAACAACACTAAAAAGTAAATTATGAAATACAAAGACGAAATCATACAACTCAAGAACAATTATGTATTTGAAAACAAAAAATAGAGACATAAAATCTACATCAATCTGGACCTAAAACACAAACTTTAAGGAAACATTTTTAAATAAGAAAGCATATTCACATGGAGTTTCCTTTTATGAGAGTATTCACACGTCAATTTTCATAGGATATATTATCTCTATAATTTTCATCCAAGGGATTATGCCCCCAAGAAGTAGTAGAAATCATAGCTGCTATCTGTTGTTGGAAATAATTTATATTTTAAGATTTTTTGTTAACTAAGTTTGTTAGAAGATATTTTAATATTTTATTATACCTTAATATTATGTATAAATAACCTAATAATAGGTAGTTCAATATATTCACTACTCTTTATTTTGTAGCTGTCATTTAATATATTCATTTTGTCTTTCATCTCTCCTTTGTGCACCAACAATTGGTATCTAGAGCTCCGGTTCAAAATCTAGGGGGAAACACAGAAAACACGAGTGAACAGTGAGGTGTTGTATGATTGAGAATCACATTTTTCTGATTCTGTGGGATTTGGAAAACACTGTGTGTTAGTGGGTTTTGAGTGAATTGCACAAGGTTGAAGATGAACGGAAACGTCAATATCTGTTTCAAGCTTCTAGTGTTTGATGGCAAAAATTGGAATCATTGGAAGATCCAGATGCATGTGTTGTTAGGTTCTCAAGATGTGTTAGACCTTGTCACTGATGGCTATGCTTCATTATCAGCAGACGTGACGGAGGCATAAAAGACAACGTAAAAGGAGATAAGGAAGAAAGATTAAAAAGCATTGTTCTACATCCATCAGTGTGTGGATGCGAATGTGTTTGAGAAGATTGTTGACTCTGAAACAACAAAGGTTACATGGAACACACTGGTCAAATGTTACGCTGGCGATGCATCAGTGAAGAAGGTGAAGCTTCGGTCCATGAGAAAGCAATATGAGAATCTCAGCGAGAAGGTTTCTTAGTACATATCTAGAGTGATTCTGATCACTAATGAGATGAAAGCTTGTGGAGAAACCCTTTCTAAACAAGTAATTATAGAGAAGGTATTGAGATCTTTAAATTCTCAGTTTGATTACATTTTGGTAGCAATTGAATATTCCAAAGATTTGAGAACCATGAGAGTTAAAGAGCTGCAAAGTAGTCTAGAGGCGTATGAGTTGTGTATGACTGAGAGAACTTTTGAGAGGAAAGTAAAGCAGCAGGCTCTGAAAGAAACTTCTGGTAATAAGTATCACAAGTAGACTTGGTCAGAAGCCAGAAAGAAAACTAATGGTGGTCAGAGGTCAGAAGCCTCAACCTCTGATAGGAAGAAGAATGTTCAAAAGTGAAAGGAGAACTCTGATAAGAAGAATGTTCAGTGTTCCTGTTGCAAGAACTTTGGCCACTTTGCTAAAGGTTGTTGGTCAAACAAAGAAGAAGCAAAAATAACCAGAGGAGATTCGGATGATGAATTTGTGCTATTGATGTCTTATGAATCTGATGAGTAACTTGTGAAATTTTCATTTTCTGATTATGAAGGGGAAGAAGATGACTATGAATATTCTGACTCTAAAGGGGTGTTTGAATATGAGTCAGAATCATAAAATGATGCTGAAGATTCTGAAGATGAGTCAGAATCTGAGATTTTTGAAGATGAATCAGAGTTAGAAGATGGCTCTGAAGCTAAAGACAAGTCAAAATCTGAAGGTGATTATGAGTCTAAAGAAGAATCGGAAGATGGATCAAAATCTGAAGAATATTCTATTTCTGAAGATGAGTCATAACTTGAAAGTTCTTAAGAAGAGCTAGATTCAGAAGATGAAGAATCTTCTGGAGACTCTAAAGGTGAGTCAGACGGTGAATCTGATTCTGATCCAGATTTTGATGATGATTCAGAATCTGGCGGCGATGTTGCAGTGTTATAGCGGCAAGAAAAAAGTAAATTATTAATTTACCGGGTGATATTTAGGTTATATTATATTGTGTCCACTGAGATTGGTTATTGAACCTTCGTTCGACAAATCATTCATTAATGAGTTTAGAGATGAATCGGTTGAAAAGAAAAGTATCAACAGAAAATAAATGTAAACAAAAGAAAAAAACTAAGTAAGAACTTATCAAGCCTACATATAATCTACTCATCACAGACTTAAATCTATCGAACAGTTACATTCAACCTAACAATACTCATTAATGTCACTACATATCACTCACAACCTAAGTCATTTCTAACCCAAATCGAGAGACCGACTGTATCACCATGGAAATGATCTCTCTACCTCCTCAACAACATAGAAGACAACTATATAATCGCATTAACAACCCCTCGGCACAACACAACCACACATAGGCATTAAGCTTTGATACCCAAGTAGATGTGAGCTCTAAATTCATCTCTAGAGTTCAAAAACTAACAGATAATCATCCTAGATAAGAATCTAAGCGGTATATGTCTATAACAACTCAAATACCTAGCACAGCAAAAATCCAGGACAACAATCAACAAAGATTTGTAAAGCAAACTTTATATAACGCCATGGACGACAAATATACATAAGTTCAAAGTAAAATCATATACAAAATCCAACCAAAGAGAAATACACAAAGAGGAAGAGAAATGAACCAAAAATCTCTCGGTTTGTCAGCACCGATTGATGATCAATCCACCCCGGATCATCCGTATGCAAGCTCCGAAGTTGTTTTCTAAGCTAATCCACTATAAAAATGAGGTTAATGGAGTTTGGAGAACAAAAATCACCCCCAAAACCATCACCAAACAAAAATGAAAAAAAAATGAAATATAAACAAATTTTGTTCCGCACGCGTCGCCCGACGACATAAAGCTTCACTCAGCGACGACTTTTATACACTTGGCCCAAACTGCACCACGTCCTCAACTGAAACAAATATCTATTGTCACCCGACGACAGACTCACGTCGCCTGGCGACTCTCCTTATTTTTTCCTGGAGACCTAGACGCAAAGCAAGGCAGAGGCAACATCAAAATTAGCCTATAAATTTCACCCGACGGTAGGAATTTCGCCTGGCGACACATGAAAGTCTAGCAACTTTTGTTGCTTCCACTGCATAACTTCCAACGGCTCTCTCTTTTGCCTTATTCCTCTATTGATCCAAAAATGCATCTTGGAGCTTTTATTCCTCTTTCTCCAACAATGCTCAAATACATACAAAACATATATAAAACTAGTCAACTGATACAATATATACTCAAAACACAACTAAACGTATTTACAACAAAAAGCGGGGTTATTCAACTGATATTAACAACAACGAGTCGATAAGTGCAACAAAAAGTATATACAAAATAACTACACTTTTGCACTTATCAAACTCTCCCCAACTTGAATCATTGTTTATCCTCAAACAAAGTCAAATAACCCAAAGAACAAAGAATGATAAACCAAAAAATCACAAATCAATAGGTTTTGAAAACAGAAAACAAATGCAATGATTCAAATGAAAAATAGTACACACAAAGTAAACACTTACCACTAAACTACGACGATAACATAAATACAAAACAAATACTAAATACAAAAATCCAGCCAAACATTCTAAAACAATACTAGTTCACAAATGAATCACACCTAGCAAACACAATCATTGGTAGACGAAAAACACACAAAATGGAGTATTTTCACTCATCCAACAATCTTGCAAATAATAGACTAAATTATGCATTCATCCAAAAATTTACATTGAAAATATAAAAGCAAAAATCTCAAGGGCTTTTCAAGGTTGTAATGTAGTCGGGTAAAAAAACAAGTGATAAGTCCTAAAGCTAATCAAAACAAAAACTTACCTAAACCTAATGGAGTAATTACTTCTATAAAGTTTCAAACAAAATAATTACAATCACATTTATTCTTCATCACAAGTTTCACACCAACACACATCACTTCTTAACACAACATTATTCCATACTCTTTTTTTTCTTTTTCAAAGCTTTTATATTTTTTTCCTTTCTTTTTCTATCACTTTTTTTTTCACTTTTTTTTCTTTTTTTTTTCCAACGTCATAGCAATCAACCAATAAATACACAATTATTTTTCTCCCCAACTTGAATTCAACCAACATCTTAGTAAATACTCCCTACTTTCTAAGGCAAGTTAGAATTTCAAACCAAAACAACAATTGAGGATTCAAGAAAACAACGAATCAACATCCATGCAAATAGGTGAACTAAACACTCACAGACAAGTATTTAGCAAAAACAACATGGATATCAATAAAAAGATCAAAGGGGTTACTAATGATCATACACTCAAAAGGTGAATTAAATATTTGGTTAGGTAGTTGTGCTCAAAATGAAACAAGAATGCCTTGATCCTTTTCTTGCATTCATACAATTAACACAAAACAAAATATTAAGCATAATAAAATCCAGTTAAAATAAGAATTGTGGCCTCCAGCATATGTGAACAATGGAAAGGTACCTCACAAAAAGAGTAGGAACTAAAGTGATTCACAAATGAATAATTATACAAAAGAATGAATGGCATAAAAGTTATAAAAAGTCTTGTAGCGGTAAAATCAATGAAGTCGCCACCAAGTATTTATTTATCCCACATAAAGGGAAAGGAAAATCATCGAAGAAAAACCTAAAGGGGGAGATCAAGGTCTTGCGACCGAGATCTCGGGTACGAGAGTAAATTACGTGAGGGGGAGGTATTAACACCCTTAACGTCTGTAGTACTCTATGAGACCCACTCTTGTTGTTCTAATTAAATGGTGTGTTAAATCTAATGCTTAAGAGCTAAAATAAAAATTCAAAGAGGGAATGCATGTAAAGAAAAAACAGGGAAAAGAAGGAAATGTTTACAAATTTTCGCTTGGCTGAGCCCCGTGACCAGATGCCTATGTATCCCTTTTTAAGAATCAAAGCGTTGTAGTTCGACTCACATGTTTCTATTTGTTTGTATTTTTTAAATGAACAGTATTAAATGCAATCATTCCACCGCTGCTCGGCCATCAGAGACTCACACACTGTAGTGGAAAGGAATCAACACATTCTTAGAAGAAAAAAAGCCTAATGACAAAAATAAATGGATTGGTTGGTATTTTTTTACCATGAGAAGGATTTTTGTATGCTTAGCATTTTTTATACATTTTCCAAGAAAAAGAAGTTTTAGTTTTAAATGCAATTATGCAAAAAAGGAAGAAAACACCTAAGCGAGACTAACCTATTTCTAACCTAGTGTTATCATACAATGATGGCCCTATGTCAAGGATGGAAAGGGAAATCTCTACCCTATGTTAGCATGCATGAATAACTATCCTAATGTCTAACTCAAAATTCATCCTAATCGAGTAACCCAAATGGAACATGCAAAGATCGAAGTCGTTATCTCAATTCTAATTGAGTGACATCATCGATCGTCAACAAAGGAAAGTAAAAATCTTAAGGGGAGCATGCAAAAGATCGAAGTTGTTATCTCAACTCTAATTGAGTGACATCATCGATCATAAACAAAGGAAAGTAAAAATCCTAAGGGGAGCATGCAAAAGTTCGAAGTCGTTATCTCAATTCTAATTGAGTGACATCATCGATCATCAACCCATGGAAACAAGCACAAACACAATTAGCAAATAAGTGCAGAATGCCTGCTACAGGTCTTTAAATAGAAACTTCAAGCGCACACTCTTTATTTCCTACTTCTCATGATATCTAGAAAGCAATAAAATGCGGAGAGATAAATTGGGAGAAGTATAATACCAAACGAACAATAATATCCGCAAAAAGCACAACCAAAGCAAAGAAACCCGGAATACTTCGTGCGAGCTGGCATCAACAAACCAAAAAGGCAGAGATCGAATGCTCAGAATAAGTGTCGAAGCATCACCGATGTAAAAATAAATCACAATCATAAATTCAAGCATGTTCGTATATCGCACACTAAACCTGCATAAAACTCAAACCTCGACCAGCAGAAGTGAAGTACAAGTCTCAAGTAATCAAAAGATCAGGAATTAATTCCCAAAATCAAATAAAAGTCTAACAATTTTTTTATTGATTTTGTAGTTTTTTTTATCATATAAAAAAGTCCTAAATTCAATTTTTTTGTTTTATTATATGTAGTATTATATTTTTTATTAAGAAAATTGGAAGAAATTTAAACTAAAAGAAAAGCTAAAAAAAACAAGAACTTAAAAAAAATAGAGGGGTAGAAATCTAGACGACATGGGTATGAATCAAGTAAAAAGTTTAGACACTGAAGGCCCCCATTAGAGTCCAGGAAAGCTACTTTTTGTTTCAATTTCTTCTTGCTGCACAAAAACATCTGATGGGCTTAGGGGGGAATTGTGATCCGGTCCAAACAATCAATATCCATCAAGTTTTTTTATTTATTTTGTTTATCACCTTCATTATTAACAGAAAAAAATATAACAAAAAAAAAGAACTAACAAAATGTGGAGCAATTAGGGTTAAATTTGGGAGTGTCCCTTCAACTTCTCACGTGAAAAACACAATAGCTTATTCTCTTCCTCATCCTTCAGATGGTGTGCTTCTTATTATTCACCACACTACAGTAGCGACTCCCTTCCACCTTCCTCTGTTTTCTTTGTCTCGTTCGTCTCGTCTCAGATTCGTTTGCCCGTGATTTCGTCTCAAACTTCTCATCTCTTCATCAATTCAATAGAACAACAAAACACATTATATTCTAATGGAAGAGATTAAAAGTGTTACCTACCGGAGACGAGTCTGATTCTTCTTCAATAGTAATGAAAAGATGAGAAATCCATAGGTAAATTCTTCACTCTTGTCTTCTTTTTCTCTTCTTCGTGTGCCTGTTTCTCCGTGCCTTGTTGTTGTTCTTGATTGCGTGCATTTTGTGTGATTCAATGCATAATTGTGTTGTGGTTGATGATTGAAGCATATTTGTTACTTGTCGATGATGATGCGATGCAGAGGTGTCAAAGATGAAGCATGATGCGAATTTCTTTTACCAATTGAAGGATATTGAGAGGATGGCGATGAAGAATGAAGGAAGGTGCAGAAGAAGTTTCAGAGAAGAAGGAATTGATGATCGAAGGTTGAAGATGAAGATGGTCGAAGATTTTAAAGTGAAGATTATGGTAATGAATGTTTAGAGATTTCAGAGAGAGAAGAGTAGAAGAAAATTCGTTCTTGTAGGGTATTAAGAAGGTTGAAGATGAAGGTCATAATTCAAGCGTGGAAGAAAGAAATTTCAGAGGTGAGTCTTTTCTGTAATTTTTCTGTTTTCTGCATAATCTATCCTCTTTGATAATTCTGTTATGATTCTGTTATATAGATTGAAGTGAGAAGTTCTTAGCCATTTTATCTTGATAGAGTTTGTTATGGCATGGAGGGCAGCAATTAGGTAATTTTAAATTGGTTAGGAATCTGTTATTGTTAGTTATAGTTTTCAAATTCTATTATTATGTTTTTTTCTTCTTTTTTTAGAGGGTGAGAAGTGGTTAGGCTAGCTAGTATAAACCGACAGATTCCGTTGTAACTATTTTTTGATTAACTTCTAGGAAGAATTGAAATGAAATTGGTTTTTTTCATTTTCTGCTAGACTGGTTTTCCACTTGGGTTTGATTCCAAACTGTTTTTTGTTTTTGTTTTATGAACTAGTTCTACACTAATGTAAGGCTACACATGGTTTGAAAAAGGTTGCAGCAAGGCATGATTTGGATTTTGTTTGGCTATTTGATTCAGACTGTTTGAGAAAGAACAACAGGTCAAGCTGATGCCACTGGCGCCTTGGAAAGATCTAAGCTAACAGATCTTGCAGGACCAAATGGCAGTGAAATTCCTGATGCTTTGCCTTGAAGGGACCCCGAAGATTGGACCGATTCCTAGAAAATATCAATTGAACTACCATAATCATACAATCTTAAGTTTGAAAGGTTGTTTTATGTTGGTTGCAATGATGTAGTTTTCTGCATATGATAAATTCCACCCGCATCTCTCTTAACAGAAGCATTAGATTCAAGAGCTGCCTTTTTGCTTGAAACCACACATCTTTGCTTGAACTAGAACCAGGATGCCTATGAGATGGTTGTTCATGAATTGTGGGGCTCTGTGCATCTCTTGGAGGCTTTTCAGATGACTTTGTTCCACCCTATTGTTTATCCACATATACATTCCTTATGAACTCCCTTACTTTATCAATGTTGCTTCTATTTGGCCATTGTTGTTCTTGGAAGTCCCAATTTTTCAAATATATTCCCTTGTACGCTGATTACCGCCATTTTGAAGAGCATCAACTTCTTGCAAAGTGAACTTTGACATTGATAATGACTTCACACGATGAGTAAACTCACGATGTATTCCACTGTAAGTTATGAAAACAGAGGCCCAAACTATTATAGTTGATACATATTCGATTCGACGTAAGTTTCATAAGCATCCTAATAATCTTCTCAATATTCTTTGATTTGATCTCCATGTAAGAACTATTAATTCCTTTTTCTTTTGTGTTTTGAGATGATGTTTTGGCCTTGTAAGAGAAACTTTGTCTTACAATTCCTTCTTTTTGAGTATTTTAACTTGCAATGAATTGAGGATATTAATGAACAAAACTTCCTCTAATTTGTACTTTTGACATTCGAAACATCTTCTTTGATTTTGCAATATAGAATAAATCATGAACTTGACATCTTGAATAATGGATGATGAATTTCTTGAAGCTTACCTGAGATCATGTCTTTGACAATTTGATAGAGAATTCAGACGATGAAGGGTTTGGATCAATACTTGAATGATACTTTAATTAAGTCTTGAATAAGTCTTGCTATTTGTGTCAAGTGAATAAATCTTCCATCTTTAAAATGTAAATCTTCTTGGCAAATTACGCCAAAATAGTCACTTGAAAGGAACTTGAATGGAATTGGAATGAATGAGAAATGTCTTAAATTTCAAGTAATTCTCCTTAAAAGGAATTTTCATAGAACGGGCTTGAATTTGAATTGACATTGAATGATATTTGAATCATCTAATTTTAATTCCATAAAAACCATTATACGAATTTTCTTGAATTAATCTGAACTTAATGACATTTCTTGAACGAATCTTCATATCAGCTCCAACAAACCCTTAATCTGAATCTTTAATTTAATCAAAGTTCAAGAAGCAATCCTACTTTGATTCACAACTTAAGCACCAAGAATCATCATGATTTGATGAAATCTCAAATCAATCCTTAACCATTTAACAAATAACCTCACAAGAAAGAAGTCTTTGATTTAATCCTATAAACTTCTTGAAAGTAACGTCTTGTGGAGAAAGCCATTAGGAGAAACCCTAAATGATGATGATGAACTTGCAATAGAGAGAATGATAATACTTGTAGCCTTGAAGAGAAAACCTAGCATAATGAACGATTGTTTGAATACCTAAATATCAATATTCAAGCATGGCATATGGGGTAACCCTGATTCTTTGGACTTTGGTAAGTCTTGACGAAAATGTTATTGTAGCTTAAGGAACCTTGCCAAGGACGATATCAGTGGTACTTGTGATTCCAAAATCCTAGTTTCGCACCAAGAGTGATGAGAGCATTAGTTGAACCATCTTAAGAAAGGTAGCAACCTCAATCCATAGGGCGAAAGCCTAGTGCCATGAACCCATATCTTTAGAAGCTCAAATGAACGAATGGTTTAGAATGTAAATGCACATGATATGATGAGGGATCTTAGGGGTAAAAATTGAGGTATAACAGCTACCCTTATTTAAGTGTCTCCTATCCGGAGATATGAAGGTTAAAATCTTTGTCTCTACACGATTGAATATACTTAAATATAAAACAAACCTTATTTTCGGCCCTAGGATGCCATGTAATGCCCATGATTATGAATGTAAAATATAAACTTCATGCAGATGAACAAGACACACTAGAGAAGCAAAAATAAAATTAACAGACTAATAAAAAGAGTTCGACCAGTGTGATACGGTGGCAGAACCGACTGTTTAATACTGGTTTGCATTTTGCGTTTTTTGTTCGCAAAATATCGCGGTAAGCAAGCGACGCCACCGACTTTTATTTCATCCAATCATAGAAAAGGAAAAAGAACAGAAAAAACCTTTTTTTCGAGATATTCTGAGTACGGGGGGTAGATTATAGAAAGGGAAGGTGTTAGCACCCTTTCTATCCGTAGTTATCTACGGGCTCTTAGGTACTTTCTCATTTTTCAAATTGCTTGTTTGTGTTTGTCTTGAAAATGTTTTACTTCATGATAACCTTTGTATCAGTCCTCAAGGATGTGACGAAGTTGTTTTGAAAATTTGTTTTGAAAGGTGTTTGTGTGAAAAGTTTTTATTGAGCAAGTACTTAAGATTCTACCTACTCGAAAAAATATTGTTCGTTCTCATTTCCTTTAGACAACGCTATCCTACTATTAAAGAGTAGGTAGCACCGTCGTTGGAGTTATAAGGGACATTCGAAAGGGACAAGTACAATCACTAAAGCAATAGTTAGAAAACTTTAGTAGTAACCCTAGAGTCTTAAGATCTTTTCGAGGCAACATTTCCGAGGCAACATTTCCGAGGCAACATTCGACTGGGACGTTTAATCTTTTGGACTAGAGGGAAACCACTAAAATCTCCTATGCTTGACGATTGTTTACCGAAGGCAACCGAAGTGAGGCAAACCCTAGGAGTGAACATGTGCATGTGAACTTTTTTCAGTAATTTAGTCTTTACACATTAGGTGATCTACCGTTTTAAATTTCAAGCATTCTTTTCATACAATCCTATTAGCCATGCATCTAGACAGTTAAAGATTGCGGGAATTTAAAGTGCGAAAAATAAAACCTAGCTATTACAAGGCTTTGGGGAGGGGGATTAATTACATAACCAAAAGTGGGGGAAAAGCGATAAATAAAAACCCTAGTTTTAACTATTACAAACCAATAAGCAGTTACATAATTATGGACAAATAATTAACCAGTGTGCGGCAAATAAAATGCGAGGACGATTGAAATAACCTAAAACCCTAATTGAGAGAAAAAAGTGTTTTTGTGGATTTTTATTTGAGAAAACATTTAAACTAAAAATCAATTATATCTAATTTCTAATTGTTTGTAAATTATGAAAGAAATTAAATTAACCTAATTTTCTAATTAAATTAATTAATTAAAGAAATAGATATTTATGAGAAAAATGACTTTTGATGTATTTTTAAAGAAAATTAATTAAATTATGTACAACTAAAATCCTAAGTCTAACTATTTTTTATTATATAAAAAATATTAAATTACTCTAAATTAATTAAACTAATTAATTAAAAATATTTATTAAAAAAAGATTTTTGTGATTTTGATTTGTTAATTTAATAAAAAATAATTTTTGTATTAATTAAAAGAAAAAGGAAAATAACTAGAGAAAAGAAATTAAAAAAAAGTAATAGAAAAAAATAACCAAATGGGCCTGTGATGAATTGCTGAAGGGGGTGTGAAGCTGAAATTCTTGGCCCATTAAGCTGAGCCCAAGTCAACCACGCTGGATTAGGTGTACCATTGACCTGAAGGTGTATCATACTACTTCACTACAGGCGTTGGATCTGGATTGATCCTAAATCCACTGGTCAGGGATTGCTAGCGCGTGATGGATGGTTGAGAGCGTGATATATCTGATTTGTGAAGAAAAAATAAAACAAAGAAATCGTTGGGACCTGGGATCGAACCCAGGTCCTTATACTCACCACCAACGATATGTTGCCAGCTGTGCTAACTTGTTAACTTGTTTATATAATGAAAAAAAAACGTAATAAATAAAATAAAGTAATGGACTAAGAAAGGCGCGCAAGATTCAAATGAACCAATGGTAGGCTGCCACATATTATCTTCTCCATGGAACCGTCGTATTAGGTTATGACCTTTACCGACAGACACTTTTCATTGCTATTTCCCTGCGCAATTCAAAAACTCACCAAACGCAATATAAATGAAATTGGATACCAGGGTTCCATTGGTTATGATGTCACGGTCATCATGGTATCTTGTTGGAGGTTTAATTTTACCTGTATACAAAGACCCTAAAACTCATGTAGAAACCCTAACAATGGCAGATGCGTGTAAAGGCCTCAAAAATGCAATTAAACCATGCAATCAGCTTGAAAACATGATAATGATCACAAATATAACAGTTAAAGGTGCTAATGATGCGTAAATTGTAATAATCGAATTTGAAAAAAACCTTGCAAACCGTGTGAGGTGTAGATATGAATTCTGGGCGTTTCAGACCTTGCAAACGGTTGGGATGGCTTCAGTGCACGCCCAGGATGTGATGGCTGGCCTTGAATTTCTCTGAAAGGTCCTCTAGACTGAAAACTGAACATCACTTGTTGTCAAGATTTTTGAGTTTGTTCTCTGGTTTTTCAAGGCTGCAAAACCCTGTCTCTTTGATCTATAATTGTTATGCACTTATAGTAGACTGAATTAGGTCAATAAAATTGGCATGAATCTTGAGAAATAATGGAAATTGGATTTGATTTTCTCTTGTATGATATATTTCTAAAACAAGCTTCAATCCAATCTTTTTCAATCCAAATTCACTTTGCACGAATTGGCTGGCATGTTAGTTGTACATGGACTCAAAGTGTGCATAAAAAATCAAGGATTTGATTTTATTTCATTATTTTACTATTTTATATTGATTTGTTTTGATTTAAATGAAATAAAATCAAAATAAATAATAAAAATAATAGAATAATAGGTGGAAAATCTCAGGGGTCTTGGGTCCCATTAGAAACAAGTTTCAAACAAGAAAACATGGGCCCCTTTGGAAAAAATACAAATTTGATCAATGTTGACTTTTGACAATTTTCCAAAAATTGCCAACTTTGACAATGCATATCTCTCTCAATTTTAACCCTAGGAGGGTGTTCTTGGACTTTTTAGAAATCTTAGGGTTTCCCCTAACCATCCCTTTTGGTTTCATTTCAATTGGGTCTTCCATGTTCATGTAAGAAGTTTGACCCAAAAGGTGTTTTTGTTGACTTTTCAAAAGGACCTAGAATGTAGAAATTCATATCTTTTGATGAGTGCATATTTTGAACTTTTGGGATGAATATGAGTTGTAGGGAATTGCATCCTCTTCAAAATAAGCTTTGGGTGGAAAATTTCTGATAAAGCATGTGGAAGTTATGCTTGGTCAAAATTGGGTTGACTTTTACTAAGAAACCCTAATTTAGCAACTTTTGGTTTTTGAAGAATTTGGAGCATTCCTTGAGGAATAATGATCAACCCTTGATAAAATGATGGATATAACTTCAAAATGTTTATGTTGACCAAAAATCTTGAAGTTTGACTGTATGTGGGCCACAGTTGACTTTTGACCTAATATAGTCGATACCCAAGCATCTGAGCAGTTGACTGCGAAAACTTCTTGTGCAAGGCATGAAACTTGACATGTAGGGTCTTGAGAACATATTAATACCATGGAGAACGTATGAGGCCTTTGTGGTTCACCTGTCCTGATGAAAATGGAAATCTTAATTTGAGGTACACTGCCTTGGGAGAGAGTTTGTCTGGTCCATTCTTGGGCAACCTTGAGCAAATTGAGGATCTCTATGGACATGTATTGAGTAAAATGAGAGAGAAAATTTTGGGGTACGATAGATGCCCCTGTTCAATCTTCTTAAATCTGAGGAGGTAGATTGGCTAGCCTACCTTTCGTGATCTGAAGGTGGAGGATGATTGTAGAGTGCCCAGAAATTTGCACTCGCGTGAAGTGGCACTTGATTTGTGATATTGGGAATGGGCTTACAAATTCCATTTGGAGGTCGATAATGGAAGATTTCCGGAGATGGGATTAAAGATGCCATCCTAGATGCGACGAAGAATTGTTGGAGATGGGCTTAAAGATGCCATCTAGAGAATGTGGATTTCCTGAGATATTACTTTGACGAAAGTCCCTGTTGTTGTTGTTAATGAGGAATCTGCTGAGGTATGTTGATATCTGTCTTGGGAGAAATAGAATTTTAGGAGCTTCATTTGTCCATTACTCTACTAGGGAAATGTGAAACCAATCATGTTTGATTAGGTCCAGGTCTTACAGTGTTGTGGACTACCGTCTGGAGATAAGAGAGAAGGAACCTGGATAGTAAGGTTATGAGAAGGAACCTGGATAGTAGGGTTGCTTCGAAATGAAAGCCTGGATAGTATGGCTGTGAGAAGGAACCTGGATAGTATGGTTAATTCGATATGAAAGCCTAGATAGCAGGGCTGTGAGAAGGAACCTGGATAGTAGGGTTACTTCGATATGTAAGCCTCGAAAGTAGGGTTGTGAGAAGGAACCTGGATAATAGGGTTACTTCGATATGAAATCCTGGATAGTAGGGCTGTGAGAAGGAACCTGAATAGTAGGGTTACTTCGATATGAAAGCCTAGATAGTAGGTCTGTGAGAAGGAACCTGGATAGTAGGGTTACTTCGATATGAAAGCCTGGATAGTAGGACTGTGAGAAGGAATCTGGATAGTAGGGTTACTTCGATATGAAATCCTAGATAGTAGGGCTATGAGAAGGAACCTGGGTAAGGTTGCTTTATGAGGAGTTTGGGTAAGACTGCATCTGACCCGAGAAGGAACCTGGGTAAGGTTGCTTTGGGATAAGTTCGTGTAAAACTTCAGAAGGAACCGGGGTAAGGTTACTTTGAGATAAGTTCGTGTAAAACTTCGGAAGGAACCGGGGTGTGATACGGTGGGAGAACTGACTATGGTTTTGCGTTCGTATTCGCACTTGTGCGGTTGAGCAAGAGTCGCCACCGACTTTTTATTTTATCCTAAAGGAAAGGTCAAAAAAGCACAGCAAAAACCTTTTGAGATATTTCGTGGGTTCGGGGGGTAGATTATGAAAAGGGAAGGTATTAGCACCCTTTTCATCCATGGTTATCCATGGGCTCTTAGTTACTTGGTTTTTTTAGATCACTTGCCTTGATTTTTGATTGCTTGAAAATGGTGTGTGTGTGTGAGCGTTTTGAAAATGTTTTTGAAGAAGATGCCTTGTCTTAGGCGACCAATGTATTTGACTCGTGTTTGAGTGTTTTACAAAAGCGTGTATCTTTTCGAAAAGATGTTTCAAATGTTTTTGAGAGTTTGTTTGAAAGTGTTGTGGATTGGGGTTTTTGAAAGGAAGGCAAGTGTTTTTTGCAAGTTGATCTCAAGTAACTAAGAGTTTTGTCTACCCTATTGTACTCAAAAGGTTTTTATTATGTTTTAACCCCTTTTAACAATTTTGTTCCACCATTGAAATTGATGGACAATCTTGCGTTTAGGAAGTTTATTCGGGACGGGCGCGGGTCATCGTATGGACCATGAATGCAATGGTGCCAAGTGTCTTTGACAATTTGCTTTGAAGGGACTATGATCATTCCGTTTAGGCAACACTTTGAGGGACTTATGATCATTTTGATTTTGTTTTGCCAAAGATTCTCGACGTGCAAGCATGGCCCATTTTGGAAGGCAATATGTGGGATTATCCTAGAGGGTGCAAGTGTGATTGTGTATTGATTTCGTGTATTTGTCTTGTATTAGGTTATCTAGCGTTTGATCTTATGTACATGCAAACCCTAGGTCTAACCATGGTATAATTGAAAGCGGTAAATTGCGAAAATGTAAAATCTACACTATTACATAATAAGTATCCGGGAGTGGGGGTACAAGTTTATGAATGGGGATGAGACTTATAGTATCCAATAAGTTACAACCAAATCGAATTTGCGATCAAATGTAAATGACGAATATCAATAAGATAAACAAATGTGTATAGGAGTAATGTAAATGTATTTGTATTGTGTAAGTGTATAATGTGAAATGTATTGTAAGTGTACAAGTATATGCGTATGTGATTATTTACATGTGCGGAATGTGAATTTAGTGCGTATTAGGGTATTTGTTTTGACCTAAAGAAAAATTAAACGTCTATTTAATTAATTGGTCTTGTAATTTTGTATTTTTGATATGTATGAAAAGAATGTTTTAATGAAAAGAAAATGTTTTCAATTTAACTATATTGGGTATAAAATGTATCTTTATTATTATATACAAAAAGTATTAAATGTCAAGAATTGAATTATGTATATTAAAAAGAAGAAGTGTAATTTTATATTGTTATGTACAAAAGTAAGTGAAAAGAAAATGTTTTTAATTTAATCATATTATGTATAAAAATGTATCTTAATTAAAAGAATAGAAAAGTATTTTCAATTTTAATTATATGATAAAAAAAGTATTTTATTATTTATGTACAAATAAAATTTAAGTTAGATATTTTAGATAAAAAGTGTTTTAATATGTTTTAGTATTAATGTAATATTGTAAAGAATATGCTAAGTTAGAAAACAAATAGATTGTATGAAAAAAATGTTTTTTAAGTAAAAAAAAAGGATTTATGTTAATATGATGATAAATAAAAGGTTTGGAATAGGTTGGCAATGGGCTCAAAGAGGGGGAGGTGTATTAAAATGCTTGGGCTTTAGGTGTTTTAGGAATGCATTAGGCCCATAACTGAACGATCAGTTTTAGGGTTTTGTTTTCATTTCAATTGGGGACAAAGCGTTAGGGTTTGTGAGGCGCGCCGTTCATACTTTTCTTCTTCGTCTTCTTTGTTCGTCTTTCTCATGCCCAAATGCTTCTGAGTCTCACTCGCTCAGGCCACCAACGCCATCAACACCTTCTCTCCAAGGTTAAGCGCGTGACGATTCATTCAAGGTTTAAATTTCGTTTTTTATCTCTTTGGTTTTTAGGGTTTCAATAATTTGTCTTGCATGTTTAGATTTATGTCACGGATTCTGATTATTCGTTCTTTTTTGTTCGAGGGACGAAGAGAAAGATAAAACGAGTTACCTCCGTTGGAGGAGGTGATTAGGAGGCGTTTGGAGGGCCTTTGACGATGGAGGGACGGTGAAGACGCTAGCTTGCTTTGAGACCCTGGTATCTTTGTATATTTCTTTTGTTTATTGGGTTTAATGATGAGTTACACTGAAAACCTTATCCTGATTTACCTCTTTCTTCTTCTCTTTCGCCTTTACTGTCTTCTTGTTGCCTCTTCTTCTGCCTTGTATCGCCTTGAATGATTTGCCTATGATGAAGAGCTTCTTCTGAGGCCTAGGGTTTAGTTGCCCTTGTTGCCTATTATTTTTTCCTCTTCTTCTGACTTGTGTTGCCTTGAGTATTCGTATGCTTGCCTTGAATGTTTGTTGCTGGCCCAATGAGGAACTTAGGGTTCTGAGGGCCTGAGTTGCCTTTGAATATGCTTATATTGCTTCTTTGTACGCTTCTTCTTTGAAACACTTGTGTTGGATGCCTAAAAATGTTGATTGTTTCCACGCCCAGTGATGATTTCTTTCTGAGGGCTTAGAGTTGACCCTAAATGCTTGAGTATGCTTTGGTTGAATGGTCAATGTTCTTGGCCAGGTATTGTGCCTGCTTCAAAGCTTAGGCGGGTTTAGTGTTTGACAGGGTATGTGTTTATCAGTTCTGGCTTTGGGTTTTCAGGCTATTGGCAGGTTAACTGGTTTATTGGCTTGACAGGTTATGAGGTTTGGATTTTAACAGGTTATGATAGTCTTAGCAGGTTCAGGCTAATGCAGGTTTTACTGGTTTTTTGCCTCTTGCTTCAGGCTGGTTTTGATGCTTATTGCTGGTTATGAGCTTAACAGGTTTGATGGCTTGGTGTCCAGGTTTGTGTGTCCCCCCTGTGTTTGAGTTGTTGACAGGTTATAAGGCTTAAAGGTACAGGGTTGTGTGTTTCTTGTTGATGGGCTCAGCAGGTTTGAGCCAATACAGGCAGCAGGTTTTAGTATGGTTCAGGCAGGTTGTTGGTTTTGGGATGGGTTTTGCAAATGGTAATGGTTCTTTTCTGTTTAGGCAGGGTATACATGTTTTAGCAGGTTTTGTTTATGATGGTCTTAGCAGGTTTGGTGGTTATGAGGTTTTTAGGCCATGTATTGCTGGTTTCTGAGCTTTGTGTTTGCTTCAGTAGGTTGATATGTTGAGGCCTCGGCAGGTTATGCTGTGGGATTTTGTATCAGTTCTGGCTTTGGGCTTTCAAGCCATTTGCAGGTTAACTGGCTTATTGGCTTCTTGCTTCAGGATGGTTTTGATGCTTATCAGGTTTGAAGGCTTAAAGGTACAGGCTTGGTGTTTCTTGTTGATGGCCTCAGCAGGTTTGAGCCAATGCAGGTTTTAAAATGCTTATCAGTTTGTATCTCAGTTTGTATTATTTCCCCCCTTCTTTTGTGAAAATTCTGCCTCTCCTATCTCTTACTGTGTTTGTTCTTTTGTATATTTTTTTCTTCCTATCTATGCCTGCCTAAGCCTGAAAACCTGCATCTTATCTCTTCTTTTTCTCTCTCTCAGTACAGTTTAAATATTAAACTATGCTTTTTTTCTGTACTTTTTCTGAAAGGGTCACTTCAATTGGGAAATGATGAAAATGAGTTGCTTGCATATCATACTTTCCTCTGCATATTTGATCTCTTCTTGACAGCTTTTGTGCTTTTTGATATCTTTCAAAATCTTCCTCTTTGATAGCTTTGAGTAGCCTTTTGGATAGTTGCTTTATATTTGGCAGAAAGTTGAGTTTGGACCTTTGGTTTGGACTTGCTGTTTGAGATTTGAAATTTATGCAATTTTGACAATTTTGAATTGTGCATCCAATAAACTCGTCCCTCTTTGTGAACCGGGAGAAATCCCGTGATTTGCAGAGAGGGTTAACTGATCCCAATCAGTGACCCTTAATGATGAATTTCTTCTGTCATTTATTATTTTATCTGCTTTTTGACTTTTCTCCTTTTCTTTTGCAGATGAATATTCGGATGGAGAGGAATAAAGTGAAGCATGAAGAATTAGAAATAAATAGGATAGTTTTCTTTTTATTTAAATTTAAATCAATGTAAAACCAATGTTTGTAATTTAAATTCCAAACATCAATTGTACAGTTAATTTAAAGATAAATAAAAGTTTCCATTATCCAATTTAATTCTATTTTCTCTTTATTGTTTATTTATTTATTTAAAACTCTTTGAATTAAAACAATTGAAAAATAAATTTCAATCACTCAATTTAGAATAATAAATAATTTAAATAAAACAATGTCTTAGTAATTGATCAATTAAACCTGGTATCTCCAAAGCAAATCAACAGTTACTCAAAACACTGATCAGGCGCATTCCCTTTTCACTGATTTTCAACAAACACTGTAAATCCAAACTGCGTATTTCTTTTGACTGGCTCAAACAAAACAACATGAATTCAAACCAACTGCCTCTTTTACTGATTAAATCAAAACAATGCGAATTTAACCCGAATCTCGGAATAACTTGCAAAATGCCGTGGAATTTTAACCTTTCTGAGAATATGTCCATAAAACCTTAATTCCTGATTAAATGCCAACGAACATTCGCCTGATCAAAATTGAGCCAAAATCAACCAAAACCCTAAGCCAACTGTTTGAGAAAATCCAGAGCCCTGAAAAATCAATGAAACCCTAATTTTTGTTTGACTGACGAGAAAAGTCCGTTTGTCCGATTCTTGAGCCAGTTTGAAAAGTCAGGAAATGCCTGAAGCTGAGATTTCTTGTGGAAAAAATGCGAGGGCAAATTTTAGGGTACAACAGTTGCCCCTGTTCAATCTTCTTGGACCTGAAGAGTTAGATTGGCAAGTTTGCCTTTCGCGACTTGAAGGTAAAAGAAGATTGGACACTAAAGTGCCCAGAAAATTTGCACTCGGCGATATGATGGTGGAGGTGAATGGGCTTACAGATGCCATTTGGTGATGGGCTTAAAGATGCCATCTGGTGCGATAGAATTTTGTCGGGGGATGGGCTTAGAGATGCCATCTGGTGACTGCTGGTAGGAGGATGGGCTTATAGATGCCATCTGGAAATGTTGAACTGTATGTCAATGGTGAGTGGACAAGTATCAGAAGGGCATCCATGTTTTGGAACATCTTTGAATTAGGGGTCCGAATAAGCAACAGGTTGACGTCCATGTCTGGGGAATCCGTAAACTATTTTCAGGAGTTGAGATTGAGTGAGCAACAGAGCGGCGTCCGTTGTTGGGAAGCGTCCGTAAACTTGTTTTCAAAAGTTGAGAAGAGACTGAACAAGTCGGTAGATTGACATCCGTTGTAGGGAAGAATCTGTAAACTGTTTTCAAAAGTTGAGGAGAGTCTGAACAAGTTGGTAGATTGACATCCGTTGTAGGGAAGAATCTGTAAACTGTTTTCAAAAGTTGAGGAGAGTCTGAACAAGTTGGTAGATTGACATCCGTTGTAGGGAAGAATCCGTAAACTGTTTTCAGAAGTCTTGAAGTTGAAGAGGAACCGGTGTAGGGTTTCTTGATAATGCGTCTGAATGGATCTGGAATAAGTATCAGAATGTCACCGTGTCTGGGTCACATCTGAACTATTTCTGGATGAATCTCGGAAGATGATCTGTGTCTGTCGACTGCTCTTACCTGAAAAGGTAAAGGGTTAGTTGTATGCAATGTTATGATGCATGATGCAACATATGTGACATCAATGTTTATGATATGAATGTGATGAATGCGCATGTAAGCTGATGAGCTATCTGAGGATAAATGAATCCTGGATGGCTGAAGACAAAAGAATCTTGATTGCTGCCCGGGAAAATAAATCCTTGGCTGCTGTTGGGGAAGAGCATTCCTGATGACCTCTACTGGGGAATTCCAAATTAGTAGACTCATGCTGGGGAGTCCAGATTGAGAATCTTCAGCTTGATGGGAAGTAACTCTGGCGACTTCACTGGGGAACTCAAGATTTGCCCTCTCCAAAACTCTGTGGGGAGAAGGTTCAATGGTCTGGCTCCGCTGGGGATTGATAATTTGAAGTTTTAGCTTCACTGGGGATAATGAAACTTGACTCTGAGTGGAGCTAGCTTGAGAAGAATCTGAACAAGCGATAGGTTAACATCTGTTACTTGGAGAACCCGTGAACTGTTTTCAGAAATCTTGAGATTGAATAAGCAATAGAGCCGCATCCGTTGTTGGGAAGCGTCCGTAAACTAATTTTAAAGGTTGCATCTGAACAAGCTGATAGATTAACATCCGTTGTTGGGAAGAATCCATAAACTGTTTTCAGAAGTCTTGAAGTTGAATCAGCAATAGAGCCGCATCCGTTGTTGGGAAGTGTCCGTAAACTAATTTCAAAGGTTGAGAAGAGTCTGAACAAGTTGGTAGATTAACATTCGTTGTTGGGAAGAATCCGTAAACTTGTTTCAGAAGTCTTGAAGAGGAACCGGTGTAGGGTTTCCTGATGATGAGCTCGTGTAAAACTGCATCGATTTTTGAACACTTTTGACATTCGAATGCCTCAAGTGGTGATGTAGATAATTTCCTGGCTTATTACAGGTGTTGGTCTACAATCGGTCGTTCACAGATGTTTTCCTGGGTTGTTACAGGTGTTGATCTGGAATTCTTCAGACATGCCCTGGCTGGATACAGGAATCGAATCTGGAATTGTAATAGTTGATAGATATGCCCTGGCTGGATACAGGAATCGAATCTTCAAACTCTTCAAACGTGCCCTGGCTAGATACAGGAATCGAGTCTGGAAATATGATCAACAGATATGCCCTGGCTGGATACAGGAGTCGAATCTGGAATTGTGATAGTTGATAGACATGCCCTGGCTGGATACAGGAATCGAATCTTCAAACTCTTCAGACGTGCCCTGGCTAGATACAGGAATCGAGTCTGGAAATGTAATGATTGATTTGTTGAACACTTTTGACATTCGAATGCCCCAAGTGGTGATGAAGGAATCTTGAATCAGATTACTCTGCATATTGAGAGATTTCTTGAAATCTTGACTGGACTGCCCCAGGTTAACTGAACTTTGAAAGATCTGTTGGACCTTGACTGGACTTCCCCAGGTTAATTGAATTGTGACATGTCATGCCCCTTGTTGAATAGGAGATTTGATGGAAGTGTTATCCTCTTGAAGTGATTTTGACTTACTGAGAGAGTTTTCGTTCCTCCGAAAATTCGCTGTATGAATTTCTTTGCTGTCAAACAAAAAGGTCAAATGTAGACAGTGATATTCGAATAATGCAAAGTTTATGTTTGTCTCGAAGTTTTGAAAAATGCATTTTTAGCAGAAAACTTTTTATAAGACAAATCAACACAAGATTTAGAGCAAAGCCCTACAGGAGTCAGGATACCTTTTGTAACAGCATGCTTTCGAACTAACCCATGCTTCAATTAGGACTTTTGAAGGGTTGTAACGTGGCCTGGTTCATGGTTTAAGAAACAAAGGGTAAAGGCTCAAAGTATATTTGTACCCACCCGCTCTTCGTGATGTCCTTCAACCTAAGCTCAGTTAATTGTGCGTCACACTCTGCTTTGAGTTTGGAACGACTTTTGGGCGATGGTTCACCAGTTGATTTTTGGGAGACAGTCATCATCTCCTTTTTCTTTTTCAACATTTTCCATGTTGTTGAGGATTTTGTAATGACCTCACTATTTTGATTTTGATTTTTTATCCCTAACTTTTGCCTGACTGTTACCGTTTTCCGGGATTACCGTCAGTGGGATGCCCCAGCTTTCTTAAGCCTCCTTTATAGGTTTTGGCGTGGCGGGCTTTTCTCTTTTGAGAGATTGACTGTCTATGTGATAGGGAACCACCCTTGTCTTTTGATTCCAAAGGAATGCTTTCTTTTTTGACATCGTTCGTTGTATTACGAACTGAGAGTGTGCGACTTCAATGCGCGTTTTCTCTTGAATTAACTGAGATACTACCCTGCCCCAGGTTTATATCAAAGGTTTCGATTGTTTAGAACAGAAAACTCCTACTTCTTTGGCTCGAAGGGGTTGACTAAGGATTAACTTCCTTATAACTCCAGTGTTTGGGGATTGAAAGAAATGCCTGTACATCATCAGCAAGGTCTATTCAAAAGCATACTGTATAACATCATGGTATTGTTTCGTCATCCTCCCTCTAAAGGCTTACAGCTTTTTATCAAGAGTCAAATATCATAAAGAAAAGCATAAGAGTAGTGAAACGAATGGATGAATTCAAGACAAACATATGCAATGCATTAATGAAAACAGAGTTTAACATCAACAAATAATTGTTTGACAGCAAAAGAAATTACAACTTTGAAAATTCAAAAAGAAGCAAAAGTCTTTCAGCTTGAGCTTCGTCACTTCAAGTGGAGAACCCTTTAACGGAAGATTTTCATCTCGCCGTCTGGCATGAATTCCAGCACCCCAATGTCGATCAGATCTTGAATCTTGTTCTTCAAGGCCCAACAGTCGTTGGTGTCGTGTCCCGGGCTATAGGAGTGGTAAACACAGAATGCATCGGGATGATAGTGAGGAGAGGAGGTATTGAGCTTCTGAGGAGGGTCCTTTACGGTAAGCAAGTTGACCTCCAACAGACGCTTCAGTATGAAGAATGATGGTATTTCAGTCTCCGTAAACTGTCTTCCCGACTTTTCTTGCTTACGCCGATTGCCCCGTGGACGCTGGCGAGGTTGTTGATGGGCTTGTGACCCTGAAGCAAGCAAAGGAGCTTTCCCTTTGTCTTCTTGAGTGGATGGAGGCTGAGCGGTGACTGGCTCTTCGTCCTCAGATGTTTGCCCCAGTTGGTTTTTTGGAAGCAGTTGGCGGACAAGAACTCTGAGTTCCTCTTGTCTTTGGGATAGGTCTTGGATGAGAGCCATCTGGCCCACCAACTGTCCCATCACTTGGGTCCTCAGTGTTATCAGATCAAACTGCAGTTCTGCCAGCTGATCACTCCTGGCATTGTTGGAATTCCCCAAGCCCTTGGTGAGGAGAGCTTTCATCTCTTCTTGCTCCAGAGACAAGTTCAGGAACATCTCCTGCAGCTGAGCAGTCTGGTCTTGGATGTCTTTGACAGAACTTTCTAGAGCCATCTCTTACTGAAATAAACAGCAGGAGAGTAAGGAAACCTGAAAAAGGAGAGATTGTCAAAATGCAATGCATGATATGTGGATGCATGCTTTCAAGGATCTCTTGGGGTAAACACAAGAAAATGTTAGAGGTTGAACTTTGCTCTTGGATTGGAGATCTCTGCACCGGTGGACGTCCTTCCACGAGAATCAAGCTCACCATGTCGAGTGGGTCATAGCCACTGATTTAAGTTGTTGTTCTTGAACTTTGATTGGAGAGCTTTGTATCGGTGGATGTCTTTCCACGAGAATCAAGCTCACCATGTCAAGTGGGTCATAGCCACTGATTCAAGTTGTTGCACTTGAACTTTGGTTGGCGTTGGTTAGAGGAGAAACCCCTTTACCTCTTGGTAGACGTCTGGTTCAACGTAACCCTGCATCAAAAGAACCCTCGAGATCCTTGAAATGGTTATTGAAAATGCTATGGTATGATGTCATGATGTTATGTACATGTATGTAGAAAGCAAGTGAGTGTATATACAGACAAACATATTCACACAAAGCAAACAAGTCCTTAGGTTTAGGCTTGCATGAGGTTTAGGTAAGTACCCTCTTGAAGTTAGTTGGCTCATCCTGTCCTAAAATAGAAACCGGGTTCTAAGGAGCTCAATATCATTGGATTGTTTTCTGTGTTCATTGTTTCGGTTTAGCCACTTACTGGCAACCAAAATATTCCAAGAAAACAACCCTCAAATGAGTGTAGTATCGAGTATCTACCAACTTCGGACTGCACCAAAGTCGGTCATCTCACTACCCCTAAAAGGCTAAGATGGTCAATTAAGGTTCTAAGAGTTTGTTAGTGCTTCACGACATCACTCAGCGGCCCCGTACTCTCCTTGATTGAACTCAAGGGTTACCGGTACTCACAAATATGTCACACTAACATAGCTTACTGCTTCAACCATGTCGGTATACCCCGCACAGTTCCCTCGCAGTTTTTGCTATTTACCTAAAAAGGTGCCCCAAATCCGGGTGTAGGATTTACAACAAACCCAAACAAGAACCCTAAGGATAAAGAAATCAAGTCAATCAAAGTAAGAAAGTAAAGGTGATCTAAACCCTAAGGTAACCCCACTTCTAAAATCGTCCCCAGCAGAGTCGCCAGTTCTGTGATACGGTGGGAGAACTGACTATGGTTTTGCGTTCGTATTCGCACTTGTGCGGTTGAGCAAGAGTCGCCACCGACTTTTTATTTTATCCTAAAGGAAAGGTCAAAAAAGCACAGCAAAAACCTTTTGAGATATTTCGTGGGTTCGGGGGGTAGATTATGAAAAGGGAAGGTATTAGCACCCTTTTCATCCATGGTTATCCATGGGCTCTTAGTTACTTGGTTTTTTAGATCACTTGCCTTGATTTTTGATTGCTTGAAAATGGTGTGTGTGTGAGCGTTTTGAAAATGTTTTTGAAGAAGATGCCTTGTCTTAGGCGACCAATGTATTTGACTCATGTTTGAGTGTTTTACAAAAGCGTGTATCTTTTCGAAAAGATGTTTCAAATATTTTTGAGAGTTTGTTTGAAAGTGTTGTGGATTGGGGTTTTTGAAAGGAAGGCAAGTGTTTTTTGCAAGTTGATCTCAAGTAACTAAGAGTTTTGTCTACCCTATTGTACTCAAAAGGTTTTTATTATGTTTTAACCCCTTTTAACAATTTTGTTCCACCATTGAAATTGATGGACAATCTTGCGTTTAGGAAGTTTATTCGGGACGGGCGCGGGTCAACATATGGACCATGAATGCAATGGTGCCAAGTGTCTTTGACAATTTGCTTTGAAGGGACTATGATCATTCCGTTTAGGCAACACTTTGAGGGACTTATGATCATTTTGATTTTGTTTTGCCAAAGATTCTCGACGTGCAAGCATGGCCCATTTTGGAAGGCAATATGTGGGATTACCCTAGAGGGTGCAAGTGTGATTGTGTATTGATTTCGTGTATTTGTCTTGTATTAGGTTATCTAGCGTTTGATCTTATGTACATGCAAACCCTAGGTCTAACCATGGTATAATTGAAAGCGGTAAATTGCGAAAATGTAAAATCTACGCTATTACAGAATAAGTATCCGGGACTGGGGGTACAAGTTTATGAATGGGGATGAGACTTATAGTATCCAATAAGTTACAACCAAATCGAATTTGCGATCAAATGTAAATGACGAATATCAATAAGATAAACAAATGTGTATAGGAGTAATGTAAATGTATTTGTATTGTGTAAGTGTATAATGTGAAATGTATTGTAAGTGTACAAGTATATGCGTATGTGATTATTTACATGTGCGGAATGTGAATTTAGTGCGTATTAGGGTATTTGTTTTGACCTAAAGAAAAATTAAACGTCTATTTAATTAATTGGTCTTGTAATTTTGTATTTTTGATATGTATGAAAAGAATGTTTTAATGAAAAGAAAATGTTTTCAATTTAACTATATTGGGTATAAAATGTATCTTTATTATTATATACAAAAAGTATTAAATGTCAAGAATTGAATTATGTATATTAAAAAGAAGAAGTGTAATTTTATATTGTTATGTACAAAAGTAAGTGAAAAGAAAATGTTTTTAATTTAATCATATTATGTATAAAAATGTATCTTAATTAAAAGAATAGAAAAGTATTTTCAATTTTAATTATATGATAAAAAAAGTATTTTATTATTTATGTACAAATAAAATTTAAGTTAGATATTTTAGATAAAAAGTGTTTTAATATGTTTTAGTATTAATGTAATATTGTAAAGAATATGCTAAGTTAGAAAACAAATAGATTGTATGAAAAAAATGTTTTTTAAGTAAAAAAAAGGATTTATGTTAATATGATGATAAATAAAAGGTTTGGACTAGGTTGGCAATGGGCTCAAAGAGGGGGAGGTGTATTAAAATGCTTGGGCTTTAGGTGTTTTAGGAATGCATTAGGCCCATAACTGAACGATCAGTTTTAGGGTTTTGTTTTCGTTTCAATTGGGGACAAAGCGTTAGGGTTTGTGAGGCGCGCCGTTCATACTTTTCTTCTTCGTCTTCTTTGTTCGTCTTTCTCATGCCCAAATGCTTCTGAGTCTCACTCGCTCAGGCCACCAACGCCATCAACACCTTCTCTCCAAGGTTAAGCGCGTGACGATTCATTCAAGGTTTAAATTTCGTTTTTTATCTCTTTGGTTTTTAGGGTTTCAATAATTTGTCTTGCATGTTTAGCTTTATGTCACGGATTCTGATTATTCGTTCTTTTTTGTTCGAGGGACGAAGAGAAAGATAAAACGAGTTACCTCCGTTGGAGGAGGTGATTAGGAGGCGTTTGGAGGGCCTTTGACGATGGAGGGACGGTGAAGACGCTAGCTTGCTTTGAGACCCTGGTATCTTTGTATATTTCTTTTGTTTATTGGGTTTAATGATGAGTTGCACTGAAAACCTTATCCTGATTTACCTCTTTCTTCTTCTCTTTCGCCTTTACTGTCTGCTTGTTGCTTCTTCTTCTGCCTTGTATCACCTTGAATGATTTGCCTATGATGAAGAGCTTCTTCTGAGGCCTAGGGTTTAGTTGCCCTTGTTGCCTATTATTTTTTCCTCTTCTTCTGACTTGTGTTACCTTGAGTATTCGTATGCTTGCCTTGAATGTTTGTTGCTGGCCCAATGAGGAACTTAGGGTTCTGAGGGCCTGAGTTGCCTTTGAATATGCTTATGTTGCTTCTTTGTACGCTTCTTCTTTGAAACACTTGTGTTGGATGCCTAAAAATGTTGATTGTTTCCACGCCCAGTGATGATTTCTTTCTGAGGGCTTAGAGTTGACCCTAAATGCTTGAGTATGCTTTGGTTGAATGGTCAATGTTCTTGGCCAGGTATTGTGCCTGCTTCAAAGCTTAGGCGGGTTTAGTGTTTGACAGGGTATGTGTTTATCAGTTCTGGCTTTGAGTTTTCAGGCTATTGGCAGGTTAACTGGTTTATTGGCTTGACAAGTTATGAGGTTTGGATTTTAACAGGTTATGATAGTCTTAGCAGGTTCAGGCTAATGCAGGTTTTACTGGTTTTTGGCCTCTTGCTTCAGGCTGGTTTTGATGCTTATTGCTGGTTATGAGCTTAACAGGTTTGATGGCTTGGTGTCCAGGTTTGTGTGTTCCCCCTGTGTTTGAGTTGTTGACAGGTTATAAGGCTTAAAGGTACAGGCTTGTGTGTTTCTTGTTGATGGGCTCAGCAGGTTTGAGCCAATACAGGCAGCAGGTTTTAGTATGGTTCAGGCAGGTTGTTGGTTTTGGGATGGGTTTTGCAAATGGTAATGGTTCTTTTCCGTTTAGGCAGGGTATACATGTTTTAGCAGGTTTTGTTTATGATGGTCTTAGCAGGTTTGGTGGTTATGAGGTTTTTAGGCCATGTATTGCTGGTTTCTGAGCTTTGTGTTTGCTTCAGTAGGTTGATATGTTGAGGCCTCGGCAGGTTATGCTGTGGGATTTTGTATCAGTTCTGGCTTTGGGCTTTCAGGCCATTTGCAGGTTAACTGGCTTATTGGCTTCTTGCTTCAGGCTGGTTTTGATGCTTATCAGGTTTGAAGGCTTAAAGGTACAGGCTTGGTGTTTCTTGTTGATGGCCTCAGCAGGTTTGAGCCAATGCAGGTTTTAAAATGCTTATCAGTTTGTATCTCAGTTTGTATTGTTTCCCCCCTTCTTTTGTGAAAATTCTGCCTCTCCTATCTCTTACTGTGTTTGTTCTTTTGTATATTTTTTTCTTCCTATCTATGCCTGCCTAAGCCTGAAAACCTGCATCTTATCTCTTCTTTTTCTCTCTCTCAGTACAGTTTAAATATTAAACTATGCTTTTTTTCTGTACTTTTTCTGAAAGGGTCACTTCAATTGGGAAATGATGAAAATGAGTTGCTTGCATATCATACTTTCCTCTGCATATTTGATCTCTTCTTGACAGCTTTTGTGCTTTTTGATATCTTTCAAAATCTCCCTCTTTGATAGCTTTGAGTAGCCTTTTGGATAGTTGCTTTATATTTGGCAGAAAGTTGAGTTTGGACCTTTGGTTTGGACTTGCTGTTTGAGATTTGAACTTTATGCAATTTTGACAATTTTGAATTGTGCATCCAATAAACTCGTCCCTCTTTGTGAACCGGGAGAAATCCCGTGATTTGCAGAGAGGGTTAACTGATCCCAATCAGTGACCCTTAATGATGAATTTCTTCTGTCATTTATTATTTTATCTGCTTTTTGACTTTTCTCCTTTTCTTTTGCAGATGAATATTCGGATGGAGAGGAATAAAGTGAAGCATGAAGAATTAGAAATAAATAGGATAGTTTTCTTTTTATTTAAATTTAAATCAATGTAAAACCAATGTTTGTAATTTAAATTCCAAACATCAATTGTACAGTTAATTTAAAGATAAATAAAAGTTTCCATTATCCAATTTAATTCTATTTTCTCTTTATTGTTTATTTATTTATTTAAAACTCTTTGAATTAAAACAATTGAAAAATAAATTTCAATCACTCAATTTAGAATAATAAATAATTTAAATAAAACAATGTCTTAGTAATTGATCAATTAAACCTGGTATCTCCAAAGCAAATCAACAGTTACTCAAAACACTGATCAGGCGCATTCCCTTTTCACTGATTTTCAACAAACACTGTAAATCCAAACTGCGTATTTCTTTTGACTGGCTCAAACAAAACAACATGAATTCAAACCAACTGCCTCTTTTACTGATTAAATCAAAACAATGCGAATTTAACCCGAATCTCGGAATAACTTGCAAAATGCCGTGGAATTTTAACCTTTCTGAGAATATGTCCATAAAACCTTAATTCCTGATTAAATGCCAACGAACATTCGCCTGATCAAAATTGAGCCAAAATCAACCAAAACCCTAAGCCAACTGTTTGAGAAAATCCAGAGCCCTGAAAAATCAATGAAACCCTAATTTTTGTTTGACTGACGAGAAAAGTCCGTTTGTCCGATTCTTGAGCCAGTTTGAAAAGTCAGGAAATGCCTGAAGCTGAGATTTCTTGTGGAAAAAATGCGAGGGCAAATTTTGGGGTACAACACGGGGTAATGTTACTTTGAGGTAAGTTCGTGTAAAACTTCAGGAGGAACCTGTGAAGGTTACTTTGGGATAAGTTCGTGTAAAACTTCAGGAGGAACCGGGGTAAGGTTACTTTGAGATAAGTTCGTGTAAAACTTCGGAAGGAACCGGGGTAAGGTTACTTTGAGATAGGTTCGTGTAAAACTTCGGGAGGAACCTGGGTAAGGTTACTTTGGGATAAGTTCGTGTAAAACTTCAGGAGGAACCGGGGTAAGGTTACTTTGAGATAAGTTCGTGTAAAACTTCAGGAGGAACCGGGGTAAGGTTACTTCGATATGACAGCCTGGATAGTAGGGCTGTGAGAAGGAACCTGGATGGTAGGGTTACTTCGAAGCGATAGTGTAGATTAATTGACCCGTTTGATTTTGGGAACTGAGTTTCCATTAGTTATATGTAGATGTGATCTGTATAACTGCTGGATTCGTTGAAGCTAATCGTCTTTTCCTGAAAAGATATCAGGGTTAGTCATATGCGATGCATGAAACGCAGGGTGAGATGATGTTCTCAAAATAAATGAGATTATGTTTTATATGATATGTATGTGTATGTCATGGTGTATGTTCATGAAATGCTATTGGGGTATGCTTGCGTCTGGGAAAATAAATCCCCGACTGCCGCTAGAGATTTGCAAATATTCTGTCGGGCGGAGATGCTGGAGAATAACTCTGCGGGGACCCAACTTGGGGGGAGGAGATACTCTGCTGATCTGGAGGAATAAACTCAGCTGGGGATGGAATTCCGTTACTGGGGATGATAAGCTTTGTTGGAGATTGAGCTTATGTATCTGGAGAAATAAACTCCACTTGGGGAATTTTATTGACTCGCCTGCAATTACGAACCTCGATTGGGGATAGTTATGTCCTGATTCGAGAAAGCTGACATTAATGCCTTTGGATACTTTTAATTTGTGGGGAGTGTATGTACCGATGGTTATATTCTAAAGCTGACTCTATCCCGATACCTGCTGGGCAGAGGAACCGTCGGGTTCGGTACTTCTTGTTTTTTTCCTGTTTCTGGAATTACGAGTAATTGTCTTTTGTTTCTTATGTAAATCTTTATGAGCAGCAATCATTTGCAAATGCATATATCAAAAATAAATCATTGGACGTTCTTGCAAAAAAAAAACAGAAAAAGAAAAACAGATTGAAGTTCCTTGTCAAAATGATTTGTATTGATTTTCGAAGTTGGCCTGTAATAGGAGTTTTGTACAAAGAGGCTGACGCCCTAGTAAGAGAACGCCGCCGAAAGATAGAAATTATACAATTTGTGTAAAAGAAGGAAAAATAGTTATGTGAAACAACCCCATTGGGTTTCAACTCTGCTATTGCCTTTATATATTCAAGTGTCTCATCACTTTGCTACTTGGCCGAAGGTTGATCAGATTGATTGGCACCGTCCGAGCTTGATAGTCGATACTGAAGTCTGGTCGCAGGCTGTTCCAATGAGACATAGTGATACGCTTCAATCTCTAACTTTTTCCTGGATTTCCCTTTCGGGATTTTAATCCACCGGAATACCCTTTTTTGCCCAAGCCTCCCTTTTGGGTTTTCGACTTGCCGGGTGTACAATTTTTTTTAATTTTCATCCCTTACTTTTGCCCGAACCCTTTTGTTTCGCTGGGAAGCCCTTATTTTTGCCTAGTCCAATCAACCTAGCGGGTCTTTGATTATGCGTAGTATCTTTTCACTATGTCTGCATTGACAGGGTGAGGAAGATCGTCATCGTCCATGGTGGTTAGAATCATAGTTCCTCCCGAAAAATGTTATTAACCATAAATGGCCCTTTGTATGTGGGGGTCCATTTTCCCCTGGGATCACCTTGCGGCAGTATGATGCGTTTGATTACTAGATCTCCAACTTGATATTCTTGACGCCTGGCTTTCTTGTTAAAAGCCTTGATCATTCGCCTTTGATACGTCTAACCATGGCAGATAGCAGTAAGTCTCTTTTCATCGATTAGATTAAGATGATCAAGTCGGGTTTGAATCCAGTCATCTTCGTTCAAACCCGCATCCTTCATAATCCTGAGAGAAGGTATCTGGACTTCTATGAGTAGGACTGCCTCCATGCCATATACCAGAGAGTAGGGTGTTGCCCATGTTGACGTCCGTGCTGAGGTACAGTACCCATGAAGAGCGAATGGTAACATCTCATGCTAGTCTTTATATGTCACCGTCATCTTCTGTACAATCTTCTTGATGTTCTTGTTTGCTGCTTCAACAACTCCATTCATCTTCGGCCAGTAAAGAGACGAATTATGGTGCTGTGTCTTGAACTGTTTGCAGAGCTCGGTGATCATTGTGTTGTTGAGATTTGTACCATTGTCAGTAATAATCCTCTATGGTACACCATATCGACAGATCAGATTGTGTCGGATAAATCGTGCCACGACGTTCTTGGTCACAGTAGCAAAAGAGGCTGCTTCAACCCACTTTGTAAAGTAATCAATGGCTACTAAGATGAAACAATACCCGTTAGATGCAGTGGGTCTGATCTCACCAATCGTGTTGATGCCCCACATCGCAAAGGGCCAAGGAGCTGTCAGGACGTTCAAAGAAACTGGAGGCACATACACCTTATCAGCGTAGACTTGACACTTATGACAAGTTCGAGAGTGCTGATAACAATCGGCTTCCATAGCGGACCAGTAATATCCTGCCCGTAGGATCTTCTTAGCCATGGTATGTCCACTAGAATGGGTTCCGAAAGCGCCTTCATGTAGATCTGTCATGATCCTCTCTGCTTCGCTCTTGTCTACACACCATAGTAGTGTGGAGTCATGGTTGCGTTTATAGAGGATCCCATTACTAAGGAAGAACTTTGCAGCGAACCTTCTCAGAAACTTCTTATCATTGACAGATGCCCCTTCGGGATACTCTTGAACCTTGAGATTCCTTTTGACTTCGTGAAACCAGGGTTTGTCTGCCACTTCTTCGGTGTCAGTCTCACAGCAGTGTGCTGGTTCGTCTAACCTCTCAATGGTAATTTGGGGTGCTTCATTGTCCCACCTAAGTTTGAACATAGAAGACATGGTAGCTAGCGCGTTCGCCAACTGGTTCTATTCTCGTGGGAAATGTTCAAAGGTTACCTCCTCAAAGTGTGGGAGCAATGTCAGTACATACTCTCTATAAGGAATGAGATTCGGATGCTTCGTATCCCACTCGCCTTTGATCTGACTTATCACCATAGCAGAATCCCAGAATACACTTAAGAACTTAATCCTCAGGTCAACAACAGCTCGAAGACCCGTAATACATGCTTCATACTCCGCCATGTTATTGGTGTAGTTGAAACATAATCGGGCAGTGAATAAAGTATGATAGCCCTCGGGAGATTTGATTATAGCACTAATGTTGTTACCTAGTGCGTTTGAGGCTCCATCAAAATACATAGACCATCGGGATCCTTCCTCAGGTCCTTCATCTGGTCCAGGCTCTTCGTAGTTAGTCACTAACATGATATTCTCATCCGAGAACTCAAAATTCATGGACTGGTAATCATCCACAGCCTGATGAGCCAAATGATCAGGCAATATACTTCCCTTAATTTCCTTTTGGGTTGTATATTGTATGTCGTATTCGGTTAATATCATTTGCCACCTTGCTATCCTTCCGGAGAGAGCGCGCTTCTCGGAAATATACTTGATCAGATCCATCTTTGATATCAACAAGGTAGTGTGAGTCAGCATATACTGTCTCAGTCGGTGAGCAGCCCATGCCAAAGCGCAACAAGTTTTCTCGAGCAATGAGTATCGTGTCTCATAGTCGGTAAACTTTTTGCTAAGGTAGTATATTGCATTCTGTTTTCGACCAGACTCGTCATGCTGCCCCAGCACACACACCATTGAATTGTCTAGCACAATCAAGTATAATATCAAAGGTCTTCCTTCAACTGGAGGCATCAGAATTGGCGGTTCTTGAAGGTATTCCTTGAATCTTTCAAAAGCAGTCTGGCATTCATCATTCCACTTTACCACTTGATCTTTCTTCAGAAGCTTGAGGATTGGCTCACAAGTAACAGTCAGATGTGAAATGAACCTGGCGATGTAATTCAGACATCCCAAAAAACCTCTAACTTCCTTCTCCGTGCAGGGAACCGACATCTCTTGTATGGCCTTCACCTTCGCAGGGTCTACCTGAATACCCTTATCACTGATGACAAATCCCAAAAGCTTGCCAGATCTTACCTCGAAGGTACACTTGTTCTGATTCAACCTCAGCTTATATGTCTTCAACCTGTCAAACAATTTCTGGAGATGATCAAGGTGCTCTTCCTCAGTCTGAGATTTGGCTATCATGTCATCAACATAAACTTCGATCTCATGATGAATCATATCGTGAAACAAAGCGACCATGGCGTGCTGATAGGTTTCCCCAACATTCTTCAACCCAAAAGGCATCACCTTGTAGCAGAAGGTGCCCCACTGTGTGAAGAAGGTTGTCTTCTCCATGTCTTCAGGAGCCATCTTGATCTGGTTGTAGCCAGAGAAACCATCCATGAAGGAGAAGATTTTATGCTGCACGGTGTTGTCGACCAGAACATCAATGTGAGGAAGTGGGAAGTCATCCTTGGGGCTTGCCCTGTTCTGATCTCTGTAATCAACACACATCTGTACCTTACCGTCCTTCTTAGGTACCAGAACAACGTTGGCGACCCACTGTGGATAAAAAGTGACAGCCAAGAATCTTGCATCGAACTATTTCATGACCTCTGCCTTGATCTTCTCTAACATTTCAGGGCGCATACGACAGACCTTCTGTTTAACCGGAGGACAATCTTCTTTAGTTGGCAGGCGATGTACCACAATATCAGTGTCTAAGCCAGACATGTCTTCGTAGGACCAGGCGAAGATCTCAACATAGTCGTGCAACATCTGTATCAACCTCTGTTTGACGCTAAGCTCCATATTTGCACCTATTTTAACCTCTTTTATGTCTTCCTCAGTACCCAAGTTCACTATCTCAACCGGCTCTTCATGAGGCTATATGGCCCTTTCTTCCTACTGTAATAGTCTAGCAAGTTCTCCAGGCACCTCACAATCATCCTCACCTTCGTCCTCTACTTGGTTGATCGTATTTTTGAAGTCATAACTGGAAATAACAGAGTTGTTATCAATGGGATCCAGAGTGGATATGGATCTGCATTATGATACGTGAGTGTGTGTAAGAGAATAGCTGTTTTGATAAGGTGAAAGCAGGAAAGAAAAACAGAGAGCGAAAAATTTGTATGCAAGAAAATTCCAATGCTTTATTAATGATTATGAAATGACAAATAATATCCCTCACAAGCAAAGCCAAGGTGCCTCGGGCAAGGCACCGGGCCGTAAAGTTTCAAATTGTTTATTACAACTCTTAAAACAAGTAAGTCAATTACTGCGGAATAAAAGAAACATGTATAAAGTCCCTAGCTGCCCAGTTACTCGGTCCACCGTTGGTAGTTGGGTAGATCCAGCTGTCAATTTCTGATTCCTCTTCATTGTCTTCAATGGCGTTAATTCCCTGATTGCTTATGCGTAGGGGAGGTCCTCTAGCCCGAGCACGTCTAACAGCCTTTTGAGCCCCTGTAGTAAAGCCCAAACCAAATTTATCAGTTTTATGAGTGAAATCAGGGAGCTGACCCCAATTGGCACACCCACCTTCTTCAACCGCGACCCTAGCGTCCTTGAGAGAAGCCATCCTCAAAGGAGGTTTGTTGCTAGTAGTTTCAGTTGATGCCAAGACCTGAGGGACCTCTTCAAAATTCTGACAAGGAGTTTCGATGAATTCCCCGTCCATCTCTACGTAGCGGAAGGAGTTAAGGTGACTCACCATATATTCTTCTTCACCCTACATTGTGACAATCTTTACTTTCACCGGATACTTCAGCATTTGGTGGAGTGTGGAGGTGACTGCCCCAACCTCGTAGATCCAAGGACGACCCAGCAAACAAGAATATGATAGCTTGATATCCATCACATAGAAAGTGGACCCAAAAGTCTGAGAACCTACTTTGACAGGGATGTCCACCTCCCCGTGCACCATTCTGTTTGATCCATCAAAAGCCCTTACCACAATGTTACTAGGCTTTAGAGTTAAACCCTCGCAATCCAACCGGTCTAATGCCTTCTTCGACAGAACATTCAATGAAGACCCAGTATCTACCAGCACATGAGCCATAGTGGTGCCCCTGCATTCAATCGAGACATACAGAGCATCATTATGCTTTCTTTCTTTCGGAGTCAAATCTGCATCTGAAAAACCCAGCCCATTATCAGCAGTCAGGCTGGCCACACAATCTTTGAACTGATCCGCTGAAGTTTCCTGCGGCACATGCGCAGTCTTGAGAAATGCAATCAAAGCCTTTGCATGGGCTTCAGAACACAATAGTAGAGACAACATGGATATCCTCGATGGGGTCTACCCCAGCTGCTCGACCATATTATAGTTGCTCTTTTTAATGATTTTCAGTATTTCCTCCATTTCTTGCTTAGAGGCTTCCACAACAATTTTCTTAGGCGCCTCCGTCCGGGAAGGCTCACCTATAACTTCTTTGCCGCGGGTATCAGATGATTCACAGACATGGGTAATAACTGGAGTAAGAACAGGAACAATAGCAGATGTACTAGCAGGAACAACAGATGGAATAATAATAGGCTTGTTGACAGTCTTAGGGGAAATCTCAGGGGAGAAGATCCTTCCACTTCGGGTAACTTTGCTGGTTCCGACAATGTTACCAACATCAGGATCAACTTCTTCATCTTTCAAATCTTGTTTGATGCCATGATAGTAAACATCGACACCATAATTCCATGGGACAACTTTATCCGAGACATACGGGACAAGACCAGGAACAATGATTATCGGCGGAGCAATTCTTAGATCAGATGTAATCCTAACAGGTCTTCTCGAGGAGACCTTGGAAGAATTGGCGGAAATGGTTACAATGGAAACATCTTCAATTGGAACAACGGGAATCATAGTCTTCTCGAACAAAATCTCTTTGCTATCTATCAGGCGTTGAACACCTAACTTCAGCAAATGGCAACCAGAAGGTAGAAACGAACACATGTGGCAACCTTCACCACAACCCGGAAATAAACTGGCCAACAACAAATTCTTCTTGACAGTCATGAGAGGAGTAGAAACTTCATCAACAGAGGTAACAAACAAATCAGTGTCAACAACATTAACTCCACGGCCGTGTTTAGGCATGGGAGCAGTTATGACGTTGGGCTTCTCTGGAGCATCAAAATCTGTTTCCTTGGCTTTAATCAAGTCTTGTATTTTATTCCTTAGAGCCCAGCAATCATTTGTATCGTGGCCAGGACTCTCAGAATGATAGGCACACCGGGCATTCGGATTATATCTGGGAGATATGGTATTTGGATTCTTGGGAGCCTCTTTTAAGGTTTCCAAGTTAGATCTCAACAGGTGAGGTAGCACTTCAGCTAATGTCATATTGATGCGAGTAAACTTTCGTTGTGGTCTTTCCACCCTTTGTTGATTGTTGCATTGTGGAGCAACTGCAGGCCTTGGTATCATTACGACACTTACTGTTTGACAAGGTTCGGCCCTGTTCTGGCCCCTCGGGCTATAGACGACACTAACTTCCTTCTTACCAGCGAAAGGCTTCTTTACCGAACTCGAAGAGGCATCCTTTTATATCTTTCTGCTTTGAATCTCAGCTTCTACTCTCTCTCTCCAGTCCAAATCAGCTCGGTGAAACCAGCTGACGAGCTGCCGATTAAATGGTTAAAAAATGGACCAAATAGCATCCCCAGAAACATAACAACCAACTCCCTATCAGATAACGGGGGTTGAACTCTCCCAGCCAAGTCTCTCCATTTTTGTGCATAGTCTTTAAAGCCTTCACTTTCACCCATGGACATACTCTGGAGTTTAGTACGAGTAGGAGCAAGGCCAGCATTGTATTGATACTACTTGTAGAAAGCAGCAGCCAAATCTTCCCAATTTCGGATATTGTCTCCCTCCAGCTGGTAGAACCATTCAAGCTGAGTCCCTGACAGACTATCTTGAAAGAAATGAAACCACAGATTTCTATCAGCAGTGTGGGGCTGGATCTTTCTGACATAAGAGCGGAGATGGAGTTTTGGGCAGGACACCCCAAAATACTTAGCAAAAACTGGAGCTTTGAACTTCTGCGGGATGACCACTCCCGACACTAATCCCAATTCTTTGAAATCCAGTCCAGGTATCCTCTGAACTTCCATGGCACTCAGGCGATCTTCTAACTGTTTGTATCTATCCTCATCAGGAGGATATTGCTCATCATTGTAATCGGTATCATTGTCAGAAACTGCAGGACTGGGGTCCTTCTCCTCCTCCCGATTCTCCCATTCCTTAGATGAAGTGGTCATATCGACTTGTCGTTTCAACCGCTCTCCAAACCTTCTGCCCATATTCAGAATACCGGCAGCCTTCTTCTTTTTCTTCTTTTCTTTCAGGATGAGGGCTTTCAGATCCTCCTGCCCTTTTGCCAGACTGATGAACATTTGTTAGAATTGGGTGTTTTGTGCCAGAAGGTCCTTGATGCTTTGCTCGGAAGACATTTCTGCGTGTGAAATAAACAGCGAAGGAGATGAGAAACCTGTAATGGTACATGTAATGATGTGTATAATAATGGGATGCGCATGCAATGATTTCAAAGACTTCGGGAAATTTAAATTTGCAAACCAAAATAAACAAAGATTTTATTAGCCGAATTTGAAGTTCAAATGCCTTTTAGGAGTTACAATTAAAAAAATACAAATCTAAAACTATAAAAGACATCAAAAATCCCATGGATGCTTCCTCTTTGTGCCGAGATAGTCATTGAGTCCTCTTTCTTCATGCAGTTGCTTTGTGAGTTCTAAAACCTTCCTCTCCTAAGCATGGAACTGATCCCTGTAAGTATCCCTCTCATTCATCAACTGAATCCAAGACCTCTGTAATTCCCCAAGATCAGTGGGCATATAAGGATAGAGAACCGTGTAAGGAATGCCTCCTTCAGTAGCGGGTTCCACAATCACTGGTAAAACAGACATATAGGGCATCATAAGCTTCTGGGCACGAGCTTGTACCCATTGGAGGTAAGGTTCCATAGGAATGTAAGTTTTTTGGCCCCAAAGCCCTGATGCCAGATCTGTTTACCATGCCCTAAGCTCGTATGAACCTCCAGCGATACTCTTTAACATCATCCTCATAGTTGAATACAATTCCCTCGATAAGTAACTCATAGGGACCATCCCTTCGAGCGTGACCAAATTGTCGCAGAGCTAAACATGGGTTATAGGTTATACCTCCTCTGATACCAAGCAACGAGACATTAGGGTACTCCCTGCAGCGGTCAATAATAGCAGTGTTTTCCATAGCTCGAGAGCACCAAATAATATCCGTATGAGCGAGCGACATTATCCTTTGTGACCAACCCAAACCTTCTTCATTCTTTAGTATGGACTTAGGGAGGTTAGAAATAAACCACCTCGACAGAAATGACATGCAGCACATAAGAATCCCTCTTCTTTTCATGGTGTGAGTATCGAGAGTGTGTAAAATATCTCCGAGCAATGTTGGCACAGGATTGCGGGAGAGAAATATCTTGATAGAATTCACATCTATGAATGAGCCCAGATTAGGGAAGAGAACTAAACCATAGATAAGAAGAGCCAATACCTCCTCAAAATCCTGAAAATCCATATCATCCTAAAATAGTCGGGCCTTGTCTATCAGAAACTTAGCTAGAAAACCCTTGACTCCACTTCTGGTTTCCCAATTGGATACCACGTCGGCCCGTTTCAGATGCAAAGATGAGGCAATGACTTCTGGCTTAGGAACTTCTTCTAGACCTGTGAAGGGTACCTGTTCAAGAATGGGTATATCCAATAGATGAGAGAATTCTTCCAAGGTAGGCACCAACTGATAGTTTGGAAAGGTGAAGCAGTGGTGCTTGGGATCGAAGAACTGAAAAAGTACACTCATCATCCTTTCATCAAAGTTTGAAGTAACCAGGTTGAGAAGTTGACCATATCTCTTAGTGAATGCAGAAGTTTCAGAAACCCTTGATACTAGTTCTTTGAGTTGGGAAGGTATCTTCACAAAGATGATTCGGATAGTGTTTCTACGAACGGAATCCATGATCTGCAAAACAGAAGAAAGATAAATTCCCTTGGTCTTTGAAATGGTTAGTGCAATAAGAATGGATGCCATGTTATGATGCATGATTTTATGAGAAACCACAGGTATAGCAAACACAGGTATAGCAATCACAGTCAAATCACACAAGGTCCTTAGGTTTAAGGCTTACATGAGGTCAAAGGAAGTACCCTCTTGAAGTTTAGTTGGTTTCAAACCTGTCTTAAAAAGTAACCGGGTTCTAGAGGATCTCAATATCACCGACCATCCTTTATCGGGCATTGTTTCAGCTCAATCAATCTTTTCTTGCGGCCAAAATATCCCGAAAGTTTGATCTCAATGAGTGTAGAATCGAGTATCAACCAATCCTTAGCTCTACACCGAGGTCGGCTATCTCACTACTTTCTAATGGCCAAGTTGGTTCAACTAAGGTTCTAAGGTCCGTTGGTGCTTCACGACAGCACGCGACTGCCCCGTATTCTCCTTGTTTCCCCATGAAGGATACCGGTACCAACCAAAGTGACACACCAACACAGCCATCGCTTAAACCATATCGGTCTACGCCGTACGGTCTCCACGATCTATTATTGTTTACCTAATGAGTGTCCCCATATCTGGGTGGAGGATCTTCAACAATACCCAAGCAAAAACCCTTAAAGATAAAGTAGGCAAAACAAACAAGAAATTAATTTTAAAAATGACCTAGATCCTAAGGTAAACCCCACTTTATTTTATCCCCAGCAGAGTTGCCAGTTCTGTGATACGGTGGCAGAACCGACTGTTTAATACTGGTTTGCATTTTGCGTTTTTTGTTCGCAAAATGTCGCGGTAAGCAAGAGTCACCACTGAATTTTATTTCATCCAATCATGGAAAAGGAAAAAGAACAGAAAAAACCTTATTTTTGAGATATTCTGAGTACGGGGGGTAGATTATAGAAAGGGAAGGTGTTAGCACCCTTTCTATCCGTAGTTATCTACGAGCTCTTAGGTACTTTCTCATTTTTCAAATTGCTTGTGTGTGTTTGTCTTGAAAATGTTTTACTTCGTGATAACCCTTGTATCAGTCCTCAAGGATGTGACGAAGTTGTTTTGAAAATTTGTTTTGAAAGGTGTTTGTGTGAAAAGTTTTTATTGAGAAAGTACTTAAGATTCTACCTATTCGAAAAAAGATTGTTCGTTCTCATTTCCTTTAGACAGCGCTATCATACTATTGAGGAGTAGGTAGCACCATCGTTGGAGTTATAAGGGACATTTGAAAGGGACAAGTACAATCACTAAAGCAATAGTTAGAAAACTTTAGTAGTAACCCTAGAGTCTTAAGATCTTTTCGAGGCAACATTTCCGAGGCAATATTTCTGAGGCAACATTTCCGAGGCAACATTCGACTGGGACGTTTGATCTTTTAGACTGGAGGGCAACCACTAAAATCTCCTATGCTTGAAGATTGTTTACCGAAGGCAACCGAAGTGAGGCAAACCCTAGGAGTGAACATGTGCATGTGAACTTTTTTCAGTTATTTAGTCTTTGCACATTAGGTGATCCACCATTTTAAATTTCAAGCATTCTTTTCATACAATCCTATTAACCATGCATCTAGACAGTTAAAGATTGCGGGAATTTAAAGTGCGAAAAATAAAACCTAGCTATTACAAGGATTTGGGGAGGGGGATTAATTACATAACCAAAAGTGGGGGGAAAAGCGATAAATAAAAACCCTAGTTTTAACTATTACAAACCAATAAGCAGTTACATAATTATGGACAAAAAATTAACAAGCGCGCGGCAAATTAAATGCGAGGACGATTGAAATAACCTAAATCCCTAACTGAGAGAAAAGGTGTTTTTGTGGATTTTTATTTGAGAAAACATTTAAACTACAAAACAATTAAACCTAATTTCTAATTGTTTTTAAATTATGAAAGAAATTAAATTAACCTAATTTTCTAATTAAATTAATTAATTAAAGCAATAGATATTTATGAGAAAAATGACTTTTGATGTATTTTTAAAGAAAATTAATTAAATTATGTACAACTAAAATCCTAAGTCTAATTATTTTTAATTATATAAAAAAAGATTAAATTACCCTAAATTAATTAAACTAATTAATTAAAAATATTTATTAAAAAAAGATTTTTGTGATTTTGATTTGTTAATTTAATAAAAAATAATTTTTGTATTAATTAAAAGAAAAAGGAAAATAAATAGAGAAAAGAAATTAAAAAAAAGTAATAGAAAAAAAATAACCAAATGGGCCTGTGATGAATTGCTGAAGGGGGTGTGAAGCTAAAATTCTTGGCCCATTAAGCTGAGCCCAAGTCAACCACGCTAGATTAGGTGTAGCGTTGACTTGAAGGTGTATCATACTCCTTCACTGCAGGCGTTGGATCTGGATTGATCCTAGATCCACTAGTCAGGGATTGCTAGCGCATGGTGGATGGTTGAGAGCGTGATATACCTGATTTGTGAAGAAAAAATAAAACAAAGAAATCTTTGGGACCTGGGATTGAACCCAGGTCCTTATACTCACCACCAACGATACGTTGCCAGCTGCGCTAACTTGTTAACTTGTTTATATAATGAAAACAAAACGTAATAAATAAAACAAAGTAATGGACTCAGAAAGGCGCGCAAGATTCAAATGAACCAATAGTGGGCTGCCACATATTATCTTCTCCATGGAACTGTCGTATTAGGTGATGACCTTTACCTATAGACAATTTCCATTGCTATATACCTGCACAATTCAAAAACTCACCAAACGCAATATAAATGAAATTGGATACCAGGGTTCCATTGGTTATGATGTCACGGTCATCATGGTATCTTATTAGAGGTCTAATTTTACCTGTATAGAAAGACCCTAAAACTCATGTAGAAACCCTAACAATGGAAGATGTGTGTAAAGGCCTTAAAAATGCAATTAAACCATGCAGTCAGCTTGAAAACATGATAATGATCACAAATATAACAGTTAAAGGTTCTAATGATGCATAAATTATAATAATCGAATTTGAAAAAACCTTGCAAACCGTGTGAGGTGTAGAGACGAATTCTGGGCATTTCAGACCTTGCAAATGGTTGGGATGGCTTCAGTGCACGCCCAGGATGTGATGGCTGGCCTTGAATTTCTCTGAAAGGTCCTCTAGACTGAAAACTGAACCTCACTTTTTGTCAAGATTTTTGAGTTTGTTCTCTGGTTTTTCACGGCTGTAAAACTCTGTCTCTTTTATCTGCAATTGTTATGCACTTATAGTAGACTGAATTAGGTCAATAAAATTGGTATGAATCTTGAGAAATAATGGAAATTGGATTTGATTTGCTCTTGTATGATATATTTCTAAAACAAGCTTCAATCCAATCTTTTTCAATCCAAATTCACTTTGCACGAATTGGCTGGCATGTTAGCTGTACATGGACTAAAAATGTGCATAAAAAATCAAGGATTTGATTTGATTTCATTATTTTACTATTTTATATTGATTTGTTTTGATTTAAATGAAATAAAATCAAAATAAATAATAAAAATAATAGAATAATAGGTGCAAAAAGCTCATGGGTCGTGGGTCCCATTAGAAACATGTTTCAAACAAGAAAACATGGGCCCCTTTGGAAAAAAATACAAATTTGATCAATGTTGACTTTTGACAATTTTCTAAAAATTGCCAACTTTGACAATGCATATCTCTCTCAATTTTGACCCTAGGAGGGTATTCTTGGACCTTTCGAAATCTTAGGATGTCCCCTAACCAACCCTTTTGGTTTCATTTCAATTGGGTCTTCCATGTTCATGCAATAAGCTTTGACCCAAAAGGTGTTTTTGTTGACTTTTCAAAAGGACCTATAATGTAGAAATTCATATCTTTTGATGAGTGCATATTTTGAACTTGTGGGATGAATATCAGTTGTAGGGAATTTCACCCTCTTCAAAATTAGCTTTGGATGGAAAGTTTCTGATAAAGCATGTGGAAGTTATGCTTGGTCAAAGTTGGGTTGACTTTTACTAAGAAACCCTAATTTAGCAACTTTTGGTTTTTGAAGAATTTGGAGCAGTCCTTATGGAATCATGATCAACCCTTGATCAAATGATGGATATAACTTCAAAATGTTGATGTTGACCAAAAATCTTGATGTTTGACTGTATGTGGGCCATAGTTGACTTTTGACCTAATATAGTCGATTCTTAAGCATCTGAGCAGTTGATTGAGCAAACTTCTTGTGCAAGGCATGAAACTTGACATGTAGGGTCTTAAGAACATATTAAGACCATGGAGAGCGTATGAGGCTTTTGTGCTTCACCCATCCTTATGAAAATGGAAACCCTAATTTGAGATACACTGCCTTGGGAGAGAGTTTGTCTGGTCCACTCTTGGGCAACCTTGAGCAAATTGAGGATCTCTATGGACATTTATTGAGTAAAATGAGAGGGAAAATTTTGAGGTACAACAACCTGGAAAATAAAATTCTGGAGGACAACACGATCCTGGGGATAGAAATTTGAATCCATTGGAGACAAATTGACTCCACCGGGGAAGAGAAGACTCAACTTTACTGGGGTAAAGTTCAAAGAGGTGATAAAATAACATTCACTCGATAAAACAAGGAACAAGTAATGGATAATAACAGTAAACCGATAACTGAGAACTATCCACTCATAGAGGAGATATAAAAAAGAGAGTAACATCAGCTCATAGGGGATCAAAAACTTCTAACTCAAAAGACGCGGACAAATACGATAAAATAATACTAGCTCAGAGATGACGATAAACATCAACGTCGAGAGTAGTAAATGAGTGATTGGTATCAGTACTTATGACTGGTAACAAATATTTGACGTCATGACTTATGGCTGGAAACAAGGTTTGACATCCGCACTTATGGCTGGGAACAACTCAACTCTTATCGGAGTAAAGTTCGATGAGGAGAAAGAGATAAATGCCAACTAAGAACGACGTTAAACTACCAACTCAAGGATGAAGGTAGAAAAACCATAGAATAATACAGACTTTTATTGATGGTAAAGAAACATAAGATACACCTATGTTTACTGAAGGTGAACTACCAACTTTCACTGAAGGTAGAGATATAGAGAAAATACAAACTTTTACTGAAGGTGAAATATCCATTAACAATAACGACTTTCCCAAAATTCTGGTGTTTTACCTAGAACGGGTTTCAACTCCTTCTTTTACCAAGGTATTTCATATGGAAAGGGTAATATACAAGCCGTCTCAAATAAAGAGATCGCCACTTACAAAGATTCCGCAACAAACTTCTCTGCGAGACTTCTTTGAAGAGATACCATTTGATGGAGAATCAGATAAACCACCCCTCGATCCGGACCATAAGTCACAAACTGGTCTCAGTTTCTTCTTTAACCAAGATGTTTCACTTGGAAAGGGTAATATACTGCTGTAAGGATCATTCAACAAACTGTCTTTATCATTAAAGTACAACCAACCTCCAGAACAAACTATCTCCCATAATGACGAGACTACTATTCATTGGAGTAAAAAAATCTTCATGACGAACTATCTCTCATAATGAAGAGACTACCATTCATCGAAGTAACATCTCAACAACTAACTATCTCCCATAATGAAGAGACTACCATTCATTGGAGTAAAAAATCTTCATCAACTAACTATCTCCCATAATGACGAGACTACCATTCATTGAAGTAAAAATTTCAAAAATGAACTATCTCCCATAATGACGAGACTCCCATTCAATGGAGTAAAAAAATCTTAATCAACAAACTATCTCCCATAATGACGAGACTACCATTCATCGGAATGAAAATCTTCACAATGAACTATCTCCCATAATGACGAGACTACCACTCATTGGAATAAAAGATCTTCTCTGGAATTACAGACTTACTAGGGAAAAATAGGTTGCTCAAATAAAGAGACCTGTCACTTGCTGTTTAAGAAGGAATTGCAATAACACTGGCGGGAAATGAATTTCGATTTCGTAGGGAAATACCAACACATTCCTATTGAGGAGAAAAAAAGTCTTTACGTGTAAAATAAATACACATTCTCAATCTAGGGGCACACAGCCTAGAGAAGATTAAAAATAATATTGTTGTTGGGGACCAATATTCAAACTAGGAACAAACTGGAGGGAAACAGTCAACCAAGAAACCACCTAATGAGAAATAAACTCAAATGGGGATCAATTTCCAACCAGATAATGAGCTGGATAGGAAAGCTAAAGCAAAATACTTCAACAAGGGATAAATCGGTGGGGAAATTGAAAGGATGTACACTTTATGTTTAAAGTTGACACTCTATTGGAGAGAGGATAAGATAACTTTATGCCAACAAAATATCAATGAATTAAAATGAGTAATGAATTTTAAATTTAGATGTGCATGATGTGTATGAATGTCTGAATGTTATCATGTATATGCTGACAAAACAACCATAATGCACTGGGGATAACTAGACAAAACCAACTTGGGTAAAGACAACACTCGGCTAAGTCACATCCAGGATAAAGATTCCATGTGAGAGTAAGCATCCGTTGAGGAAACAAAGTCTTATTCCACGGCTTAACTTCATTGGGAAGAACATGTCTTGAAAACAATCAAAGTAGCACCTGACTAGCAACAAATAAAGTTACGGGGATATAATAAACTCTTCTAGGTTTCACCAGGGAATGTCATACAGACATTGACTAGGGAAGACAATGCCTCGTCGTCTAGACTTCTCCTTGAGATTCCAAAACTAACTTCACCAGGGAAGGTGAAAACCACATCATCGAGACTTCAACTGGGGATGTCATGCTAACTTCAATGGGGAAAAAGAAACCGCACACACTGAAGGGAGCTCAAATAAATTCTTCAATATTAAGAATAATAGTTGTGCAAACTTCTCCGGAGAGAAATCATGAAATTTCATGGGATAACAACTTTAGAGGGAAGCATCATCCTCGACTCATCTAGAGAATTAAAAAGTTATCATCACAACAAGAGGTCAGCTCATGGGGATTTTAAATCAAACTCAACACATGACGAGAGATAACCCAAGAAGTTGAAATCTATCTCAACAATTCTTAGAAGACACACTGCCCTTGTCTGGCTACTTGGAGGCACATAACAACAATGATGTCAAAACTGGAGGGTGCAATCCTCTGCAAAATATTTTATATCACTTCTCAACACAAAGGGAGAAAGAATTCAGCAACTAAGCAAATGCTTCAAAACTTTGAAATCTTTGCTTGAGCACTACTTGACTATGGAAAGAAATCACACTCCGCCGTGGAAATCTGAATAAAACTTGATTAGAGAGAATGGGATTACCAACCTAACTGCAAATAACAACTTGGAGAGAAATCTGAACCAAGACTTAATTGGAGAAATGGGATCATGAACCCAAACACTACACTGTATATCAACTGGTATGAAATTCATCAATCCAGGGAAAGAAGAAAAATCACAAGTGGACTACGCGCATATCAGGAAGAGTAACCCGGGAAATATTTCTTGGGGAATATTTTCAAAACTTTGGAGTTCGTCCATGTAACACCCCAATTCTACCCAACGATATTTATAATAAAATCAGAGTAATAAAATTTCATAAATAAATTGAGGCATCACATATTCATGGTTTTTCACTTTGCATTTTAATGTAACAACACAACAATCAAAATTCGAATATACTGATCACATCATCATATATCATATAAGCATATAATTATGCACAAGGCAGCGGAATCCATCAACGTCATACCATACAAGGAATATACATCTCCAAAATAATAATATCATGTTACGAACATAAGCATGTCAAAATGCAACATATTCCACATATACAACAATAGGATATACATTTATGCTATCCTAAACAAAATAGTCAAAAGCGCCCCATTCCTGAGTGTTACGCTAATCAGAGCAAAGGCGACACAAAAAGACTCGAGCTAATCCATTCATCCACGAGGATCACCTGCACGTTACCAGGATAAAGGCAACGACGAAACAAGTAAATGGTGAGATAATTCAAATCACATAAATAAAGAGATGATAAATAATATATAGTTTCGGAATTATAAAGAGGTACCGATATAAATAATATTCAACATAAACTCCAAACTCTCACACTTTTATCATCAATTAAATTCATATATTTCAACACTTTGTCAACACTGCACAATCATTATAAAAATCAACAATAATTAGTACGACACCAAACAACTCAACAACTTCAACAACATAAACCACGGCGACGACATAATCAATAAAATGTGACTCGACAATGCTTATGCATGTGGTACCCGAGGCTACAACCCTCATCGCTATTTCCCATAATTAGAGGCCATCAACATTGCCATTAAGGCTATCAACAAGTTACCATTAAGGCCGAGGCTACATCCCCCTTCGCTTATTGTGACATATGTGACTCAATGGAAACAACTCACATACACAACAACGACAACAATCAACAACAACATCAACCACAACTCATCATTTGGCATAAGCCCTCAACGTTTCGTTTACCAAACTCCAAGGTAAAACGGTCAATAACAACATATTTTGCATTATGCAAATCATCAACAACAATTCATCAATCGCCAAAATCATGCATTCAATTAATAGAAGCATATCAACAATATTCATAATTTAATTAATTCCGGATATGAATTAATATTCATAAAAAATATACTAGTCATAAAAAATAATCCCAAAATAATCGGAATTAATAATATTATTAACATCACAACCGAGTCGCCGAAACGCAACTCGAACCGACTTATTCGGACCCGTTTCTATCATTTACTAGTTATCTGAATTACCGTTTAAATTCAATATATTTCACATTATATCTTAATATTACATTATCAATAGCGTAATCAATATATATATATATATATATATATATATATATATATATATATATATATATATATATATATATATATATATATATATATATATATATATATATATATATATATATATATATATATATATATATATATATATATATATATATATATATATATATATATATATATATATATATATATATATATATATATATATATATATATATATATATATATATATATATATATACTCAATGATATCTCACAACAACAACACAAAAATAACACAATATTGGTCATAAGACCTATAATCAACAATATCCATAAATCGAACAAAACAAATTACCCCGCTGTACCGGCAAGTCGGCGTAATCGACATAATTTCAACAAAACGACATAACCACATTTACCTACTAATTAAACTTAGTTACCCTGTCAAATTTCAATAAATTCCGGACAACTAATTATACCGCCTCATTCGGCTAATTCGACCAAACGGAACTGTTTTCAACTTTCAGCATCTTGTTACTAATAATACTTTGCTGCTAATTAATCATATCTACCAATAAATTTCAAGAACAACCCCCCAAATCTTTACAACCCTAACTCATATAAAATCTATCATTAATCTATTTATAGGATATAAATTATCAAACCCCTTACTTCTTGATGTTCTTACTGTTTTTCTCTTGATTTCCTCTTCAATCCATAAACCCTAGCTTGTGCATGATCTAGCCCTTTTTCTTCTTCTTTCTCCAAAACCCTTTTCTCTCCTTTTTTTCTCTATCTGTTTCTATGCTGTTTTGTTTTTCTGATAAACTAAAACAACAACAATTCTACCACCCCACTTACATTACTTACGTTATATTATTAAACTTATTATATTAGTTTATTATTATATTACTTTTTTTTTATTATACTATTTCTTTCTTTTCATATATATATATATATATATATATATATATATATATATATATATATATATATATATATATATATATATATATATATATATATATATATATATATATTAATTATTAATATAATCCAACAAACATTATTAATATTAAATAATATAATAAACACACCATTTAATCAATTAATCCCGAATAAATAAATATCAGTCCGATTAATTATCGCAAATATATTAATAAATATACCGGTTAAAATATAATATTTTCACGAAATCGTTATTAATCAATAATTTTGAAAATAATAAAATAAATACGACACTTAATAAAATTGGGGTGTTACAACTCTCCCCCACTAAAAACAATTTCGTCCTCGAAAATTACCTGATTCGAAAAGCTCGGGATATGAATCCCGCATCTTGCTCACCAATTCCCACGTCATACTCTCACCAGCTGCTCCTATCCAAACAACTTTGACCAAGGATATCTTTTTACCACAAAGAGACTTCATCTCACGATCTTCAATCCTCAAAGGCATTGTCTCAACCATAAGATTGTCTCGAACCTGAACATCATCCATCTCGATCACATGTGACGGATCCGGAACATACTTTCTAAGTTGCGTCACTTGGAACACATCATGCATATTCGAAAGATTTGGCGGTAACGCCACCTTATAAGCCACCTTTCCAACTCTACTAGTAATCTGATAAGGACCAATAAAACGAGGAGTCAACTTCTTTGACTTCAAGGCTCGTCCAACACCATTCGTAGGAGTAACTCGCAAAAACACATGATCACCCGATTGAAACTCCAAATCTTTCCTTCTTTTATCATGATAACTCTTTTGCATACTTTGCGAAATCCTCATCTTTTCTCTAATCATCTTAACCGCTTAGGTAGTCTCTCTAACCAACTCCGGTCCAAGTACCACACTTTCACCCGACTCATGCCAACACAAAGGAGTTCTACACCTTCGACCATACAAAGCTTCGAACGGTGCCATTCCAATACTAGCATGAAAACTATTGTTATAAGTAAACTCAATCAAAGGAAGCTAAGTATCCCACGGACCACCTTTTTCAAGAATACAAGCTCGTAACAAATCTTCCAACGATTGAATCGTCCTTTCCGTCTGACCATCGGTTTGAGGATGATAAGGCGAACTCAACCTCAACTTAGACCCTAAATCCTCTTGCAAGATTTTCCAAAAATCTGAAGTGAACCTTGGATCACGATCTGAAATAATACAAAGGGGAATACCATGTAACCTTACAATCTCATGCGTATAAATCTCCGCCAACTTCGATACAGGATAAGTGATATTAATAGGAATAAAGTGAGTCGACTTCGTAAGCCTATCAACAATCACCCATATCACATCATGTCCTCTTGATGTATATAACCCCGTTACGAAATCCATAGAAATACTATCCCATTTCCATTCTGGAATTTCCAACGGTTGCATCAACCCCGCATGTTTCTGATGCTCCACCTTAGATTTCTGACACGTCAAACAAGCATACACAAACTGAGCCACCTCTCGCCTCATACCTGACCACCAAAATAATTTCTTCAAGTCTTGGTACATCTTGGTCGCACCAGGATGAATACTCAAATTGCTTCGATGACTTTCTTCCAAGATCATTCTTTTCAAGTCCATATCATCGAGAATACAAATCCTATCACGGAACCTCAACACACCTTGTGCATCCAATTTGAAGTCCTCATTCTCAGTTTGTCCAATACTAACCAACAAATTAACAAGCTTCACATCAAGCTTCTGAGCCTCTTTAATACTATCAAGGAAATCATTTTTAATCTTTAACATTCCCAAGACAACACTCTTCGGCGTGACTTCAATCACAAGACTCATATCTCTAAATTGCTCAATCAATTCCAATTCTTTCACCATCAACAGTGACATATGCAAAGTCTTTCGACTTAAGGCATCGACCACCACATTAGCTTTACCAGGATGGTAATTCAATCCAAAGCCATAGTCTTTCAACAATTCAAGCCACCGTCTTTGTCTCATGTTAAGCTCTTTTTGATCGAACAAATACTTCAAACTTTTATGGTCACTAAACACTTCAAATCTAGAACCATAAAGGTAGTGCCTCCAAATCTTCAATACAAAAACAATCGCCACAAGCTCTAATGCGTGCGTAGGATAATTCTTCTCATGAATCTTCAATTGCCTAGAAGCATAAGCAACCACTTTACCATTTTTCATGAGTACACCACTAAGACCCATCATGGAAGCATCACAATAAACCACAAACGGTTCCTCCGGATTTGGCAAGATCAAAATCAGAGCCATTGTCAACCTCTTCTTCAATTCCATGAAACTTTCTTCACAATTTATATCCCACACAAATGCAGCTCCTTTACAAGTCAACTTTTTCAAAGGAAGTTCCAACTTTGAAAAGCCCTCAATGAACCTTCTATATTAGCCTACCAAGCCCAAGAAACTTCTAATCTCAGTAACTGACTTTGGAGTTTCCCATATCAACATCGTATCAACTTTCGAAGGATCCACCGCAATGCCATTGTTGGAGATGACATGGCCTAAGAAACTTACTTCACTTAGCCAAAACTCGCACTTTGACAACTTCGCATAAAGTTTCTTCTCTTTCAACACTTCTAACACAATACGTAAATGCTCTGCGTGATCTTCTTCTGATTTAGAATAAATTAAAATATCATCAATGAAAACATCCACAAAACGATCTGTTGTACCCCAAAATTTTCCCTCCCATATTTCTCAAAATATTGCAAGAAAAATCTCCAAGTTGCTCAAGGTTGCTCAAGGATTGACCAGATAAGCTATCTCCTAAGGCAGTCTACCCCAAATTAGGGTTTTGTGTTGCATCAAGATCCTTGATTCCAAATGATCTCAAGTTATCCCCAATGTTCTAATATGTTCTCAAGATCATCCATGTCAAGTTTCAAGCCTTGCAGAGGAAGTTTACTCAGTCAATTGCTCAAAGGTCCAAAAGTCGACTATGCTAGGGCAAAAGTCAATTGTGACCTACAAACAGTCAAACTTCAATATTTTTTGTCAAAATTATCATTTTAAAGTATATTTCATCATTTGATCAAGGTTTGATCATGATTCATCAAGGATTGCTCAAAATTCATCAAGACTCAAAAGTTACTAAATTAGGGTTTTGTAGGAAAAGTCAACCCAACTTTGACCAAGCATAACTTTCTCATACTTTATGAGAAATGACCCATACAAACCTCATTTTTAAGAGGATGAAATTTACTACAATCCATCTACATACCCCAAGATCAAAATATACACTCACAAGAAGTTATGAATTTATACATTATAGGTCATTTTTGAAAGTCAACAAAAACACCTTTTGTGTCAAAGCTTCTAACTTGACCATGGAATATCAAAATGATATGAGACCAAAAGGGTTGATTAAAGGATATCTCAAGCTTTCTAAGAAGTCCAAGAAAACCTCCAAAAGTTCAAAATTGAAGAAGTTATGCATTGTTGAAGTTGGACTTTTTTGCAAAATTGTCAAACGTCAACTATCCCCAAAACTTCAAATTTTGCCAAATGGGCCCATTCTTTTTCACTTGGTTTGAGTTTGAATTATTGTCCACGTGTTCTAGCCTTGGCCATGTGTTCATATTATATTTTTATTATTTAATTTGATTTTTATTTGAATTAACTCATTTTAAACCAAATTAAATCAAATAAAATCAAAGATATTGATAACCAAAGATCTTTTGATGATTATAGGTTTCAATGGACAGCTAGTACCCCATCAAACTCGAATCAAAGCTTGTATGCACAAAAAGATCCAAATCAAGCCAATTTTGGAAAGCTTTAATGGAGAAATCAAATCAAATATTCAAGCATTGATGGAGGAAGATTTGGACAAAGAATTCAGACCTAATGTATTGTACAATACATAAGGAGGCGAGAGGGACATAAATCAGGGTTGGAAATCAATTGTGGAGGCAGAACAAAGTTTGCAAAAACCAGAAAAAGTGTGACTTCGAAATCAACCCTAGAGGCATTTTCAGGGCTTGATATTGGTCTCAATCGCTTCCTGGCCATCTCCAGAAGCGAAACCAATCAAGACAACATGTTTTCAGCCCCTTCCAAGCTCTGTAAGTCCCTCACGGATCTGCCCCATTCTTGAATTCGATTTGTATTATTCTTGCATCTATAACAAAAACTAATTGCATATTCTGATTCATCATGCCATTTGCAATCGTTGGTATTATTTGATTTCATTTATCTGACTTGTATCAAGATCCACCATTGCTAGGTTTCTTTGTTCGTTTTTAGGGCTTTCTTTTTCAGGTGAAATTGGCCTTAATGGTGGTTATGGCTGTGATCAGAGGGATGAGACGAGGCTAACTATGGTATTGGATTCCATTTATATAGCCTGGAGACGATTTTAGAACGAAGCTATGCTTTTAGTTGCAGATAAAAATCCGCAGGTAAAAGTTACAGTCTTAGAGGACATGGACGAAGACGTGTCGTCCACCCATTTGCCCATTCAAATAAATCGCGCGTTTTTTTATTTTCTGGCCATTTTATTTTGTTTTATATATTATATTATGCTTGCATTATTATAACAAAAACAACAATGCGCTCCAGTGGCAGCCATGTTGGCCTTAAGGACCCAAAGGCTGGAGGTCAGGGGTTCGATCCATGCCTCCAGCATATTGCATTTTCTTGTTATTTTTCAGGAAATCATGTGTATGCTTAAGCTTGAGATCTACCATAGACACTCACCATCAAAGCGCCAGATGGCCAAATGGTCAGATCTGGTGGTCAAGCTTGGAAGGCGCACCGTAAGCCAGTCAATACACGTGTACAGGATCAGAAAAAGTCTAAACGGATAAGCAAATGGGCCAACAAAAAATGCTTCCTACACCCTCCCAAAAAGGCCCAATTTGTCTTTCTCTCATATTTTGTTTATCTAATTTAATTATTTTATTTTGCTTTAATTAATTTCTAACCAATAACAAATTTTCTTTCTTTTATCAAAAAAATCATCAAAATACTTTTTAATTCAGAACTTTATTTTTCTTTAATAAAGTTTAATTAATTAATTAGGTTTTTAATTCTAGGAAACTTTAATTTATTTTTGTGAATAAATAAAATCAATTAGAAATCATTAGGTTTTAACTCTAATTTAATTATTTTAATTCCTTTTTTAAAATATCAAAAACTCCAAAAATATGTCATTTATTATTTTTTATTAATTAATTTATTTAATTTCTAATTTAGGATTTAATTTCTTTTTAAAAAAAATAAAAAACAACAAAAAAGGCATTTTCTTTTAAAAGGGTCAAAACCCTAATTCACATTCGATTTAGTTTCCCGCGCGCTTTATTTATTTTTATCCATATTGATGTATCTGCTTCCGATATGTAATAGATAATTAGGACCTTTAATTTATTTTATCGCTTTATTTTTCAAAGGGTTGCTTTTGGCGATGTATATACCCGACGCCTTGTAATTTAATTTCTGCACTTTAAATTATGCTAATTATAACTGCTAGATGTTTGATAATAGGGTTTGCATGACAAGACTGAATGTTTAATCTTAAAATCAAATTAGATCACCCTTAACATGTGCAAAGATAAAAATAACTGAAAACAACACACTTGCACATGCGCACTCTTAGGGTACACCCCACTTGGTTGCCTTCGTACACGGTCATTGAGTATAGGTCGTTTTAGAGGTCGTCCTCTTGTCTAAAAGATCATAGTTGCCTCGAAACGGTTGCCTCGGATATTGTTGCCTCAAACAAATGATCTAAGACATTAGGGTTACCGCTAAGGCATCCTAACATTGCTTTGGTGACCGTATGTCCCTCATTCGAATTGACCCTTAAACTCCAACGACGGTGCTACCTACTCATTAATAGTGGGATAGCATTGTCTAAAGGAAATTAGCATAGAACGATTCCTTTTTCGAGTAGGTAGATTAGCTCTTAGATACTTGCTCTTTCAAAACAAAACTTTTTCACACTTACACTCCTTTTCGAACAAGTTTTCAAAACACTTCATTACACTCTTGAGGACAGAAGCAAGAATTAAATCAAAGTTTCAAACAAAAACTTTTTCAAACGCACAAGCACAAAGAAAACAATTTTGAAAACAATTTGAGCAAGTACCTAAGAGCCCGTAGATAACTACGGATAGAAAGGGTGCTAATACCTTCCCTTTCTATAATCTACCCCTCAAACCCGAGAAATATCTCGAAAAAAGGAATTTTTCTGTGCTTTTTTCCTTTCCTTGTTGGATAAAATAAAAGTCGGTGGCGACTCTTGCTTACCACGACATTTTGCGGAAACAAACGCAAAACGCAAACCAGCATTCCAAAAAACAGTCAGTTCTTCCCACCGTATCACAGAACTGGCGACTCTGCTGGGGATGAATATAAGTGGGGTGTACCTTAGGAATAGTTCATATTGTTTTCAATTGCTTGACTTGTATGCTTTATCTTTATGGGTTTGAATCGGAGTTACTATAGATTCTAACTCGGATCTGGGGATACCTTTTAGGTAAGTAGCAATAAACTGTGAGGGAACTGTACAGCATAGACCGATATGGTTGAAGCAGTAGCTACGTTGGTGTGGAACTTTAGTTTGTACCGATATCCCTTGTGGCGCAACAAGGAGAACATGGGTCTGCTAAGGGGTCATTAAGCACCAACTGACCTTAGAACCTATAATTGACCAACTTGGCCATAGAACAGTAGCAGTATGCTACACTCATTGAGACCAAACTCTCGCGATGATTCCGGCCGCAAGAAAAGGTTGCTAAACTGGAATTATGACCGATCGAGGGTGGTCAGTGATATTAAGATCCTCTAGAACCCGGTTACTATTTCTAGGATAGGTTTGAACCAACTAAACTGAAAGAGGGTAGTACCTAAAATCCTTTCCAGCCTGAAATCTAAGGGCTATCTGTGTGACTTGTTTTCCCTTACCATGTTTGCTATTTGTGAGTACTTGTGGTGTGTTTCTATCATGACATCATGCATCATGACATCGCATGCATATTGCATTGGACTAACCATTTCAAAGACCAATGGGATTCATCTTTGTTCTGTTTTATAGGTCATGGCATCTATGCATAGAAATACTATTCGGATCAACTTTGTACAGATTCCCACTCAACTTAGAGATTTGGTTGCAAAGGTTCCAGATACTTCCTATTTCATCAGAAGACATGGTCACCTCCTTGGTTTAGTCACTTCTAGATTTGATGAACAAATGATGAGTGTTTTGTGCCAGTTCTTTGATCCACTGTACCATTGCTTCACTTTTCCGGACTACCAGTTGGTCCCTAATTTGGAAGAGTTATCTGATCTGCTTGGTATCTCTATTCTAGAGCATACCCAGTTTACAGGTTGGGAGAAAGTCCTTAGGCCGAAAGAGATTGCTTCAGCCCTCCATCTGACAAAGGCTGAGGTAATGTCTAATTGGGAAACTCGAAGTGGGACAAAAGGCTTCCTGACTAAGTTCTTGGTTGGTCGGGCTAATCAGTTCTGGGACAGTTTAGACTTTCAGGCGTTCGAGGACATCCTGGCTCTTCTTATTTATGGTCTGTGTTGTACCCCAAAATTTTCCCTCCCATATTCCTCAAGACTTTTCAAGATTTATCTTCAAACTGCTCAAGACTACTCAAGGATTGCACAGTCAAACCATCTCCTAAGCCAGATGAAATTAGGGTTTTGTTTCTTTCAAGGAATTTGAGGTTTTCAATGGTTCAATCAAGTCTCATAGGCCTCTATACATCCTCAGGCACCTACATGCCAAGTTTCAAGACTCACAGTGTCAATTTGCACAGTCAAAAGCCTCATTTGACCCACAGTCAACTGCAAGGGCAAAATGGTCATTTTGCAGTCAAAAGTCAGAATTTTTGGTCAACATCTTATTTTGAGTCCACAATCATCATTTGATCAAGTCTTGATCATGATTCCACAAGAATGGCTCAAAAATCATCAAGATGCAAAAAGTTGCTATTTTTGGACAGTAGAAAAGTCAATTGTATCTTGACCAGGGCATAACTTTTTCATGGTTCATTAGAAAAATTCCATCCAATGCTCATTTTTAAGGGGATGACATTTCCTACAATCCATCTTCACACTCCAAGTTCAAGAAATGCTCTCATAAAAAGTTATCAAGTTCTACATTATAGGTCAATTTCAAAAGTCAACAAAAATGCACTTTAAGTCAAAGGCCATAACTTGAGATTGGTAAATCCAAATGACATGGGACCAAAGGCATTGGTTAGAGGACTTAAATAACTTTCCAAAATGTCAAAGAACATGTTCATATGATCAAAATTGAGCAAGATATGCATTGGAGAAGTTGGGAAATTTTCATGAATTTGCAAAAGTCAACTTTGCTCAAAACACCTTATTTTTGCTAATGGGCCTCAAATCTCTTCTTGAAACTTCATCCATGGCCTATGCACGACCCATCAAGCTTAATTGAATTTATTTTCTTATTTTTTATTAATTAATTGGATTTTTAATTGATATTAATTCATTTAATTAATTTAAATTGTAGGAAAATACAAGATTTGGTTTTTCAATCTTTTTGTGAAGCAAATATGGTCAAGATATGCTGGCAATTTCGTGTACAAATCAAATATGAAAAAATCTCCAAAATTGGCAACTTTTTCCAATCATGAAGATTCAAAAATATGTGATTTCCAATCAAAGATTCAACCATCAATTCCATGGATTTTTGTTCAAGATTCTGACCTAATTTCATTCTCCTATATATACACAAGCAAACCCTAATCCCAGACACGTGAGAGAAGCTGCAGAAAAGCCATAGCAATTCAAGAAAATTCAAGAAAAAACTCAAAACTGATTTTCACATTCCAGGCCAATTCAAGGCGTTTTATTGATTCTAACACATTGCAGGAGTTCCCAGGAACGCGTAGCAATCAAATTCAAGCTTCATAACTCAAGGAATCATCATGCATAGAACCACGATTTGCGTTTTTTTCCAGAATCGAATTGCTTAATTCATGCATATTTAACATGATTTTTTGATTGTTTTGCATTACTAATAATCATATGAAGCTATTGGCATAAGTTAATTGAATTATAATGCACATAATCACAAGATGCCATGAACAAGTTTTAGGGTTCATAAGCTTTGAAATTGGGGATTCCTAAACCAGGAAAAATTGAGACCACTAAGGCACATGGTTGGAATCATGAGAACCAGATGAACATGACCAAACCCTCGCGAAACATTTATATAAATCACAGCTCTATTCGCTATTTTTCCTTACTGTAGTTTGTGGGGGTTAAAAACCCCCGCTATCTAACGTTTGTTTTTGCATAACAAAGGAAGAAGATGAGTACGTGTTAGTACATGGTTGGACCATTCGAAAATACGCGCGCTTTGCTCTGTTTTCAGCACGGGGATTAATTTCCCAATATAATATTTGCCCTTTATTTTACTAATGACTAAAGCGTGATGGTGGAGTGGTTAGCGTGCTGGCTTGGAAACGTTGGGACCTGGGTTCGAATCCCAGGTCCCCCAAAATACTTGTTTCTATTTTTCTTTGCATAATTACATACAGCTTCCCAAGTGATGTCCATCATATACCTCCAAACATCAACGTGCCATGTGGCTTCAGGCACAGATCCAAGGGTCATGAGTGAATGATCATCATACTCCCAATCAACATAGGCATGGACAATCAAGAAAGTCAAACGTGGCTGGAATTGTTGGGCCTGAGAATTTCTAAACATACCTCCACATTGGGCCAGTACCCCCCCTGGTTTATTCTTCTTTTAATTCTTTTTTCTTCTCCATTTAACTATTTTACTAATTATTATTATTATTATTATTTAATTAACCAAATTAATTATTTTCATAATAAAATCAGAAAACTGAAAATATAATATTTATTATTATTATTATTATTAATTTCACCCTTAATTTATTATTTTTGTAAATAAATGCTAACAAATTAATTTAGTCTTTTTTTAATTAGGTTAATTTTAACTTTTTCTCAATAATTTAAAATAAACTAGAATTAAGGTTTTTACTAACTTTTGACTATTTTTTATTTATTTCCTCAAGACATTAAAAAACTCAAAAAATATTTCTTTTTATTAATTAGTTTTAGGTTTAATTTAATTAATTGCAAAATAATAATCAAAAACTTCTTTCTTTCTCAAAAAGGGTCAAAACTCTAAGGACTTCTCCGATTCAATTTTTATTCGCGCATATTATTTTTTGATCATATTTATGTAATTGTTCCGAGGATGTAATAGCTTTAATTAGGAATCTTTTATCACTTTCATTTAATTTCTCGCAATTTACCTTTTCAAGGGTTTGTCTTTGGCGATGTAAATACCCGACGCTTTGTAATAGCTTAGATTTATTTTCCACAACTATTAACTGTTAGATGTATGTAAACTAGGCTATGCATGACAAGACTTATCTGAAAATTAAAATCAAAACGTAGCTCACCATAACATGTGCAAAGATAACTAAAATGAAACCTGACACACTCGCACATGCCACTCCTAGGGTACGCCTCACTTGGTTGCCTCGAAGTGGTCATTGAGTATAGGGTGTTTTAGAGGCCGCCCTCTTGTCTAAAGATCAAAAAGTTGCCTCGAAACGGTTGCCTCGGATAAAAATGATCTAGGACATTAGGGTTAACGCTAAGGCGTCCTACTATTGCTTTGGTGACCACATGTCCCTATAATCGAATTGACCCGCAAACTCCAACGACGGTGCTACCTACTTCTCAATAGTGGGATAGTACTGTCTAAAGGACATTTACACAGCTTAATTTATTTTGAGTAGGTAGAGGTTCTCAGGTACTTGCTTTTTCAAAAAAACAAAAATACTTTTCGCACCTACACTTTTCTGACAAAAGTTTTCAAACAAACACTTCATACACTCTTGAGGACAGATACAAGAGTTAAATCGAAGTTTTCAAACAAACTTTTTCAAAACCCACAAACACAAGAAAAGCAAAACATTTTTGAAAACATAGTGAGCAAGTACCTAAGAGCCCGTGGATAACCACAGATAGAAAGGGTGCTAACACCTTCCCTTTCTATAATCTATCTCCCGAACCGAGAAACATCTCGAAAAGGAATTTTGCTGTGATTTTGTCCTTTCCTTGTTGGAGAAAATAAAAGACGGTGGCGACTCTTGCTTACCACGACATTTCACGAACCAGCCTTCCAAAACAGTCAGTTCTATTTCCACCGATCACAGAACTGGCGACTCTGCTGGGGAATATTATAATAAGTGAGGTGTACCTTAGGATTAGATCACCCATGTTTTCAATTGTATGCCTTGAATGCTTTAATATTGTGGGCTTGCATCGGAGTTTTATAGATCCTAACCCGGATTTGGGGATGCCCTTTAGAAGTAGCAACAAACTGTGAGGGAACTGTGCGGGGTATACCGACATGGTTGAAGCAGTTGCTACGTTGATGTGGCACTTTGGTGAGTACCGGTAACCCTTGAGTCAAGTCAAGGAGAGTACGGGGCCTCCGCGTAGTATCGTGAAGCATCAACTGACCTTAGAACCTTACTTGACCATCCTGGCCTCTTTAGGGGTAGTGAGATGACCGACTTTGGTGCAGTCCAAAGTTGGTAGATACTCGATACTACACTCGTTGAGGGTTGTTTTCTTGGAATATTTTGGTCGCCAGTCAAGTGGCTAAATCAAAACAATTAACATAGAAACAATCCAATGATATTGAGCTCCTTAGAACCCGGTTACTATTTTCTAGGACAGGTCTTAACCAACTGAAACTAAAAGAGGGTAGCACCTAAACTTCATGCTGGCCTAAACTCTAAGGGCTGTCTTGTGCGACTTGTGTGCCTTTACCATGTTTGCCTTTTGTGAATACTTGTGGTGTGTCTTTATCATAACATCATAACATCATAAAGCATCATATGCATTTACTAAACACTTCAAGGGTTCGGATCTTCATCGTTGTTCTTGTTTTGTAGGACATGGAGTCTCTCCGCAGAAAAACAATTCAGGTCAACCTTGTAAGGATCCCTCCTCAGCTCAAGGAGCTTACATCCAGGATTCCCGAGAGCTCTCCCTTCAGTGAAAGACATGGTAGACTACTCAGCTTGGTCAACACCAACATTGAAGAAGATATGATAAAAGTTCTCTTCCAGTTCTTTGACCCCCTGCACCACTGTTTTACATTCCCTGATTATCAATTGGTGCCTACTTTGGAAGAATTTTCTCAACTTCTGAAAATTCCTATTCTTAGTCAACTACCCTACAACGGTACGGAAAAGGAACCAAAACTTGAAGAGGTTGCTCAAGCATTACGTCTGCAACCATCTGACATCAAGGGGCATTGGGAAATCAGAAGTGGTATCAAGGGATTCTTGGAAAAGTTCCTGTTTGAGAAGGTACAAGAATGTTGGAATTCTCTCGACCTACAAGCCTTTGAAGAGATTGTGGCACTCCTTGTCTATGGGTTGGTCTTGTTCCAAAATCCTGATCAACTTATAGATATAAATGCTGTCAAGATTTTCATGTCCAGGAATCCCATACCTACATTGCTTGGGGACATCCTCCACTCATTTTACACTCGAACAATGAGGAAAAGAGGTGTTCTCATGTGCTGCACTCCTCTCCTGGCAAGGTGGTTTATTTCGCACCTTCCACAATCAGTCTTGAAGAACGAGCGGGGTTTAAGGTGGTCACAACGATTGATGACTCTCACACATTCTGGTATACATTGGTGTTCTCGGTCCAGAGAAAATGTCACTATCATTGATCATTGCGGAGAATTTCCTAATGTTCCTTTACTTGGAATTAGAGGAGGCATTACCTACAACCCCTGTCTGGCTTTGAGACAATTTGGATATGCTCGGAGGGATGGCCCTCATGATATGCTGATTCCTGACATAGTTTTTGACTTCGACAACGATGCGCAAGGACTTCGTCAAAGGTTCATCAGAGCTTGGAGGATGCCTAACAAGGTAGATAGTAAGACACTGGGGCACAAGAATTCCATCCCCCTTGAGCCTTACCTCAAGTGGGTACGAACCCGCTCCCAGAAGCTTATGATGCCATATCCTCACATTCTCCCCGTGATCAAAGAGCCAGTTATGGAAGGAGAGGTTCCATACACCATTCTGCATCCTGACATGCTAACATCATGGGAAGAAATGCAAAAGAGCTGGATCCAACTCAAGGAAGAGCAGAATTCTCTTGAAGCCAGTTTACATGCCAGTAAGAAGAAGGTCTTGGAGCTCACCCGCCTACTTCACGAGGAAAAGACCCTCAACACTTACATCGCTCCAAAGAGGATGCGCAGTGTCTTTTGGCATTAAGTATTTTGTAATATTTCGCCCATGAGGCACTGATGTACTAAACAAATTACTTCTTAATATGACGTGTGTTCCTTTTTTGTTTACAACGAATTTGAATTTTCGAACCCTTGAATGCATTTCATAAATAGCATACCATGCATCATATGCATAACAGGTACACTTTTTACAGGTCACTTATCTTCTTCGCTGTTTATTTCAGCAATCATCATGACTTCTGAACCTACCACTGAACAAGCTATCAAGGCCCTCCAGGCCCATAACGCCCAGTTCCAAGAGTTGGTTATGAGCCTAGCCCAGGGTCAACAGGAGTTGAAGACTCTGATTCTGAAGAAGAAGAAGAAGAAGAGGACCGTCTTGTTCAACACTGGACGTCGATTCAGGAATGGACTACAAAATGAGGTTGATCTGACTACTTCCTCTGTAGGGAAAGACAGTCCCCAAGAGAGAAGGGTTCCTAGTCCCATGGTCTCCGACAACGAGACGGATTATAATGATGAATAGTACCCTCCTGCTGAGGACAGGTACAAACAATTGGAGGTCCGCCTAAGTGCTATGGAGATACAGAATGTGCCCGGGTTGGACTTTGGAGACCTAGGTTCATCCTCTGGGACGGTGATTCCCCATAAGTTCAAAGCACCCGCTTTTGCAAAGTACGACGGGGCTTCCTGTCCTAAGCTACACCTCTGATCGTATGTAAGGAAGATCCAACCTTATACAGCTGACAATAATTTGTGGATCCATTTCTTCCAGGATAGTCTTTCAGGGACTCAACTCGAATGGTTCTATCAGCTGGATAGAGCCAGTATTCGTAACTGGGAGGATTTGGCTACTGCGTTCTATAAGCAGTATTAGTATAATTCCGACCTCGCTCCTACGCGTACCCAACTCCAGGGTATGTCACTAGGGATGGGTGAAGGATTTAAGGAATATGCTCAAAAGTGGAGAGACCTGGCTGGAAGGGTGCAGCCACCTCTGAATGACCGTGAACTTGTGGATATGTTCTTGGGGACCCTGCCTGGTCCATTCTTTAACCATTTGATCGGGAATTCTTCAGCCGGGTTTTCAGACCTTATCTTGACTGGTGAGAGAATAGAAGCTGGTAACAAGTCTGGGAAGATACAAAAAGGTGCCTCCTCGAGCACTAAAAAAAAGCCATTCAAGAAGGAATCTAGTGTTGTCTATGGTTCAAGGAGACAGAATAAACCGGAACGCCGCCGAGCTGTCAACGCGGTGGTAATTTCAAAGCCTGCTGCTACTCCTCAGCATCATAACCAACAAAGGGGTGAGAGACCCAGAAGGCAGTTTACTCGACTCAGTATGACCTTGTCCCAGATATTACCGCAGTTATTGACAACCAATCAGGTGACTATAAAAGAAGCTCCGAAGGTAGTGAACACCATATCCCCGAAGTACAATCCTAACGCCCGCTGCGCTTCACTCTGACAGCCCAGGGCATACTACGGATGATTGTTGGGCCCTGAAGAATAAGGTTCAGGACCTAATTGATGCTAAAGAGATAGAGTTCGAGGCGCCCGAAAGGCCCAATGTTGTGACTGCTCTCATGCCCAAGCATGGAGTGAATGCTGTAGAGGAAGACCTGTATGTAGCCTCTGTGGATGATATTGTTACTCCGCTGTTGACTGTCAAGAGGAACCTGTTGCTAGCCGGTTTATTTCCGGGATGTAGTAAGGGTTGCCATCTGCGTTCCGTTTCACCTACTGGTTGCCCATCTTTGAAGTCAGGTATCCAAAACCTAATGGATAATAAAGAAATCCTGTTTGAGAAGATTGCTGTTCCAGCTACCCCTACTGAAGAAGTGTCAATTGTCACCATTTTCAACCATTCTCCCAAGGCTCCCCCGAGGAAGCCTGTCAAAATTATGCCTACTCAGAAGGTTGCACCTATAATCATCACTGTTCCGGGGCCCATTCCCTATACATCCGACAAAGCTGTCCCTTGGAACTATGGGGCAGATGTTTATGTGCTTGGAGTTAAGCAAGAGTTTGATACTAGTACCGGCTTCAGCAACATCATCGGGCCTGCCAAAGTCACCCGCAGTGGTAGACTGTTCTCACCAGATATTGCGCCACCAACTATCCAGAGACCTCTTGTCATCACACCTGCAAGTGTGCCTACTTCCCTTCCTGACCAAGTTCCTATTTCTACCCCTGCTGCCGAGTCATCTGATGCCCGAGGCAAAGGGGTCGCCACTGATATACCTGCCCAGACGGAGGCACCTAAGACCATCACTATTGAAGCTTCCAAACAGGAGATGGAAGAGATTCTTAAGATTATCAAGAAGAGTGATTTTAATGTAGTTGAGCAGCTGGGGCACACCCCATCTAAAATTTCTATGCTATCACTATTGTTGTGTTCAGAGGCCCATGCCAAGGCCCTGATTACCTTCTTGAAGACGGCCCACGTGCCATAAGAGACATCAGCTGATCAATTTACTGATTGTGTGGCCAACTTAACTGCTGATAATGGTTTGGGTTTCTCTGACGCTGATCTGACTGCTAAAGGGAAGAACCATAACGATGCCCTGCATGTCTCCATTGAATGCAGGGGCACTACTCTTGCCCATGTGCTGGTTGACACTGGTTCCTCGTTGAACGTCTTACCCAAGAAAGCTCTAGACAGGTTAGATTGCGAGGGTTTGGAGCTCAAGCCAAGTAACATTGTTGTCCGGGCCTTTGACGGGTCTAAAAGGATGGTACATGGTGAGGTTGACATTCCAATCAGAGTTGGTTCTCAGGTCTTTGATTCTACATTCTATGTGATGGATATTCGGCCATCCTATTCTTGTTTGCTGGGTCGTCCATGGATCCATAAAGCTGGATCTGTGACCTCCACACTACACCAGAAGCTGAAGTACTCGGTCAGAGGGAAGATTGTGACAGTTCAGGGGGAGGAAGAGTATATGGTCAGCCACCTCAACTCGTTCCGGTACATAGAGATGGATGGTGAATTCATTGAGACTCCATTCCAGCACTTTGAAGAAGTTCCTCAGACACTGGCATCAGCTGAAACTGTGGTTAAAGATCCTCCTTTGAATATGGCTTCCTTAAAGGATGCCTGGGCTGTTATCGAGAAGGGTGAGTATGCAAACTGGGGCCGACTTCCTGATTTCACTCAGAAGACTGACAAGTTTGGTTTGGGTTTCACTGCAGAAGCTCAGAGGGTTGTGCGTAGTGCAAGGATTGGAAGACCTCCTGTGTTCATCAGCAACTCGGGAGTAAATGCCATTGAAGATGACGTGGAGGAATCTGAATTCGACAGCTGGATCTACCCTACGACCGACGGTGGACCAAACAACTGGACAGCCAAAGACTTCGTCCCTATTACTTTTGTGACTCAGTAATGAACTCCTTTGTTTTGAATTTGTAACAGACAATAATTTGAAACTTTATGGCCCGATGTCTTACCCGGGGCACCGTGGCTTCATTTGTGAGGGCTTTTGTGTGTCATTTTCATATATCATTAATAAATGCATTGGACTTTTTTGCATTTCAAATCTTGCGCTCCTTGTCTTTCTTTATTATATATTGCAAAACAGCTATTTACACACACTCACATATACAGGTCCCAATCCACTTCGGATCTCACTGGTAACGACTCTGCTACTGCCAGTTATGACTTCGAAAATCCGATCAACTTAGCCGAAGACGAAGGTGAAGATGATTGTGAAGTGCCTGGTGAGCTTGCAAGACTGTTACTCCAGGAAGAGAGGGCCATTCATCCACATGAAGAGCCAATGGAAACGGTAAATCTGGGTACTGAGACAGACAGAAAGGAAGTCAAGATTGGTGCCAATCTGGAGTCTAGTGTGAAACAACGGTTGATTCAGATGTTGCATGACTACATGGAAATCTTTTCCTGGTCTTACGAAGATATGCCTGGGCTGGATACCGACATTGTGGTTCATCACTTGCCTACCAAGGAAGACTGCCCTCCGGTAAAACAGAAGGTCCTCCGTATGCGTCCAGAGATGTCCGAGAAAATCAAAGCTGAGGTTATGAAACAATTTGACGCCGGTTTTCTAGCAGTGGCTTCTTACCCTCAATGGGTTGCCAATGTGGTTCCGGTACCAAAGAAAGATGGTAAGGTCCGAATGTGTGTTGACTACAGAGATCTGAACAGGGCAAGCCCTAAGGATGACTTCCCTCTGCCTCACATCAACGTTCTGGTTGACAACACTGCTCAGCATAAGGTATTCTCCTTCATGGACGGATTCTCCGGTTATAATCAAATAAAGATGGCTCCTGAAGACATGGAGAAGACCACTTTTGTTACTCAGTGGGGCACCTTCTGTTACAAGGACATGCCTTTTGGGTTGAAAAATGCTGGGGCAACATACCAACGTGCCATGGTTGCTCTGTTTCATCACATGATCCATCATGAGATTGAAGTCTACGTCGACGATATGATTGCAAGGTCCCAAACTGAGGAGGAACACCTGGACCATCTACAGAAGCTGTTTGATCGGTTGAAGTTGTACAAGCTGAGGTTGAACCCGAACAAGTGCACCTTCGGGGTGAGATCTGGAAAATTACTAGGTTTCGTCGTGAGCAACAAAGGTATTCAAGTGGACCCTGCCAAAGTGAAAGCCATACAAGAGATGCCAGTTCCCAAGACAGAGAAAGAAGTCAGAGGCTTTCTAGGACGGTTGAACTACATTGCCCGATTCATCTCACATCTAACTGCTACCTGTGAACCAATCTTCAAGCTATTGAAGAAAGATCAAGTAGTACGTTGGAACGATGAATGTCAGGCCGCTTTCGAAAGAATCAAAGAGTATCTCCAAGAGCCACCCATTCTTATGCCACCGGTTGAAGGGAGACCTCTAATCTTATACTTGACAGTACTTGACAATTCAATGGGATGTGTGCTGGGGCAGCATGACGAGTCTGGCCGAAAAGAGCACGCTATTATTACCTTAGCAAAAAGTTTACCGACTGTGAGACCCGATACTCACTGCTCGAGAAAACTTGCTGCGCTTTGGTATGGGCTGCTCGCCGGCTGAGACAGTATATGTTGACTCACACTACTCTATTGATTTCAAAAATGGATCCAATCAAGTACATCTTCGAAAAGCCTGCTCTGTCCAGAAGAATAGCGAGATGGCAGATGATCTTGACTGAATATGACATCCAGTACACGACTCAAAAAGCAATCAAGGGAAGTGTGTTGGCAGACCATTTGGCACATCAGGCAGTGGATGACTACCAGTCGATGAACTTTGAATTTCCAGATGAGAATATCATGGTAGTGACTGATTGTGAAGTACCTGGACCGGATGAAGGACCTGAGGAAGGATCCCGATGGTCTATGCACTTTGACGGAGCCTCAAACGCTTTGGGTAACGACATTGGCGCTGTGATCATATCTCTTAAAGGCTCTCATGCTCCACTTACCGCCCGACTGTGTTTCAACTGCACCAACAACATGGCGGAGTATGAAGCATGCATCATGGGTCTTCGAGCTGCAATTGACCTAAGGATCAAGTTTCTGAGTGTCTTCGGAGATTCCGCTCTCGTGATCAGTCAGATCAAAGGCGAGTGGGATACGAAACACCCAAATCTTATTCCTTACAAGGAGTATGTGTTGACGTTGCTTCCCCATTTCGAGGAGATAACCTTTGAACATTTCCCAAGAGAGGAGAATCAGTTGGCGGACGCGCTGGCTACGATGTCTTCTATGTTCAAAGTCAAATGGGACAACGAGGCTCCCCGGACCATTATTTGGAAATTGGATGAACCTGCACATTGCTGTGATCTGGAGACCGAAGAAGTAACAGAAAAACCTTGGTATCATGAAGTGAAGAGGAACCTTGAAGCTCAAGAATACCCCGAGGGTGCATCCATTAATGACAAGAAGTTTCTGAGAAGGTTCGCGGCAAAGTTCTTCCTCAGCAATGACATTCTTTACAAACGAAACCATGATTCCACCTTACTACGTTGTGTGGACAAGACTGAGGCAGAAAGGATCATGGCAGAGCTGCATGAAGGCACCTTCAGAACTCATTCCAGTGGATATACCATGGCAAAGAAAATCCTTCGGGCGGGATATTACTGGTCCAAAATGGAAGCCGACTGTCATCAACATTCTCGGACATGTCATAAGTGCCAGATCTATGCTGATAAAGTGCACATTCCTCCAGTTCCTTTGAACGTCTTGACAGCACCTTGGCCTTTTATAATGTGGGGCATTGATATGATCGGCGAGATCAGACCTATGACATCCAATGGGCATCGCTTCATCCTGGTAGCGATTGATTACTTTACGAAGTGGGTGGAAGCAGCTTCCTTTGCTACCGTAACCAAGAACATCGTGGCACGGTTCATTTGGCACAACCTGATCTGTCGATACGGTGTACCTGAGAGGATCATTAGGATAATGGTACCAATCTCAACAACAAGATGATCACTGAGCTCTGCGAGCAATTTAAAATACAACACCACAACTCTTCTCCCTACCGGCCGAAGATGAATGGGGCTGTAGAAGCAGCTAATAAAAACATCAAGAAGATTGTGCAGAAGATGACCGTGACCTACAAAGATTGGCACGAGATGTTACCATTTGCTCTTCGTGGGTACCGTACCTCAGCACGGACGTCAACAGGGGCAACACCCTTTTCCTTGGTCTATGGCATGGAGGAAGTCTTGCCCATTGAAGTTCAGATACCCTCTCTCCGAATCATGAAGGATGCGGGTTTGAGAGAAGATGACTGGATCCAGACTCGGCTTGATCAACTGAACCTAATTGACGAAAAGAGACTCACTGCTATTTGTCATGGTCAGACGTAACAAAAACGAATGATCAAGGCATTTAACAAGAAAGTCAGACGACAAGAGTATCAAGTCGGGGACCTGGTAATTAAGCGCATCATTCTACCTCAAGGTGATCCCAGAGGCAAATGGACCCCTACGTACGAAGGGCCATTTGTGGTTAAGAACATCTTCTCAGGAGGTGCGATGATTCTAACCACCATGGATGGTGACGACCTTCCTCACCCCGCCAATGCAGACATAGTAAAAAGATACTACGCATGATTAAAGACCCGCTAGGTCGACTGGACTAGGAAAAAATAAGGGCTTCCCGGCGAACCAAAAGGGTTCGGGCAAAAATAAGGGATGAAAATGAAAATAAAAAAATCTGTACACCCGGCAAGTCGAAAACCTGAAAAGGCGGCTTGGGCAAAAATGGGTATCCCGGTAGACTGAAAACCCGAAAGGGCCGTCCAGGCAAAAGTTAGGGATTAAAGCGTAATACTATGTCTCATTGGATCACCCTGCATCCAGACTTCGGTATCGACCATCAGGCTCGGACGGCACCAATCAACCAGATTCATCTCCAACTAAGCAGCAAAGTGATGAGACGCTTGAAGACATAAAGGCGATAGCAGAGTTGGAACCCAGTGGGATTTTTCACATAGTTGTTTTGTTTTCTTTTCACAAATTGTATAAACTCTATTTTGCTCGGCGGAGTTCTCTTACTAGGACGTCAGCCTCTTGTACACAAAACGCCTATTTACAGGCAAATCAATACAAGCTCACTTTTCAGACAAATTACAAATTGTTTTTCCTTTATCTGTTTTGCTTTGCAAAGAACGTCCAATGTTCATTTTTGATATATGCATTTGACATTAATTGTTGTTCATAAATATTTGCATGCGAAACAAAGGACTAATTACGGGTGACATCGGAAACAGGGGCAATAAGAATTGTCTAAAAGGTCTAGTTGCTCTGTCCACCAAAGTACCAAGGTAAGTTCGATTGAAGAATATGACCAAGATACCTTCACTCCCCACAGAGTAAGACAAGATTCAACAATACTCTCCCCAAGCAGAGTTAATCTACTATCAGCCCTAAAAAGGAACAGTATCTCTAGCAAGTCAGCAATACTCTCCCCCAAGCAGAGTTGGTCTACCATCAGTCCTGAAAAAGTTGGGTATCCCCAGAAGATCTTAATATTCCCTAGCAGAGTATACAAATATTCCTCAGCAAGCATCCCCAATAGTCTTAATATTCCTCGACAGAAATATAAGATTGTTCCCCGACGGAATACAGATACCCCAGTGGAGCCATTTCCCCAGTGCAGTCCAAAAAGTTTCCCCAGGAGAGTTGAACCATCTCCCCAGTACATTCTGGAAGCTTGTCCACTACAGAGCACAAAATGAATCTCCTCAACCATATTCAGAAGGTTATCCCCCACCAGAGTCTAACTGGGTTATCCTCAGCAAATTGCAACGGAAAGATCGTCCCCAGTGAAGTTCTTCCTATCCCCAGCGGAGTTCATCAAAATCCCCAACAGAGTTTATCAACGGAATCCCCAGCGGAACTATCGTTAAAATCTCAGCGAAGTATCTCTTCCCCACAGAGTAATTCCCCGCAGAGTAATATCTTCACCGATTTATTCCCCAACAGAGTCATCTTCTCCTACCGGTTTATTCTTGCAATCATCTTCGTTCATCATCCCCAGCGGAAGCGAAGAACTCTACTCTTCAACATCAGCCCAGGATTTAACAAACTCCCCGACATTTGTCAAGTATTTATTTTCCCAGACGAAAATACATTCATAAACATTTCACATTTCATACCTCCTACTTACATACATGATAAAGTGCATACGACACAATCTCATTTATTTTTGAGAACATCATGACATCATGCATTTCATACATCATGACATTGCATACAGCTAACATTTTACCTTTTTCAGGAAAAGGTCAATCAAAATATGATTACCATCAACTTTTGCAGTTCCAGATCAACACCTGTAACTAGCCAGGAAATATCTGTGGACGACTGATTGTGGATCTATACCTGAAACCAGACAGGAAAGTTATCTACATTGAAGAGATTGAAGATTAATACCTGAAACTAGATAGGAAAACTATCTTTCGTTCTCAAGTCAGAGATTAATACCTGAAACCAGACAGGAAAACTATCTCCCCGACCACCCTTTCTTAAGTTCTGGATTAATACATGTAACTAGCCAGAAAATATCTGTGGACGACTGATTGTAGATCTATACCTGAAACCAGACAGGAAAGTTATATACATTGAAGAGATTGAAGATTAATACCTGAAACCAGACAGGAAAACTATCTTTCGTTCTCAAGTCAGAGATTAATACCTGAAACCAGACAGGAAAACTATCTCCCCGACCACCCTTTCTTAAGTTCCGGATTAATACCTGTAACTAGCCAGAAAATATTTGTGGACGACTGATTGTAGATCTATACCTGAAACCAGACAGGAAAGTTATCTACATTGAAGAGATTAAAGATTAATACTTGAAACCAGACAGGAAAACTATCTTTCGTTCTCAAGTCAGAGATTAATACCTGAAACCAGACAGGAAAACTATCTCCTTGACCCACCTCTCTTAAGTTCCAGATCAACACCTGTAACTAGCCAGGAAATATATGTGGACGACTGATTATAGGTTAACACCTGAAACCAGACAGGAAAACCACATATATGAGCTAATTGTAGATCTATACCTGAAACCAGACAGGAAAGTTATCTACATTGAAGAGATTGAAGATTAATACCTGAAACCAGACAGGAAAACTATCTTTCGTTCTCAAGTCAGAGATTAATACCGGAAACCAGAAAGGAAAACTATCTCCTTGACCCATCTCTCTTAAGTTCCAGATCAACACCTATAACTAACCAGGAAATATCTGTGAACGACGGATTGTAGATTAACACCTGAAACCAGACAGGACAACTATCTATTTGACCATCGTCAGGCAACCCTACACAGGTTCCTTCTTTCAATCTACCAAGTCACAATTCAACAAACATTTCCAGATGGCATCTTTAAGCCCATCTCCACGACTATTCATTACATCTCCAGACGGCATCTATAAGCTCATCCCCGACAAGATTCTGTCACATCTCCCGATGGCATCTATAAGCCCATCCTCCTATCCATCATATCTCCAAATGGCATCTGTAAGCCCATTCCCGACATCACATTACTGATACTACGCTATGCGAGTGCAAATTTCTGGGCACTCTAGTGTTCAATCATCTTCCACCTTCGGGTCACGAAAGGCATGCAAGCCAATCTACCTCATCAAGTCTAAGAAGATTGAACAGGGGAAACTGTTGTACCCCAAAATTTTCCCTCCCATATTCCTCAAGACTTGTCAAGATTGTTCTTCAAACTTCTCAAGACTACTCAAGGATTGCACAGTCAAACCATCTCCTAAGCCAACTGAAATTAGGGTTTTGGTTCTTTCAAGGAATTTGAGGTTTTCAATGGTTCAATCAAGTCTCTTAGGCCTCTACACATCCTCAAGCACCTACATGCCAAGTTTCAAGACTCACAGTGTCAATTTGCACAGTCAAAAGCCTCATTTGACCCACAGTCAACTGCAAGGGCAAAATGGTCATTTTGCAGTCAAAAGTCGGAATTTTTGGTCAACATCTTATTTTGAATCCACAATCATAATTTGATCAAGTCTTGATCATGATTCCACAAGAATGGCTCAAAAATCATCAAGATGCAAAAAGTTGCTATTTTTAGACAGTAGAAAAGTCAACTGTATCTTGACCAGGGCATAACTTTTTCATGGTTCATCAGAAAAATTCCATCCAATGCTCATTTTGAAGGGGATGACATTTCCTACAATCCAAATTCAAACTCCAAGTTCATGAAATTCTCTCATAAAAAGTTATCAAGTTCTACATTATAGGTCAATTTCAAAAGTCAACAAAAATGCACTTTAAGTCAAAGGCCATAACTTGAGATTGGTAAATCCAAATGACATGGGACCAAAGGCATTGGTTATAGGACTTCAAGACCTTTCCAAAATGTCAAAGAACATGTTACTATGATCAAAATTGAGCAAGATATGCATTGGAGAAGTTGGGAAATTTTCATGAATTTGCAAAAGTCAACTTTGCTCAAAACACCTTATTTTTGCTAATGGGCCTCAAATCTCTTCTTGAAACTTCATCCATGGCCTATGCACGACCCATCAAGCTTAATTGAATTTATTTTCTTATTTTTTATTAATTAATTGGATTTTTAATTGATATTAATTCATTTAATTAATTTAAATTGTAGGAAAATACAAGATTTGGTTTTTCAATCTTTTTGTGAAGCAAATATGGTCAAGATATGCTGGCAATTTCGTGTACAAATCAAATATGAAAAAATCTCCAAAATTGGCAACTTTTTCCAATCATGAAGATTCAAAAATATGTGATTTCCAATCAAAGATTCAACCATCAATTCCATGGATTTTTGTTCAAGATTCTGACCTAATTTCATTCTCCTATATATACACAAGCAAACCCTAATCCCAGACACGTGAGAGAAGCTGCAGAAAAGCCATAGCAATTCAAGAAAATTCAAGAAAAAACTCAAAACTGATTTTCACATTCCAGGCCAATTCAAGGCGTTTTATTGATTCTAACACATTGCAGGAGTTCCCAGGAAAGCGTAGCAATCAAATTCAAGCTTCATAACTCAAGGAATCATCACGCACATAACCACGGTTTACGTTTTTTTTTCCAGAATCGAATTGCTTAATTCATGCATATTTAACATGATTTTTTGATTGTTTTGCATTACTAATAATCATATGAAGCTATTGGCATAAGTTAATTGAATTATAATGCACATAATCACAAGATGCCATGAACAAGTTTTAGGGTTCATAAGCTTTGAAATTGGGGACTCCTAAACCAGGAAAAATTGAGACCACTAAGGCACATGGTTGGAATCCTGAGAACCAGACGAACATGACCAAACCCTCGCGAAACATTTATATAAATCACAGCTCTATTCGCTATTTTTCCTCACTGTAGTTTGTAGGGGTTAAAAACCCCCGCTATCTAACGTTTGTTTTTGCAGAACGAAGGAAGAAGATGAGTACGTGTTAGTACATGGTTGGACCATTCGAAAATACGCGCGCTTTGCTCTGTTTTCAGCATGGGGATTAATTTCCCAATATAATATTTGCCCTTTATTTTACTAATGACTAAAGCGTGATGGTGGAGTGGTTAGCGTGCTGGCTTGGAAACGTTGGGACCTGGGTTCGAATCCCAGGTCCCCCAAAATACTTGTTTCTATTTTTCTTTGCATAATTACATACAGCTTCCCAGGTGATGTCCATCATATACCTCCAAACATCAACGCGCCATGTGGCTTCAGGCACAGATCCAAGGGTCATGAGTGAATGATCATCATACTCCCAGTCAACATAGGCATGGACAATCAAGAAAGTCAAACGTGGCTGGAATTTTTGGGCCTGAGAATTTATAAACATACCTCCACATTGGGCCAGTACCCCCCCTGGTTTATTCTTCTTTTAATTCTTTTTTCTTCTCCATTTAACTATTTTACTAATTATTATTATTATTATTATTATTATTTAATTAACCAAATAAATTATTTTCATAATAAAATCAGAAAACTGAAAATATAATATTTTTTTTATTATTATTATTAATTTCACCCTTAATTTATTATTTTTGTAAATAAATGCTAACAAATTAATTTAGTCTTTTTTTAATTAGGTTAATTTTAACTTTTTCTCAATAATTTAAAATAAACTAGAATTAGGGTTTTTACTAACTTTTGACTATTTTTTATTTATTTCCTCAAGACATTAAAAAACTCAAAAAATATTTCTTTTTATTAATTAGTTTTAGGTTTAATTTAATTAATTGCAAAATAATAATCAAAAACTTCTTTCTTTCTCAAAAAGGGTCAAAACCCTAATGACTTCTCCGATTCAATTTTTATTCGCACATATTATTTTTTGATCATATTTATGTAATTGTTCCGAGGATGTAATAGCTTTAATTAGGACTTTTTTATCGCTTTCATTTAATTTCTCGCAATTTACCTTTTCAAGGGTTTGTCTTTGGCGATGTAAATACCCGACGCCTTGTAATAGCTTAGACTTATTTTCCGCAACTATTAACTGTTAGATGTATGTTAACTAGGCTATGCATGACAAGACTTATCTGAAAATTAAAATCAAAACGTAGCTCACCATAACATGTGCAAAGATAACTAAAATGAAACCTGACACACTCGCACATGCCACTCCTAGGGTACGCCTCACTTGGTTGCCTCGACGTGGTCATTGAGTATAGGGTGTTTTAGAGGTCGCCCTCCTGTCTAAAGATCAAAAAGTTGCCTCGAAACGGTTGCCTCGGATAAAAATGATCTAGGACATTAGGGTTACCGCTAAGGCGTCCTACTATTGCTTTGGTGACCACATGTCCCTATAATCGAATTGACCTGCAAACTCCAACGACGGTGCTACCTACTTCTTAAGAGTGGGATAGTACTGTCTAAAGGACATTTACACAACTTAATTTCTTTTGAGTAGGTAGAGGTTCTCAGGTACTTTCTCTTTCAAAAAAACAAAAATACTTTTTGCACCTACACTTTTCTGACAAAAGTTTTCAAACAAACACTTCATACACTCTTGAGGACAAATACAAGAGTTAAATCGAAGTTTTCAAACAAACTTTTTCAAAACCCACAAACAGAAGAAAAGCAAAACATTTTTGAAAACATAATGAGCAAGTACCTAAGAGCCCGTGGATAACCACGGATAGAAAGGGTGCTAACACCTTCCCTTTCTATAATCTACCTCCCGAACCGAGAAACATCTCGAAAAGGAATTTTGCTGTGCTTTTGTCCTTTCCTTGTTGGAGAAAATAAAATACGGTGGTGACTCTTGCTTACCATGACATTTCGCGAACCAGCCTTCCAAAACAGTCAGTTCTATTTCCACCGATCACAGTCTGGTTCTGTTTCTAAACTCAGATTCTTTTGTTGACGTGAATGCGGTGAAGATTTTCATGTCCCGTAATCCAGTGCCCACTCTCTTGGGTGATATCCTGCACACTCTTTATGCCCGTACTACTCGGAAATGGGGAACCCTTATGTGTTATGCACCATTGCTGGCGAGGTGGTTTATTTCTCACCTTCCCAAATCAGTTTTGAAGAACAAGGAAGGCATGGGTTGGGCATACAGAATTATGTCCCTAGCTCACACAGACATCATTTGGACTACTAAAGACATGGAAGACGTAGCTATTATTGATCGTTGTGGGGAATACCCCAATGTTCCACTGCTAGGAATCAATGGAGGGATCACCTATAACCCTTGTCTGGCCTTACGATAGTTTGGGCGAGCTAGGAGGGACAGACCTCATGAGTTGCTGATGCCAAGCATTGTCTTTGACTTCCAAGGGGATAGTGACGAACATCGCCACAGATTCATACGAGCCTGGGATAGGGTGCACAGGTATGATCCGCACAAGCTAGGTGTGAAGACTTCTCTGCCAATGGAACCATATCTCCAGTGGGTTCGTACATGTGCTCAGAAGCTAGGGATGCCCTACGAAGTTGTCTTTCCTGTGATAGTTGAACTTGCTAATGAAGAAGGGGTTCCTCCTGCCATCCTCCACCCTTACATTCCTACTGACATTGGGGCATTAAAGAGGTCCTGGATCCAACTAAGGGAAGAGCGGGATACTTACAGAGAAAAGTATCACGAGCAAGAGCGGAAGATCCTGAAGTTGACAAGGCAACTGGAGAATGAGAAGATCCTCAATGACTATGTCAGCACCAACGGAAAACGACCATGGGAGCGCTGATGTCTTTTGTTACTTCTAGTTTTGATTTAATTTTTAGTATTTCTTTTTGTAACGCCTTAAAGGCATTTGTTGAATATTGAATTCAAGCTTTTATCTAATAAAAGTGTGTTTCATTTTGGTTTACGAATTTGAATCTCCAAAGTCTTTGAAATTATACCATACACATTTCATTCCCATGCACCTCATCACAGGTTCCCTTACAGGTTTCTCATCTTCTTCGCTGTTTATTTCAACACATCACGTCTTCTGAAACATCAACTGATCAAGCCATCAAGGCTCTGCAAGCTCAAAACGCCCGGTTCCCGGAAATGTTCATGGGTTTGGCCAAGGGTCAGCAAGATCTGAAGACCCTTATCTTGAAGGATAAGAAGAAGAAGAAGAAGACGGTCCTATTGAATATGGGTCGTAGATTCGGAAACAATTTGTGAGAAGAGGTTGATTTGACTCACTCATCTGGAGGGGGAGAGAATCAGGAAGCAAGGAGGGCTCCTAGCCCTGTGGTTTCTGACAACGAGACTGACTTTGACGAAGACCAGTATCCTCCAACTGAGGATAGGTATAAGCAACTAGAAGACCGGTTAAGCACAATGGAGGTCCAGAAAGTCCCTGGTCTGGACTTTGGAGATTTGGGTTTGTCATCTGGGGTGGTAATTCCCCACAAGTTTAAAGCACCAGTCTTTGCTAAATACGAAGGGGTTTCTTGCCCAAAACTGCACCTCCGCTCGTATGTTAGAAAGATCCAGCCATACACCGCTGACAAGAACCTCTGGATCCAATTCTTTCAAGATAGTCTTTCAGGGACTCAACTTGAATGATTTTACCAGCTGGAAGGAGCTAGTGTCCGTAATTGGGAGGACTTGGTTGCTGCTTTCTACAAGCAGTACCAATATAATGCCGACCTTGCTCCCACGCGTACCCAACTTTAGGGTATGTCTATGAGTGTGAGCGAAGGTTTCAAATACTATGCTCAGAAGTGGAGGGACCTTGCTGGAAGAGTACAACCCCCGCTGGCTGACAAGGAGTTAGTAGATATGTTTCTGGGGACCTTGTCTGGTCCGTATTTCAACCATCTGATTGTAAGTTCATCGTCCGGGTTTACTGAGCTGATCATGACCGAGGAAAGAGTTGAAGCCGGTATCAAGAGTGGTAAAATACAGAAGGGTGCTTCGACAAGCGCCGAGAAGAAGCCTTTTAAGAAGGAATCCAGCGCTGTTTACAACTTAAAGAGCCATAACAAACCTGAACGCCGCCAAGTAGTTAATGCGGTGGTTATATCAAGACCTGTTGTTGCTCCTCAGCGCAACAATCAGCCAAGGGCCGAGAGGCCGCGAAGACAGTTCACTCAGCTCCATATGACCCTGTCTCAGATTCTTCTGCAGTTGTTAAAGACCAACTTGGTGATTCTGAAGGAAGCCCCAAAGAATCCCAATACTACATCACCGATGTACAATCCAAACGCCCGCTGTGCTTTTCACTCCGATAGCCCGGGGTATGATACAAATGACTGCTGGGTCTTGAAGAACAAAGTGCAGGACCTGATTGATGCTAAGGAAATTGAGTTCGAAGCGCCTGAAAGGCGTAATGTTATGACTGCTTCTTTGAAGACATTTCTATAATCACCATTTTCGACAATTCTTCCAAGGCTTCCTCGAGAAAGCCTGTTAGAATTACATCTGTTCCGAGAATTGCACCGTTGATCATTACCATTCCTAGGCCTATCCCCTATACATCGGATAAGGCTGTCCCGTGGCACTACGGGGCTGACGTGTATTATCACGGGGTTAAACAAGACTTGAATACTGCAGAGGCTGATATTGACATCAGCAATATTGTTGGATCTAGTAAAGTCACCCACAATGGAAGGCTTTTCTCCCCTGAGATCTCTCCACCAGTTGTTCGGAAGCCTATTGTTATTACACCTACCAGTACACCTGCTACTGTCCCTGTTCATGTTCCAATTCTTACCCCTGTTGTCGAGTCATCTGACACTCAGGGCAAAGGGACCACTGGTGAGCCTGCCCGGACGGAGGCACCGAAGAAGATTACTGTTGAAGCCTCTAGACAAGAGATGGAGGAAATTTTGAAGATCATCAAAAAGAGCGACTACTACGTAGTCGAGCAGTTGGGGCAAACCCCATCAAAGATCTTTATGTTGTTTTTGTTGCTATGCTCAGAGGCCCATGCTAAGGCTCTGATTGCTTTCCTGAAAATTGCACACGTACCCCAGGAAACATCTGCTGACCAGTTCAAAGACTATGTAGCAAGTTTAACTGCTGATAACAGGTTGGGTTTCTCCGACGCCGACTTGACTGCTAAGGGGAAGAATCATAATGAATGTGATACGGTGGGAGAACTGACTTGGGTTTTTGCGTTTGTGTTCTCAAATGTTTCGGTTTAGCAAGAGTCGCCACCGACTTTTTATTTTATCCTAAGGAAAGGTCAAAAAGCACATGAAAGACCTTTGAGATGTTTTCTTGGGTTCGGGGAGTAGATTATAGAAAGGGAAGGTATCAACACCATTTCTATCCATGGTTATCCATGGGCTCTTAGCTACTTGCTTAGATCACTCGCTTTGTTTTTCAATTGTTTGAAATGGTGCTTTTCAATTGTTTAAAATGGTGTTTTGTATGTGATTTTGAAAGATGTTTTGAAAAGAGGCTATTGTTGTGGCAACTTTTGTAATGATTCTTGTTTGAATGTATACAAAGGTGTTTTTATCTTTTGAAAAGTTTCCAATGTTTGAAAGTAGGGTTTTGAAATTATGTGGTGAAGTGTGTTTTGAAAATAGCAAGGATGTTTTTGCAAGCTTGATCAAGTAACTAGGAGCTATCTACCCTATTTTACTCAAAGATCTTTCTTATGTTTTTAACCCTTTTAACAGTGTTGTATCACCATTGTATTTTATGAACAACCTTGTGTTAGGATGTTAAACGGGACAGGCGCGGGTCATCGTATAGACCATGATAGCAATGATGTCAAGTATTTTTGGCAATTTTCTTTAAGGGACTTGATCATTTTGTTTAGGCAACTCAGATAGCATCATCGAGGGACTATGATCTTTTGTTTTGTTTTTGTTTTGCCAAAGTACTTGACATGCAACCATGGCCCATTTTTGAAGGCAACAAGTGGATTGTAAACCTAGGGGTGCAAGTGTGCATTGTGTTTGTTTTTCATGCATATTTATCTTGGATTAGGTCAAGCTAATTGTTGATTTTAATTGCATACAAACCCTAGGTCTAAGCATGGCATAATTGAAAGCTTTTAAATATGCGAGAATTTAAATGCTACACTATTACAACATGATATATGAAGGGGGGTACAAATTTGAATTGGGGGTATTTGACAAGAAATTAAATTCTAAGTTATCACAACCAAATCGAATGTATAGGCAATATTCAATATTTAAATAAATACAATTAAACAAATATCAAATAAGATGTATTATACAAAAAAAGATTTTCATGTATGTAAAAAGTATTTTTCAATGTGAAATGTAAATAAATAAAAAAAGGGATCAATTTTAATTATTTTCCTATTTAGGGCAAAAAACCCTAATTCTTAACAAATAATATTATTTATCAATTATATGCAACAATATATTAATTTATACAAAAAATATAAGTATATTATAAAAATGACATTTTTAGTCCAAAATATTAATAAAAATGAAAATGTAATATTTTTGTATTTTATGCTCTAATTATTTAATAAAATAGTATATATACATGTAAATATATATTAAACATATTAAAAGTATAAAAATAAAAATTCATTATTTACAAAAAAAATGTGTATGTTCTAGAAAATATTTTCAAATGATAAATGAAGATAAATTTAATTTTTATATTATTTTTTTGAGTTTTTTTAATAAAAAGGAAAAAGTTTATTTACATATTTACTAGTAATAAAAACAATAAATGTGAAATAAAAATGAAAAAAATATAAAATAATTTTTTTGGCATTTTTTATATTTGGATAAAAAATAATAAATCAGAATAAAAAATAAAAACATCAAAATGACAAATATTCAAACAAATGGGCCAGGGGGGTGTAAACTGAACAAGAGGGTGTCAAAAGCAAAAGGACCCAGGCCCAGCCCAGAACCACTTCTTCTTCTTCCTTGGAACAAAACCTGCGTGCGCTGTGTACCAAACTGTAACTCCTGATTCTTTGATCTTTTTACAAAACTCATAACATGAACAATGTAAAGAATTAAACAACGCATCTAACCATATAAAAAACTTGGATTAACTCTCAAAGACCAGAGAGAATTTCTCTGGCCCTAATTTCTAACCTAGTTTTTTCAGAAAGTTCATGAGTGAAATTCTCTTAGCACGATTAATGTAAATGAAAACTAAGCATATGTATGGCTTCAGGGCTATGAGTACAACATATTTCATTCACAAACCTAAGCCTAACCATTCCTAAATAGGGAGATATAAGTCCATGAAATACCTGTTTCAGTTGACTTCGAGCTGGACAATGCAACAACCTTCAATGGTGTTTGAGCTTCTTTTGAGCTTGCCTGAGGTCTAAGGAAGCTTCTCCAATGCTTGGCTTGCTTTGAAACAACTTGAATCATGCTGTAGAACTCAACCTGCAGAGCTTTGAAATGAAAATGTCAAAGTGTGTTAGAGGTGTTACAACTTGCAATGGGGGCCTGGGATAGTTCATGTGAGTTGATTGGAAGGTGTTTGAACTATCTTTGGACAAAATGCACGATGGAATTTGGTTATTGCTTGTAAAATGCAGAACTTGCCCTGTTTTGTAGAAAAACAGTTATTCTGAGTGTGAGGAGGTTTGAGTGATGAAAGGGTCGTGTTTCAGGCTTGTTGGGAGGTATGGAACTTGTCTATAATGTTTTTCTAAGCTTGTCTTAACAGATGTGTGAGATTGCTTGTATTTTGCAAGTTTCTTCTTTTTCAAGCAAGCATATGGAAGTGATGTTATAGCTTGGTACAGGCCCACCTATCATTCTGCATCTTTTGCTCTGGTTCTTGGAATTGATAGCTTCAATCTTGCTTCAGAGATATGGCCCATACCTCAAGGATTTTGGTTTGACATAAAGTGCACTTTTACAAAAATGGCATTTAACCTTTTTCCAAATAAGGGTTAATCTTGCATGTAATGGCCAAATGGCCAAGATAACACCTTAATTCAATGTTTATGCATTAAATTATGAAGTGAAAGTTGGTTTTGAGGCCTGCAAACTAGCACCAAACATGCTGATTTGAAAATGCAAGTTTGTATGAACATGTATTGGTCATGGACAAAAGTAAGTTTTTGCGAACTTCAAGCATTCGATTCTCTCTAACCACAAGGATGTTTGAGTAGTTCTTGGATAATTTGGAAAGCTTGGAATATGTACTATAATCCATATTTGAAATGAAATTTGAAACTCCAAGTGGAACTATGTGAAAAATGGCCAAGAAGATGGGTCAAAATCCTGCCTAAACTAGGGCAAAATTTCCCTAAGTTAAAAGTTTTAGGTACCCTTGTTCCAAAAATCATAACTTGAGATACAAGCTTATTTTGAGAAAACTTTGTGAATTAAAGTTGTAGATTTTGTTATGGACTACAACTTTCATGTTGCAAGTTTTGTTTGAATCCATTTGCATCCTGGTGAAGAAATGGGACAAAGTTAGGAAAAAATAAGAAAATTTCATAACTTAGAAAATTTCTAAGTTATGAAATTTTTCCATTTTAAACCCTAATTTGCATTTTTGGGTTTCTTGGTGAACAAGTTTCATAATTTGACATGTCTTGATGAAAAATAGCTCTTGGCACTTGATTTTGACCAAAAAGTCAAAGTTTGACTTTTCAGTGTGCAGTCAAAGTTTGATCAGTTGACTGAAAAATTCATCTGTCAATCCAATGCATTTGAGATCTTTTGAACTTGTTGAATGGGTCAAGACAATGTCATTATGTCCTTGTGTCCATGGTTGAGCTTGATTGGCCATTGGTTAGGTCAAACAGTCAAAAATTGCCTTTGTACAGTCAAAACCTTAAAAATGACCATTTTGCCCTTTTGGTAATTTGATCAAATTTCTTGTGGAATTGTGATCCAAACTTGATCAAATGACATATATGAGTTAATTATGTTGATGTGGGTCAAAAATCATGAGGTTTGACTGTCAATTGGCCACAATTGACTTTTTCCCAATACAGTTGATTTCTAGGTCAACTGTCCAATTAACTGGGCATAAATTTGAATCAAGGCTTGAAACTTGGTGTGGACAAACTTGTGAGTCCAATATGAAGTATGAAAGTCAATTTGGGCATTGTGGGTCAAAACATCCTTGTGCAAACTCAAACCCTAATTTAGGTCAACAGTGCAAGGGAGTGTCTTGAGCAGAGCAAACCCTAGCTTGATCTTCAGTTCCAAGAGTCTTGTGATGAGAAAATGTTGATGAAATGGGAGGGAAAATTTTAGGGTACAACAGTTGCCCCTGTTCAATCTTCTTGAACCTGACGAGTTACATTGGCAGGTTTTCCTTTCGTGACTCGAAGGTAAAAGAGGATTGGACACTAAAGTGCCCGTAAATTTGCACTCGTCAAAACATGGCTGAAGAAATGGGCTTAAAGATGCCATTTGGAGATGGTAGAATCTTGCTGGAGATGGGCTTAAAGATACCATCCAAGAATGTTTGTTGAATTGCAGTGTTGTAGGTCAGAAGAATGAGCATCAAAATGGTATCCGTGTCTGGGATGCCATTGAACTGTATCTGGAGACTGAGTCTGTATGAGCAAAAGAATGGCGGTCGTGTCTGGCGCGTATCTGAGCGGTAACTGTATTTGAACTTTGAATGAATATCAGAATGACTTCCAGTCTGGAGTGTATCTGTATTGTATCTGGGTAACAGAGAAACATTTGTGTATGAAGCAACTGTGTGCTGGGGTTAAAATCTGAATGAGTGACAGAAAGGCAATCGTGTCTGGAGCGTATCTGGACTGTATCTGAAGTTGAGATCTGTATGAGTAGTAGAATGACCGTCGTGTCTGGGGTGTATCTGTACTGTAACTGGGATCTGAATAAGTGAAAGAATGATTTCTGTGGCGACTGCATTGGGGGAAAAACACACTGCTTGTATAAAGGCCAGAATGGCATCCGTATTTGGAGAGTATCTGAACTTGTAGTTGATAGTTGAATCTGAATGAGAGATAGAATGGCTGCCGTTTCTGGAGCGTATCTAGTCTGCATCTTGATTGCTGAAGTCTGAATGAGTAGTAGAATGACCGCCGTGTTTGGGGTGTATCCGTACTGTATTTTGACTTGGAGTTCTGAATGAGTAATAGAATGACCGCCGTGTCTGGGGTGTATCCATACTGTATCTGAATAATTGTTAATGATATCCTTTTAATCTTATCCTAAAAAGGGTAAAATGTTAGCTAAAACACAGAGTTATATTGCATTATATGTATGATGCAATGAATTGTAATCCATGTTTATGATATATGAATGTAATGTTTATGCATGTAAGTTGAGTAGCTGTCTTGCTGAGGAAAATGGATCCTTGATAGCTGGAGATAATGAAATCTTTGACTGCTGCTGGGGAAAGTAAATCCTTGACCGAAGTTGGGGATTCCAAAAATCTTGATTGTTGAAGATGAGAAATCCTTGCTGACTGCTTGGGGATTAAAGATCTTTGCTCCTTTAGAATGAGGAATCTTAGGACCACTGTTGGGGATTGAAAACCCTTGGTGACTTGCGGGGATTTTAACAAGAGCTTTATCAATTTCTGCGGGATATGAGAATTCTTCATGACTTCCCTGGGGAATAAGGTTTACTCTGACGACTTCTACTGGGAAATTAAAACCTGGGAGACTTCTGCTGGAGAAATGATACTGAGAATCTTCAATCTGTTGGGAAATGACCCTGTGGGGGGAATGTCTACTCAGCCGGTGAAATCAGGGGTCTTGGATTATATGCCAATCTACTGGGGAATTACCCTAGCTGCTGGGGAAATTGAGGGATTTCGATCAGTTGGAATTTTGACTTCGCTGGGGAAGGAGATTTAGATTATTCTGGCTCCGCTGGGAATCGGGAGTTTGAACTCTGATGAGAACTTTGAAACTTAACTCGGTTGGGGAATCCAGTTTGGAATGTATTGGCTTTATCAGGGGCTCTTGAAGCTTAACTCCGCTGGGGACATGCACTCTGAGGTTTTAGCCTTGTTGAGGATCTGAACAAAGTAATGCAGGGGATCTCTTCTTGAATGGCATAAAGATATCTTCCTACACCTTCAACCTATCAGCAATTATCCTTTCCCAATATCGTTTAATTTTTAAGCAGTGATTATATTCAAATGCATATGCCTATTCAACAAAACATTGGACGTTTTCAAATAAAACATAAGTGTAAAAACAGAAGAAGAAAGTCAAGCAAATTTCTGCACTTTGAAGTATATTTGTATTAATTTTTGTAAGTATCTTTGTACAAAGGAAACAGACATCCTAGTAAGAAAATGCTGTCGTAAAATTGAGAAAAATTTATACAAAAGGAAGGATGGCTATGTGTAATAATTTCATGGGGTTCCCATTCTGCTATAGTCTTCACAACTCTGAGTATCTGTCCATTCGTTGCTTCATCTGTAGATGATTGGATTGATCAGAAGCTTGGAGCTTGTTGGTGAAGAGATTGTTCTTAAAGTGATCCGATGAGACATAGTCATACGCTTTAATTCCCTAACTTTTTCCTGGACCGCCCTTTCGGGTTTTCGATCCACCAGGAAACCCTTTTTTGCCCAAGTCGCCCTTTCGGGTTTTCAAATTGCCGGGTGTACAGATTTTTTTTGTTTTATCCCTAATTTTTGCCTGAACCGGGTTTTCGGTTCACCGGGATGCCCATTTTTGCCCAAGTCGCCCTTTCGGGTTTTCAACTTGTCGGGTCGTTTTATGCGTAGTATCTTTTGACTATGTCTGCATTTGCAGGGTGCGGCAAGTGATCACCGTCCATGGTGGTTAGAATCATTGTCCCACCAGAAAAGATGCTCTTGATTACAAATGGTCCTTCGTAAGTAGGAGTCCACTTGCCCCTGGGATCACTTTGCGGTAAGATGATCTGCTTGATTACAAGATCTCCGACTTGATATACTTGACACCTAACCTTTTTGTTGAAAGCCTTGATCATCCGTTTTTGATACGTCTGACCATGACAAACAGCAGTAATTCGCTTCTCGTCGATCAGGTTAAGTTGATCAAGCCGGGTCTGAATCCAATCGTCTTCACTCAAACCGGCATCCTTCATAATCCTTAAGGAAGGAATCTGAACTTCCATAGGCAGAACATCTTCCATGCCATATACCAAAGAAAAGGGGGTTGCCCCTGTTGAAGTACGTGTTGTGGGACGATATCCATGTAGAGCAAACGGTAACATCTCATGCCAGTCCTTGTAGGTGACTGTCATCTTTTGAATGATCTTCTTAATATTTTTGTTCGCGTCTTCAACAACACCGTTCATCTTCGGCTGGTAGGGAGATGAATTGTGATGATAAATCTTGAACTGCTCGCATAGAGCGGTGATCATAGTATTGTTCAAATTTGTACCGTTGTCTGTGATGATCCTGTCGGGGATACCGTACCGGCATATGAGATTCTGCTTGATGAAGCGGGCAACCACATTCTTTGTAACTGAGGCATAGGAAGCTGCCTCGACCCATTTGGTGAAGTAATCAATAGACACCAGGATGAAGCGATGTCCATTGGATGTCGTGGGCTTAATCTCTCCAATCATGTCAATGCCCCACATTGCAAATGGCCAAGGAGCTGTCAGAACGTTGAGAGGAACAAGAGGAATATGTACCTTGTCGGTGTAGACTTGGCATTTGTTGCAGGTACGGGAATGTTGATGACAATCAACTTTCATGGTAGACCAGTAGTAGCTTGCCCTTAGAATCTTCTTAGCCATTGTATGTCCGCTCAAGTGGGTGCCAAATGTGCCAATGTGTATCTCGGTCATGATCAACTCTGCTTCAGCTTTATCCACACAACGAAGTAAAACACAATCATGGCTGCGCTTATAAAGGATGCCATTGCTTAGGAAGAACTTGGCAGAAAATCTCCTTAAGAACTTTTTATCAATGACGAAAGCTCCTTCGGGGTATTCTCTAGTCTGGAGATACCTTTTGATTTCATGAAACCAGGGTTGTTCCACTACTTCTTCGGTATTAATCTCATGACAGTGCGCAGATTCGTCCATTCGCTCGATGGTAATTTGGGGAGCCTCGTTATCCCAGTTGAGTTTAAACATGGAAGACATTGTAGCCAGAGCATCAGCTAACTGATTTTCTTCTCGCGGGAAATGCTCGAAGGTAATCTGCTCGAATTGAGGCAACAATGTCAAGACATGTTCTCTGTATGGGATAAGATTAGGATGTTTGGTGTCCCACTCTCCTTTGACTTGACTGATAACCAAAGCCGAGTCCCCAAATACGACCAAAGATTTGATTCCCAAGTCTATAGCAGCCTTGAGACCAAAGATGCAAGCTTCATGTTCAGCCATGTTGTTGGTACAGCTGAAGCAGAGTCGGGAAGTGAAGGGTGTATGCCAACCATCTGGAGAAATGAGTACTGCACCGATACCGTTGCCCAGTGCATTTGAAGCACCATCAAAGTATAGGGTCCATCGGGATCCTTGTTCAGGTCCGTCATACGGTCTGTTTCCTTCAATGTTGTCCAATGTCATGATGTCCTCGTCAGGGAAGTCGAATCTCCTAGATTGGTAATCCTCGACGGCTTGATGAGCTAGATGCTCAGCTAGTACACTCCCCTTTATAGCTTTTTGGGTAGTATACTGGATGTCATATTCAATCAGGATCATTTGCCATCTAGCAATTCTTCCAGATAAAGCCGACTTCTCGAAGATATACTTGATCGGATCCATCTTGGAAATCAGCAAAGTGGTATGAGTCAACATATACTGCCTTAGCCGGCGAGCAGCCCATACCAAAGCGTAACAAGTTTTCTCGAGCAGTGAGTAGCGAGTCTCACAGTCGATAAACTTTTTGCTAAGGTAATAAATGGCATGCTCTTTTCGGCCAGACTCGTCATGTTGGCCCAGTACACACCCTATTGAGTTATCCAAAACAGTCAGATACATGATCAAAAGCCTTCCTTCGACGGGTGGCATCATAATAGGAGGTTCTAGTAAGTACTCCTTAATCTTATCAAAAGCAACTTGACAATCATCGTTCCATTCAACTACCTGATCCTTCTTCAGCAGTTTGAAAATTGGCTCGCAGGTAGATGTCAGGTGAGAGATGAACCTCGCAATATAGTTCAAGCGTCCCAAGAATCCTCTAACCTCCTTTTTAGTACGGGGGGCAGGAATTTCTTGTATAGCCTTTACTTTAGCTGGATCAACCTCAATGCCCTTGTTGCTGACAATAAATCCCAGAAGTTTACCAGACCTAACTCCAAAAGTGCACTTGCTTGGATTCAGTCTGAGTTTATACTCCTTCAACCTGGCAAACAACTTTTGCAAATGACTAAGGTGTTCTTCTTCTGTCTGTGATCGAGCTATCATGTCGTCTACGTAAACTTCGATCTCATGATGGATCATATCATGAAATAAAGCTACCATGGCGCGTTGATAGGTTGCCCCTGCGTTCTTCAGTCTGAACGGCATCACTTTGTAGCCAAAGGTACCCCATTGCATGACAAAGGTAGTTTTCTCCATGTCCTCGGGGGCCATTTTAATCTGGTTGTAGCCCGATAATCTGTCCATGAAGGAAAAAACCTTGTGTTGAGCTGTGTTGTCAACCAAGATGTCTATATGTGGTAGGGGAAAATCGTCTTTAGGGATGGCCCTGTTCAAATCCCGATAGTCCACACACATTCTGACCTTGTCGTCCTTTTTGGGTACGGGCACAATGTTAGCAACCCATTGTGGATAGGTTGTAACATCCAGAAAACCAACGTTGAATTGCTTCATTACTTCAGCCTTGATTTTCTCAGACATGTCAGGCCTTATTCGGTGGACCTTTTGCTTGACCGGTGGACAATCCTCTCTTGTAGGGAGACGGTGAACCACAATATTTGTGTCTATCCCTGGCATGTCTTCATAAGACCAAGCGAAGATTTCAACGTATTCATTCAACAACTGCACTAAGCACTCCTTGACACCTGGTTCCAGGTTGGCACCCACTTTTACTTCTTTCCTGTCCTCCTCTGTCCCTAAGTTTATGGTTTCTAGCAACTCTTCGTGAGGCAGAATAGCCCGCTCTTCTTATTGTAAAAGTCTGGCTAACTCTCCCGGCACTTCACAATCTTCGTCAACTTCGTACTCAACATGATTGACCAAATCCTCAGAGTTATCGAAGGCTGAAACAGAACAGTTGCCCATGGAATCCGGAATGGGTGGGTACTTGTATTTGTGAGTGTGGGTGTGTGTAAGGGATAGCCATCCTTAAACAAACAAAGATGCAAAAAGGAAAGAAAAATGAACACAGCAGTTTATAAATGAAAAACGTCCAATGATTCATTAAAACATGGCATATGATAATGAAGAAAGTCAAGCCCTTACAAATGGACCTGCATGCCCCGGGCAAGGCATGAGGTGAAAATAGTGTGCGAATTGTTTTAGTTATTACAGACCATAAAAATGGGAAATTGTTCAAAGATAAAACTACTGGTTGATAAAGGTGATGGGAACAAAATCCTTTGCTTCCCAGTTGCTTAGACCCCCTTCGACGGTCGGAAAGATCCAATCTTCGAAGTCGTTCTCTTCATCTTCGTCTTCAACAGCATTAATTCCGTGATGAGTGATCCTTATAGGTGTCCTTCCAGTCTTAGAATGACGCATAGCCTTCTGTCCTGCGGCTGTAAACCCTAGTCCAAATTTGTCTGTCTTATGGGGAAAATCTAGCAATTTCCCCCATGCTGTACTCTTCCCTTCTTTGATCACTGCCTCCGCATCCTTGAGAGATGCCATCCTAGGCACAAGCTTGGGAATGATGGGTACCCTAACCATTGTCTTCGCAACTGCTACCTCGGGAGAAACTTCCTCAAAATGTTGGAAAGGCGTTTCGATGAACTCGCCATCCAGATCCACATAACGGAAGGAGTTGAGATGACTTATCATGTACTCTTCCTCGCCGTGCACTGTTATAATTTTACCCTTAACAGGATATTTCAGCATCTGGTGCAAAAAGGAGGTAACTGCCCCAGCATAATGGATCCACGGTCTTCCTAACAAGCACGAATATGACGGACGGATGTCCATCACGTAAAAGGTTGAGTTAAAAACCTCTGTGCCTACTTGATAGGAATATCAACCTCCACATGAACCATTCTTTTGGACCCATCAAAAGCCCTAACAACAATGTTACTAGGTTTGAGAGTCAATCCTTCGCAGTCCAAGCGGTCTAAGGCTTTCTTTGGCAGCACGTTCAAGGAAGAACCAATATCCACTAAGACATAGGCTAGGGTGGTTCCCCGGCATTCAACTGAAACATGTAACGCGTCGTTATGTTTCCTTCCTTTGGGAGTTAAGTCAGCATCGGAAAAGCCAAGGCCATTATCAGCAGTAAGACTGGCCACACATTCCTGAAACTGGTAAGCCGAAGTCTCTTGGGGAACATGTGCCGCCTTCAAGAATTTGATCAGGGCCTTAGCATGGGCCTCAGAACAGAGCAGAAGAGCCAACATTGAAATTTTAGAAGGGGTCTGCCCTAATTGTTCCACAACGTCGTAGTCACTTTTTCTGATTATTTTCAAGATTTCATCCATTTCTTTCTGAGTGGTTTCGGGGATAACCACAACATGAGCCTTCGTCCTGACAGGCCCTTCCAGTATCCCCTTACCCTTGTCGGTGATATCAGCAGATGGTCTAACTTCAGGAATATCAAATTCTTCAATCAATGGGCCTTGCACAGATGGTCCAACATGTGCAGAAGCTTTCAAGGGTCCGAAAACTGCTCGAGGGAGAGCAATCTCTGGAGAAAAGATCCGGCCACTGCGGGTTATCTTGCTTGTACCCGCGATGTTCCCTATATCAGGGTCTTCTTCTTCAGAAATCTCTTGGACTGTCTCAATCTGCTTGACGCCATGATAGAAGATTTCTCCTCCATAGTTCCATGGGATTGTCTTGCTAGATTGATATGGGACTGGCCCCGCCATGGTGATCTTTAATGGCACACACTTAGAATTGGGCGTAATCCTGACAGGCCTTTTGCAAGCCTTGGGAGGATTGTCGGAAATGGTTATGATTGCAATATCGTTGGTTGAAGTAGAAAAAGTATCAGTAGTAACAGGATTGAAAGTATCGACAGGGGTTTTCTGGAAAAGTATCTCTTGGGTATCCATCAGGCGTTGGACACCTGACTTCAACATTGGACAATCACCTCGTATGTTCAAACAGAAATAGCAGTCTTTACCACAACCAGGAAAAATCCCGGCTCTCATCAAATTTTCCTTAATCACAAGTAGCGGTGTCAACAAATCAACAACATCAGTAACATGGACGTCCTCCAAAACAGCATGAACATTATTACCGTGCTTGGGCATCGGAGCAGAAATATCATTGGGCTTCTCAGGCGCCTCGAATTCTACTTCTTTGGCATCAATCAAGTCCTGGATTTTGTTCTTGCGCGCCCAACAATTATTCGTATCATGTCCAACATTGTCGGAGTGGTAGGCGCACTTAGCATTGGAATGGTAGTATGGAGAGGAGGTGTTAGGGTTCTTAGGTGCTTCCTTCAAACTAGTAAGATTCAGCTTCAATAAATGGGGGAGTACTTGCACTGGCGTCATGTTGATGCGGGTGAACTGCCGTTGTGGCCTTTCCACCCGTTGTTGATTAAGTTTCGACTGATTGTTACGAGGTTGATCATTTGAAGAATTTTGAATCATCACAGCCCCTACAGTAGGTCGGCGCCCCATTCCTCCTTGGCCTTTCTGAGAATAAACAGCGGAAGCTTCCTTTTTAGCCGGTGTTGCACCCCAAAATTTGCCCTCTCATGTTTTCCAAAGTCTCTCCCCTGCCTGGTTGATCACAAACTCTTGCCTAAGGAAAAACAAGATTTTTGAGTGGTACTTCAAATACCTTTCGATTGGCATCCTGAAAGACACTTCGATTGACATTCTGGACAAGTATTTCGATTGGCATCCTGAAAGACACTTCGATTGACATTCTGGATAAGCATTTCGATTGGCATCCTGAAAGACCCTTCGATTGGCATTCTGAATGAGTATTTCGATTGGTGAAACAACCGGCTAAAAATCATCAAACAATGAAGTCGCCATCGAACGTCTTTTATCCCACATGTAGGGAAAGGTAAACATCGAGAAAACCTGAGAAGGGAGAAGTCACGGTCTTGCGACCGAGAGATCGGGTAAGGGAGTCTGTTACGCGAGGGGAAGGTATTAGCACCCCACACGCCCGTAGTACTCTATGGTATCCACTCTTGTTATCTATCTTATGGGTGTGTTTAATCTATGCTTACTGTTTACTATACTACTGGAGGAATGCATGCAAAAGAAAGGGGAAAAGAATGTAGGGAAAATAAAATTGTGCTCGCTTGGGCCCTACCCCAATTCCTACGTATCCGTTTTGAGGAATCAGAGCTACCGTAGTTCGGCTCATATGTTTTTGTTTGTTTTGTGTTTTTTATGGACGAAGTTAATTCCGCCTTCTGCCGCAGCTCGACCTTCGGAGACTTATGCGTTGGCACAGAAGTAAATTAATCGTGTCCTTTCCTGAAAAGGGTTTTAAAGAAAAGTGCACGAGCGCACAAAAGATTTGAGTTGGTTTTGTATTTTCGTTGTAGATGATGACTGATTGACCTCAAGGGAGAGGTATTAGCCATTTTTCTACTTAGTCATGAAAGGGGTCTTTGAGAATTGAACCACACCTAAGCTTGAGATGAAGAATAATAAGATCGAGAAGAGACCCGCTTATCATTTCCCGTACTAAGCAAAAGCATGATTCTCATCAATAGTTTTAAAGTGTTTTGAATTTTGAAAAGAAAAAAGTTTTAGTTTTAGGTGCGAGTGCAAAAGGGAAAGAAAAGTTAAAGGGGGATTAATCCTATTTCTAAACCTAATGCTATTATGTATCGTTAGACCTAAATTTAGAATTTTGAGGGAATTCTACATAATGTTAGTACGCATGTTATTTGAATTGCGATAAAGTACGAAAATAAAATAGATTTGCGACGATACCGAACGGAGAAGGTCCGTTGCCTCTTCAAAATTGTGCAAGCAGTAAGAGAACTCTATCAAAGTTCCCTTGGGCGAGTGATTGAAGAATTAACCCCGAGTATTCCACATTGCAAGAGTTATATCAATGCTATCACAAAAATCTTGACTAAAAAGTCAATAAAACGATTATCGAATATGAAAAATAAAATAGAAAAATTCTAATTGAAATTCTAAAAAGAAATTATATTCTAAAAATATTCTATTTTTTTATTGTTTCATTATTGATTAAAAAATTTAAACTAAAAGAAAAAACTAAAATAATAAAAGAAAAGAAAAAAATTAGAAGAGTTGGGGTATGAAGTCTAGAAATATGGGTGCTGAAGTAATTAGCCCAAAAAGATTTTCAACATTTTCTTTATTATTTACTTAATTATTATTATTATTTGTTTGAAATAAAAGAATAAAATAATAAAACAGTTAAAATAAAAAAGAAAACGAAAAGCATGAAAATTGGAAAGGGAATAGGGTTTTTAGAAAGAAAGTCTCTTCTTCTCCGTGTGCAAAACGGTAGCGGCGCCGCCGGCCTTCCTTGCATTTTCTTCTTCATCCGTCAACGGTGCTCCGATCAGTTTCCGACCCCCTGTTCATCATCTCTACCTTGCTTCCGTTTCTTCCTCCGAAGCCGCTCACCATCGTCACTTCCTCGCTGATCTCCGTCTCTCGTTTGCTTCGCCGCCTTCCTCAGTCGCGGTCGTCACCTTCGTCCACTTCTCTTTCTCTGCGTGCCTCACTTTCGATCTCACTTACGCTTCCGGTCTTCACAAATACAGATCGATAATACCAATGCATATAGAACAACACAATCGATAAAAGAATGAGAGAAACTCAACGATAATGGTTGCAAATAGAAACCCAGAGAATACGATTCAAATGCTCAGGTACGGTGTTGTATACAATCTTATGCCTGATTATATCTTCTTCTTATACAAATTCTTCTTTTTGGCTTCTTTTGGTATTGCGATGTCGTTGTTGTCGAGAAATTGCAAACTAAGAAATAAACCCAGATTTGAGCGTTCTTGAAGGTTGGTGAGAGTGTGTTGCAGTGTTGTTGATGCATTGCGGTTTGAAAATTGGATGATGAAGATGCGTGTACGGATTTAAGGTTGATATGGCTGAAGTGTTGAAGTTCTTGTCCTATGAGAATGAAATAGATAAGTTGATGATGAAGAAGAGTGACGATGCAAATATGGTGCCGAGAAAATAGGATTCAGAGAATGTAGATAGAGAATTGTAACGGAGTTTCAGAAGTTTTTTTGCGGTGGTTTTTTTGGAGTGATTGAAGAAAATGATTGTAAAGGTGAGTCTTTTTGTGTTGAATATAATCTATTCTGTCCACCTATGCATATGCTGGAAGTTGTTTTTATAGTTAGGAGGTTAGAAATTCGGTTAGGTGGTTAGGAGGCGGGAAAAAAAAGTTGGTTATAGTTAGAAGTTAGGAAAAAGTTTGTTATGCAGTTAGAAGTGGTTGTTGTGCTGTTAGTTTGAGAAGGTAACAGTGTGCTCCTTTGACATCAGCTATCTAACTTATGCTATATTCTCCACGTCTATTCTTCACAGTGAGGTTACATCTTAAGTCCCAAAGACGGAAGGATCCATCTCTTGAACCAGAGACAAGAATATCAGAATTAGTTGGGTGAGAACAAATAGATTTCACACTCCCCAAATGCCCCACTAACACTCAAAGACACTTCTGTTCTTGAACATCCTATACCTTGACAGTTTGATCACCAGAAGCAGTGAGGATCTGTGTATCATCCTTAATCAAGTTGACATCAAAAACCGTATTATTGTAGGAGGATTAACTAGTATTGCAGAATGATATGTTATTTGCATTGTTAATGTGTTAATACTTGCTGTAGGAGCTGGAACTGGAGAAATTTATTACCCACAGAATACCATTTTCAAAGCTTTTGATTACATGCTCAAAGGGGGAGTCCATCAGATGTATCATCAAAATGGATGAGTATTTTTCTAAAACATTGGTTTCTATGTACAAGCGATGTTTAAACAAACAAGCAAGAATGCAAATGAAAATGCAGTCAAAGAAACCAATGATTGCCATTGTTGAGGAGACTTGACTCCGTATGGACTTGCTGATTCTGACGACTTTCTGTAGTCTTGATGCTCGAGTGTGCGAGAGAATTCCCCTTCAGATCTGACGTGAACACATTAGTCTCTGAATTGATCCAGTCTTGGACTTGGTCTCTGGATGACATACCATCTCCAATCGATTGGCCAAGTGCCCCAGTATAGTATGCATCACCAAACACATCATGTCTTAAAGAAATAATAGACATCATTATCAGAGCTTCCATGAACTGGCTTATCTGACTCTTTAATCCATTATCTTCCCTCCTGAAGACGTTTCTGACTATGAGCCAAAGCTTGCATGCACCACTCAGAGTTATTCCATAGCTGGTCCCTGAACACGTGCGGTGAGAAACCAGGTTGAGCCTTTGAAGAGAACCCCAGGTCTGAATAATAATCCCCAATCTTCGGGTACCTGTCATGAATGCATGAATATGCATGGGGTGCATGAATGGATGCTATGTCATGTTCTGTCATTTCCAATGAATTTTCGTGTTTTGATTTTGATTTTACGCAAGTAAAGGATGGAAGAATTTTGGCACAAGACTTGCAAATATGATTCCTTGAAAATAACAGAACATGTATGTTAAGCATGCAGTTAGCCATGTTATGTATGCAAAGGCATGAGATCAAAGAGGATCATGGTTCCATCATTCCTGAATAAGGTTGCTGCACTGCTCTGGATCATGTGAGTATCATCAGATCAGAGGTCTGACATAACTTCCGCATATATAAGCACCAAGTACCCTGTGGATCTCCCATTGTCCGGGGTCAAGGCTTCTGGAACATTGGATACTGTTGAGAATTTCTGAACATGCTGAGAATACCAAGATTGAAGGATTGAATGAACCTTCAGGTAAACAAGTCAGGATCTCAGAAAATAAATCTGAGAACCGTACGGTCACCAACAGGATATAACATCTGCATAAAGTCATAACAGAAATCCAGAATATAGTCATCAAAACCAATAGCCACTGTCTGAGCATAGTCACCATTTGTACCTGAATAACCATCTGAACACAGTCACCATCTGTACCTGTGATAGAAATTCCCTCCCCACTCACGGGTGAAAACTAGGTCAGGGTAAGATAATGGTAACTCAAAAATCATGGGTTCGCCTGAAAGTGCTATGGGCTTGCCCACAGACGTGGGTGCCGATAGTAATTCATTTGAACCTCATCCGAGCGTGGTATATGACATGACTGCACTAATCGGACCATGTCCTATAGCCGTCATGCCCCCACTCTATTCCTAGTGTCCTGGTGCACTCTGGCCTGGGTACTGGGCCTTTTACCTCATAAGTGACATCCCCACCCAACATAGAGAACAGAGTCCAACATAATAGATAACAAATATGGAAAGCCATAAAATGAAATGCAAACATGTACAAATGAGTAAACTGAAAGCATAAAAATAAACACCCTAACGAAAGAAAACAAGAGCTAGGAGCGACTCCGAGATGGACCAGCATTTGGTCGACCTGTCCCCAGTGAAGTCGCCAGCTGAAACAACCGGCTGAAAATCATCAAACAATGAAGTCGCCATCGAACGTCTTTTATCCCACATGTAGGGAAAGGTAAACATCGAGAAAACCTGAGAAGGGAGAAGTCACGGTCTTGCGACCGAGAGATCGGGTAAGGGAGTCTGTTATGCGAGGGGAAGGTATTAGCACCCCACACGCCCGTAGTACTCTACGGTATCCACTCTTGTTATCTATCTTATGGGTGTGTTTAATCTATGCTTACTGTTTACTATACTACTGGAGGAATGCATGCAAAAGAAAGGGGAAAATAATGTAGGGAAAATAAAATTGTGCTCGCTTGGGCCCTACCCCAATGCCTACGTATCCGTTTTGAGGAATCAGAGCTACCGTAGTTCGGCTCATATGTTTTTGTTTGTTTTGTGTTTTTTATGGACGAAGTTAATTCCGCCTTCTGCCGCAGCTCGACCTTCGGATACTTATGCGTTGGCACAGAAGTAAATTAATCGTGTCCTTTCCTGAAAAGGGTTTTAAAGAAAAGTGCACGAGCGCACAAAAGATTTGAGTTGGTTTTGTATTTTTGTTGTAGATGATGACTGATTGACCTCAAGGGAGAGGTATTAGCCATTTTTCTACTTAGTCATGAAAGGGGTCTTTGAGAATTGAACTACACCTAAGCTTGAGATGAAGAATAATAAGATCGAGAAGAGACCCGCATATCATTTCCCGTACTAAGCAAAAGCATGATTCTCATCAATAGTTTTAAAGTGTTTTGAATTTTGAAAAGAAAAAAGTTTTAGTTTTAGGTGCGAATGCAAAAGGGAAAGAAAAGTTAAAGGGGGATTAATCCTATTTCTAAACCTAATGCTATTATGTATCGTTAGACCTAAAGTTAGAATTTTGAGGGAATTCTACATAATGTTAGTACGCATGTTATTTGAATTGCGATAAAGTACGAAAATAAAATAGATTTGCGACGATACCGAACGGAGAAGGTCCGTTGCCTCTTCAAAATTGTGCAAGCGGTAAGAGAACTCTATCAAAGTTCCCTTGGGCGAGTGATTGAAGAATTAACCCCGAGTATTCCACATTGCAAGAGTTATATCAATGCTATCACAAAAATCTTGGCTAAAAAGTCAATAAAACGATTATCGAATATGAAAAATAAAATAGAAAAATTCTAATTGAAATTCTAAAAAGAAATTATATTCTAAAAATATTCTATTTTTTTATTGTTTCATTATTGATTAAAAAATTTAAACTAAAAGAAAAAACTAAAATAATAAAAGAAAAGAAAAAAATTAGAAGAGTTGGGGTATGAAGTCTAGAAATATGGGTGCTGAAGTAATTAGCCCAAAAAGATTTTCAACATTTTCTTTATTATTTACTTAATTATTATTATTATTTGTTTGAAATAAAAGAATAAAATAATAAAACAGTTAAAATTAAAAAGAAAAAGAAAATCATGAAAATTGGAAAGGGAATAGGGTTTTTAGGAAGAAAGTCTCTTCTTCTCCGTGTGCAAAACGGTAGCGGCGCCGCCGGCCTTCCTTGCATTTTCTTCTTCATCCGTCAACGGTGCTCCGATCAGTTTCCGACCCCCTGTTCATCATCTCTACCTCGCTTCCGTTTCTTCCTCCGAAGCCGCTCACCATCGTCACTTCCTCGCTGATCTTCGTCTCTCGTTTGCTTCGCCGCCTTCCTCAGTCGCGGTCGTCACCTTCGTCCACTTCTCTTTCTCTCCGTGCCTCACTTTCGATCTCACTTACGCTTCCGGTCTTCACAAATACAGATCGATAATACCAATGCATATAGAACAACACAATCGATAAAAGAATGAGAGAAACTCAACGATAATGGTTGCAAATAGAAACCCAGAGAATACGATTCAAATGCTCAGGTACGGTGTTGTATACAATCTTATGCCTGATTATATCTTCTTCTTATACAAATTCTTCTTTTTGGATTCTTCTGGTATTGCGATGTCGTTGTTGTCGAGAAATTGCAAACTAAGAAATAAACCCAGATTTGAGCGTTCTTGAAGGTTGGTGAGAGTGTGTTGCAGTGTTGTTGATGCATTGCAGTTTGAAAATTGGATAATGAAGATGCATGTACGGATTTAAGGTTGATATGGCTGAAGTGTTGAATTTCTTGTCCTATGAGAATGAAATTGATAAGTTGATGATGAAGAAGAGTGACGATGCAAATATGGTGCCGAGAAAATAGGATTCAGAGAATGTAGATAGAGAATTGTAACGGAGTTTCAGAAGTTTTTTTGCGGTGGTTTTTTTGGAGTGATTAAAGAAAATGATTGTAAAGGTGAGTCTTTTTGTGTTGAATATAATCTATTATGTCCACCTATGCATATGCTGGAAGTTGTTTTTATAGTTAAGAGGTTAGAAATTCGGTTAGGTGGTTAGGAGGTGGGAAAAAAAAGTTGGTTATAGTTAGAAGTTAGGAAAAAGTTTGTTATGCAGTTAGAAGTGGTTGTTGTGCTGTTAGTTTGAGAAGGTAACAGTATGCTCCTTTGACATCAGCTATCTAACTTATGCTATATTCTCCACGTCTATTCTTCACAGTGAGGTTACATCTTAAGTCCCAAAGACGGAAGGATCCATCTCTTGAACCAGAGACAAGAATATCAGAATTAGTTGGGTGAGAACAAATAGATTTCACACTCCCCAAATGCCCCACTAACACTCCAAGACACTTCTGTTCTTGAACATCCTATACCTTGACAGTTTGATCACCAGAAGCAGTGAGGATCTGTGTATCATCCTTAATCCAGTTGACATCAAAAACCGCATTATTGTAGGAGGATTAACTAGTATTGCAGAATGATATGTTATTTGCATTGTTAATGTGTTAATACTTGCTGTAGGAGCTGGAACTGGAGAAATTTATTACCCACAGAATACCATTTTCAAAGCTTTTGATTACATGCTCAAAGGGGGAGTCCATCAGATGTATCATCAAAATGGATGAGTATTTTTCTAAAACTGTGTCGGTTTGTTTTAAGCACATAATACTTGGTGTAATTGTTGATTTTTATATTTTAAATTAAATTAACTTGATTACATACTGGTACTGAACTGGCTTGGAAAAATAGTTGTTTATGCAGGTTTTCTTTTGGTATGAAACATGGACTGAGGCTTGGACATAACCAGGTTGGAACGGGGCAATCTTGGAAGATAGTGGCTTGAAGATAAATAAGTTTAGAACTGATGGAGACCTTGATTTAGAATTCTTTAGCTTTAGACCACTTGAATATTTAATGTAATTTCTTGTTTTTTGATTTAGTAATTTTGGATGTAAACACCTTTTTGAAATCTTCTCTTGTAATGTTCTAATGATACCGCTTGTAAATTGCATGGTTATGACCTCGAATGAACGAGAATGATTTTGGATAACCCTTTGACAAATCACGAGTAATGCTTTAGAACTTGTAAAGATTATATCATTGTATGAATGTGAACTCTTGAACTTTAATGATGGAGCCCAAATATTCCAAGTAGTCTTCTCTTCCGAATTGCCTTTTGTATCTCCAAGATTTTTTTAATTTTATGTTGCATATAACTCCATGGTTGCGATATGAATTTAATAAGAGCCTTTTCCAAGGACGAACTTGTAACGTCGAGTTTCTTTGCTTTTGAATGAAGACATGCCTAAACACCCTCAAATGAACGAGCCTTGCATCTTTCTTACTCCTCACTTCAAAACCATAATTGAAGAAGCTTAAGATTTTGATTTTAATGTATTTTGAAATGAAGTCCTCAAAGCATATTATATCACAAGTAAGCGAATAGACCCGACAAAGAGCTTTGCCTCATAAAGTGTACAAATTCCAATTTGGCAAATAGTATCCCGTTGAATCTTCTTCTCTTTCCTAGAGCTCGCGAACATATGCCTTGAGGTTCAAGGAATAGCTAAACCTCATTTGATGAAGAAAGGACCATTTGAAATACTAACCCGTAAAAGATACGATTTTCTCATATGATAACCTTTTTGTATGATATATTGAAGCATCCTTGAACAAGATCTTAATGGCCATGGATATATCAAAATCTTCAACCATGATCATGGAAATAAATCATCATTCATGTGGAGGTGATAAGTATAAGACGATGTTCCTCACTGCTTAAGCTTGCAGCCTTTCGAGATAGCCTTGGGATGACTCACAATTGAAGCGGCAAGTATTTGACGAGAACCAAAAATTGTATCACTAAAAGAAGTCCACAGTGTTAGAGAAAAAGCCACACACCAACCCTTATTCCTCGAAATCCATGATTTTATGCCAATTTATTGATTAATGATGCATGATGTGTTAGATGACCTAATGTGAGAAAAAAATGCAAAAATGCGTAAGCCAGATAGGAAGTAGAAGGGTAGGACAAATTTGGGGTATTACAGCTGCCCCTATTTAATCGTCTTAAACTTGAAAGTACGATTGGCACATGCCTTTCGGAAGTTCAAGGTTGAAGATGATTAAATATCAATGCCAAAAATTTATCCTGAGAGAGGTAGTAAGTGTTTTCTTTATTTATTTATTTTGTGTTATCTGTTGGGGAAAAGAAATTTGTTTTTTAATGAAGAGACAGAGACTGGACTTGTAACGTGGCTTGATGCCAATACAAGACAAATGGCTGGTATGAAAAGACAGCGGACGAGGTCTACGGGCGACCTACGATCCGAGGGCGACACATGAGAGTGATCTGACAGAGAACCTAGCCAAAGGGCGATCTCAGGTTCTAAGACAAAGATTTGAATGAAGAACCTAGCCAAGAGGCGATCTCAGGTTCGACAAAGGTTTGAGGGAAGAACCTAGACAAGAGGCGATCTCAGGTTCAATGATGATTTGAGGGAAGAACCTAGCCAAGAGGCGATCTCAGGTTCGACGATGATTTGAGGGAAGAACCTAGCCAAGAGGCGATCTCAGGTTCGACGATGATTTGAGGGAAGAACCTAGCCAAGAGGCGATCTCAGGTTCGACAAAGATTTGAAGGAAGAACCTAGCCAAGAGGCAATCTCAGGTTCGACGAAGGTTTGAAGGAAGAACCTAGCCAAGAGGCGATCTCAGGTTCGACAAAGGTTTGAAGGAAGAACCTAGCCAAGAGGCGATCTCAGGTTCGACAAAGGTTTGAAGGAAGAACCTAGCCAAGAGGCGATCTCAGGTTCGACAAAGGTTTGAAGGAAGAACCTAGCCAAGAGACGATCTCAGGTTCGACAAAGGTTTGAAGGAAGAACCTAGCCAAGAGGCGATCTCAGGTTCGACAAAGGTTTGAAGGAAGAACCTAGCCAAGAGGCGATCTCAGGTTCGAAAAAGGTTTGAAGGAAGAACCTAGCCAAGAGGCGATCTCAGGTTCGACGGTGATTTGAGGGAAGAACCTAGCCAAGAGGCGATCTCAGGTTCGACAAAGGTTTGAAGGAAGAACCTAGCCAAGAGGCGATCTCAGGTTCGACGGTGATTTGAGGGAAGAACCTAGCCAAGAGGCGATCTCAGGTTTGAAGAAGGGAACATGGGTTATGACATGATGATTGTTTAGATAAGCGACACGAATGAGCATCAAGAAAGTTAAACACGGACGAGTGCTTGATTCAATACGGACGAGTATTGAAAGGAGATACGGACGAGTGTTTGATTCAATACGGACGAGTATTGAAAGAAGATACGGACGAGTATCAAAAGGTTACACACGGACGAGTGTTTGATTCAATACGGACGAGTATTGAAAGAAGATACGGACGAGTATTAAAAAGTATAAACACGGACGAGTGTTTGAATCAATACGGACGAGTATTGAAAAAGGATACAGGTGAGCATCAAAAAGTTTAAACACGGACGAGTGTTTGAATCAATACGGACGAGTATTGAAAGAAGATACGGACGGGTATCAAAAAGGTAAAAACACGGGCGAGTGTTTGAATCAATACGGACGAGTATTGAAAGAAGATACGGACGAATGTTTAGGGAACCGACTACCAGACAAGAACTGGGTTTAGAACGGCAAAGTGTATTGATTTTGTTTGGCATTGAAAAGGTGAAGGTCACTGATTGGGGATTTCGGGCATGATACCCTTCTGTAGGGATGTATCGTTGTCCTTGAATAATTCAGGTCTTTCGTGTAAGGTACCTGGTCTGGCTTATGCTTTGTATGCATGTTTGAATTTCTTTTGACGCAGAGATCCATTCGGATGGATCAGCTACGCGCTTTTGAGGATGCAATGTTATGTAATGATAACTATATGCAATGCGAAGAAATAAACTTCATGGGGATAAGAGAAGGCTTGCTGGGAACCATTGCTCATCACTGGGGATGCCAATATATATCGACGCCGGAAGTCTGCAGTACCAAAGATTGCTGGGGATACTGATAAGAATTTGCCCTGGGGAGCCCCTGACACCAAAGATTGTTGATGACTCTGCTGAGGATTGAATTGCTGACGAAGCGAGTCTTCAGGTACGCTGCTGAGTTCTGAATCGTACCGTTTAAGGAAGAGATAATCTGACCAAACCTCCATACATCCTGAACTGTTGAGGGGGTGATATAAGTGAATATGCCGAAGAATGGATACTGAATACCACGTGGATCTCCTTGAATACATGTCCCAAGTTTACGTACACTGGGGAATTATCTCTTGAATCACTTGGGGATAAGAGATGAGCGTGGACACCTATGAGTGCCCCGGTTGAACTCTGCGACTGCCCCGGTTTAGCTCTGCGAATGCCCCGGTTTAGCTCTACGAATGCCCCGGTTTAGCTTCACTGGGGATGCTCTTGATTAAGTCCACTGAGGATGCACTTGCGCGTGCTGAGTTAAAAGATGATGCTAGATTTTCTGAATTCACTTGGGGAATCAGATTTGAAATTGTCTGTAGCAGATGAAGGCAGCTTCGTGTGCTGGCTAGGTCAGGGTGACCGTTATGGTGCTTTCAGCTGATTGTAGTCTTGTGCAACATAATTGGCTTGAGCAACTTTGCAAGTACAAATGAGGAATGCCCCTGTCTGGATGATCTCTGAGAAGCTTTATGTTGAATAGAAGACCAGAATATTCGTGCCACAAAACGATATGAGGTGGCCTGCCCCAATGTCTTGAGTCACGAAATAAACTGCTCTTAATTACAGCCTTCTTGGAGAGATTTGTCGAATCTCGACGTAACTGCCCCAGGTGGAATGAATTCTGAATAGATCTCTCGACGTGATAGTCTCTGATTGATTGAGCTTGAAGAGATTTATCGACGTGATATCCTTTGATTGACAGCTTTGAGGGAATGCCCCAGATTTGGCTGAGCTTGGAGAGATCGACTCTCGACTTGACGGTCCTAGATTAGAAGTTTAAAGGGAATGCTCCAGATTGATGGAATTTGCTAACTTTAACCCTGAAGGGTACTCAAGCTGTGAAGCACCAAGATGATTTCTCTTGACAGAATCTCTGGTTTAACAAGCCTCTGGATTAGTCATTTCTCTTGTAGCAGCTGACTCTTGCTTCAACAGGGTATTCAAGCTTCTCTTCTCTGACAAGATTGAGCTCTTTACCGGTTGTTCATTGTGTAAACTTACTTGATGTCAATCAGTTGTTTTGTATGCAGAAGAATGTTTATTATGATAATTCTAATGCAACACATATGCGAGTCTTGAAGTTTGAAAAAAAACTTTGAATGAAATGACGTCATGACTCTGTTGTGAACGAGTCACTAGCTAGAGAGAAAGATTTGAAAATTCTTTTTCATGAAAGATAATGCAAACATATGATGCCAACACAGATATTGGACGTACCTCTTAGGAGTCAGTTAAACGCTATCTCGTTGTAGCACGCTTTCGAATTGATCCATGCTTCAGTTAGGACTTTTATGGGTTGTAACGTGGCCTGGTTCACGGTTTTTAGAAAAAAGGATTTAAGGCTCAAAATTATTTGGTGCCCACCCATTCTCCATGATGTTCTCCATTCCTATGTTCAGTTGACCCGATACAAGCATTCGTCTCTCGAGAAGAGTTTGTGATGATTGAGGAACCACTGTGGTTTCTTGGACACGACAGTTACTTCACCTTTTGCCTTTGGTGTTTGATCACACGACTTTGTTCCTTGATGAGGATTTTCATTGGTAATCCTTTTCTCGCCTTTTAGGATTTTCAATTTCTTTCTTGTTTTCCCTAATTTTTGCCTGGACAAATTCTTTTGAATTTCAATTTGGAAGTCCAGCGGGATGCCCCAATTTTTGCCTAAGCGACTTGTTTTCAAGTTTCGACTTAGCGGGGATTTTTGTTTCTTTCTTATTCGTATTTTTCATTTTGAACAAGTCGTTGATCTTTGTGTTGTCTTTGATTTGTTGGAAGTGATCGTGACTGCCTGAGTCTTCAGTATCGTCGTTTGTTGACCTCCTGATGTGCGAGAGATACCCATTGGGATATAGTCAATAGACGCACATTGTTGTTAGATGAGGATTAACCATAGTGGTTTTGACTTTTCTCAACCTTTTGACGGATAATCATTGTTGTATCCTTGGATGCACACTCTTGATGAGTTCTGAATGCTTGATCAGATTAGCTGAACACTACCCACCCCAGGGTTGACATGAGGGTTTTTTCTGAATAGAAGGAAAACTCCTACTTCGAAGGCTCAGAGGGGTTGACGAGGGTCTATCTCCCTTATATCTCCGGTGTTTGGGGATTGAAGCAAGGCCTGTACATCGTCAGCAGGGTCTTACTCAAAAGCGTACCAACCAGAGATTTTTTGCGTTTTTAGATTGTCATCATCCTCCTTTGAATCTTTACCTAAGCATAAGACTAGGAAATTTGGCATCAATATGCAAGTAAAACATTTAAAGAGTGATAACAAATGGATGAGTAAAAATGAAATGATCACTTCAAGACAAGCATATTTATTGCATTAAGATTTTCGTTCAAAAATAGACAAGTTTCTATGTACAAGCGATGTTTAAACAAACAAGCAAGAATGCAAATGAAAATGCAGTCAAAGAAACCAATGATTGCCATTGTTGAGGAGACTTGACTCCGTATGGACTTGCTGATTCTGACGACTTTCTGTAGTCTTGATGCTCGAGTGTGCGAGAGAATTCCCCTTCAGATCTGATGTGAACACAGTAGTCTCTGAATTGATCCAGTCTTGGACTTGGTCTCTGGATGACATACCATCTTCAATCGATTGGCCAAGTGCCCCAGTATAGTATGCATCACCAAACACATCATGTCTTAAAGAAATAATAGACATCATTATCAGAGCTTCCATGAACTGGCTTATCTGACTCTTTAATCCATTATCTTCCCTCCTGAAGACGTTTCTGACTATGAGCCAAAGCTTGCATGCACCACTCAGAGTTATTCCATAGCTGGTCCCTGAACACGTGCGGTGAGAAACCAGGTTGAGCCTTTGAAGAGAACCCCAGGTCTGAATAATAATCCCCAATCTTCGGGTACCTATCATGAATGCATGAATATGCATGGGGTGCATGAATGGATGCTATGTCATGTTCTGTCATTTCCAATGAATTTTCGTGTTTTGATTTTGATTTTACGCAAGTAAAGGATGGAAGAATTTTGGCACAAGACTTGCAAATATGATTCCTTGAAAATAACAGAACATGTATGTTAAGCATGCAGTTAGCCATGTTATGTATGCAAAGGCATGAGATCAAAGAGGATCATGGTTCCATCATTCCTGAATAAGGTTGCTGCACTGCTCTAGATCATGTGAGTATCATCAGATCAGAGGTCTGACATAACTTCCGCATATATAAGCACCAAGTACCCTGTGGATATCCCATTGTCCGGGGTCAAGGCTTCTGGAACATTGGATACTGTTGAGAATTTCTTAACATGATGAGAATACCAAGATTGAAGGATTGAATGAACCTCCAGGTAAAAAAGTCAGGATCTCAGAAAATAAATCTGAGAACCGTACGGTCACCAACAGGATATAACATCTGCATAAAGTCATAACAGAAATCCAGAATATAGCCATCAAAACCAATAGCCACTGTCTGAGCATAGTCACCATTTGTACCTGAATAACCATCTAAACACAGTCACCATCTGTACCTGTGATAGAAATTCCCTTCCCACTCACGGGTGAAAACTAGGTCAGGGTAAGATAATGGTAACTCAAAAATCATGGGTTCGCCTGAAAGTGCTATGGGCTTGCCCACAGACGTGGGTGCCGATAGTAATTCATTTGAACCTCATACGAGCGTGGTATATGACATGACTGCACTAATCGGACCATGTCCTATAGCCGTCATGCCCCCACTATATTCCTAGTGTCCTAGTGCACTCTGGCCTGGGTACTGGGCCTTTTACCTCAGAAGTGACATCCCCACCCAACATAGAGAACAGAGTCCAACATAATAGATAACAAATATGGAAATCCATAAAATGCAATGCAAACATGTACAAATGAGTAAACTGAAAGCATAAAAATAAACACCCTAAGGAAAGAAAACAAGAGCTAGGAGCGACTCCGGGATGGACCATCATTTGGTCGACCTGTCCCCAGTGAAGTCGCCAGCTGAAACAACTGGCTAAAAATCATCAAACAATGAAGTCGCCATCGAACATCTTTTATCCCACATGTAGGGAAAGGTAAACATCAAGAAAACCTGAGAAGGGAGAAGTCACGGTCTTGCGACCGAGAGATCGGGTAAGGGAGTCTGTTATGCGAGGGGAAGGTATTAGCACCCCACACGCCCGTAGTACTCTACGGTATCCACTCTTGTTATCTATCTTATGGGTGTGTTTAATCTATGCTTACTGTTTACTATACTACTGGAGGAATGCATGCAAAAGAAAGGGGAAAAGAATGTAGGGAAAATAAAATTGTGCTCGCTTGGGCCCTACCCCAATGCCTACGTATCCGTTTTGAGGAATCAGAGCTACCGTAGTTCGGCTCATATGTTTTTGTTTGTTTTGTGTTTTTTATGGACGAAGTTAATTCCGCCTTCTGCCGCAGCTCGACCTTCTGAGACTTATGCTTTGGCACAGAAGTAAATTAATCGTGTCCTTTCCTGAAAAGGGTTTTAAAGAAAAGTGCACGAGCGCACAAAAGATTTGAGTTGGTTTTGTATTTTCGTTGTAGATGATGACTGATTAACCTCAAGGGAGAGGTATTAGCCATTTTTCTACTTAGTCATGAAAGGGGTCTTTGAGAATTGAACCACACCTAAGCTTGAGATGAAGAATAATAAGATCGAGAAGAGACCCGCTTATCATTTCCCGTACTAAGCAAAAGCATGATTCTCATCAATAGTTTTAAAGTGTTTTGAATTTTGAAAAGAAAAAAGTGTTAGTTTTAGGTGCGAATGCAAAAGGGAAAGAAAAGTTAAAGGGGGATTAATCCTATTTCTAAACCAAATGCTATTATGTATCGTTAGACCTAAAGTTAGAATTTTGAGGGAATTCTACATAATGTTAGTACGCATGTTATTTGAATTGCGATAAAGTACGAAAATAAAATAGATTTGCGACGATACCGAACGGAGAAGGTCCGTTGCCTCTTCAAAATTGTGCAAGCGGTAAGAGAACTCTATCAAAGTTCCCTTGGGCGAGTGATTGAAGAATTAACCCCGAGTATTCCACATTGCAAGAGTTATATCAATGCTATCACAAAAATCTTGGCTAAAAAGTCAATAAAACGATTATCGAATATGAAAAATAAAATAGAAAAATTCTAATTGAAATTCTAAAAAGAAATTATATTCTAAAAATATTCTATTTTTTTATTGTGTCATTATTGATTAAAAAATTTAAACTAAAAGAAAAAACTAAAATAATAAAAGAAAAGAAAAAAATTAGAAGAGTTGGGGTATGAAGTCTAGAAATATGGGTGCTGAAGTAATTAGCCCAAAAATATTTTCAACATTTTCTTTATTATTTACTTAATTATTATTATTATTTGTTTGAAATAAAAGAATAAAATAATAAAACAGTTAAAATTAAAAAGAAAAAGAAAAGCATGAAAATTGGAAAGGGAATAGGGTTTTTAGGAAGAAAGTCTCTTCTTCTCCGTGTGCAAAACGGTAGCGGCGCCGCCGGCCTTCCTTGCATTTTCTTCTTCATCCGTCAACGGTGCTCCGATCAGTTTCCGACCCCCTGTTCATCATCTCTACCTCACTTCCGTTTCTTCCTCCGAAGCCGCTCACCATCGTCACTTCCTCGCTGATCTCCGTCTCTCGTTTGCTTCGCCTCCTTCCTCAGTCGCGGTCGTCACCTTCGTCCACTTCTCTTTCTCTCCGTGCCTCACTTTCGATCTCACTTACGCTTCCGGTCTTCACAAATACAGATCGATAATACCAATGCATATAGAACAACACAATCGATAAAAGAATGAGAGAAACTCAACGATAATGGTTGCAAATAGAAACCCAGAGAATACGATTCAAATGCTCAGGTACGGTGTTTTATACAATCTTATGCCTGATTATATCTTCTTCTTATACAAATTCTTCTTTTTGGCTTCTTCTGGTATTGCGATGTCGTTGTTGTCGAGAAATTGCAAACTAAGAAATAAACCCAGATTTGAGCGTTCTTGAAGGTTGGTGAGAGTGTGTTGCAGTGTTGTTGATGCATTGCGGTTTGAAAATTGGATAATGAAGATGTGTGTACGGATTTAAGGTTGATATGGCTGAAGTGTTGAAGTTCTTGTCCTATGAGAATGAAATAGATAAGTTGATGATGAAGAAGAGTGACGATGCAAATATGGTGCCGAGAAAATAGGATTCAGAGAATGTAGATAGAGAATTGTAACGGAGTTTCAGAAGTTTTTTGGCGGTGGTTTTTTTGGAGTGATTGAAGAAAATGATTGTAAAGGTGAGTCTTTTTGTGTTGAATATAATCTATTCTGTCCACCTATGCATATGCTGGAAGTTGTTTTTATAGTTAGGAGGTTAGAAATTCGGTTAGGTGGTTAGGAGGTGGGAAAAAAAAGTTGGTTATAGTTAGAAGTTAGGAAAAAGTTTGTTATGCAGTTAGAAGTGGTTGTTGTGCTGTTAGTTTGAGAAGGTAACAGTGTGCTCCTTTGACATCAGCTATCTAACTTATGCTATATTCTCCACGTCTATTCTTCACAGTGAGGTTACATCTTAAGTCCCAAAGACGGAAGGATCCATCTCTTGAACCAGAGACAAGAATATCAGAATTAGTTGGGTGAGAACAAATAGATTTCACACTCCCCAAATGCCCCACTAACACTCCAAGACACTTCTGTTCTTGAACATCCTATACCTTGACAGTTTGATCACCAGAAGCAGTGAGTATCTGTGTATCATCCTTAATCCAGTTGACATCAAAAACCGCATTATTGTAGGAGGATTAACTAGTATTGCAGAATGATATGTTATTTGCATTGTTAATGTGTTAATACTTGCTGTAGGAGCTGGAACTGGAGAAATTTATTACCCACATAATACCATTTTCAAAGCTTTTGATTACATGCTCAAAGGGGGAGTCCATCAGATGTATCATCAAAATGGATGAGTATTTTTCTAAAACTGTGTCGGTTTGTTTTAAGCACATAATACTTGGTGTAATTGTTGATTTTTATATTTTAAATTAAATTAACTTGATTACATACTGGTACTGAACTGGCTTGGAAAAATAGTTGTTTATGTAGGTTTTCTTTTGGTATGAAACATGGACTGAGGCTTGGACATAACCAGGTTGGAACAGGGCAATCTTGGAAGATAGTGGCTTGAAGATAAATAAGTTTAGAACTGATGGAGACCTTGATTTAGAATTCTTTATCTTTAGACCACTTGAATATTTAATGTAATTTCTTGTTTTTTGATTTAGTAATTTTGGATGTAAACGCCTTTTTGAAATCTTCTCTTGTAATGTTCTAATGATACCGCTTGTAAATTGCATGGTTATGACCTCGAATGAACGAGAATGATTTTGGATAACCCTTTGACAAATCACGAGTAATGCTTTAGAACTTGTAAAGATTATATCATTGTATGAATGTGAACTCTTGAACTTTAATGATGGAGCCCAAATATTCCAAGTAGTCTTCTCTTCCGAATTGCCTTTTGTATCTCCAAGATTTTTTTTAATTTTATGTTGCATATAACTCCATGGTTGCAATATGAATTTAATAAGAGCCTTTTCCAAGGACGAACTTGTAACGTCGAGTTTCTTTGCTTTTGAATGAACACATGCCTAAACACCCTCAAATGAACGAGCCTTGCATCTTTCTTACTCCTCACTTCAAAACCATAATTGAAGAAGCTTAAGATTTTGATTTTAATGTATTTTGAAATGAAGTCCCCAAAGCATATTATATCACAAGTAAGCGAATAGACCCGACAAAGAGCTTTGCCTCATAAAGTGTACAAATTCCAATTTGGCAAATAGTATCCCGTTGAATCTTCTTCTCTTGCCTAGAGCTCGCGAACATATGCCTTGAGGTTCAAGGAATAGCTAAACCTCATTTGATGAAGAAAGGACCATTTGAAATACTAACCCGTAAAAGATACGATTTTCTCATCTGATAACCTTTTTGTATGATATATTGAAGCATCCTTGAACAAGATCTTAATGGCCATGGATATATCAAAATCTTCAACCATGATCATGGAAATAAATCATCATTCATGTGGAGGTGATAAGTATAAGACGATGTTCCTCACTGCTTAAGCTTGCAACCTTTCGAGATAGCCTTGGGATGACTCACAATTGAAGCGGCAAGTATTTGACGAGAACCAAAAATTGTATCACTAAAAGAAGTCCACAGTGTTAGAGAAAAAGCCACACACCAACCCTTATTCCTCGAAATCCATGATTTTATGCCAATTTATTGATGAATGATGCATGATGTGTTAGATGACCTAATGTGAGAAAAAAATTCAAAAATGCGTAAGCCAGATAGGAAGTAGAAGGGTAGGACAAATTTGGGGTATTACAATTGGCATTATGGACAAGCATTCGATTGTAATTATGTCAAGGCAATTTCGACAGGCATGTCAACCATGTCCTTCGATTGGCATGAACAACACCTTTTGATTGGCCTGTTAGAAGAGCCTTTCGATTGGAATCCTGCGATTGATATTTGGGCCAGGCCCATTCGAAGGGTACACATGGAGTCCATTCGAAAGAGGAAAATTAGGACTAATCAAAGAGCATGGCCTGAAAGCATTCGAAATCCAAGCGTCCAGGTTCATTCAAGGGACACGAATGTTTCAAAAAAGGAAATAATTTAATGTGTTTGCTTTTTTTCCAGAGCGTTAAAGGCCTATTTTAATGGCTGTCCCTTGCCATTTTCGTGCACTCCCACACTCCTATAAATAGGAGGCCAGTGACACATTACAACACACCAAAATTACACGAAAATCAGAGGAAAATCACACACGAAAATATACAACGAAACACACAAAACTCTGCAGGAGAACACAGAAAAATTGCCTCAAAGAGCCAAAGCAGTCCTTCAGATCAAAGGTGCCCACGCCCAGAAGCCCATATCGAAAGTGCCTGCATCCAGGAAGTGCCCAGATCGAAGGTGCCTACATCCAGCAAACGTCCAAATCGAAGATCCAATCTGCTGGTAAGAAAGGGTAAATTATTCAACCTCATATTTGCATAATACATTCATACTTGTTGTTACCTCTGATTTTCCATCCTAGACAGGATCGAAAGGCCTGGGTTTGGCACCCAGGTCATGTTTTTTGTTTGCTAACACTTGCTGCAGACATAGCCTGAAGGGACCCAGCAAGCGCATGTTTGAAGGGCCTGGGGTTCAATACCCAGGCCCTGTGTTTTATTTCGCTCACATACTTTTGCAGGTATAACAGCCCAGATCGAAGGAGACACCTTCTCTGGATCGAACCCATTAGCATGCTGGATCGAAGGAGGCATCTCATTCCTGGATCGAAAGCCATGACCTCCATGATCAGAAGACAATCCTCTTCCTTGGATTGAAGGCCACTCACGCCTTACTGTCTGGCCCAATCGAAAGGACCAGGACCCTCTCTGGATCAAAGCAGTCCATTCCCTCCCTGGGTCGAAGCTCCTTTTTTCCTTGGATCGAAGGATCCCTCTTGCATTTTATTTTTGTTTTCCATAGACTTATTTTTTTATCTTTTTAATTAACCTTAAAATCAAAAACCACAAAAACATTAGGCTAGTTCTTTTTCTATTAAATTAATCTTGTTAATTAATCTTTTAATTATCTTAACATTTTTCCAAAAAAAAACTAAAATTAAATAGATTTAGATTATTTTCCCAAAATAAAATAAAACAACAAAAAAAATTTTATTCTTAGAATTTTAGAGTTTATTTTCAGATTCACGCGTTTATTTTATTGTAACTGCCTACTGGTTTGTAATAGCTTAAACTTTTACTTTACTGCTTTTTATTCCCCAATTTTGGACATGTAAATAATCCCCTTCCCCGAAGCCTTGTAATAGCGTAGGATTTACAATTCCCGCACTTTAAATCTCTGTACACTGCTTAGATGTATGCTAACTAGAATTGTATGACAAGATCTGTCTTAACTTAAAATCAACAATAGCTCACCATGACATGCAAGAGTAAAATAACTGAAAATTGACACACTTGCACATGCCACTCCTAGGGTACACCTCACTTGGTTGCCTCGAATGTGGTCATTAAGTATAGGATGTTTTAGAGGTCGTCCTTTGTCCCAAGATCATAAGTTGCCTCGAAATGGTCGCCTCGATAAAAATGATCTAAGACATTATGATTACCACTAAAGCGTCCTAACGTTGCTTTAGTGATCACACGTCCCTAAAATCGAATTGACCCGAAAACTCCAACGACGGTGCTACCTACTCCTCAATAGTAGGATAGTACTGTCTAAAGGACATTTGCACAATTAAATTCCTTTTTAAGTAGGTAGAGGTTCTTAAGTACTTTCTCTCTTTTAAAAAACAAAACAAAAACTTTTCGCACTTACACTTTCTTCAAAAACAAAATTCTTTTCAAAACCCACAATCACAAAGAAAAGCAAACCTTTTGAAAACATAGTGAGCAAGTACCTAAGAGCCCGTGGATAACCACGGATAGAAAGGGTGCTAACACCTTCCCTTTCTATAATCTACCTCCCGAACCCGAGAAACATCTCGAAAAGGAATTTTTCTGTGCTTTTGTTCTTTCCCTTGTTGGATAAAATAAAAGACGGTGGCGACTCTTGCTTACCGCGATACTTTGCAAAAACAAACGCAAACGCGAACCAACATTCCAAAAACAGTCAGTTCTCATTCCCACCGATCACAGAACTGGCGACTCTGCTGGGGAATATTAAATAAGTGAGGTGTACCTTAGGATTAGATCACTTGTGTTTTCAATTGTATTGCTTTGTATGATTTTAATTTTGTGGGCTTGTATCGGAGTTCTATAGATCCTAACCCGGATCTGGGGTACCCTTTTTAGGTAAGTAGCAGTAAACTGTGAGGGATCCGTCCGGCGTAGACCGACACGGATGAAGCAGTAGCTACGTTGGTGTGGCACCTTAGTCTGTACCAATATCCCTTGTGTTGAAACGAGGAGAATATGGGTCTTCTAAGGAGTCATTAAGCACCAACTGACCTTAGAACCTTAAATTGACCAACTTGGCCATAGAACAGTAGCAGTATGCTACACTCATTGAGACTAAACTCTCGCGATGGTTCCGGCTGCAAGAAAAGGTTGCTAAGCTGGAATTATGACCGATTGAGGGTAGTCAGTGATATTGAGATCCTCTAGAACCCGGTTACTATTTTTTTTAGGACAGGTTTAAACCAACTAAACTGAAAGAGGGTAATGCCTAAACTCCATGCCAGCCTAAACTTAAGGCTATATGTGTGACTTGTGTGCCTTCAAACTTGAACTACTTGTTATCTGACAACAGGGGTTCCTTGCAGGTTTTGTTTACAGTCCTTATCCAACAAATTGGATTTATTGTAGGGCTCACTTACATCACCTCACTTTTTGCTTGAACGCATAGCATATACATCATAACATCATACCTTAACATTTCCTTAACCATTTCAAGGATCTCAAGGGTCTGTGATGCAGGTTATGGTAAATCAAAAGTCTAGTAAGGGGCAAAGCGGATTTATTTTCCTCTAGCCAATTCCATCTAGAAACCCAAGCACGATAACTTGAGTCAGGGGCTATGACCCACTCGATATGGTGAGCTTGACTCTTGAAGAAGGACTCTCGGCAACATGAAGTTCCTTCAATCAAAACTACCAGATTCAGATTCTAACGGTTTCTTGTTTACCCCGCGAGATCCTTGAAAACATTGCATACATATATCATACATATCATTGCATAACAGGTCTTCCAATACAAGTCTCTCATGTTCTCGCTGTTTATTTCAGCAATGGCTTTCCAACCAGACAACCAAGATCTCCGGGCTCAAAACGCCCAACTTCAAGAAATGTTCTTGAACCTATCCCAGGGGCAAGAAGAAATAAAAGCTCTCCTCACAAGGGGCTTGGTCCTAGGGAATCCAAGAGGCATCAGGAATGATTAGTTGGAAGGGCTACAAATTGAGTTGGCAACAATGAAGATCCAGGTGATGAGACAGCTAGTGGGCCATATGGCTCTCATTCAAGACTTAGCTCAAAGACAAGAAGAGCTCAGGGTCCTCGTCAACAAGCTGCTTCAAAATAACTGAGTGGGGCAAACAACTAGGGTTGAAGATCAAGTCATCATTCAACCACCTTTGGGGCAAGAAGACAAGGGAAAAGCTCCTCGGCTTGCTTCAGGGTCACAAGCCCAGCATCAACCTCACCAAAAGCAACAGGTTGACCGGAGGCAATTTACCAAGCTCAACATGCCGCTGTCTCAAGCTTTACAACACCTGTTAAGATTGAATCTGGTGACATTAAGGGACCCTCCTAAGAATCCGAGCACAGCCTCCCCAAGGTACAATCCTGATGCAAGGTGTGCATACCATTCTGACAGTCCTGGACATGACACCGACGACTGTTGGACTTTGAAGAACAAAATTCAAGACCTGATTGACGAGGGAGCATTAGAATTCACATAAGATGGTCAGGATGAGTTCTTCTACCATCCCTCCAAGGTTCACCATTTGAAGTGACAAGTACTGAGACGAGAAGACTTTTGTTCATTTGAATTTTCAAGTTGTAATCTCTTTGTTATTCAAACAATTATCCATTAATGCCAAACTTTGTTTCATTAATGCATCGCATATGTTTGTTTTGATTTGATCCAATCATTTTCATTACATTTAAACTATGTTTTTTACTCACTTTATGACATTCAACTCTTGCTAAAAGTTACAAGCCTTTAGAGGGAGGATGACGAAACAATGCCATAATCTCATACAATATGCTTTTGGACAGACCTTGCTAACGATGTACAAGCATTTCTTTCAAATCCTAAACACTGGAGTTATAAGGAAGATAATCCCTAGTCAACCCCTTCGAGCCAAAGAAGTAGGAGTTTTCTGTTTTTAAACAAATTGAAACCTTTGATTTAAACCTGGGGCAGGGTAGTCTCTCAGTTAATTCAAAAGATATGCATTGAAGTCGCAAAACTCTCAGTTCATAATACAACGAACGACATCAAAAGCATTCCTCTGGAATCAAAAGACAGTGGTGGTTCCTTATATCATAGGCAGTCAATCTCTAAAAAAAACGCCCACTGAGCCAAAACCTATAAAGGAGGTTTAAGAAAGTCGGGGCATCCCGCTGACTGTAATCTCGAAAACAGGAACAGTCAGGAAAAAATTAGGGATAACAAATCAAAAGAACGAGGTCATTACAAATCCTCGACAATATGAAAAATGTGGCAAAAAATGATGACTGCCTTCAAAAATCCAACTTGTGTGAACCAACACCAAAAACGTCGTTCCAGACTCATTTGGAGTTCAAATGCACAATTAACTGAGTTTAGGATTGGAGAACATCACGAAGAGGGGGTGGGTAAAAATATACTTTGAGCATTTATCCTTTGTTTCTTAAACCGTGAACCAAACCACGTTACAACCCTTCAAAAGTCCTAACTGAAGCATGGGTTAGTTCGAAAGCATACTGTTACAAAAGGTATCCTGACTCCCGTAAGGCTTTGCCCTAAATCTTGTGTTGAATTTGTCTTATAAAGAGTTTTCTGCTAAAAAACGCATTTTTCAAAAACTTCGAGACAAGCATAAACTTTGCATTATCTGAATATCATTGTTTGCATTTGGCTATTTATTTGACAGCGGAGAAATTCACACAACGAATATCCGATGAACGAAAGCCCTCTCAGTGAACAAAATCACTTCAAAAAGGATGACGCTTCCATTGGCAAATCTCCTATAAACAAGGGGGCATGACATGTCACTATCTAGCACACCTGGGGAAGTCCAGTCAAGATTCCAGGAAATCTCTGAAGAAGTGCAGAATAACCAGGGGCAAGTCTCCATCTCCGTCACCTGGGGCATGGGACATGAATTCCAGCAACGAATCTTGCATGATCAAACATCTTCTGGTAGTATGACAACACGACACTACTAGCAGTGACACCTCCCTACACTCTGAGAGCGTGTACATAGTCAAAAAAGTACTATGCATAATCAAAGACCCGCTAGGTTGACTGGCCTATGCAAAAATAAGGGCTTCCCGGCGAACCAAAAGGGTTCGGGCAAAAATAAGGGATGAAAATGAAAATTTGTACACCCGGCAAGTCGAAAACCTGAAAATGCGGCTTGGGCAAAAAAGGGTATCCCGATGGACTGAAAACCGGAAAGGGCGGTCCAGGAAAAATTAGGGATCAAAGCGTACGACTATGTCCCGTCATCTCGTCACTTGCCTACCAGAAGAAGATTTGTCACTTCAATCGGTAATTAACAAGCACCTCATAGGTGGGGATAATACCAGATCCACAGCGCCGCCGCAGGCACCTTGTCCCGCAAAAACAGGGGCAAATAAGAATTGTCCGAACTGTACAAATTGCTCTGTCCACCAGGTACCAAGGTATATTCAGCTGAAGAATATGGCTAAGATATTATCACTCCCCGTAGAGTAAAACATTAATGATAGCTCTCTCAGCTGAGACTTGCAGTTATGTACAAATCAGCAATACTCTCCCCAAGCAGAGTTAGTCTACCGTCAGCCCCGAAAAGGTTTGGTATCCCCAGAAGAGCTTAATATTCCCCAGCGGAGTATAAGGATATTCTCCAGCAAACGTAAGAGTATCCCCGACAGTCTTAATATTCCTCAACAGAGTATAAGAATGTTTCCCAGAGGAATACAAGATACCCCCAGCGGAGTATAAAGACATTCCCCAGCAAACATAAAAGCATCCCCAGCAGTCTTAATATTCCTCAACAGAGTATAAGAATGTTTCCCGGAGGAATACAAGATACCCCTAGTGGAGCCATTTCCCCAGCGCAGTCTAAAAAAGCTTCCTCAATGGAGTTGAATCATTTCCCCCAGTAGATTCTGGAAGCTTATCCCCTGCGAAGCACAAATAAGTCTCCCTAGCCAATTTAAGAAGGTTATCCTCTCCAAGTTGCAACTGAAAGATCATCCCTAGCGAAGTTCTTTCTTTCCCCAAGCAGGACTTCTATCCTCAACAAATTCAATATCACTAGCAACGGTAATCCATCCCCAGCGGAGTTTATCATCAAAATCCCCAACAGAGCTTATCAACAGAATCCTCAGCGGAGTTTATCGTTAAAATCCTCAGCAGAGTATATCTTCCCCAGCGGAGTTCATCGTTAAAATCTCCACAAAGTATCTCTTCCCCACAGAGTATTTCCCCTCAGAGTAATCTCTTCATCCTGTTTATCCCCCACCGGAGTTCTTTTCTCCAAACAGGTTTATCCTTGCAATCATCTTCGTTCGTCATCCCCAGCCGAAACTAAGAACTCAACTCTATTCTCCAGCAGCTCCGGGATTTATTTTCCCCAGCTAAAACATCACACTTCCATACATCATGATACATGCATATGCACATCATACCATACAATCTCATTTATGTTGAGAACATCATTACCTGACCCATATCATGCATTACATATGACTGACCTTTACCTTTCAGGAAAGATTCGGTTAAGTTCTCAGCCATTTCCAAGACTTCCTCTGGTCCAGTTAAATCGATTCCTAAAGATTTTTATGATGCCGATCCAGTTGAAGATATTTCCAAGGCCTTCTCTGGTCCAGTTAAATCGATTCCTAAAGATTTTCCTGATGCAGATCCAGTTGAAGATTCCAAGACCTTGCCTGGTCCAGTTAAATCGATTCCTAAAGATTTTTCTGATGCCGATCCAGTCAAAGGCCTTCTCTGGTCCAGTTAAATCGATTCCTAAAGATTTTCCTGATGCAGATCCAGTTGAAGATTCCAAGACCTTGCCTGGTCCAGTTAAATCGATTCCTAAAGATTTTTTTGATGCCGATCCAGTCAAAGGCCTTCTCTGGTCCAGTTAAATTGATTCCTAAAGATTTTCCTGATGCAGATCCAGTTGAAGATTCCAAGACCTCGCCTGGTCCAGTTAAATCGATTCCTAAAGATTTTTCTAATGCCGATCCAGTCAAAGGCCTTCTATGGTCCAGTTAAATTGATTCCTAAAGATTTTCCTGATGCAGATCCAGTTGAAGATTCCAAGACCTTGCCTGGTCCAGTTAAATCGATTCCTAAAGATTTTTATGATGCCGATCCAGTCAAAGGCCTTCTCTGGTCCAGTTAAATCGATTCCTGAAGATTTTCCTGATGCAGATCCAGTTGAATATTCCAAGACGTTGCCTGGTCCAGTTAAATCGATTCCTAAAGATTTTTCTGATGCCGATCCAGTCAAAGGCCTTCTCTGGTCCAGTTAAATCAATTCCTAAAGATTTTCCTGATGCAGATCCAGTTGAAGATTCCAAGACCTTGCCTGGTCCAGTTAAATCGATTCCTAAAGATTTTTCTGATGCCGATCCAGTCAAAGGCCTTCTCTGGTCCGGTTAAATCGATTCCTAAAGATTTTCCTGATGCAGATCCAGTTGAAGATTCCAAGACCTTGCCTGGTCCAGTTAAATCGATTCCTAAAGATTTTTCTGATGCCGATCCAGTCAAAGGCCTTCTCTGGTCCAGTTAAATCGATTCCTAAAGATTTTCCTGATGCAGATCCAGTTGAAGATTCCAAGACCTTTCCTGGTCCAGTTAAATCAATTCCTAAAGATTTTTCTGATGCCGATCTGGTCAAAGGCCTTCTCTGGTCCAGTTAAATCGATTCCTAAAGATTTTCCTGATGCAGATCCAGTTGAAGATTCCAAGACCTTGCCTGGTCCAGTTAAATCGATTCCTAAAGATTTTTCTGATGCCGATCCAGTCAAAGGCCTTCTCTGGTCCAGTTAAATCGATTCCTAAAGATTTTCCTGATGCAGATCCAATTGAAGATTCCAAGACCTTGCTTGGTCCAGTTAAATCGATTCCTAAAGATTTTTCTGATGCCGATCCAGTTGAAGATGTTCCAAAACCTTTTCAAGTCCCAGTTTAATACATGTAGCAAGCCAGGAAAACTATCTACACAAAGAGATTGAAGATTAATACTTGGAACCAGACAGGACGAGTACTATAACCTCAACCGTATACTCCCGGTGAGCACGAGTCAGTTCCTAAATCTCAAACAAAGTTAGACTTCCCCAGTGGAATCTTCTACAACAACAGGTATGCAAGTTCTCGCTAAGGAATCTCTTATGCGATCGACACTCCTGCAGATGGCATATATAAGCCCATCCTCCTACCAACAACCTCCAGATGGCATCCATAAGCCCATCCTCCTACCAACAACCTCCAGATGGCATCCATAAGCCCATCCTCCTACCAAAAATCTCCAAATGGCATCTGTAAGCCCATTCCCGACGTCACAATGCTGATACTACACCATGCGAGTGCAAATTTCTAGGCACTCTAGTGTTCAATTATCCTCCACCTTCGGATCACGAAAGGCTAGAAAACCAATCTATATCCTCAGGTTTAAGAAAATTGAACAGGGGCAACTGTTGCACCCCAAAATTTTCCCTCTCATGTTTTCCAAAGTCTTCCCCCTGCCTGGTTGATCACAAACTCTTGCCTAAGGAAAAATAAGATTTTTGAGTGGTACTTCAAATACCTTTCGATTGGCATCCTGAAAGACACTTCGGTTGACATTCTGGACAAGTATTTCGATTGGCATCCTGAAAGACACTTCGATTGACATTCTGGACAAGCATTTCAATTGGCATCCTGAAAGACCCTTCGATTGGAATTTTAAAGGAGTATTTTGATTGGCATTATGGACAAGCATTCGATTGGAATTATGTCAAGGCAATTTCGACAGGCATGTCAACCATGTCCTTCGATTGGCATGAACAACACCTTTTGATTGGCCTGTTAGCAGATCCTTTCGATTGGAATCCTTCGATTGATATTTGGGCCAGGACCATTCGAAGGGTACGCAGGGAGTCCATTCGAAAGAGGCAAATCAGGACTAATCGAAGAGCATGGCCTGAAAGCATTCGAAATGCAAGCATCCAGGTTCATTCAAGGGACACGAATGTTTCAAAAAAGGAAATAATTTAATGTGTTTGATTTTTGTCCAGAGCATTAAAGGCCTATTTTAATGGCTGTCCCTTGCCATTTTCGTGCACTCCCACATTCCTATAAATAGGAGGCTAGTGACACATTACAACACACGAAAATTACACGAAAATCAGAGGAAAATCACACACGAAAATATACAACGAAACACACAAAACTATGCAGGAGAACACAGAAAAATTACCTCAAAGAGCCAAAGCAGTCCTTCAGATCAAAGGTGCCCACGCCTAGAAGCCCAGATCGAAAGTGCCTGCATCCAGGAAGTGCCCAGATCGAAGGTGCCTACGTCCAGTAAACGTCCAAATCGAAGATCCAATCTGCTGGTAAGAAAGGGTAAATTATTCAACCTCATATTTGCATAATACATTCATACTTGTTGTCACCTCTGATTTGCCATCCTAGACAGGATCGAAAGGCCTGGGTTTGGCACCCAGGTCATGTTTTTCGTTTGCTAACACTTGTTGCAAACATAGCCTGAAGGGATCCAGCAAGCGCATGTTTGAAGGGCCTGGGATTCAATACCCAGGCCCTGCATTTTATTTCGCTCACATACTTTTGCAGGTATAACAGCCCAGATCGAAGGAGACACCTTCTCTGGATCGAACCCATTAGCATGCTGGATCGAAGGAGGCATCTCATTCCTGGATCGAAAGCCATGACCTCCATGATCAGAAGACAATCCTCTTCCTTAGATCGAAGGCCACTCACGTCTTACTATCTAGCCCAATAGAAAGGACCAGGACCCTCTCTGGATCGAAGCAGTCCATTCCCTCCCTGGGTCGAAGCTCCTTTTTTCCTTGGATCGAAGGATCCCTCTTGCATTTTATTTTTGTTTTCCATAGACTTCTTTTTTTATCTTTTTAATTAACCTTAAAATCAAAAACCACAAAAACATTAGGCTAGTTCTTTTTCTATTAAATTAATCTTGTTAATTAACCTTTTAATTATCTTAACATTTTTCCAAAAAAAAAACTAAAATTAAATAGATTTAGATTATTTTCCCAAAATAAAATAAAACAACAAAAAAGATTTTATTCTTAGAATTTTAGAGTTTATTTTCAGATTCGCGCGTTTATTTTATTGTAACTGCCTATTGGTTTGTAATAGCTTAAACTTTTACTTTACTGCTTTTTATTCCCCAATTTTGGACATGTAAATAATCCCCCTCCCCGAAACCTTGTAATAGCGTAGGATTTACAATTCCCGCACTTTAAATCTTTGTACACTGCTTAGATGTATGCTAACTAGGATTGTATGACAAGATCTGTCTTAGTTTAAAATCAACAATAGCTCACCATGACATGCAAGAGTAAAATAACTGAAAATTGACACACCTGTACATGCCACTCCTAGGGTACACCTCACTTGGATGCCTCGAATGTGGTCATTAAGTATAGGATGTTTTAGAGGTCGTCCTTTGTCCCAAGATCATAAGTTTCCTCGAAATGGTCGCCTCGATAAAAATGATTTAAGACATTATGATTACCACTAAAGCGTCCTAACGTTGCTTTAGTGATCACACGTCCCTAAAATCGAATTGACCCGAAAACTCCAACGACGGTGCTACCTACTCCTCAATAGTAGGATAGTACTGTCTAAAGGACATTTGCATAATTAAATTCCTTTTTGAGTAGGTAGAGGTTCTTAAGTACTTGCTCTCTTTTAAAAAACAAAACAAAAACTTTTCGCACTTACACTTTCTTCAAAAACAAAATTCTTTTCAAAACCCACAATCACAAAGAAAAGCAAACCTTTTGAAAACATAGTGAGCAAGTACCTAAGAGCTCGTGGATAACCACGGATAAAAAGGGTGCTAACACCTTCCCTTTCTATAATCTACCTCCCGAACCCGAGAAACATCTCGAAAAGGAATTTTTCTGTGCTTTTTTCCTTTCCCTTGTTGGATAAAATAAAAGATGGTGGCGACTCTTGCTTACCGCGACACTTTGCGAAAACAAACACAAACGCGAACCAGCATTCCAAAAACAGTCAGTTCTCGTTCCCACCGATCACAGCCGGGAAGGCTTTCTTGACAGCAGTGGATGCAGAAGCATCTTTATGAATCTTTCCACTCTTAATACCGGCCTCAACCCTTTCGCCGGTTAAAATCAGTTCAGTAAATCCCGCTGAAGAACTTCCGATCAGATGATTGAAGAAAGGTCTAGATAGGGTCCCCAGAAACATGTCAACTAATTCCCTGTCCGATAACGGTGGCTGCACCCTTCCATCCAGATCACGCCATTTCTGGGCGTACTCTTTAAACCCTTCATTGGAAGCCATCCCCATACTTTATAACTAAGTACGAGTGGGCGCCAAATCAGCATTGTATTGATACTGACGATAAAAAGCAACTGCCAAGTCTTCCCAATTGTGAAACTCTGATCTTTTGAGCTGATAAAACCAGTCTAACTGCGTGCCAGACAAGCTGTCTTGGAAAAAGTGTACCCAAAGGTCTTTATCAGATGAGTGGGGTTGGATTTTTCGGACATAATATCTCAGATGCATTTTTGGGCACGACAGATCATCATACTTGGCGAATGTTGGCACCTTGAACTTAGGAGGGATAACAATCCCAGCTACCAGCCCTAGTTCCTCAAAATCCAATCCGGGCACCCTCTGCAACTCTATAGCTGCCAATCTATCTTCAAGGTTCTTATATTTGTCGTCCGCTGGTGGATACTGTTGCTCGGAGTAGTCTTCGTCTTCTTCCTCCTCTTCCTCTTCAACCTCAGATTCAGAAGGTACAACGACACCTTTCCCTTTACCGGCCCCTTCGTCAGACGTTGAGGGGAACTCAAGAACCTTCCTAGAATTGCTCTCAAACCTTCTTCCAAAAGTGGCTACCCCAGGTCTCTTTTTCTTTTTCTCTTTATTCTTCTCCAACAACACTTTGAGGTCCCCTTGACCCTTTGCCAAGGTCATGAGGAGTTGCTGAAACTGTGAATTAAGTGCCTGCAGATCCTTTACCGTTTGCTCCAAATCCATCTTGCTGAAATAAACAACAGAAAGATAAGGAAACCTGGTGTGAAGACCTGTTTATGCATATGATGAATGGTATGTTATTCATGTAATGCATTCAAGGGTTCAAAAATTCAAATTTGTTGCAAACAAAAAGAACGCACGTCATATTAAGAAGAAATTTGTTAGTACATAAGTGCCCCATGGGCGAAATATTACAAAATTCTTAATGTAAAAAGAAATTGAACATCCTCTTTGGTGTGATGTATGTGTTGAGAGTCTCATCCTCGTGAAGTCGGCAGGTAAGCTCTAAAACCTTCTTCTCGCTGGCATAAAAGCTGGCTTCAAAAGTATCTCGTTCTTCCTTGAGTTGGATCCAACTCTTTTGCATTTCTTCCCATGATGTTGGCATGTCAGGATGTAGGATGGTGTATGGAACCTCTCCTTCCGTAACAGGCTCTTTGATCAAGGGGAGAATGTGAGGGTACGGCATCATAAGATTCTGGGAACGGGTTCGCACCCACTTGAGATAAGGCTCAAGGGGGATGGAATTTTTGTGCCCCAGTGTCTTACTATCCACCTTGTTAGGCATCCTCCAAGCTCTGGTGAACCTTTGTCGAAGTCCTTGTGCATCGTTGTCGAAGTCAAAAACTAGGTCAGGAATAAGCATGTCATGAGGGCCATCCCTCCGAGCATATCCAAATTGTCTCAAAGCTAGACAGGGGTTGCAGGTGATGCCTCCCCTAATGCCAAGTAGTGGGACATTAGGGAATTCCCCACAATGATCAATGAGGATGACATTTTCTCTGGACCGAGAACACCAATGTACATCAGAATGTGTGAGGGTCATCAATCGTTGTGACCACCTTAAACCCTGCTCATTCTATAGAATTGATTGTGGAAGGTGAGAAATAAACCAACTTGCTAGGAGAGGAGTACAACACATGAGAACACCTATTTTCCTCATTGTTCGTGTGTAAAATGAGTGTAGGATGTCCCCAAGCAATGTAGGTATAGGATTCCTAGATATGAAAATCTTGACAGCATTCACATCTATAAGCTGATCAGGGTTTGGGAACAAGACCAACCCATAGATGAGGAGTGCCACAATCTCTTCATAGGCTTGTAGATCAAGAGAATTCCAGCAGTCTTGTGCCTTCTCAAACAGAAACTTTGCCAAGAAACCCTTGACACCGCTTCTGGTTTCCCAATGTCCCTTGATATCAGATGGTTGCAAGTGTAATGCTTGAGCAACATCTTCAGGCTTTGGTTCTCTTTTCGTACCATTGTAGGGTAGTTGACTAAGAATAGGAATTCTCAAGAGTTGAGAAAATTCCTCCAAAGTAGGTACCAATTGGTAGTCAGGGAATGTGAAACAGTGGTGTAGGGGGTCAAAGAACTGGAAGAGAACTTTGACCATGTCTTCTTCAATGTTGGTGTTGACTAAGCTGAGGAGTCTACCATGTCTTTCACTAAAGAGAGAATTCTCTGGAATCCTGGATGTAAGCTCCTTGAGTTGAGGAGGGATTCTCACAAGGTCGACTTGAATTGTTTTCCTGCGAAGACATTCCATGACCTACAAAACAAGAACAAAGATTAAGATCCAAACCCTTGAAATGGTTAGTGGATAAATATGATGCTTTATGATGTTTATGATGTATGCACAAACACATGTACAAGCAAGTCACATAAAATCCCTAGTTCCAGGCTTGCATGAGGTTTCATAGGTAAATACCCTCTTGAAGTTAGTTGGCTCAAACCTGTCCTATAAATAGTAACTGGGTTCTAAGGAGCTAAATATCACTGGATTGTTTTCTATGTTCATTGTTTTGGTTTAGCCACTTAACTAGTGACCAAAATATTCCAAGAAAACAACCCTCAATGAGTGTAGTATCAAGTATCTACCAACTTCGGACTGCACCAAAGCCGGTCATCTCACTACCCCTAATAAAAGGTCAAGATGGTCTAGTAAGGTTCTAAGAGTTCCTTAGTGCTTCATGACATCACTCAGCGGCCCCGTATTCTCTTTGATTGACTCAAAGGTTACCAGTACTCACAAATATGTCGCACTAATATAACTATTGCTTCAACCGTGTCGGTATACCCTGCACAGTTTCCACAATGTATTGCTATTTACCTATGAATGTTTCCCAAATCCGGGTAGAGGATTTCAAGCCCAAACAAACGAACCAAATGTAAAGCAAACAAAGCAAACAATAATCATGCAAAGGGTGATCTAAGCTCTAAGGTTACTCCACTTTTAAAGAATTCCCCAGCAGAGTCGCCAGTTCTGTGATACGGTGGGAGAACCGACTTGGGTTTTTGCATTTGTGTTCGCAAATGTTTCAGTTTAGCAAGAGTCGCCACCGACTTTTTATTTTATCCTAAGGAAAGGTCAAAAAGCACAGGAAAGACCTTTGAGATGTTTTCTTGGGTTCGGGGAGTAGATTATAGAAAGGGAAGGTATTAGCACCCTTTCTATCTATGGTTATCCATGGGCTCTTAGTTACTTGCTTAGATCACTTGCTTTGTTTTTCAATTGTTTGAAATGGTGCTTTTCAATTGTTTGAAATGGTGTTTTGTATGTGATTTTGAAATATGTTTTGAAAAGAGGCCACTGTTGTGGCAACCTTTGTAACGATTCTTGTTTGAATGTATACAAATATGTTTTTATCTTTTGAAAATTTTCCAATGTGTGAAAGTAGGGTTTTGAAATTGTGTGGTGAAGTGTGTTTTGAAAATAGCAAGGATGTTTTTGCAAGCTTGATCAAGTAACTAGGAGCTATCTACCCTATTTTACTCAAAGATCTTTCTTATGTTTTTAACCCTTTTAACAGTGTTGTTTCACCATTGTATTTAATGAACAACCTTGTGTTAGGATGTTAAATGGGACAGGCGCGGGTCATCGTATAGACCATGATAGCAATGGTGTCAAGTATTTTTGGAAATTTTCTTTAAGGGACTTGATCATTTTGTTTAGGCAACTCAGATAGCGTCATCGAGGGACTATGATCTTTTGTTTTGTTTTTGTTTTGCCAAAGTACTTGACATGCAACCATGGCCCATTTTTGAAGTCAACAAGTGGATTGTAAACCTAGGGGTGCAAGTGTGCATTGTGTTTGTTTTTCATGCATATTTATCTTGGATTAGGTCAAGCTAATTGTTGATTTTAATTGCATACAAACCCTAGGTCTAAGCATGGCATAATTGAAAGCTTTTAAATGTGCGAGAATTTAAATGCTACACTATTACAACATGATATAGGAAGGGGGGTACAAATTTAAATTGGGGGTATTTGACAAGAAATTAAATTCTAAGTTATCACAACCAAATCGAATGTATAGGCAATATTCAATATTTAAATAAATACAATTAAACAAATATCAAATAAAATGTATTATACAAAAAAAGATTCTCATGTATGTAAAAAGTATTTTTCAATGTGAAATGTAAATAAATAAAAAAAGGAATCAATTTTAATTATTTTCCTATTTAGGGCAAAAAAACCCTAATTCTTAACAAATAATATTATTTATCAATTATATGCAACAATATATTAATTTATACAAAAAATATAAGTATATTATAAAAATGATATTTTTAGTCCAAAATATTAATAAAAATGAAAATGTAATATTTTTGTATTTTATGCTCTAATTATTTAATAAAATAGTATATATACATGTAAATATATATTAAACATATTAAAAGTATAAAAATAAAAATTCATTATTTACAAAAAAATGTGTATGTTCTAGAAAATATTTTCAAATGATAAATGAAGATAAATATAATTTTTATATTATTTTTTTGAGTTTTTTTAATAAAAAGGAAAAAGTTTATTTACATATTTACTAGTAATAAAAACAATAAATGTGAAATAAAAATGAAAAAAATATAAAATAATTTTTTTGGCATTTTTTATATTTGGATAAAAAATAATAAAGTCATAATAAAAAATAAAAACATCAAAATGACAAATATTCAAACAAATGGGCCAGGGGGGTGTAAACTGAACAAGAGGGTGTCAAAAGCAAAAGGACCCAGGCCCAGCCCAGAACCACTTCTTCTTCTTCCTTGGAACAAAACCTGCGCGCACTGTGTACCAAACTGTAACTCCTGATTTTTTGATCTTTTGACAAAAATCATAACATGAACAATATAGAGAATTAAACAACGTATCTAACCATATAAAAAACTTGGATTAACTCTCAAAGACCAGAGAGAATTTCTCTGGCCCTAATTTCTAACCTAGTTTTTTCAGAAAGTTCATGAGTGAAATTCTCTTAGCACGATTAATGTAAATGAAAACTAAGCATATGTATGGCTTCAGGGCTATGAGTACAACATATTTCATTCACAAACCTAAGCCTAACCATTCCTAAATAGGGAGATAGAAGTCCATGAAATACCTATTTCAGTTGACTTCGAGCTGGATAATGCAGCAACCTTCAATGGTGTTTGAGCTTCTTTTGAGCTTGCCTGAGGTCTAAGGAAGCTTCTCCAATGCTTGGCTTGCTTTGAAACAACTTGAATCATGCTGTAGAACTCAACCTGCAGAGACTTGAAATGAAAATGGCAAAGTGTGTTAGAGGTGTTACAGCTTGCAATTGGGGTCTGGGATAGTTCAGGTGAGTTGATTGGAAGGTGTTTGAACTATCTTTGGACAAAACGCACGATGGAATTTGGTTATGGCTTGTAAAATGCAGAACTTGCCCTGTTTTGAAGAAAAACAGTGATTCTGAGTGTGAGGAGGTTTGAGTGATGAAAGGGTCGTGTTTCAGGCTTGTTGGGAGGTATGGAACTTGTCTACAATGTTTGTCTAAGCTTGTCTTAACAGATGTGTGAGATTGCTTGTATTTTGCAAGTTTCTTCTTTTTCAAGCAAGCATGTGGAAGTGATGTTATAGCTTGGTACAAGCCCTCCTATCATGCTGCATCTTTTTCTCTTGGTTCTTGGAATTAATAGCTTCAATCTTGCTTAAGAGATATGGCCCCATACCTCAAGGATTTTGGTTTGACATAAAGTGCACTTTTACAAAAATGGCATTTTACCTTTTTCCAAATAAGGGTTAATCTTGCATGTAATGTCCAAATGGACAAGATAACACCTTAATTCAATGGTTATGCATTAAATTATGAAGTGCAAGTTGGTTTTGAGTCCTGCAAACTAGCACCAAACATGCTGATTTGAAAATGCATGTTTGTATGAACATGTATTGGTCATGGACAAAAGTGAGTTTTTGCCAACTTCAAGCATTCGATTCTCTCTAACCACAAGGGTGTTTGAGGAGTTCTATTACAATTTGGAAAGCTTGTAATATGTAATATAATACATCTTTGAAATGCAATTTGAAACTCCAAGTGGAACTATGGGAAAAATGGCCAAGAAGATGGGTCAAAATCCTGCCTAAACTAGGGCAAAATTTCCCTAAGTTAAAAGTTTTAGGTATCCTTGTTCAAAAAATCATAACTTAAGATACAAGCTTCTTTTGAGAAAACTTTGTGAATTAAAGTTGTATACTTTGTGATGGACTACAACTTTGATGTTTCAAGTTCTGTATGAATCCATTTTCATCCCGGTGAAAAAATGGGACAAATTTAGGAAAAAATAAGAAAATTTCATAACTTAGAAAATTTCTAAGTAATGAAATTTTTCCATTTTAAACCCTAATTTGCATTTTTGGGTTTCTTGGTGAACAAGTTTCATAATTTTACATGTCTTGATGAAAAATAGCTCTTGGCACTTGATTTTGACCAAAAAGTCAAAGTTTGACTTTTCAGTGTGCAGTCAAATTTTGATCAGTTGATTGAAAAATTCATCTGTCAATCCAATGCATTTGAGATCTTTTGAACTTCTTGAATGGGTCAAGACAATTTCCTTGTGTCCTTGTGTCCATGGTTGAGCTTGATTGTCCATTGGTTAGGTCAAACAGTCAAAAATTGCCTTTGTACAGTCAAAACCTTAAAAATGACCATTTTGCCCTTTTGGTAATCTGATCAAATTTCTTGTGGAGTTGTGATCCAAACTTGATCAAATGACATATATGAGTTCATTATGTTGATGTGGGTAAAAAATCATGAGGTTTGACTGTCAATTGGCCACAGTTGACTTTTTCCCCAATATAGTTGATTTCTAGCTCAACTGTCTAATTGACTGGGCAGAAATTTGAATCAAGGCTTGAAACATGGTGTGGACAAACTTGTGAGTCCAATATGAAGTATGAAAGTCAATTTGGGCATTGTGGGTCAAAACATCCTTGTGCAAACTCAAACCCTAATTTAGGTCAACAGTGCAAGGGAGTGTCTTGAGCAGAGCAAACCCTAGCTTGATCTTCAGTTCCAAGAGTCTTGTGATGAGAAAATGTTGATGAAATGGGAGGGCAAATTTTGGGGTACAAAAATGACGCTCTGTATGTCTCCATTGAGTGCAGGGGCACTACTCTAGCTCACGTGTTGGTGGATACTGGGTCTTTGCTGAATGTGTTACCCAAGAAAGCGCTGGAACGGTTAGACTGTGAAGGGTTGGAGCTGAAACCAAGCAACATTGTGGTCAGGGCCTTTGATGGATCCAAGAGGATATTACACGGAGAAGTGGATATTCCGGTTAAGGTTGGTTCTCAAATCTTCGCATCTACATTCTATGTGATAGACATCCGGCCATCTTATTCTTGTTTGCTGGGTCGCCCGTAGATCCACAAAGGTGGGGCAGTAACTTCTACGCTCCACCAGATGCTGAAATACCTAGTGAAAGGGAAAATTTTTACAGTACGAGGGGAAGAAGAGTACATGGTGAGCCACCTCAACTCCTTTCGGTATGTGGAAATGGACGGGGAGTTCATTGAAACCCCGTGTCAAAATTTTGAAGAAGTCCCCCAAACGCTGGCGTCGACTGAAACTATCACTGAAGATCCTCCAATGAAGATGGCTTCCCTCAAGGATGCCCGGGCTGTTGTTGAGAAAGGTGGTTGTGCAAATTGGGGCCAACTCCCTGATTTTGCACATAAGACTAACAAGTTTGGCTTGGGTTTCACTGCAGAAGCTCAAAGGGCTGTTCGGCGTGAACGGATCGGAGGACCTCCCCTATTTATCAGCAATTCAGGAGTAAATGCCATTGAAGACGGCGATGAAGAATCTGAGTTTGACAATTGGATCTACCCGACTGCCGATGGTGGATTAAGCAATTGGACGGCAAAGGACTTCGTCCCAATTTCTTTTATTACCCAGTAATGAGACTTTTGTTTTAAGTTTGTAACAGACAAATTTTTTTAAACTTTACGGCCCGGTGTCTTACCCGAGGCACTGTGGCTTTGTGTGTGAGGGTTTGATATTTGTCATCTCCATATATCATTAATAAAAGCATTGGATGTTTCTTGCATTTCAAATTTTGCGCTCCTTGTTTTTTCTTCTATTATATCTTGCAAAACAACTATTTTACACACACTCACATATACAGGTCTACATGCATTCTGGATCCCACTGATAACGACTCTGCTACTGCCAGTTATGACTTCGAAAGTCCGATCAACTTAGCCGAAGACGAAGGTGAAGATGATTGCGAAGTGCCTGATGAACTTGCTAGACTGCTACTTCAGAAAGAGAGGGTCATACAGCCGCTTGAAGAGCCGGTGGAATCAGTAAATATGGGTACAGAGGCGGACAAGAAAGAGGTCAAGATCGGTACAAATCTGGAGTCTAGTGTTAAGCAACGGCTGATTCAGATGTTGCGTGACTATGTTGAGATCTTTGCCTGGTCTTATGAAGATATGCCTGGGTTGGATACTGATATTGTGGTTCACCGCCTGCCTACCAAGGAAGACTGTCCTCCTATGAAATAGAAGGTTCGCCGAATGCGCCCAGAGATGTCTGAGAAAATCAAGGTTGAGGTTATGAAACAGTTTGATGCCGGTTTTCTAGCAGTTACTTCTTACCCGCAGTGGGTGGCCAACGTGGTTCTAGTGCTGAAGAAGGATGGTAATATTCAAATATGTGTTGACTATAGGGATCTGAACAGGGCAAGCCCCAAGGATGATTTCCCTCTACCTCATATCGACGTTCTGGTTGACAACACCGCACAGCATAAGGTCTTCTCCTTTATGGACGGTTTCTCCGGTTATAATCAGATTAAAATGGCTCCCGAAGACATGGAGAAGACAACCTTTGTTACTCAATGGGGTACCTTTTTCTACAAAGTCATGCCTTTTGGATTGAAGAATGCTGGGGCAACGTATCAGCGTGCCATGGTCGCTTTGTTCCACGACATGATCCATCATGATATTGAGGTATACGTCGACGACATGATTGCAAGTTCCCAGACTGAAGAAGAGCATCTTGACCACCTTCAGAAGTTATTTGACAGGTTGAAGTTATACAAACTGAGGTTAAACCTGAACAAGTGCACCTTCGGGGTGAGATCTGGTAAGCTGCTGGGTTTTGTCGTAAGTGATAAAGGTATTCAAGTGGATCCTGTAAAGGTGAAGGCTATATAGGAAATGCCAGCTCCCCGAACAAAAAAAGAAGTCAGAGGCTTTCTGGGACGTTTGAACTATAGTGCCTGATTCATCTTGCACTTGACTGCTACTTGTGAGCCAATCTTCAAGTTACTAAAGAAAGATCAAGTGGTAAGATGGAACAATGAATGTCAGGCCGCTTTCGAAAGGATCAAGGAATATCTCCAAGAACCACCTATTCGGATTCCTCCCGTTGAAGGGAGACCCCTAATCTTATACTTGACAGTACTCGACAATTCAATGGGGTGCGTGCTGGGGAAGCATGACGAGTCTGGCCGAAAAGAGCATGCTATTTATTACCTTAGCAAAATGTTTACCGACTGCGAGACCCGATACTCGTTGCTCGAGAAAACTTGCTGCGCTTTGGCATGGGCTGCTCGCCGGCTGAGACAGTATATGCTGACTCACACTACTCTATTGATATCAAAGATGGATCCAATCAAGTATATCTTCGAGAAGCCTGCCTTGTCCGGAAGAATAGCAAGATGGCAGATGATCTTGACTAAGTATGATATCCAATACATGACCCAAAAAGCAATCAAGGGAAGTGTGTTGGCAGATCATTTGGCACATCAAGCAGTGGATGATTACCAGTCTATGAACTTTGAATTCCCGGATGAGAATATCATGATAGTAACCGACTGTGAAGAACCTGGACCGGGTGAAGGACCTGAGGAGGGATCCCGATGGTCTATGTACTTTGATAGAGCTTCAAATTCGTTGGGTAATGGCATTGGCGCCGTGATCATATCTCCTAAAGGCTCTCATACTCCGTTTACCATTCGACTATGTTTCAACTGCACCAACAATATGGCGGAATATGAAGCATGCATCATGGGTCTTCGAGCAGCCATTGACCTAAGGATTAAGTTCTTAAGTGTGTTCGGAGATTCTGCTCTCGTGATCAGTCAGATCAAAGGCGAGTGGGATATGAACCACCCTAATCTTATTCCTTACAAGGAGTATGTTTTGACGTTGCTTCCACACTTCGAGGAAATAACCTTTGAACACTTCCCTAGAGAGGAGAATCAGTTAGCGGACGCGCTGGCTATGATGTCTTCTATGTTCAAGGTTAATTGGGACAACGAGGCTCCCCGAATTATCATTGAAAGGTTGGACGAACCTGCACATTGCTGTGACATTGAGACTGAAGAGGTAGCAGATAAACCCTGGTTTCATGAGGTGAAGAGGTATCTTGAGGCTCAGGAATACCCCGAGGGTGCATCTGTTAATGATAAGAAGTTTCTGAGGAGGTTCGCGGCAAAGTTCTTCATCAGCAATGACATCCTTTACAAGCGTAACCATGATTCAACCTTACTGCGTGGTGTGGATAAGAACGAGGCAGAAAGGATCATGGAAGAGTTACATGAAGGTACCTTCGGAACTCATTCTAGTGGACACACCATGGCAAAGAAAATCCTACGGGCAGGATATTATTGGTCTACAATGGAAGCCAATTGTTATCAGCATTCTCGGACCTGTCACAAGTGCCAAGTCTATGCTGATAAAGTGCACATACCTCCAGTACCTCTGAACGTTTTGACAGCTCTGTGGCCTTTTGCAATGTGGGGCATTGATATGATCGGCGAGATCATACCTACGACATCCAACGGGCATCGTTTCATCCTGGTAGCGATTAATTACTTTACGAAGTGGGTTGAAGCAGCTTCCTTTGCTACTGTAACCAAGAACGTCGTGGCACGGTTTATTCGGCACAATTTGATCTGTCGATACGGTGTACTAGAGAGGATCATTACAGACAATGGTACAAATCTCAACAATAAAATGATCACCGAACTCTGCAAACAGTTCAAGATACAGCATCACAACTCTTCTCCCTACCGGCTGAAGATGAATGGGGTTGTTGAAGCGGCTAATAAGAACATTAAGAAGATTGTGCAGAAGATGACGGTGACATACAAAGACTGGCACAAGATGTTACCATTTGCTCTTCATGGGTACCGTACCTCAGCACGGACGTCAACAGGGGCAACCCCCTATTCCTTGGTATATGGTATGGAGGCAGTCTTACCCATTGAAGTTGAGATACCCTCTCTTCGGATTATGAAGGACGCAAGTTTGAGCGAGGATGACTGGATTCAGACCCAGCTTGATCAGCTGAATTTAATTGACGAAAAGAGGCTTACTGCTATTTGTCATGGTCAGACTTATCAAAAACGGATGATCGAGGCATTTAACAAGAAAGTTAGACGACAAGAGTATCAAGTTGGGGATCTGGTAATCAAGCGCATTATCTTGCCTCAAGGTGATCCCAGGGGCAAATGGACCCCTACTTACGAAGGGCCATTTGTGGTTAAGAACATTTTATCAGGAGGAGATATGATTCTAACCACCATGGATGGTGACAACCTTCCTCACCCCGTCAATGCGGACATAGTGAAAAAATACTATGCGTGATCAAAGACCCGCTAGGTCGACTGGCCTAGGCAAAAATAAGGGCTTCCCGGCGAACCAAAACGGTTCGGGCAAAAATAAGGGATGAAAATAAAAAAAATATGTACACTCGGCAAGTCGAAAACCTGAAAAGGCGGCTTGGGAAAAAAAGGGTATCCCGGTGGACTGAAAACCCAAAGGGCGGTCTAGGCAAAAATTAGGGATCAAAGCATAACACTATGTCTCATTGGATCACCTTGCAACCAGACTTCGGTATCGACTATCAAGATCGAATGACACTAATCAACCTGATCCACCTTCAACCAAGTAGCAAAGTGATGAGATGCTCGAGGACATAAAGGCAATAGCAGAGTTGGAACCCAGTGAGATTATTCACATAGCTGTTTTGTTTAGTTTTTCACAAATTGTGTAAATTCTATTATTCGGTGGCGTTCTCTTACTAGGACGTCAACCTCTTGTACAAAAATGCCTATTTACAGGCCAAACTTCAAAGTCAATACAATTCATTTTCATAGAAATTTCAAACTGTTTTTCCTTTTTCTGTTTTGTTTTGCAAAGAACGTCCAATGTTCATTTTTGATATATGCATTTGACATTAATTGCTGCTCATGAATATTTACATACAAAACAAAAGACGATTACTCGTAATATCAGAAACAGGGGCAATAAGAATTGTCCAAGCTTTACAGTTGCCCTGTCCACCAGGTACAATGTTAAATTCAGCTGAAGAATATGGCCAAGGTGCATTCACTCCCCCTCAGAGTAAGAAAAGACAGTAATGATAGCTCTCCCTAGTTGAGACTCGCAATTGTGAATGAATCGGTAATATTCTCCCCAAACAGAGTTTATCTACCATCAGCACTGAAAGTCTTATTATCCCCGACGGAGTATAAATCATATCCCCAATGGAGTTTGAAAATTTTCCCCAGTGCAGTCTGAAGAAGCTTCCCTAATGGAGTTTGGAGGATCATCCCCAGTAGACTCTGGAAGATTGTCCCAAGTAGAGCCTAAAAGGTTATCCCCAATGAATCCGCAACTGAAAGATCATCCCCAGCGGAGTTCTTTCCTCTCACAAACGGAAATTCAATTCCCAACAGGATTCGGTATCACCAGCAACGGTAATTCATCCCCAGCTGAATTTATCAGCGGAATCCTTAGCAGAACATCTCTTCCCCACAGAGAAATCTCCTCACCAGTTTATTCCCCAACGGAGTTATCCTCTCCTGCAAGTTTATTCTCACAATCATCTTCGTTCGCATTCCCCAGCAGAAACGAAGAATTCAACTCTTTTCTCCAGCAGCTATCCGGGATTTATTTTCCCCAGCTAAAAACATTATATTTCCATACATCATAACGCATGCATATACGCATCATACAACACAATCTCATTTATTTTGAGAACATCATTTCTTGATACATATCATGCATTACGTATAACTAACCTTTACCTTTCAGGAAGGATGCGGTTAAGTTCTCACAAAATTCAAAGCGTTGAAGCTTTTACCTTAGTCGAATTACTGACAAGTTCTTAAATCTCAGCAGAGATGTTTTCTCAGTTTAATTACAGACGAGGTCCTAAATCTCGACAAAGTTCCTCTGTTGAATTACAGACAGGTTCCTAAATCTCAGCAGAGAAGTTTTCTCAGTTGAATTACGGGCGAGTTCTTAAATCTCGATGAAGATGTTTCCCCAAGTCGAATTACTGGCAAGTTCTTAAATCTCAGCAGAGATGTTTCTCTCAGTTGAATTACAAACAAGGTCCTAAATCTCGACAAAGTTCCTCCGTTGAACTACATATGAGTTCCTAAATCTCAGCAGAGAAGTTTTCTCAGTTGAATTACGGGCGAGTTCTTAAATCTCGATGAAGATGTTTCCCTCCAAGTCGAATTACCGAAAAGTTCTTAAATCTCAGCAGAGATGTTTTTCTCAGTTGAATTACAGACAAGGTCCTAAATCTCGACAAAATTCCTCCGTTGAATTACAGACAGGTTCCTAAATCTCAGCAGAGAAGTTTTCTCAGTTGAATTATAGGCGAGTTCTTAAATCTCGATGAAGATGTTTCCCCAAGTCGAATTACTGGCAAGTTCTTAAATCTCAGCAGAGATGTTTCTCTCAGTTGAATTACCGACAAGGTCCTAAATCTCGACAAAGTTCCTCCGTTGAATTACAGACAAGTTCCTAAATCTCAGCAGAGAAGTTTTCTCAGTTGAATTACGGGCGAGTTCTTAAATCTCGATGAAGATGTTTCCCTTCAGTCGAATTACGAACAAGTTCCTAAATCTCGACACCTCAGTTGAATTACGGGCAAGTTCCTAAATCTCGACACCTCAGTTGAATTACGGGCAAGTCCCTAAATCTCAACAAAGACCAGACTTCCCCAGCAGAATCTTCTACGACAACAGGTATGCAAGCTCTCGCTAAGGAATCTCTTATGCGATTGACACTCCTTCGGATGGCATCTTTAAGCCCATCTCCCCTTGTCACCGATCTCCAAATGGCATTTGTAAGCCCATTCCCTACATCACAAGGCTGATACCACTTCATGCGAGTGTAAATTTCTGGGCACTCTAGTGTTCAATCATCTTCCACCTTCAGATCACGAAAGACATGAAAGCCAATCTACATCCTCAGGTTTAAGAAGATTGAACAGGGGCAGCTGTTGTACCCCAAAATTTGCCCTCCCATATTTCTCAAAACATTGCAAGAAAAATCTCCAAGTTGCTCAAGGTTGCTCAAGGATTGACCAGACAAGCTATCTCTTAAGGCAGTCTACCCCAAATTAGGGTTTTGTGTTGCATCAAGATCCTTGAGTCCAAATGACCTCAAGTTCTCCCCAATGTCCTAATATGTTCTCAAGATCATCCATGTCAAGTTTCAAGCCTTGCAGAGGAAGTTTGCTCAATCAATTGCTCAAAGGTCTAAAAGTCGACTATGCTAGGGCAAAAGTCAACTGTGACCTACAAACAATCAAACTTCAGGATTTTTTGTCAACATTCTCATTTTGAAGTATATTTCATCATTTGATCAAGGGTTGATCATGATTCATCAAGGATTTCTCAAAATTCATCAACACTCAAAAGTTGCTAAATTAGGATTTTGTAGGAAAAGTCAACCCAACTTTGACCAAGCATAACTTTCTCATACTTTATGAGAAATGACCCATCCAAATCTCATTTTGAAGCGGATGAAATTTCCTATAATCCATCTTCATACCCCAAGATCAAAATATGCACTCACAAGAAGTTATGAATTTAGACATTATAGGTCATTTTTGAAAGTCAACAAAAACACCTTTTGTGTCAAAGCTTCTAACTTGAGCATGGAATATCAAAATGAGATGAGACCAAAAGGGTTGATTAGAGGAGATATCAAGATTTCTAAAAAGTTAAAGAACATCTCCAAAAGTTCAAAATTGAAGAAGTTATGTATTGTTGAAGTTGGACTTTTTTGTAAAATTGCCAAAAGTCAACTATCCCCAAAACTTCAAATTTTGCCAAATGAGCCCATTATTTTTCACTTGTTTTGAGTTTGCATTATTTCCCACGTGCTATAGCCTTGGCCATGTGTTCATATTATATTTTTATTATTTAATTTGATTTTTATTTGAATTAATTAATTTTAAACCAAATTAAATCAAATAAAATCAAAGATATTGATAACCAAAGATCTTTTGATGATTATAGGTTTCAATGGACAGCTAGTACCCCCATCAAACTCGAATTAAAGCTTGTATGCACAAAAAGATCCAAATCAAGCCAATTTTGGAAAGCTTTAATGGAGAAATCAAATCAAATATTCAAGCATTGATGGAGGAAGATTTGGACAAAGAATTCAGACCTAATGTATTGTACAATACATAAGGAGGCGAGAGGGACAGAAATCAGGGTTGGAAATCAATTGTGGAGGCAGACCAAAGTTTTCAAAAAACCAGAAAAAGTGTGACTTCGAAATCAACCCTAGAGGCATTTTCAGGGCTTGATATTGGTCTCAATCGCTTCCTGGCCATCTCTAGAAGCGAAACCAATCAAGACAACGCGTTTTCAGCCCCTCCCAAGCTCTGTAAGTCCCTCACGGATCCGCCCCATTCTTGAATTCGATTTGTATTATTCTGGCATCTATAACAAAAACTAATTGCATATTCTGATTCACCATGCCATTTGCAATCGTTTGGTATTATTTGATTTCATTTATCTGACCTGTATCAAGATCCACCATTGCTAGGTTTCTTTGTTCGTTTTTAGGGCTTTCTTTTTCAGGTGAAATTGGCCTTAATGGTGGTTATGGCTGTGGTCAGAGGGATGAGACGAGGCTAACTATGGTATTGGATTCCATTTATATGGCCTGGAGACGATTTTAGAACGAAGCTACGCTTTTAGCTGCGGATAAAAATCTGCAGGTAAAAGTTACAGTCTTAGAGGACAGGGACGAAGATGTGTCGTCCACCCATTTGCCCATTCAAATAAATCGCGTGTTTTTTTTTTATTTTCTGGCCATTTGATTTTGTTTTATATATTATATTATGCTTGCATTATTATAAAAAAACAACAACACGCTCTAGTGGCAGCCACGTTGGCCTTAAGGACCCAAAGGCTGGAGGTCAGGGGTTCGATCCCTGCCTCCAGCATATTGCATTTTCTTGTTATTTTTCAGGAAATCATGTGTATGCTTAAGCTTGAGATCTACCATAGACGCTCACCATCAAAGCGCCAGATGGCCAAATGGCCAGATCTGGTGGTTAAGCTTGGAAGGCGCACCATAAGCCAGTCAATGCACGTGTACAGGATCAGAAAAATTCCAAACGGATCAACAAATGGGCCAACAAAAAATGCTTCCTACACCCTCCAAAAAAGGCCCAATTTCTCTTTCTCTCATATTTTGTTTATCTAATTGAATTATTTTATTTTGCTTTAATTAATTTCTAACCAATAACAAATTTTCTTTCTTTTATCAAAAAATCATCAAAATACTTTTTAATTCAGAGCTTTATTTTTCTTTAATAAATTTTAATTAATTAATTAGGTTTTTAATTCTAGGAAACTTTAATTTATTTTTGTGAATAAATAAAATCAATTAGAAATCATTAGGTTTTAACTCTAATTTAATTATTTTAATTCCTTTCTTAAAATATCAAAAACTCCAAAAATATGTCATTTATTATTTTTTATTAATTAATTTATTTAATTTCTAATTTAGTATTTAATTTAGGATTTAATTTCTTTTTTTTTAAATAAAAACAACAAAAAAGGCATTTTCTTTTAAAAGGGTCAAAACCCTAATTCGCATTCGATTTAATTTCCCGCGCGCTTTATTTACTTTTATCCATATTAATGTATCTGCTTCTGGTATGTAATAGATAATTAGGACCTTTAATTTATTTTATCGCTTTATTTTTCAAAGGGTTGCTTTTGGCGATGTAAATACCCGACGCCTTGTAATTTAATTTCCGCACTTTAAATTCTGCTAATTATAACTACTAGATGTTTGATAATAGGGTTTGCATGACAAGACTGAATGTTTAATCTTAAAATCAAATTAGATCACCCTTAACATGTGCAAAGATAAAAATAACTGAAAACAACACACTCGCACATGCGCACTCTTAGGGTACACCCCACTTGGTTGCCTTCGTACACGGTCATTGAGTATAGGTCGTTTTAGAGGTCGTCCTCTTGTCTAAAAGATCATAGTTGCCTCGAAACAGTTGCCTTGGATATTGTTGCGTCAAACAAATGATCTAAGACATTAGGGTTACCGCTAAGGCGTCCTAACATTGTTTTGGTGACCGTATGTCCCTCATTCGAATTGACCCTTAAACTCCAATGATGGTGCTACCTACTCATTAGTAGTGGGATAGCATTGTCTAAAGGAAATTAGCATAGAACGATTCCTTTTTCGAGTAGGTAAATTAGCTCTTAGATACTTGCTCTTTCAAAACAAAACTTTTTCACACTTACACTCCTTTTCGAACATGTTTTCAAAACACTTCATTACACTCTTGAGGGCAGAAGCAAGAGTTAAATCGAAGTTTCAAACAAAAACTTTTTCAAACCCACAAGCACAAAGAAAACAATTTTGAAAACAATTTGAGCAAGTACCTAAGAGCCAGTAGATAACTACGGATAAAAAGGGTGCTAATACCTTCCCTTTCTATAATCTACCCCGCGAACCCGAGAAATATCTCGAAAAAAGGAATTTTTCTGTGCTTTTTTCCTTTCCTTGTTGGATAAAATAAAAGTCGGTGGCGACTCTTGCTTACCGCGACATTTTGTGGAAACAAATGCAAAACGCAAACCAGCATTCCAAAAAACAGTCAGTTCTTCCCACCGTATCACACGATCCAAGTAAGGATGGAAAATACGATTCATATACTCCATGAATACTCTCGGTGCATTAGTGACACCGAAAGGCATCACCGAATACTTGTAATGTCCATATCTAGTTCTGAATGTAGTTTTCTGAATATCTTCATCTTTCACCCTTATCTGATGGTAACCCGATCTCAAATCAATCTTACTAAACATGCGAGCACCAACCAATCGATCCATCAAATCATCGATTCTTGGAAGTGGATATCTATTCTTGATTGTTACCTTGTTCAACTGACGATAATCAATGCAAAGTCTCATGCTAACGTCCTTCTTCTTAACCAACAAAACTGGAGCTCCCCAAGGTGATACACTTGGTCTCACAAACTTCTTCTCAAGCAATTCTTCTAATTGAATTTTCAATTCTGACAACTCGGATGCGGACATCCTGTATGGTGCCATAGAGATAGGTCTGGTACTAGGTACAAGATCCACGGAAAATCCAACTTCTCTTTCTGGCGGTGCACTAGGAATCTCATTAGGGAATACTTCGGGAAAGTCACACACCACCGGAAAGTTTGCAATCACAGCCCGACTCTCAACAGAAAGAGTCGCCATCAACAAGAACACCAACGCTTCTTCCTTCATGAATTCATTCAACCGTTTCGTCGATACTAACATGGCTCGCTCTTCTTCTTCAAAAGAAGAGAACCTCATAGTGTTGTCGTAGCAGTTGATATGAACATAATTGGCTTTTAACCAGTTCATACCCAAAACCACGTCCAACCCAACAAGCGGTAAACAAATAAGATCCACAAAAAAGTCTTTATCAAATATTGACAAAGGACAACTTGCACAAACAAATGAAGTAGTAACTAATCCCTTAGCTGGAACCTCTACAATCATGTCTCTACCCAAGGAAGATAGGGTAAGATCCAACCTCTTAACACAATCAGCGGAAATAAAACAATGAGTAGCACCAGTATCAATAATAGTAATGAGAGGAATGCTATTAATGAAACTAGTACCTCGAACAAGTCCATCTTCATTTTCCATCTGACTTCCCGACAAAGCAAACACCTTTCCCACGCCTGGAGCTTTATTTGGATTCTTGCATTGAATGCTAATGTGTCCGCCCTTACCACAGTTGAAGCAAATAACATCTTTGTGAGTGTAATACTTAATGGTATGACCCATCTTACCACATCGAAAGCACCTCCTCTCACCAGCTCCACAAGCGTTACACTTGTGACCAGTTTTCCCACATTTGAAACAAACAATACTAGCAGGAGCATCCCCCCCACTAGTTCTTCGCCCTTGAACCACTTTTTGCTTCCCTTTTCCTACCGGAACATCATACGGTTTCCCACGGCTTTGTTGACCTTTGTTCCTCCTATCAGAAATAATTTTGTAGTGGGCATTGCTATCCTCTTCAATGATCCTACAACTATCAATCAAATCCGCAAAGACACAGATTTTCTGATAACCCACTGCTTTCTTAATTTCAGGACGTAAACCATTTTCAAACTTGATGCACTTAGAGGATTCGGCATCCGGTCCATCATAATGCGGATAGAACTTAGCCAATTTAGTGAACTTAGCCGCATAGTCAGTGACACACATGTTTCCTTGTTTTAGCTCAAGGAATTCAATCTCTTTCTTTCCCCGCACGTCCTCCGGGTAGTACTTTCTCAAGAACTCCCTTCAGAACACTTCCCTCGAAACCTCTTCACCAGCAACTTCCATCTTTTGACGGGTTTCAACCTATCAGTCATCAGCTTCAGCAGTTAACTTATGTGTGCCATAGCGGATCTTTTTCACAGGAGTGTAATCCATCACTCTGAAGATTCTTTCAATCTCCTTCAGCCAAGCTAGAGCTCCCTCAGGATCATACTTCCCTTCAAAGGTAGGAGGGTTCTCCCTATGGAAGGTAGCCAAGCTACGAGACCCCGTGTTCTTGTCAACATTTTGCGGATTCTGAAACGCCTGAGCCATTGCCTGTATAGCAGCAGCAAGAGCCTCAATGTTCCTACCAGCATTCCTTCCAGCCATTACAACTTCTTCTTTCAACAAGAACAAGGATTAGAATCAACAACTAACAATACTTGATTGTTAAACAACTAAGGACTCAATAACTTGGCCGGACAAACCGACCTGCTCTGATACCACTAATGTAACACCCCAATTCTACCCAACGGTATTTATAATAAAATTAGAGTAATAAAATTTCATAAATAAATTGAGGCATCACATATTCATGGTTTTTCACTTTGCATTTTAATGTAACAACACAACAATCAAAAGTTAGATATACCGATCACATCATCATATATCATATAAGCATATAATTATGCACAAGGCATCGGAATCCATCAACGTCATACCATACAAGGCATATACATCTCTAAAATAATAATATCATGTTACGAACATAAGCATGTCAAAATGCAACATATTCCATATATACAACAATAGGATATACATATATGCTATCCTAAACAAAATAGTCAAAAGCGCCCCATTCCCGAGTGTTACGCTATTCAGAGCAGAGGCGACACAAAAAGACTCGAGCTAATCCATTCATCCACGAGGATCACCTGCACGTTACCAGGATAAAGGCAACGGCAAAACAAGTAAAGGGTGAGATAATTTAAATCACATAAATAAAGAGATTATAAATAATATATAGTTTCAGAATTATAAAGAGGTACCGATATAAATAATCTCCAACATAAACTCCAAACTCTCACACTTTTATCATCAATTAAATTCATATATTTCAACACTTTCTCAACACCGCACAATCATTATAAAAATCAACAACAATTAGTACGACGCCAAACAACTCAACAACTTCAACAACATAAACCACGACGACGACATAATCAATAAAACGTGACTCGATAATGTTTATGCATGTGGTACCCGAGGCTACAGCCCCCATCGCTATTTCCCGTAATTAGAGGCCATCAACATTTCCATTAAGGCTATCAACAAGTTGCCATTAAGGCCGAGGCTACACCCCCCTTTGCTTATGCTGACATATATGACTCAATGGACACAACTCACATACACAACAACAACAACAATCAACAACAACATCAACCACAACTCATCATTTGGCATAAGCCCTCAACGTTTCATTTACCAAACTCCAAGGTAAAACGATCAACAACAACATATTTTGCATTATGAAAATCATCAACAACAATTCATCAATCGCCAAAATCATGCATTCAATTAATAGAAGCATATCAACAATATTCATAATTTAATTAATTCTGGATATGAATTAATATTCACCAAAAATAAACTCGTCGTAAAAAATAATCCCAAAATAATTGGAATTAATAATATTATTAACATCACAACCGAGTCGTCGAAACGCAACTCGAACCGACTTATTCAGACCCATTTCTATCATTTACCGGTTATCTGAATTACCGTTTAAATTCAATATATTTCACATTATATCTTAATATTACATTATCAATAGCGTAATCAATATATATATATATATATATATATATATATATATATATATATATATATATATATATATATATATATATATATATATATATATATATATATATATATATATATATATATATATATATATATATATATATATATATATATATATATATAAAACAACAACACAAAAATAACACAACATTGGTCATAAGACCTATAATCAACAATATCCATAAACTGAACAAAACAAATTACCCAGCTGTACCGGCAAGTCGGCGTAATCAACATAATTTCAACAAAATGACATAACCACATTTACCTACTAATTAAACTTAGTTACCCTGTCAAATTTCGTTAAATTCCGGACAACTAATTATACCGTCTAATTCAGCTAATTCGACCAAACGGAACTGTTTTCAACTTTCAGTATCTTGTTACTAATAATACTTTGCTGCTAATTAATCATATCTACCAATAAATTTCAAGAACAACCCCTCAAATCTTCACAACCCTAACTCATATAAAACCTATCATTAATCTATTTATAGGATAGAAATTATCAAACCCCTTACCTCTTGATGTTCTTACTGTTTTTCTCTTGATTTCCTCTTCAATCCACAAACCCTAGCTTGTGCTTGATCTAGCCCTTTTTCTTCTTCTTTCTCCAAAACCCTTTTCTCTCCTTTTTTTCTCTATCTGTTTCTATGCTGTTTTATTTTTCTGATAAACTAAAACAACAACAATTCTACCACCCCACTTACATTACTTACTTATATTATATTATTAAACTTATTATATTATTTTATTATTATATTACTTTTTTTCTTCTTATTATATTATTTCTTTCTTTTCATATATATATATATATATATATATATATATATATATATATATATATATATATATATATATATATATATATATATATATATATATATATATATATATATATATATATATATATATATATATATATATATATATATATATATATATATATATATATATATATATATTAATATAATCCAACAAACACTATTAATATTAAATAATATAATAAACACACCACTTAATCAATTAATCCCGAATAAATAAATATTGGTCCGATTAATTATCGCCGAATATATTAATAAATATACCGGTTAAAATATAATATTTTCACGAAATCGTTATTAATCAATAATTTTGAAAATAATAAAATAAATATGACACTTAATAAAATCGGGGCGTTACAGTCCATCCTTGGAATTGTTACTTTTGTTCTACTTCAATCATAAAATCTAAAGTAAAAAGTAATTTGTAAATTCTTTTCAAAAACATTTTTATCATTAAGTCTTTTTGTTTTGAAAATTACTATCAATAATAAATGAAATCTTTACAAATAGAATAAAATAAAAACTACAAATAATTTGATAAAGGCTCAAACTTTATTAATAGAATGATAGTATGCGAACGACGAGACTCCATGGATGATTACAATATTTAGAAAATGGTAAATATATGGAAAAGATACATTGAAATACAATGACCACTATTCTACCAAACAACTTTGAACTCCTGAGCAGAGACTTCAGTTAAAGTATGATGAGAATCTGAGAAGATTGTTGCTTCAATGATCAAGTCTTGTCTAATGCAGTTACTTGCCAAGAAATCCCTAACTTTTGCCTAGGTTTCCCTTGGGGGTTTTCAACCTACCGGGAAATCTTATTCTGTTTGTGTCTCTAATTTTTGCCTAGACCGCCCTTTCGGGTTTTCAGCCTACCGAGACGCTCTTTTTTGCCTAAGCCGCCCTTTCAAGTTTTCGACTTCGCGAGCTGCTCTTTTATTTCTTGACTGCATCAACATTCAAAGGACGTGGAAACTCCTCGTCATCCATAGTTTCAAGAATCAATGCACCTCCAGAGAAGGCTTTCTTGACAACATATATGCCTTCATAATTGGGAGTCCACTTGCCCCTATAAACAATGTTTAAAGACATGATCTTTCTGAGCACGAGGTCGCCTTCTCTGAATTCATGAGGCTTGACCTTCCTATCAAAAGCTTTCTTCATTCTCTTTTGATAAAAATTACCATGACACAAGGCCTTCATTCTCTTTTCCTCCATTAAATTTAAATGGTCATACCTGTTCTGGACCCATTCAGCCTCTGACAACTTGGTTTCCAATATTACACATAAAGAAGGAATCTCTACCTCCATGGGGAGCACTTCTTCCATACCATAAATGAGTGAGAACGGGGTTGCCCCTATTGAAGTATGGACAAATGTATGATACCCATGCAAAGCAAAAGGAAGCATCTCGTGCCAATCCTTATAGGTAACAACCATCTTTTGGATAATCTTCTTAATGTTTTTATTAGCAGCTTCAACAGCCCCATTCATCTTAGGCCTGTAAGGAGATGAGTTGTGATGGACAATCTTGAATTCTTCACAAAGCTCTGTCATCATCTTATTATTTAAATTTGAGTCATTGTCAGTGATAATTATGCTTGGAACAACATACTGACAGATAAGATTATCCTTGATAAAGCGCACTACCACCTGCTTAGTGACATTAGCATAAGAAGATGCTTCCACCTATTTGGTGAAGTAGTCAATTGGCACTAAGATGAAATAATGTCCATTCAACACCTTGGGATCAATCATCCCGATAATATCAATACCCCACATAGAGAAAGGTCATGGGGAAGAAATGACATTAAGAAGCGTTGGAGGCACCCGAATCTTTTCAGCATAAATCTGACACTTATGGCACTTCTTCATAAATTTATAATAGTCAGATTCCATTGTCATCCAATAGTAACCTGCCCTAAGCATCTTCTTTGCCATCGAATTTCCATTGGCATGGGTACCAAATGAACCTTCATGGATTTCATGCATCAACATGTCTGCTTCATGTCTATCCACGCATCTGAGCAAGACCATGTCATAATTTCACTTTTATAACACATCCTTATTGAGGAAGAAGCTACTCGCCAACCTTCTCAATTTCTTCCTATCTTTGTTGGACGCATCCAACGGGTATTCTTGAGTCTGAAGGAATCTCTTGATATCATAATACTAGGGTTTATCATCTGATGTCGCCTCTGTAGCAAACATATGCATTGGTCTATCAAGACGGAAAATTATGATCTGAGGTACATCATTCCAGGCATTCACTTGATACATGGAAGCCAGAGTGGCTAAAGAATCTATCATCTAATTCTCGTCTCGAGGAATGTGATGGAATTTAACTTTATTAAAGAAAGGTAATAATCTTCTTGCATAATCTTTATAGGGAATCAATCCAGTGTGACGAGTATCCTATTCTCCTTTAATATGGTTTATTACCAAAGCTGAATCACCATATACATCAAGGATTTTGATTCTGAGACCCATAGTCGCTTCAAGACCCATGATACATGCTTCATACTCCGCCATGTTATTGGTACAATCAAATGTCAACCTTGAAGTGAAAGGAATATGAGACCCATAAGGAGTGATAATCACGACACCAATTCCTTTTCCATAAGCATTCACAGCTCTATCAAACACCATACCCCATCGGGACTCGAGATCAGAACCTTCCTCAGGAAAAGGTTCATCACAATCTTTCGCTTTCAAAAACATCACATCATCATCATGGAAACCATATTTGACAGCTGATAATCATCAACAGGTTGGTGAGCAAGGTATTCTTCCAACACACCGCCTTTAATATCCTTTTGAGTACGGTATTCAATATCGTATTCAGACAACAACATTTGTCAATGATCAATTCTTCCGGTAAGAGCAGGTTTTCAAAGATATACTTAATTGGATCCATTTTGGATATCAACCAAGTAGTGTGATTCAACATATACTGATGCAGAAGCTTTACCGCCCAGGCCAAAGCACAACATGTTTTTTCAGTATAGAATATCGTGACTCACAGTCGATGAACTTTTTGCTCAGATGATAAATGGTATATTCTTTTCTTCCTGTTCCATCTTGCTATCCCAAACTACAACCCATAGAGTCATCCAACACAGTCAGATACATAATCAATGGCCTTCCTTCAACAGGAGGGTTCAAGATAGGAGGTTCGAGAAGATACTCTTTAATGCTTTTAAATTACCTTTGGCAATCATCAGTCCATACACACCCTTGATCTTTCTTCAGAAGCTTGAAGATCGGTTCACATGTCGCGATCATATGGGAAATGAACTTGGAAATATAATTCATACGCCCGAGGAAGCCTCTAACTTGCTTTTCCGTTCTTGGTGCAGGCATTTCTTGAATTTCCATGACTTTATCAGGATCAACTTCAATTCCTTTTTGGATGACAATGAAACCTAGCAACTTTCCAGAACGAACACCAAAGGTACATTTATTTGGATTCAAAGGGAGCTGATACTTCCTCAGACACTGAAATAACTTCAATAAGTCTTCCATATGCCCTTCCTCGTATGATATTTGGCGATCATATCATCAACATATACCTCGATTTCCTTATGCATCAGGTCATGGAATAGGGTTTTTATAGCCCTCTGGTACATTGCACCAACGTTCTTCAACTCGAAGGGCATCACTCTATAACATAATGTTCCTAGGGTGTGATAAACGTTGTTTTTTCCATGTCCTCAGGAGCCATCTTAATTTTATTATACCCGGAAAATCCGTCCATGAACGAGAACACTTTGAATTTTGTCGTGCTATCCACCAACATATCAATATGCGATAATGGAAAATCGTCTTTTGGAATTTCTTTATTTAGATCTCTATAATCAACGCACATGTAGACTTTTCCGTCTTTCTTTAGTACTGCAACAATATTGGCAATCCACTAAGGGTATATTGATGTTACACGAAAACCAACATCAATATGTTTCAAGACCTTATCTTTAATATTCACTGCCATGTCGGGGTGAGTTCTTCTCAACTTTTGCTTGATTGGCGGACATTCTGGCTTCAACGGCAGGTGGTGCTCGACAATATCGTGTCCAACCTAGGCATATCTTGGTAAGACCAAGCAAAAAATATCAGCATATTCCTTCAACATCTCAATCAATTTTCTCTTCACGTCGGGATGAAGCAATGCTCCAATCTTGACTTCTTTTAGATCTTCCTCTGATCCCAAGTTAATCACCTCCAACGGCTCTTTATACGACTGAATGGTATTTTCCTGCGCTCAAGCAACCATGAAATGTCTTCTAGGTAGATACAAAAAATATGAAAATAAAAATGCGAAAGGTAAAAACGCGCGTGAATTCAAATGATGTCTAATCCTAAATTGTTTCTAAGTTAAAAAGAAATCTTTTTTGTCGTTTTGTTTTTGTTTTATGAAAAAATTGAATTCAAATAAATCCTAATTCTATTAATATTTAAATTAATAAAATGGTTTAAATAAATATTAATTAAGAAAAAAAAAGCTAACCTAATGTTTTTTTTGTGATTTTTTTATTTAATGTTAATTTAAAGAGTAAAGCCAATAAAAGAAATGAACAAAATAAAATAAAAATACAAATGGTCCTTCGATTCAAGGAAGGAGATTGTCCTTCGATCCAAGGAGGGAGGTTACTTTTTGATCCAGGGAAAGAGGTTGTCCTTCGATCCAGGGAGGGATGTTGTTTTTCGATCCAGGGAAGGAGGTTGTCCTTCGATCCAGAGAAGGAGGTTGTCCTTTGATCCAGGGAGGGATGTTTGTTTAAAGCGTATGATGGATTGGCTATGGAGGGTACTGGATCTGCAAGAAAACAAACATAAAAAATCATTGCAAGAGGCAGGGATCGAAACCCCTGCCTCCGCACACACGCAACACCTTATCCTTTTTTCCCTAATTTGAATCTTCTGATCTCAGGTCTAAGCTTATTTTGGCTCGAAACAACCTAAACCCAGAGATTCGAAGGAAATATCAGATCATGCCCTAGCAATGGAACGATCTTATTCACGTTAAATTTGTACTATCAATAGCCTTGAACATGCATCAAATGGTTAAAAGTATTAATATGCCATGAAAATGCAGTTTTTTGGATTTGCAAACCCTTACCAATCGAAGATGCGTGGATCTGTGGCTTTAGGCGTGGAACTGCTTGCTTAGGGGCCTGAAATTATTCCTGGGAATCTCAGGAGAGGGATAGGATGTTTGGTTTTGAGCGAGGAAGCCTGTAAAGTGTGCTTCGATTCTGACAGCTTTGAGATATTTTTATGTTTTTCGTGTGGCTCTTTGGGGTGATTTGCAGGTGTAGGCAAAACGTTTGTGTCTCTTCAAAAATGTTTCTATGGAAATGTTTGTATCTGTGTGAAGGCAAAATGTTTCTTTTTTTTTTATCCTCGGCAATGTGTCTTTAGCTCTATATTTATAGGGGATAGTGGTGAATGTAAATGGAAAGAGACAACCATTAATCAGGCTTTGAAGGCAGAATTAAAAGCCTTAAACAAGTTACCTATTTAAGGATTTTCTACCCTTTTGGGTTTTGAATGAACCTGGACAGGTTTCACTCCTTGACTCCTTCGAATCCCTCAAGCCTTGTTCTTAGATTGGCTCTGAGTGGCTTCCTTCGATGGCTCTGGGCTTCAATTCGATTTGGTCACGGTTTCATCCTCATGGCTCCTTCAATTGAGTCCATTTATGTTGGTTGTTTGACCTGGAAAATTCTCCTCTTAGCCCAATCGAACACTTCCTTCTGGCCAGTCGAAGCTTCTTTTGTTATTTCCTTCAAATGTAATTGTGCAGGAGGCTTAGGCTTGGCATCATGTAGGACTTTGGCCAGCAAGCATCTTGAACCAGACTCATCAAAATACAAAACAAAAATTGTTTCCAATAATTGTGTGTCCTTCGAATGGACCAATTGTATGTCCTTTGAAGGCACCATTTGTGTGTCCTTTGAATGGACCAAATATATGTCCTTCGAAGGCACCACTTGTATGTTTCTTTGAATGGACCATATACATCAGTTAGGCATTCTTCAAATGGGTCAAATGTATGTCCTTCAAAGGCACCACTTGTAAGTTTCTCCGAATAGCCCACATGCACCCCTTGTGTGTTCTTCGAATGGGCCACCAATGTGTGTAGAAACTGTGTGTTGTAGGGTTCAGAGGTGAAATCAAAGAAAGACGTTTCAAAGGGAGCCATTTCCCAGTCCAAGATAGCACAAAGGAAGCCAATGCCCCGTGGATGCTAGCATGAGGGAGGCTATTGCTTTATGAACCGAAGCACGCATGAAAGAAGTTATTTCCTTGTGAATCAAAGGAAAGCCTGAAGTATGTACTTGCCTTGTGAATCAAAGACACACATGAAGGAAGGATTTTCCTAGTGAATCGAATCAGGCACGAAGGAAGTATTTTCCTAGTGAATCGAAGGCAAGCATGAAGAGCAAACCTTTGCCTTGTGGATCAAAAGCAAGCCTGAAGGATGTACTTGCCTTGTGAATCGAAAGCAAACCTGAAGGATGTACTTGCCTTGTGAATCGAAGGCAGGCATGAAGGAAGTATTTTCCTAGTGAATCGAAGGAAAGTTGAAGGAGGCCGCAATCAAAGCTTGGGAAATTGAATCAAACTTGAAGGAGACCAAAGTCCAGTCGAAGCTTGGGAAATTGAAGCCAATCTTGAAGGAGACCAAAGTCCACGAAGCTTGGAAAATCAAAGCAAGCTTGCTTTTCTTCGCTTTGATGCTTGAAAGCCTAATGTGATCCATGGAAACTATATGGGGCATCAAAAATCCAATTGTATTTTTGCAAAATTGGACTTTTGAAAATCCTTGTGAGAAAAATGTCTTAAAAAAAGGAGGGAAAATTTTGGGGTACAACACTTAGGATTTTAATTTCCACAATTTACGGCTTTAATATAAATTGTTAGTAATTAGGGTATGTATGGCAAGAAGAAATCAACTGTTAGAAAACCATAATTTCAAAGACAAAAATGCATGCAATCAAACACACTATTCACATACATGCACCTCTAGGGTAACCTCGCTTGTTGCCTCACAAAATAGTCATGTCCCTCAAATATGGGCGTTTTAGCAAAGACCCTCGATAAAAAGATCGTAGTCTCTCAATGTTGCCTTCGGTAAACGATCTAGTCCCTTACGAAATAGCTAAAACGTCTCATAAGTTGCCTTCTATGACTATACGATGACCCACCCCTATCTCTTCCACATCCAACGACAGGGCTTCTTACCAATCAATGGTAAGGTAGAAACATTTAAAGGAGGAGGAAAAGAACATAGATCTTTTGAGTAAGTAGGATGCTCGTAGTTGCTTGCTCGCAAATGAAAACTATTTCCACACTTACACTTTCAAAACATATTTTAAAAACAAACATCTCTTTAAACTATTTTCAAAACGAACAATTTGTATGCATTCTTATAGAGACGGGAATCATTATAAAGTTAGCCGTAACAAAGGCATTTTGCAAAATATTTTCAAACTTACACCCATCACAAAGCACCTTTTCAAACAAAGCATTTTCAAGTGATATAGCAAGCAACTAAGAGCCCGTAGATAACTACGGGTGAAAAGGGTGATAACACCTTCCATTTTCATAACCTACCCTCCGAACTCAAGAAAACATCTCAAAGGTCTTTCCTGTTCTTTTCACCCTTTCCTTTATTGGATAAAAGAAAAGTCGGTGGCGACTCTTGTTATCCACAACAATTGCGATCAAACGCAAAACACCCAAGTCAGTTCTTCCACTGTATTACATCAGTTGATGCCTACATTGGAGGAGTATTCTTATTTACTAGGTTTACCTATTACCGACCGTGTTCCTTTCACCAGTTTGAAGGAAGAGCCAAAGTCACATGAGATTGCTGCTATGGTTCATTTGGGGAAGTATAAGATTGAGGCTCACATGACTACCAAAGGAGGAATTTGAGGATTACCCGCTCAGTTTTTATTAGAAAAAGCTCGCTACTTTTCTAGGATGAAAAGTACGGTTGATTTTGAGGCTATCTTTGCTTTACTTGCATATGGGTTGTTCCTATTTTCGAACATCGATAACTTTGTGAATATCAATGCCATCAGGATCTTTTTGATAGGGAATCTAGTCCCCACATTATTAGGAGATGATTATCACTCTATTCATCTTCGTGATTCTTATCATGGAGGGATGATCATTTGTTGCATGCCTTTGTTGTATCAGTAGTTTATTTCTCACTTACCTCGATTTGATACTTTCTGGGATGTCAAGAAGGAACCTCGTTGGTCGCCAAAGATTATGGCCCTCACTCATTCAGATATTGTTTGGTATCACCAGGCTTACCATGATGTAGAGATTATCGATAGTTGTGGTAGTTTCCCCAATGTACCTCTTCTTGGTACAAAGGGAGGAATTAACTACAATCCCATTCTTGCACGATGATAGCTTGGATATCCGACGAGAGATAAGCCAAATAGTATTCATCTGAGTGGTTTCTTTATCAAAGAGGGAGAGGATCATAAGAAAGCTAAGTAGGAGATTGCAAAGGCTTGACGCCATGTTCACAGGAAGAGTAGAAAGGACTTGGGACCTAGAGGAGCTATTTCTTTGGAGCCTTATCTCCGGTGGGTGCAAGCAAGGGCAATTGAGTTGAAGATACCGTATTCCCGTGAAGCACCTATGTCTGATATGTTTGTAAAGACCACCCCTCCCCTTTTATATGATGTGGAAGAGATTCAGTTTTCCCTAGTTAGGATACAACTGGAGAAAGAAGCTTAGAAGAATAAGTGTCAGACTTTATAAATGTCATACCGAGCACACTTGAAGGAGAAGGATGACCTAATTGAGATTCTTGAGAGTCGTGCTGTAGAGATGATGGAGAGGCAAGAGGATTTATTTTCCTCTAAAGCTCAGTCAGGACTTAGTCATTCACTTCCCGACTCTGGTGATTGGAAGTTGGTTGCTGATAGGTATGCAGAGGAGAACAAGTAGTTGAAGGCACAAATTGCAAGACTCATAGGAAAGCGTCAGTGTGTGAAGTGATCTTCATCAGCTTTGCTTTTTTTTAGGATTTTAGATTCTATCTCTTCTTGTACTTGGGATTGTTGAAACATGTACTAAAAAGTTGTAATCCATTTTGAAGTTATTATGATGAGATTTTCAGTATTTCAAAATGTGTTGGTACTTTAATATTTGCAAAATTTTCTATAAATCTTTGAGTTCCTTGAAATATTAATAATAATCAATAAATCATGTGCATCGCATATCATGCATCATCTGGTACATATTTCTTGTGTTCCTGTTCATACCCATGTGTCTTACTGAATTTTTATACTTCGTTTAGCAAGTTGTCTCACTGGTACAATACTCGAGCTGATTCCAGGAAGAAAATGGAGAATCTTGAACAAGAGAATCGTGAGCTACGCGAAGAAATTACTGATTTGAAGGCCAGTATAGTTAATCTGTCTGCTTTGATGGAATCATTGGTGGCTGCTCAGAATCAACCACCACTTGCTCAACCTCAACAAACAAGAATTACTTCTGAAGGTCCATCGATTCCTGTTTCTGTTACCCCATTTACTGTTGCTCAGAACCGTATGCCTCGGGGTTACCCATGGGGAATGCCTGAAAAATTCATGCTAGAAGGTTTAAATCTTGACACTTAAGTTGCTCCAGTTGTGCAAGCTGTTGCTATTCCTACACCTTCTGTGATGCATGTTACTCCTGCTACTATAAATGAGATCTACTATACTGCACCTCCTTCGGTGAATGTTATGCCATTTGTTAATAATGAAGTTTATCATCTTGTTCCTCCACCGAGTGAAAGTTTGGGTTTCTATGACTGGTTAGATGACTTTCAAGACTAGTTCAATGAGATGCTGGAGGAAATGAAGGCCCTTCGAGGAAAAGAATTGTTTGGACAGAATGTTAGTGAACTCTGCCTAGTTCCCAATGTGAAGGTGCCAACCAAGTTTAAAGTACCAGAATTTGAGAGGTACAATGACAACTCTTGTCCTCGTGAACACCTTGTGATGTATATAAGGAAAATGTCTACCCATACTGATGATCAGGGTTTGCTCATTCATTTATTCCAAGATTGTTTAACTGGTGCTGCTCTAAAGTGGTATATGAGCCTGGATAGTAGTAATATACATACCTTCAATGATCTGGGAGAAGCCTTTATCAAGCAGTATAAGTACAATATGTTCATGGCGCCTGACCGTGACCAGTTGAGGGTAATGGCTCAGAGAGACAAGGAGTCGTTCAAAGAATATGCGCAGAGATGGCGTGAGATAGCTGCCCAGGTGGTTCCACCTATGGGAGAACATGAAATGACCAAGGTCTTCCTGAAAACCCTTGGATCATTTTATTATGAAAGGATGTTCGCCAGTGCGCCAAATGACTTCACCGAGATGGTGAGCATGGGTGTTAGACTAGAAGAAGCTATCAGATAGGGGCACTTGACAAAAGATGAAGGGACGAAGAAGTCGTCATACGGGTTCTCTCGAAAGAAAGAAAGTGAAACAAATTCTGTTATTATGGAAAGGGAGATTAGACCAACTAGAAGACATCAACGGTACCAGCAACAAGTTGCTTCTATTACCCCAGTTGTCAATGTAGCTCCAACCACTGTTGCCTATCAGAGACCATCTTCTTAGGGGAATCAAGGGAAAAGTCAGGAAATAGAAGCCTTTGACTCAATTCCAATAAGCTATGCAGAGTTACTTCCGGCTTTGATTCAGAAGAAGTTGGTTCAGACTAGGCAACCCCCTGCTATACCATCACCATTGCCTTGGTATTATAAGGAAGACCAGGCCTGTGCTTTTCATCAGGGAGCACCAGGGCACAATATTGAGAACTGTTATCCTTTGAAATCTAAAGTACAAAAGATGGTAAGATCTGGCCTTTTATCCTTTAAAGATGTTGGCCCTAACGTGAAAGATAATCCTTTGCCAAAGCATGGAGGAGCAAATGCTGTAAACATGGTTGCTGGTTTTCCAGGAGACTTCCAGATTTTTGATATCAACTTGGTTAGAGGAGATATGGTAAAGATGCAAGCTGACCTCTACGAGTTTAGTTACTATACGCATGACTATGTTGGTTGTGGTATTTGTAGTACCGATATCCAGGGATGTGATAAGATAAAAGCTGATCTTCAAGAAATGATGGATGAGGGCCTCATTCATATAATCAAGCCTAGGGCAAAGTATGAAGAAGATGTGAATATGGTCTTTGGATGTCTTGGAGAATTCTGGATTTTTGACGTGAACTATATGAATGATGATTTGGTGACGCTAACTTCTGTCACATGGATGGTCAAGAAGAGCACCACTATGTGTCTTGTTGGATTTGCTACAGAGATTCATATGGTTGTTCCATAGTGAGAAAGGGTGTTCAGTAGTTGTTATACAATGGTACTATCAAAGTTTCTACCAATAGAGATGATTAGAATGAGATTAATGTGATTGAAGATAGCTTGGCTAAGACTGTGTCGAATGATGAGTATGCTTTCGCGGATGAATTCTTTTCCTTAGAAGAAGATATGTTCTCCATCAATGATTTTGTGATGTCCAAGTATTCTGAAGAGGGGTGAATATTATTATGCCTTGTTTTGGTGTTCATGTCCCTATAGAGATTGAGTACCATAGCAAACCAGTTGTTGCTCTAGTGGTGATTTGCTTTCTGGGTCCTATTCCTTACGAATTAGACAAAGTTGTTCCATACAAATACAATGCTAAAATCCTAGAGGATGGTGTGTATGTTCCCATCCAACCTTTGTATGATGTCAAGAATATTTCTGAAGCTATCCGAGTGACCCGTAGTGGTCGCGTTTTCGCACCTGTCATTCGAGGGAATTTTAATGCTGATAAAAAGGTTGTTAAAAGTACTGAATCCAAGAAAGCAGTGGGGGAATCTAGTGGTACTACTCTGGAAAAAGATGTGGATGATATATTGAATATTAACAAGATGAGCGACTACATGATCATAGATCAATTGTTGCAGACTCCATCAAAGATATCTATTCTAGCCTTGCTAATGAACTCTTCTGCCCACAGGGAATATTTGATGAGAGTATTAGATCAAGCTTTCATGGAAAGTGATATGCCTTTGGACTAATTTAATGGTGTTGGGAAAATTACATCATGTAATAACCTGAGTTTCTGTGATGACGAATTGCCTGATGAAGGAAGGAATCATAACTTGGCTCTCCATATCTCCATGAATTGTAAGGACGATCCATTGTCCAATGTGTTAATTGATAATGGGTCTGCTTTAAATGTTATACCGAGGAGCACGCTTATGAAGCTAGAGTATCAAGGAATTCCCATGCGCCCAAGTGACATAATTGTGAAAGCTTTTGATGGATCAAGGAAGTTTGTCATTGGGTAAATAGATTTTCCTATTCATATAGGCCCACACTTATTTCATATTACTTTCCAGGTTATGGATATTGTGCCTGCTTATAACTATTTACTGGGACGACCGTGGATACACGAGGCAGGGGTTGTCACTTCAACTTTGCACCAAAAGCTGTAGTTTATTCGTGAAGGAAAGGTGGTCATCATAAATGGATAACAAGCATTATTAATATCTCATTTATCCTCTTTCAGTGTTATGGAAGTGGATGAAGCTGCTGTTGGAACCTAGTTCCAAGCTTTATCCATTGATAATATAAGGGAAAATGAGAATTTTATAGCTTCGTCGAAGGATGCTCAGCAGGTAGTGCGTAATGGCCCTAGTAAATTATGGGGGGAAATTATGGATCCACCTGTGAATAAGAATAAAGTTGGTTTAGGATTCTCTGTGAAGAATGGTAAAGGTGAGAACATGAAGCCGAAGATTGCTTTGGGAAAATATCAGGATATCTTTCATAGTGGAGGTTATCTTCATCCAACTATTCTGAGGATCAATGCTATTGTGGAAGGTGAAGCAGAGCAGGAGATTCCAAACTGTGTGACGCATGGAGTCAGAGTCCAAAATTGGATCACTATTGATGTTCCCTCTTGCATTCATGTCTCAAATTAATTTGTTTTTTGTTAATCTTTTCAAAAATATTTCACTCTGGCCAAGGTGAAAGTATTGATGTTGTAGGGGCTTATCTATTGCTTTGATCTTTAAAATCAATAATAAAAGTTGTCTTTGATTCCCAAATTGTGTTTTTATTTTCTGCTTTTTCTTGGAAAATGGTAATCAGAAAAATTCCTTTCTAAATAAATAATAACTATAATCTTCAGAATCACTTGTTATATGTGTGAGTTTCTAAAAGCAATTATAAATCATATGTGTAGATTAATTTAAAAATTGTTTGAATACAATGACCCTGCACCCTCTCCCAATTTTGAATATCCTGTGTATGTGGCCGAAGAAGAATAATATGATGAAATCCCAAAAGTGGTTTCACGGTTTCTTGACTGCGAGGAAAGTGTCATTCAACCGTATTAAGAGTCGTTAGAGACAATCAATTTGGGTTCAGAAGAAGATCCAAAAGAAGTCGAGATTGGAGCATTGTTGCATCCTGACGTGAAGAGCAGGTTGATTGAATTGTTAAAAGAGTATGTAGACATATTTTCTTGGTCATACCAAGATATGCCGGGATTGGATACTGATATTGTGAAACATCATTTGTGGCTAAAGCCAGAATGCCCACCAATCAAGCAAAACTTGCGAAGAACTCACCCTAATATGGCAGTGAAAATTAAAGAAGAAGTTTTAAAGAAGATTAATGTTGATTTTCTTGTGACATCAGTGTATCCTTAATGGATTTCCAATATTGTCCCAGTACCAAATAAATACGGAAAAGTTTGCATGTGTGTTGATTATAGGGATTTAAACAAAGCTAGTCCAAAAGATGATTTTCCATTGCCACATATTGATATGTTGGTTGATAGTACAATAAAATTCAAAGTATTCTCGTTCATGGACGGATATTCCGGATATAATCAAATCAGAATGGCTCCTGAGGAGATGGAAAAACCAACCTTTATCACACCCTGGGGAACATTCTGTTACAGAGTGATGTCCTTCGGGTTGAAGAACGTTGGTGCAACGTACCAGAGGGCTATGACAACCCTCTTCCATGATCTAATGCATAAGGAAATTAAGGTATACATTGATGATATGATTGCTAAGTCCCGGACTGAAGAAGGGCATATATAAGATTTATTGAAATTGTTTTAGCATTTGAGGAAGTATCGTCTCCGCTTGAATCCAAATAAATTCACCTTAGGTGTCCAATCAGGAAAATTGTTAGGTTTTGTTATCAGCCAAAAAGGAATTGAAGTTGACCCTGATAAAGTTAAAGCAATTCAAGAAATTCCAACGCCAAAAACTGAAAAGCAAGTTAGAGGCTTCCTTGGGCGTTTGAATTACATTTCCAGATTTATCTCCCATATGACTGCAACTTGTGAGCCAATCTTTAAGTTGTTAAATAAAGATCAAGGTTGTGTGTGGACAGATGATTGACAAAGGGAATTTGAAAGTATTAAAGAGTATCTGCTTGAACCTCCTATCTTGCTCCCACTTGTTGAAGGAAGACCATTGATTATGTATCTGACAGTGTTAGATAATTCTATGGGCTGTATTTTGGGACAAAAAGATGAAACAGGGAAGGAATATTCCATTTATTATCTCAATAAGTTTACTGACTATGAGTCACGGTATTCTATGCTGGAAAAGACATGTTGTGCTCTGGCCTGGGCGACAAAACGATTGCAACAATATATGTTGAATCATACTACTTGGTTGATTTCCAAAATGGATCCAATTAGGTATATTTTTGAAAAGCCTACTCTTACTAGGAGAATTTCCTGTTGGTAGGTGTTGTTGTTTGAATATGATATTGAATACCATACTCAGAAGGCTATAAAAAGCAGTGTGTTGGCGGATTATTTTTCTCACCAACCGGTTGACGATTATCAGTCTGTTAAATATGATTTCCCTAATGAGGATATGATGTTTTTGACAATAAAATATTGTGATAAACTGTTTCCTGAGGAACGTCCTGATCCTGAATCTCGTTAGGGCATGGTGTTTGATGGAGCTGTGAATGCTTATGAGAAAAGAATTGGTGATGTGATTATCACTCCTCGTGGACCACATATCCCATTTACTGCAAGGTTGTAATTTGATTGAACCAATAACATGGCAGAGTATGAAGCTTGTATCATGTGACTCGAAGAGGCTATTGATCTCAAAATAAAAATTCTAAATGTATATAGGGATTCAGCTTTGGTAATAAATCAGATTAAAGGAGAATGGGATACTCGTCATGTTGGCTTGATTCCTTACAAAGACTATGCTAGAATATTATTACCCTTATTTAATAAAGTTGAATTTCATCATATCCCCAGGGACGAGAATCAGATGGCAGATGCTTTAGCCACTTTGGCTTCCATGTGTCAAGTAAATACTTGGAACGATGTGCCTCATATCACAGTTTGACGTTTGGATAGGTCGGCTCATGTGTTTGCAATAGAGGAAACGTCAGACGAAAAACCTTGGTATTTTGATATCATGCATTTTCTCCAGACTCAGGAATACCCGGCTGGTGCATCAAACAAATATAGAAAGACATTGAGAAGGTTGGTAGGCAGCTTTTTCCTCAATGAAGATGTGTTATACAAAATAAATTATGACATGGTCTTGCTCAGATGCGTGGATAGAAAAGTAGTTGACATGTTGATGCATGAAATCCATGAAGGCTCCTTTGGCACTCATGTCAATGGACATTCGATGGTAAAGAATATGCTTAGGGAAGGTTACTAATGGCTGGCAATGGAATCTGACTGTTACAAATTTGCAAAGAAGTGCCATAAATGCCAGATTTATGCTGACAAAATTCATGTGCCTCTGACGCTTCTCAATGTTATTTCTTCCCCCATGGCCTTTCTCTATGTGGGGTATTGATATGATTGGAATGATTGAACCCAAGGAATTGAATGGACATTGTTTCATTTTGGTGGCAATAGACTACTTTACCAAATGGGTGGAATAAGCTTCATATGCTAATGTTACTAAGCAGGTAGTAGTACGTTTTATCAAGAATAATCTTATATGTCGGTATGGTGTGCCCAACAGGATTATCATCGACAACGGCTCGAATATGAATAACAAGATGATGATAGAACTTTAGGAAGAATTCAAGATTTCCCATCACAATTCATCTCCTTACATGACAAATATGAATGGGTCTGTTGAAGCTTCTAATAAAAACATCAAGAAGATCGTCCAAAAGATGGTGGTTACCTATAACGATTGGCACAAGATGCTCCTTTTTTCTTTGAATGGGTATTGTAAATTCGTCCGCACTTAAACAGGGGCAACCCCGTTCTCTCTTGTGTATGGAATGGAAGAAGTTCTTCCCATTGAGGTTGAGATTCCCTCTGTGATCGGTGGATCTGGAACTGACTGTTTAACGCTGGTTCGCGAAATGTCGCGGAAGCAAGAGTCGCCACCGTCTTTTATTTTCTCCAAATGGAAAGGACAAAAGCACAGAAAAATTCCTTAAAGAGATTGCTCTCGGTTCGGGAGGTAGATTATAGAAAGGGAAGGTGTTAGCACCCTTTCTATCCATGGTTATCCATGGGCTCTTAGATACTTGCTCATTTGTGTTTTCAAAATGGTTTGTTTGCTTTTCAATTGTGGGTTTTAAAAAGTTTCTTTGAAAATTCCAGTTCGACTCTTGTATCGGTCCTCAAGAGTGTTTGAAAAATTGCTTTCGAAAGCTTTTTGAAAAGGTGTCGGTGTGAAAAGTATTTTTGAATTTGTTTTGAAATTTAGAGCAAGTATCTAGAGTCGTCTACCTACCCTAAGGAATTCGTCTGTGTAAATGTCCTTTAAAGTAGTGCCATCCCACCATTGAGAGGTAGGTAGCACCACCGTTGGAGGTGTTCGGGTCAATTCGAGGTTCGGGACATGGTGATCACCAGAGCAATGGGAAGACACCTTAGAAGCTACCCTCATGCCAGGTTCCCGGATCATGAGAACTTACTAAGACATCCTCTACTCGACGATCACCTTTCGAGGCAAGGCAACAGTGAGGCGTACCCTAGGGATGGTGTGTGATTTGTGTGTCGTGTTCATTTGTATTTATCTTGTCATGGTATAGGTGATCTACGCGTTTGTTTTTAGTCATTCATTCTTGCATGCCTTGATTAACAGTTAAAAATTGCGAGAAGAGTAAAATTCTAAGCTATTACAAAAGGCGCGGGTCCACATCGCCAAAATTTCCAGAACCCGATTTGACAGGAAAATAAAGAAAGTAAAGAAAAGTAAAGTGCGAGAAATTAATTACACGGCTTTGGGAGAGATACATAAAAATTATACGGAAAAGAAATAAACACGCGAATTAAATAAGAATTAAGAACAAGGGCGTTGGACCCTTTTTGCGAAAATTAAATTAAATGATTAAATTAATTAAAATTAAAAAGAAAAAAAAGAATTATTTTTGTTTTTTGTATTTATGAGAATTTAATGCAATTAAACTTAATTCTACAATTTTATTTTTATTATGAAAACATATTAAAGTTTAACCTAAAATTAACCCTAATTAATTGATGCGATTTAATTCATAAAAATAAATAGTTAATTATTAGTGAAAAAGAAAAAGAAAAAAAGGATAAAAATTACTTAAACCCTAATTCTACAAATTCTAGGTTTTTATTGAAAAAATATTAAGAGTAACCTAAATTTAAAACTATGTGAATTGATGAATTTATTTACAAAAAAATATTAATTAAATAAAAATATTAATTTTTGTCTCTTTTCTGATTTTTTTGTGTTTTTTTTTTATATTATTGAAAATAATAATTATAAAGAATTAAGAAATTAATAAAAATAAAGAAAAGAAAAAAATATAAAAGAGTAAAAGAAAACAAACTAGAGGGGGGTGCTGTCCCCAAGTTGGAGGTTTTTCTTTAGCAATTTGGGCCCAATGGCCTTTGGCCTGGCTGACTTTTCCCCTAGCGTGTATACGCGTTGACCAACGATCATGGTATGCTTCCAACGACAGCCCTTGGATTGATCTCATCATGTGCGTGAAAGGCTTGATTTTGTGGGTGCATGGTGTTCCTCAAGAGAGACGCTGCATAGAATGATAATTAGGAAAATAATATTGCAAAGGGGTGAGGACCTGGGGCTCGAACCCAGGTCCTGAAGATTACCAACCAAGCGCTTTACCAACCATGCTGTTTGAGTTCTTTGTATATTATACAATTAATAAATATAATAAAATAAACACGCGTTAATGTTTCTTTTTCGCGCGAAAGTTTAAACGGACCAACCAATGCTATACACATCATCGTCTTCCTCCTTAGTGCACTTTTCCCTGAAACATACAAAAGGTTAGCGGGGGTTTTGAACCCCCTCAAAACAAGCTTGTTCTGATAATAGCGATTAGGCCATGTGGCCTCAGAAATTAGGCGCGAGGGTCCTATCTTTTTCGTCCAAGCGCGCTGAACATGGTCATGGCATTGAGGTCCCCTAATTTTACAGTATCAAGAAACCCCTAATTTGGAACTCAAGAAAACCTAGCCTGCATCAATGGTAGAATCATGTATAGCGCATAGAAACACAATTAACTTATATGGTTAGCTTCTGAATCTTCTCATTAGTCAGAATCTATGAAAGAAATGCCATGAAAATGCATAAATATTAAAATACGATTATGAAAAAAAAGTGGAAAAGTTTGATTTCTGTACAATGATTCAAGGCGTTAGAGACGTGGAAACCTAGTCAGGTACGTTGCTTAAGGTCTCAGGAAGGTGATGAGATGAATTTCTTGGCTTGAATCGACCTCTATCCCTGTTTTCAGTTTTCAATTTTTCAACCAAAAACTCAAGTTTTGTTTTCTATGTATGGCGCAGCTTTCAGTCTCTTAGGATTAGGTTTAGCATCTATATGTACCTGTGAATGATTAGGGTTAAAAGAAATCACCCAAAACCTTTGCATTCATGATTTGCAAGATTTGATTTTCCAAGATCTTTTCAAATATTTTTCATGCCTATTTGGTACAAATTATGGCCAATTAACTTCAATTCCTTCTATATCTGATCATGCACGAATTATTGAGTATATATCATGCATAAAAAGATTGAAAAACTTAGGTTTAGTATTTTTCATGTGTTTTAATTAATTTAAATGAATTATTAATAATAAAAATCCAAATAAATAAATAAAAATGAAGAAAAACTTCCCTTTGGGCCAAATGGTCGTGCACATGCCTTGGATAATGAATTGTGGAAGAAAAAGAGGCCCATTAGCAATTTTAGGTCATTTGAATCAATGTTGACTTTTCAAAATATCCAAAGATTTCCCAACTTCCACAAGGCATAACTTGCTCAATTTTTAAGCTTTGCTCATGTTCTTGGACATTTTGGAAAGGTCTTTGAGTCCTCTAACCAATGTCTTTGGTCCCATGTCATTTTGATTTACCAATATCAAGTTATGGCCTTTGACTTAAAGTCCCTTTTTGTTGACTTTTGAAAATGACCTATAATGTTGAAATTGATAACTTTTTGTGAGAGCATTTCTTGGACTTGAAGTATGAATATGGGTTGTAGGAAATGTCTTTCTCTTCAAAATGAGCTTTGGATGGAATTTTTCTGATAATCCATGTGAAAGTTATGCCCTGGTCAATTTACAGCTGACTTTTTCAGCTGTCCAAATAAGGAAACTTTTGCATCCTGATGATTTTTGAGCCAAGCTTTGAGAATCATGATCAAGCATTGATCAAATGATGTTTGTGGCTTCAAAATGAGATGTTGACCAAAAATTTGAACTTTTGACTGTCAAATGACCATTTTGCCCCTACAGTTGACTATAGTGCAATTAGGGTTTTTGACTGTGCAATTTTGTACTGAAAGTCTTGAAACCTGGTATGAGGATGCTTGACCATATTTATAGGCATGTGGGACTTGATTGGACCCTTGGAAACTTCATTTTCTTGATCAGAACCAAAACCCTAATTTTGACTGTTTAGGAGGCTCTTGGACTGTGCAACCCTTGGGGAATTTTGAAGCTTTGACTTTGCAATTCTTGAAGAATGTGGGAGGGCAAATTTTGGGGTACAACAGTTGCCCCTGTTCAATCTTCTTAGACCTGAGGATGCAGATTGGCCGACGTGCCTTTCGTAATCCGAGGGTGGAAGATGATTGAACACTAGAGTGCCCAGAAATTTGCGCTCACATAGTAGCAGTGTGATGGTGGAATGGGCTTATAGATGCCATTTAGAGATTGCTGGATAGGATGATGGGCTTATAGATGCCATGCTAAGAGATGATGGAAGGTGGATGGGCTTATAGATGCCATCTGGGTGTCAATCGCGTAAGAGATTCCTTAGCGAGAATTTGCGTACCTGCAAGAGAAAAAAAAGAGTACCTGACGTGTTGCAGGATCTGGTCTTCAGATGCTTTGTATAGATATGTCCTGACTGGTTACAGGAGCTAAATTTGGAGCTTCAAATGGTGATGAATGAACCAGGGATGGTTACTACCTCAACAGGAACGGTGAGAGAACCTTGGATGACTTCAGCTTCAACAGCAATCGTTGAGCGAATCTTGGTGGGAATTATCATCTCCGCAGGATCGGGGAGAGAACCATAGGTGACTACAACCTCAACAGCAAACATTGAGAGAATCTTGGTGGGAATTATCATCTCCGCAGGATTGGGGAGAGAACCATAGGCGACTACAACCTCTACAGCAAACATTGAGAGAATCTGGGATGGAATTATCGTCTCTGCAGTATCGGGGAGAGAACCATAGGAGACTACAACCTCAACAGCAAACATTGAGAGAATCTGGGATGGAATTATCGTCTCCGCAGTATCGGGGAGAGAACCATAGGCGACTACAACCTCAACAGCAAACATTGAGAGAATCTGGGATGGAATTATCGTCTCCGCAGTATCGGGGAGAGAACCATAGGCAATTACAATCTCAATAGCAATTATTGGGAAAACCTGGGATGGAATTATCGTCTCCGCAGTATCGGGGAGAGAACCATAGGCAATTACAATCTCAATAGCAATTATTGAGAAAACCTGGGATGGAATTATCGTCTCCGCAATATCGGGGAGAGAACCATAGGCAATTACAATCTCAATAGCAATTATTGAGAAAACCTGGGATGGAATTATCGTCTCCGCAGTATCGGGGAGAGAACCATAGGCAATTACAATCTCAATAGCAATTATTGAGAAAACCTGGGATGGAATTATCGTCTCCGCAGTATCGGGGAGAGAACCATAGGCAATTACAATCTCAATAGCAATCATTGAGAAAACCTGGGATGGAATTATCGTCTCCGCAGTATCGGGGAGAGAACCATAGGCAATTACAACTCAATAGCAATCATTGAGAAAACCTTGGATGGAATTATCGTCTCCGCAGGATCGGGGAGAGAACCATAGGCGATTACAATCTCAATAGCAATCATTGAGAAAACCTTGGATGGAATTATCGTCTCCGCGGGATCGGGGAGCGAACCATAGGCGATTACAACTCAAAATCAATCATTGAGAAAACCTTGGATGGAATTATCGTCTCCGCAGGACCGGGGAGAGAACCATAGGCGATTACAATCTCAATAGCAATCATTGAGAAAACCTTGGATAACTTCTACTGAGTCTTCATCAGAAAAATCTGTTTGGGGTCGATTTAACTGCACCAGAGAAGGCCTTGGACTGGATAAGAAATCTTTGGAGTCGATTAACTGAACCGGCCTAGGTCTTGGAATATGATTGAGAATTTAACTGAATCTTTCCTGAAAGGTAAAGGTCAGTCATATGTAATGCATGATATGGACCAAGCAATGATGTTCTCAACATAAATGAGACTTGTAAGATATGATGCGTTTATGCATGCTATAATGATGTATGTGATGTTTAGGAATGTATGTTTTCGTCTAGGAAAGTAAATCCTTGACGGGTGCCGGGAAGTCACTCCTGGGCTGATGTTGAAGAATAGATTTTGCTTCCGCTGGGGATGATGATTGCAAGAATACCGGTAGGAGAAGATGACTCCGTTGGGGAATAAACTTGGCGAATGGATAACTCTGCAGGGAGAAAAGTACTCTAGCGATCTTGCTGGGGAGCAATACTCTGTAGGGAGAAAGATACTTTGTTGAGTTGTTGATGATAACCTGCTGGGGATACCACTTGTTGTGCTGAAAGTGTTAATAGACTTCGCTGGGGATAAGAAAACTCCGCCAAGGACGCTCTTTCTGTGGCTTTTGGCTGAGGATAACCCAGTTATATCCTGGTAAGGAAATAACTCTTTGAATAAAGCCGGGCGACGCGTTCGTGTTCTGCGAGGATAAGCTTCCAGAATCTATTGGGGATAAGCTTACTGCTTGGGGAGATGAATTCCAACTTCCCTGGGGAACTGGATTGGACTCTCTTGGGGAAGTTTTGAACTGCGTCGGGGAAGTGACTCCTTTGAATGTCTGGTATACCGCCGGGGAACAATCTTTAGACCAAGACTGCCGGGGATGCTTGTTAAGAATATATGCTGCTGGGGAATGTTGATATCTGCTGGAGGATACCCAACTTCCTTAAGATTCGATAACTTTGCGTGAGGAGGGTGTACTGACTTGCTGGCTCACTCTCTGGGGAATTGGGATGTCTGGTTATGTTCTTTAGCTGAACCTGCCTTGGTACCTTAGTGGATAGAACAATTAGATTGTTTAGACAACTCTTTATTGCCCCTGTTTCTAATGTTATCTGTAATTAATCCTTTGTTTCGTATGCAAATATTTATGAGTTAGCAAATTATTGTCAATGCATATATCACAAATTGAACCTTGGACGTTCTTCGCAAAACAAAACAGAAAAGGAAAAACAATTGGCACTTTTAACTGAAAAATATATTTGTATTGATTTTTGAATGGCCTGTAAATAGGCGTTTATGTACAAGAGGCTGACGTCCTAGTAAGAGAACACCGCCGAACAAAATAGTTTGTACAAGAGAAAAATAAAACAGCTGTGTGAAATGAATGATCCCACTGGGTTTCAACTCTGCTATTGTCGTTATATCTCCAAGCGTCTCATCACTTGATGACCTAAACGAATATGAAGCTGACTGATCGATGCCGTCTGAACTTGATGTAGATACCGGATTCTGGATGCAAAGTGATCCAATGAGACATAGTATTACGCTTTTATCCCTAACTTTTGCCTGGACCGCCCTTTCGGGTTTTCAGTCCACCGGGATACCCATTTTTGCCCAAGCCGCCTTTTTAGGTTTTCGACTTGCCGGGTGTACAGATTTTTTCATTTCATCCCTTCATTTTGCCCGAACCCTTTTGGTTCGCCGGGAAGCCCTAATTTTTGCCTAGGCATGTCAGCCTAGCGGGTCTTTTTCATGCGTAGTATCTTTTTACTATGTCTGCATTGGAGGGGTGAGGGAGGTCGTCACCATCCATATTGGTTAGAATCATGGCTCCTCCTGAGAACACATGTTTAACCACAAATGGCCCTTCGTACGTAGGGGTCCACTTGCCCCTTGGATCGCTCTAAGGAAGGATGATTCGCTTGATTACCAAATCCCCAACTTGATATTCCTGTGGTCTGACCTTTTTGTTAAATGCCCTGATCATCCGTTTTTGATACGTCTGACCATGACAGATAGCAACAAGTCTCTTTTCATCAATTAAGTTTAGCTGGTCAAGTCGTGTCTGGATCCAATCATCTTCGTTCAGATTTGCATCCTTCATTATCCGGAGAGAGGGTATTTGCACTTCGATCGGTAAGACTGCCTCCATACCATAAACCAAAGAGAAAGGAGTTGCCCCAGTTGACGTCCTAGCTGAGGTACGGTACCCGTGTAGAGCGAACGGTAACATCTCGTGCCAATCTTTATAAGTCACTGTCATCTTCTGCACGATTTTCTTGATATTTTTATTTGCTGCTTCTACAGCCCCATTCATCTTCGGTCTGTAAGGAGAAGAATTGTGGTGCTGTATTTTGAACTGCTCGCAGAGCTCAGTGATCATCTTATTATTCAGATTGGTACCGTTGTCCGTAATGATTCTCTCTGGGACGCCGTACCGAAAGATCAGATTATGTCGAATGAACTGCGCCACCACAGTCTTGGTTACCGTAGCGTAGGAAGCTGCTTCAACCCACTTTGTAAAATAATCAATCGCCACTAGGATGAAGCGATGCCCATTGGATGCCGTAGGTTTAATCTCGCCGATCATGTCTATTCCCCACATTGCAAACGGCCAAGGCGCAGTCAGAACATTCAGAGGAACTGGAGGAACATGCACCTTGTCTGCATAAATCTGGCACTTATGGCATGTCCTAGAATGTTGGTAGCAGTCAGCTTCCATTGTGGACCAGTAATACCCTGCCCGAAGGATCTTCTTTGCCATGGTATGTCCACTGGAATGTGTACCAAAGGTCCCTTCATGTAGCTCTTCCATGATCCTTTCTGCTTCCGTCTTATCCACACAACGCAGTAAGGTTGAATCATGGTTTCGCTTGTACAAGATGCCGTTGCTAAGGAAAAACTTTTCCGCGAACCTTCTCAGGAATTTCTTATCATTGGCAGAGGCACCCTCAGGGTATTCCTGAGCTTCCAGATATCTCTTCACCTCATGGTACCAAGGCTTCTCAGTCACCAATTCAGTCTCGAGATCGCAACAGTATGCCGGTTCGTCCAGTTTCCAGATGATGATCCGGGGAGCCTCATTATCCCATTTGACCTTAAACATAGAAGACATTGTAGCTAACGCGTCCGCCAACTGATTCTCTTCTCTCGGAAAGTGTTCAAAGGTTATCTTCGTGAAGTGGGGGATCAAGGTCAACACACATTCTCTGTAAGGAATAAGATTCGGATGTTTCGTATCCCACTCTCCTTTGATCTAATTGATTACGAGAGCGGAATCTCCGAAGACACTCAGAAACTTAATCCTTAGGTCGATCGCAGCTTGAAGACCCATGATGCACGCCTCATACTCCGCCATGTTGTTGGTACAATTGAAACATAGCCGGGCAATGAGTGGAGTATGAGTGCCTTGAGAAGATATGATTATAGCGCCGATACCGTTTCCCAAAGAGTTGGAGGCTCCGTCAAAGTGCATAGACCATCGGGATCCTTCCTCAGGTCCTTCATCCGGTCCAGGTACTTCACAATCAGTCACAATCATGATGCTTTCATCCAGAAACTCGAAGTTCATTGACTGATAGTCATCTACGGCCTGGTGTGCCAAGTGGTCTGCCAATACACTTCCCTTGATGGCTTTCTGGGTCGTGTACTGAATGTCGTATTCTGTCAAGATCATTTGCCATCTTGCAATTCTCCCAGACAGAGCGGGCTTTTCGAATATGTACTTTATAGGATCCATCTTTGAGATCAACAAGGTAGTGTGAGTCAGCATATACTGTCTCAGCCGGCGAGCAGCCCATACCAAAGCGCAGCAAGTTTTCTCAAGCAGTGAGTATCGGGTCTCACAGTCGGTAAACTTTTTGCTAAGGTAGTAAATGGCATGCTCTTTTCGGCCAGACTCATCATGCTGCCCCAGCACACACCCCATTGAGTTGTCAAGTACTGTCAGGTATAATATCAGAGGTCTCCCTTCAACCGGTGGCATAAGGATGGGTGGTTCTTGGAGATACTCTTTGATTCTGTCAAAAGCAGCCTGACATTCATCATTCCAACGTACTACCTGATCTTTCTTCAGCAGCTTGAAGATTGGTTCACAAGTAGCAGTTAGGTGTGAGATGAACCGAGCAATATAATTCAGGCGTCCTAAAAAGCCTCTGACTTCCTTCTCTGTCTTAGGAACTGGCATCTCTTGAATAGCTTTAACCTTGACAGGGTCCACTTGAATGCCCTTATCACTTACCACGAAGCCTAGCAACTTTCCAGATCTTACCCCGAAGGTGCACTTGTTCGGGTTCAACCTCAGCTTGTACAGTTTCAACCGGTCAAACAACTTCTGCAGATGATCTAGGTGCTCTTCCTCAGTCTGGGACCTTGCGATCATGTCGTCAACATACACTTCTATCTCATGATGGATCATGTCATGAAATAAAGCGACCATGGCACGTTGGTAGGTTGCCCCAGCGTTCTTTAGTCCAAAAGGCATGACCTTGTAGCAGAAGGTGCCCCACTGAGTAACAAAGGTAGTCTTTTCCATGTCTTCAGGTGCCATCTTGATCTGATTATAACCTGAAAAACCATCCATGAAAGAAAATACCTTGTGTTGAGCTGTATTATCAACAAGGACGTCAATGTGAGGTAGGGGGAAGTCATCTTTGGGGCTGGCCTTGTTCAGATCCCTGTAGTCGACACACATTCTGACTTTACCGTCTTTCTTTGGTACCGGCACCACATTAGCAACCCACTGAGGGTAAGAAGTCACTGCAAGGAACCCAGCATCAAACTGTTTCATAACCTCGGCCTTGATCTTCTCAGACATCTCTGGACGCATACGACGGACCTTTTGCTTAACTGGAGGGCAGTCTTCCTTAGTAGGCAAGTGATGGACCACAATATCAGTGTCCAACCCGGGCATGTCTTCGTAGGACCAGGCGAATATCTCCATATAATCATGTAGCATCTTAGTCAACCGTTGCTTCACGCTGAGCTCTAGGTTGGAACCAATATTTACCTCCTTCCTGTCTTCTTCAGTACCCAGGTTTATTGTTTCCACTGGCTCTTCATGTGGTTGAATTGCCCTCTCTTCCTGAAGCAACAGTCTTGCAAGCTCGTCAGGCACTTCGCAATCATCTTCACCTTCGTCTTCGGCTAAGTTGATCGGATTTTCGAAGTCATAATTGGCAGTAGCAGAGTCGTTATCAGTGAGATACAGAGTGGATTGAAACCTGTATGAGTGAGTGTGTGTGTAAATACAGCTGTTTTGAAATATATGTAAAGGAAAGAAAGACAGAAAAGGGAGCATAAGATTTGCAATGCGAGAAAACGTCCAAGATTTTCATTTATGATATATGAAATGACAATTTATATGCCCTCACAAATAACACCACGGTGCCTCGGGTAAGACACCGGGCCATAGAGTTTATTTATTGTTTATTACAAATAATAAAACAAAGAAGTTTATTACTGCGTAACAAAAGTAACAGGAGTATGGTCTTTGACAATCCAATTGGTCAATCCGCCTTCGGTCGTCGGGTAGATCCAGCTATTGAATTCTGCTTCATCCACTTCATTGTCTTCCCCAACAGCATTCACTCCTGGATTTGTAATGAGCACAGGAGGTCTTCTGGTCTTCGCCTTCCGCATAGCTTTCTGACCCTCTGCAGTAAAACCCAGTCCAAATTTGTCAGTTTTCTGTGTAAAGTCGGGAAGCCTGCCCCAGTTGGCACATCCACCTTTCTGAACCACAGCCCGGGCATCCTTCAGGGAAGCCATCTTCAAAGGAACATTCTCCTCGACCGCTGTTTCTACTGCTGCTGAAATTGGAAGTACCTCCTCGAAATGCTGAAAGGGGGTTTCGATAAACTCCCCATCCATCTCAATGTATCTGAAGGAATTCAAATGGCTCACCATATACTCCTCCTCTCCCTGCACAGTGACGATCTTCCCTCTGACGGGGTACTTCAGCTTCTGGTGCAAGGTAGAGGTCACTGCCCCAGCCTTATGGATCCAAGGTCGACCTAGTAGACAAGAGTACGATGGACGGATATCCATCACATAAAAAGTAGAGTCAAACACCTGAGAGCCCACACGAATAGGAATGTCAACCTCTCCATGAACCATCCTTTTTGAACCGTCAAAGGCCCTGACGATGATATTGCTGGGTTTTAATTCCAGGCCTTCACAATCTAAACGGTCTAAAGCCTTCTTGGGTAGCACATTCAAGGACGAACCAGTATCCACCAATACATGTGCCAGAGTAGTGCCCCTGCATTCAATGGAGACATACAGGTCATCATTGTGGTCTCTTCCTTTCGCAGTCAAGTCAGCATCTGAGAAGCCTAAGCCATTATCCGCTGTCAGATTTGCTACGCAATCAGTGAACTGGACTGCAGATGTCTCCTGTGGCACATGGGCCGTCTTGAGAAATGAGATTAAGGCCTTAGCATGGGCCTCTGAACACAGCAATAAGGAGAGCATGGAGATTTTGGAGGGCGTGTGCCCCAGCTGTTCCACAATATTGAAGTCACTCTTCTTTATAATTTTTAGGATTTCCTCCATCTCTTGTTGGGAGGCCTCAGCATTTATAGGTATCGGTGCCTCCATCCGGGCAGGCTCATCTTCAACTCCCTTGCCCTGAGCATTGGATGACTCGGCAGCAGGGGAAACAACTTGATCTGAAACAGGAACAGGTACACTTATAGGTGTTATAAGGAGGGGTCTTCGGGTAGCAGGCGGTGCAATGTCAGGCGAGAAGAGCCTGCCACTGCGGGTAACCTTGGCTGGGCCAGTGATATCACAGATACTGGCACCAGTGTTGAACTCTTGTTTGATCCCATTCACATACACATCTGCCCCATAATGCCAGGGGACAGCTTTATCAGATACGTAGGGAAGAGGCCCCGGAACAGTGATAAAAACAGGTGCAACAGTCATGATTGGGACAGGCTTCTTCGGGAGAGCCTTGATTGGATTATTGAAGATGGTAACCACAGAAACTTCTTCTACCGGAACCAACTGAACAGCAGACTTCTTAAACAGAATCTCCTTGCTATCCATTAGGATTTGGATGCCTAACTTCAGCAAGGGACAACCAGATAGGGAAACAGCGCAGAACAGGCAACCCTCACTGCAACCCGGAAATAAACCGGCCAGCAGCAGGTTCCTCTTGACAGTCTTCAGAGGAGTAGCCAGATCATCCACAGAAACAGCATACACTTCTTCATCAACAGCATTTACCCCATGCTGAGGCATAGGAGCAGTCACCACATTCGGCCTCTCAGGCGCTTCGAACTGTATCTCCTTCGCGTCGATAAGGTCTTGCACCTTATTCCTTAATGCCCAACAGTCATCAGTGGAATGCCCCGGGCTATCAGAATGATAAGCACAACGAGCATTTGGGTTGTATTTTGGAGAGGCAGTGTTTACACCTTTGGGGGCCTCCCTGACAGTCACTAGATTGGTGGATAGCAACTGTGGCAAGATCTGCGATAAAGTCATACTCAACCGGGTAAACTCTCTCCGGGGTCTTTCAGCCCTTTGAGGATTGGTTGGCCGAGGAGCGGCAGCAGACTTAGCAATCATTACCACACTGACAGATTGGCGGCGCTCAGATCTCTCTGGTCTTCGGGAGCCATATACAGCACTAGCCTCCTTTTTGAAGGGTTTCTTCTCAGAACTAGACGATGCACCCTTCAGAATCTTTCCAGACTTCAACCCAGCCTCAATTCTCTCTCCAGTCAGAATCAGATCAGTGAACCCTGCAGACGAATTCCCGATAAGATGGTTGAAAAATGGCCCAGATAGGGTCCCCAAGAACATGTCTACCAACTCCCGATCAGTCAACGGAGGCTGCACCCTGCCAGCCAGGTCCCTCCACTTCTGAGCGTACTCTTTAAAACCTTCACTTGAACCTAACGACATACCCTGGAGTTGGGTACGTGTAGGGGCAAGGTCGGCATTATATTGATACTGCTTATAGAAAGCAGTAGCCAACTCCTCCCAGTTACGAACCTTGGTCCCATCCAGCTGATAGAACCATTCGAGGTGAGTCCCTGAAAGACTCTCCTGGAAGAAGTGGATCCACAAATTCTTATCCGCTGAGTACGGTTGAATCTTCCGAACATAGGACCTGAGATGTAGCTTGGGACAAGACGCCCCGTCGTACTTAGTGAAAGATGGTGCTTTGAATTTACGAGGAATGATTACACCAGTAGACAAACCCAAATCTCCAAAATCCAGCCCGGGTACCTGTTGTATCTCCATAGCATTCAACCTGTCTTCCAACTGCTTGTATCTGTCTTCTGCAGGAGGATATTGCTCTTCATCAAAATCAGTCTCGTTGTCGGAGACTACCGGACTAGGACCTTTTTCCGCTTGAGGAGTACTCTTGCCAATAGAAGAACCAGCCTCTTCATTTTGCAGAGTGTTGCCAAACCTTCGGCCCGAGCTGAACAGAACAATCCTTCTCTTCTTCTTCTTTTCCTTCTTCAGGAGCAGAGCCTTCAGCTCCTCTTGGCCCTGAGCCAAGCCCATGATTAATTCCTGAAATTGCGCATTCTGCGCCTGAAGAGCTTTGATGGACATCTCAGTTGAGGACGAGTCAGGATTCATGATGCTGAAATAAACAGCGAAGAACGGTAAGCAACCTGAAAAGAGGAAAACCTGCTATGCACATGATGAATGGAATGCGTATGATTTATGTTTTCAAAGACAATCAGGAATCAACTTTGTAAACAAAAGGGAACACACTTCATTAGATTCAACTTTGAAACTGAAATTATTCAACAGGTTGCCCTAAGGCGTTACATGAAAGGAAATACTGAAAAGGGAAATAAAACTGTAAAAGAACATCCGGAGCTCCTTATTGATCCCATGGTCTCCTCTTCTCAGTACGGATGTAGGCATTCAGAGCTCTCTCATTCTCCAACTGCTTTGTCAGCTTCTGGATCTTTAATTCCTGCTCGTTGAACTTTTCCCGGTAAGAATCCCGCTCTTCTCGCAGTTGCAACCAAGATCTCTTCAATGTCTCATAATCAGTAGGTATCTGAGGAGGAAGGACAGTTGGAGGAACACCATCTTTGTCAGGATACTCAAGAATGACAGGTCTGACGGCTTCATACGGCATACCTAACTCTGAGCACGGATGCGAACCCATTTGTAGTAGGCTTCCATAGGTAAAGAAGTCTTTGGTCCCAACTCTTGTGGGTCAGCTTTATGAACTTTGTCCCAAGCCTTGATGAACCTACGACGCAGCTCGTCACTATCCACCTGAAACTCAAAACTGATGTGAGGCACCAACATCTCATGGGGGCCTGCTCTTCTGGCTCTTCCAAACTGACGGAGCACTAGACATGGATTGTAAGAGATCCCTCCTTGGGTACCAATCAGAGGAACATTAGGGTATTCCCCGTATCGATCAATGACAACTATCTCATCCAAACCTCTGCAAGTCCAAATGATATCTTTATCGGTGAGAGACATTAACCTGTGAGCCCAACCTCTTCCTTCTTGGTTCTTCAGTACGAACTTAGGGAGGTGTGAAATAAACCACCTCACCAACATAGGGATACAACACCATAGGGTTCCTCGTCTTCGGGTAGTACGACCATGAAGTTGTTGCAAGATGTCACCCAAGAGAGTGGGCACAGGATTCTGAGACATAAAGATCCTTATGGCAGTGACATTAATGAAGTTATCAGGATTAGGAAACAAGACTAACCCATAGATTAGAAGAGCCAAGATGTCTTCATATGCCCTAAAATCCAGGTCATTCCAGAAACTGTTAGCTTTACCAATCAGAAACTTGGCCAAGAAACCCTTAACCCCGCTTCTAGTCACCCAGTTGTCCATTACCTCTTGATGTGTCAAGGGAAGAGCTGCAGCAACATCCTCAAGCCTGAGGGTCTTTTCCCAACCAGTAAAGGGAGTCTGATCCAAGATAGGGATACCAAGCAAATCAGAGAACTCTTCCAGGGTAGGGACCAGCTGGAAGTCTTGAAAGGTGAAACACTGGTACAGAGGGTCATAGAATTGGGTCAGAACGCTCATCAACTGTTGATCCCGCTTTGCAGTGACTAAACTGAGAAGAGAACCATGTCTCTGAATGAAGGAAGTGGTATTTGGAATTCTGCTAACCAACTCCTCAAGCAACTCAGGTGAATGAACAAAGTTGAACCGGATAGTATTCCTTCGCACAGGCATCATGATGTCCTACAAAACAGAGCAAAGGTGAAACCCTCTTGTCTTTGAAATGGTCAGTCCTTATGCAGGATGCATGCAATGCTCATGATGTTATGATGTTATGATAAAGCACACCACAAATAGATACAAAGGCAAACATGGTAAGGCACACAAGTCACACAAGGCAAGCCCCTAAAGTTTAGGCCAGCATGAGGTCTAGGTACTACCCTCTTTCAGTTTGTTGGTTCATACCTGTCCTATCAAAGTAATCGGGTTCTTAGAGGATCCCAATATCATTGACTACCCTTAATCGGTCATAACTCCAGCATCGCAATCTTTTCTTGCGGCCAGAACCATCACGAGAGTTTAGCCTCAATGGGCGTAGCATACTGCTACTGTTCTAATGGCCAAGTTGTGTCATTTAAGGTTCTAAGGTTGTTGGTGCTTAATGACTCCTTAGAAGACCCATATTCTCCTCGTTGCGACACAAGGGATATCGGTACAGACCAAGGTGCCACACCAACGTAGCCACTGTTTCACCCGTGTCGGTCTACGCCGGACAAGTCCCTCACAGCTTATGCTACCTAAACAGGGTATCCCCAGATCCGGGATAGGATCTATGTAACTCCCATGCAACCCACAAAGTTAAAGCAGACAAGTCAATACAATTGAAAACACAGTTATGAACTACCCTAAGGTACACCTCACTTTATAAGAGTCCCCAGCAGAGTCGCCAGTTCTGAGATTGGTGGATCTGGAACTGACTGTTTAACGCTGGTTCGCGAAATGTCGCGGAAGCAAGAGTCGCCACCGTCTTTTATTTTCTCCAAATGGAAAGGACAAAAGCACATAAAAATTCCTTAAAGAGATTGCTCTCGGTTCGGGAGGTAGATTATAGAAAGGGAAGGTGTTAGCACCCTTTCTATCCATGGTTATCCATGGGCTCTTAGATACTTGCTCATTTGTGTTTTCAAAATGGTTTGTTTGCTTTTCAATTGTGGGTTTTAAAAAGTTTCTTTGAAAATTCCAGTTCGACTCTTGTATCGGTCCTCAAGAGTGTTTGAAAAATTGCTTTCGAAAGCTTTTTGAAAAGGTGTCGGTGTGAAAAGTATTTTTGAATTTGTTTTGAAATTTAGAGCAAGTATCTAGAGTCGTCTACCTACCCTAAGGAATTCGTCTGTGTAAATGTCCTTTAAAGTAGTGCCATCCCACCATTGAGAGGTAGGTAGCACCACCGTTGGAGGTGTTCGGGTCAATTCGAGGTTCGGGACATGGTGATCACCAGAGCAATGGGAAGACACCTTAGAAGCTACCCTCATGCCAGGTTCCCGGATCATGAGGACTTACTAAGACATCCTCTACTCGACGATCACCTTTCGAGGCAAGGCAACAGTGAGGCGTACCCTAGGGATGGTGTGTGATTTGTGTGTCGTGTTCATTTGTATTTATCTTGTCATGGTATAGGTGATCTACGCGTTTGTTTTTAGTCATTCATTCTTGCATGCCTTGATTAACAGTTAAAAATTGCGAGAAGAGTAAAATTCTAAGCTATTACAAAAGGCGCGGGTCCACATCGCCAAAATTTCCAGAACCCGATTTGACAGGAAAATAAAGAAAGTAAAGAAAAGTAAAGTGCGAGAAATTAATTACACGGCTTTGGGAGAGATACATAAAAATTATACGGAAAAGAAATAAACACGCGAATTAAATAAGAATTAAGAACAAGGGCGTTGGACCCTTTTTGCGAAAATTAAATTAAATGATTAAATTAATTAAAATTAAAAAGAAAAAAAGAATTATTTTTGTTTTTTGTATTTATGAGAATTTAATGCAATTAAACTTAATTCTACAATTTTATTTTTATTATGAAAACATATTAAAGTTTAACCTAAAATTAACCCTAATTAATTGATGCGATTTAATTCATAAAAATAAATAGTTAATTATTAGTGAAAAAGAAAAAGAAAAAAAGGATAAAAATTACTTAAACCCTAATTCTACAAATTCTAGGTTTTTATTGAAAAAATATTAAGAGTAACCTAAATTTAAAACTATGTGAATTGATGAATTTATTTACAAAAAAATATTAATTAAATAAAAATATTAATTTTTGTCTCTTTTCTGATTTTTTTGTGTTTTTTTTTATATTATTGAAAATAATAATTATAAAGAATTAAGAAATTAATAAAAATAAAGAAAAGAAAAAAATATAAAAGAGTAAAAGAAAACAAACTAGAGGGGGGTGCTGTCCCCAAGTTGGAGGTTTTTCTTTAGCAATTTGGGCCCAATGGCCTTTGGCCTGGCTGACTTTTCCCCTAGCGTGTATACGCGTTGACCAACGATCATGGTATGCTTCCAACGACAGCCCTTGGATTGATCTCATCATGTGCGTGAAAGGCTTGATTTTGTGGGTGCATGGTGTTCTTCAAGAGAGACGCTGCATAGAATGATAATTAGGAAAATAATATTGCAAAGGGGTGAGGACCTGGGGCTCGAACCCAGGTCCTGAAGATTACCAACCAAGCGCTTTACCAACCATGTTGTTTGAGTTCTTTGTATATTATACAATTAATAAATATAATAAACTAAACACGCGTTAATGTTTCTTTTTCGCGCGAAATTTTAAACGGACCAACCAATGCTATACACATCATCGTCTTCCTCCTTAGTGCACTTTTCCCTGAAACATACAAAAGGTTAGCGGGGGTTTTGAACCCCCTCAAAACAAGCTTGTTCTGATAATAGCGATTAGGCCATGTGGCCTCAGAAATTAGGCGCGAGGGTCCTATCTTTTTTGTCCAAGCGCGCTGAACATGGTCATGGCATTGAGGTCCCCTAATTTTACAGTATCAAGAAACCCCTAATTTGGAACTCAAGAAAACCTAGCCTGCATCAATGGTAGAATCATGTATAGCGCATAGAAACATAATTAACTTATATGGTTAGCTTCAGAATCTTCTCATTAGTCAGAATCTATGAAAGAAATGCCATGAAAATGCATAAATATTAAAATACGATTATGAAAAAAAAGTGGAAAAGTTTGATTTCTGTACAATGATTCAAGGCGTTAGAGACGTGGAAACCTAGTCAGGTACGTTGCTTAAGGTCTCAGGAAGGTGATGAGATGAATTTCTTGGCTTGAATCGACCTCTATCCCTGTTTTCAGTTTTCAATTTTTCAACCAAAAACTCAAGTTTTGTTTTCTATGTATGGCGCAGCTTTCAGTCTCTTAGGATTAGGTTTAGCATCTATATGTACCTGTGAATGATTAGGGTTAAAAGAAATCACCCAAAACATTTGCATTCATGATTTGCAAGATTTGATTTTCCAAGATCTTTTCAAATATTTTTCATGCCTATTTGGTACAAATTATGGCCAATTAACTTCAATTCCTTCTATATCTGATCATGCACGAATTATTGAGTATATATCATGCATAAAAAGATTGAAAAACTTAGGTTTAGTATTTTTCATGTGTTTTAATTAATTTAAATGAATTATTAATAATAAAAATCCAAATAAATAAATAAAAATGAAGAAAAACTTCCCTTTGGGCCAAATGGTCGTGCACATGCCTTGGATAATGAATTGTGGAAGAAAAAGAGGCCCATTAGCAATTTTAGGTCATTTGAATCAATGTTGACTTTTCAAAATATCCAAAAATTTCCCAACTTCCACAAGGCATAACTTGCTCAATGTTTAAGCTTTGCTCATGTTCTTGGACATTTTGGAAAGGTCTTTGAGTCCTCTAACCAATGTCTTTGGTCCCATGTCATTTTGATTTACCAATCTCAAGTTATGGCCTTTGACTTAAAGTCCCTTTTTGTTGACTTTTGAAAATGACCTATAATGTTGAAATTGATAACTTTTTGTGAGAGCATTTCTTGGACTTGAAGTATGAAGATGGGTTGTAGGAAATGTCTTTCTCTTCAAAATGAGCTTTGGATGGAATTTTTCTGATAATCCATGTGAAAGTTATGCCCTGGTCAATTTACAACTGACTTTTTCAGCTGTCCAAATAAGGAAACTTTTGCATCCTGATGATTTTTGAGCCAAGCTTTGAGAATCATGATCAAGCATTGATCAAATGATGTTTGTGGCTTCAAAATGAGATGTTGACCAAAAATTTGAACTTTTGACTGTCAAATGACCATTTTGCCCCTACAGTTGACTGTAGTGCAATTAGGGTTTTTGACTGTGCAATTTTGTACTGAAAGTCTTGAAACCTGGTATGAGGATGCTTGACCATATTTATAGGCATGTGGGACTTGATTGGACCCTTGGAAACTTCATTTTCTTGATCAGAACCAAAACCCTAATTTTGACTATTTAGGAGGCTCTTGGACTGTGCAACCCTTGGGGAATTTTGAAGCTTTGACTTTGCAATTCTTGAAGAATGTGGGAGGGCAAATTTTGGGGTACAACACCCTCTTTATGTGTGATAATGGAAACCAAGTTGTCGGAGGTTAAATGGGTCTAGAACAGGTTTGACCAGTTGAATTTGATTGAAGAAAAGAGAATGACGGCCTTGTGTCATGTCAATTATACCAGAAGAGAATGAATAAAGATTTTGGTAAGAAGGTCAAGCCTCGCGAATTCAGAGATGGCGACCTCGTGCTCAGAAAGATCATGTCTTTTAGCGCTGATTCTAGGGGAAAATGGACTCCTAATTTTGAAGGCCCATATGTCGTCAAGAAAGCCTTCTCTGGAGGTACATTGATTCTTGAAACTATAGATAGAAAGGAGCTCCCACGTCCTATGAATTCTGATGCAGTCAAGAAATACTTTGCCTAAAGAAATAAAAGAATAGCTCGCTAAGTCGAAAACCCGAAAGGGCGGCTTAGGTAAAAAAGAGCGTATCGGTAGGATGAAAAACCGAAAGGGCGGTCTAGGCAAAAATAAAAGACATAAACAGAATAAATTCTTCCCGCTAGGTTGAAAACCTGCAAGGGCAGCCTAGGTAAAAGTTAGGGATTTCTTGGCAAGTAACTATGTCAGACAGGACTTGATCATTGAAGTAACAATCTTCTCAGATTATCACCATAGTTCAACAAGAGTCGCTTCTCAGGAATTCAAAGTTGTTAGGTGGAATAGTGGTAATTTTATTTCAATATATCTTTTCCAATATATTACCATTTTCCAAACTTTGTAATCATCTATGGAGTCTCGCCATTCGCAGACTACCATTCTATTAATAAAGTTTGAGCTTTTATCCAATTATTTGCAATTCTTATTTTATTATGTTTATAAAGACTCCATTTATTATTAATATTAATTTTCAAAACAAAAAGATTAAATAACAATTTTTTTTTTGAAAATAATTTACAAATTACTTTTTACTTTAGATTTTTTGACTCAAGAAAAACAAAAATGGTGATTCTAAGGATGGATGAACTCTGAAATTTTGGAAGTATATATTCCCCAGGAAGGTTCTCCCAGGTCACTTTTGCTGGTATGCGTATCATTTTCTTGTGTTTCTCAGACAGTTGGAGATGATACCAATTGATAAATGGTGCAATGTTGGCTTTGTAATCCCATTTTCCCAAGTTAAGTCTTGGTTCAGTTTTTCTCTCCAGGTTGATAATTTTTTATTTTGGGTTTGCACGGTTTGATACCTCTATCCCAGACTCCCCAGTAAGGTCTTTGCTCATAAGACGAAAGTCCCTTCTCCCTTTGCATGCTGAGGTGGAATCATTTGCAAAACATCGCCCTTTTGCAGTATTGGCATTATTGTTGTTGTTTATTTCCCAGGAAACTAGAGATGGGTAGTATCTTTTCTAATAAGTGTTGAAACAGTTGTCAACTTTTTGGGTTTTCTCCCGCCAAGTACTGTGTTTGATTTAAGATCCCCATAACTTTGATTCCTTGCGGTATTGTTTGTCTTCTTAAATCCCCAAGTAAAGCTGAGAAAATGTTTCTCTCTGAAAGTTGTTATCTCCATGTGGTTTCATAATTTCTTCCCAAGGAGGTTAGTGTAATCTTTACTCTTGGTATTGAAGAATGTATTTTGGGCTACCCTCGACGATTTGGAATTGTCCTCCCCATTGAAGTCAACATGAAATCCCTAGTTGATATCTCGATGATGCGGTTTTCATCTTCCCTAATGAAGTCAGTATTGTAATCTCCAGTGGAAATCTAGACGTTGAGGCATTTGTTTTCCCCATTGAAGTTTGTATGGTGTTCCCCGGTGAAGCCTGAAAGAGGGTGTTATATCCCTGTATTTGCACTAATTTTATTATTTTGATTTGATTACTTTCAGATTGTGTTTTTCCCAGTGAAGTAAAGTCGTGGAATTGGAATTTATTTCTTCAGTTGGTGCTTACTTTCTTGTAAAAAATTTCATCCTCGATGTGATTTAGCCGAGTGTTAACTTTACTCAAGCTGGTCTTGTTTGGTTATTCCCAGTGTTGTGTGTCTGTTTTGTTAGCATATACATGATGACATTCATACATTCATACATTCATACATTCATACATTCATACATTCATACATTCATACATACATCATGCATATCTGAATTTAACCGTTCATTGCTCATTTGCAGTCATTGATGTTTTTTTTGGGCATATTGCCCTATTTTATAGAGTTACGTTACCCTCTCTCCAATAAAGTGTCAACCTTAAGCAGAAAGTGTATATTCTTTCAGCTTCCCCACTGAGTTATCCCTCGTGGAAGAATTTTGTTGTAGTCTTCCTTTTCAGCTCATTATCTAGATGGAACGTGGTCCCCTTTTGAGTTTATTTCTCATCAGGTACTATCTTGGTTGACGGTTTCATTTTGGTTTATTTCTGGTTTGGATCTGTGGTTCCTGGCAACATTACTATTCTGATTTCTACAGGCTTTGAGCTCTGATTTGAGAATGTGCATTTATTTTGCACGAGAATACTTTACCTTCCTCAGCAGGAATATATTGGCATCTCCCCAGGAAGTCATAATTCTTTTCCCAACAACATTATTACAACTCCCTCTCATAACAGCAAGTGGCGAGTCTCTTTAGTTAAGCAACCTGCACTTCCCTAGTAAGTTTGTTAGTTCTCAAAGAAGATTCATGATTTTTACTCCAATGGATAGTAGTCTCGTTATTATGAGAGATAGTTCATTGTTGATATTTGTAATCCAATGAATGGTAGTCTCGTCATTATGGGAGATAGTTCGTTGTTGATATTTGTTACTCTGATGAATGGTAGTCTCGTCATTATGGGAGATAGTTCGTTGTTGATATTTGTTTACTCCAATGAATGGTAGTCTCGTCATTATGGGAGATAGTTCATTGTTGAGGTTTTTACTCCGATGAATGGTAGTATCGTCATTATGGGAGATGGTTCATTGCTGAGATTTGTTTACTCCAGTGAATGGCAGTCTCGTCCTTATGGGAGATATTTCATTGTTGAGATTTGTTACTCCGATGAATGGTTGTCTCATCATTATGGGAGATAGTTTGTTGTTGAGATTTATTTACTCCGATGAATGGTAGTCTCGTTATTATGGGAGATAGTTCGTTGTTGATATTTATACTCTGATGAATGATAGTCTCGTCATTATGGGAGATAGTTTGTTGTTGAGATTTGATTACTCTGATGAATGGTAGTCTCGTCATTATGGGAGATAGTTCGTTGTTGAGATTCGTACTCCGATGAATGGTAGTCTCGTCATTATGGGAGATAGTTTGTTGTTGAGATTTATATACTCCGATGAATGGTAGTCTCGTCATTATAGGAGATATTTCATTGTTGAGATTTGTTACTTCAATGGATGGTAGTCTCTTCATTATGGGAGATAATTTGTTGTTGAGATTTGTTACTCTAATGAATGGTAGTCTCGTCATTATGGGAGATAGTTCGTTGTTGAGATTTGTTACTCCAATAAATAGTAGTCTCTTCATTATGGGAGATAGTTCGCTGTTGAGATTTGTTACTCCGATGAATATGGGAGATAGTTCGTCATTGAGATTCACTTTTCTCTAAAGAAGTTTGTTTGTTTCTAGTCATAAGTACTTATGCTAATCATTTGTTACCTACCCTAATATTAATGTTTGCTAGTATTATCCTACCATTCCTTTCCCCCATGTGGGTCTAGATTACCTTTTTTGCTATCTTCTTAGTGAATGGATATTTTACGATTATCTGTCGATCACAATTATCCTTTATTTTCTCTCCTAAATGTTTGAGTTGATGTTACTTTGTCTCCTCCTTGGGCTTTACCCCAATAGATTTGAGTCTTCTGTTCACCAGTGATTTATTTTCCTGGTCCATTTTTCTTTCGATCTCTTATTTTATGTTTCCCCAGTGGTATCCCGTGTCACCTTTGGATCTGTTTATTTGCATGCATAATCATAAGCATTGCATGACCTCTTAGGGCCAAAAATAGGTTTTGTTTTGTATTTAAGTATCTTCAATTGCATCAACACGAGGATTTTAACCTTCGTATCTCCGGATAGAAAACACTTAAATAAGGGCAGTTGTCGTACCCAATTTCCCCCCCTGAGATTCCTCAATCATCTCATATCAACTCAATCATATCAAGATCACACTAGTGTTTGGTTCTTCTCCTCATCTTTAGGCTTGCTCATGAGGAATCACCAAGCACCTTGATTTATTTTGTAATCATCTATGCTTTGTATTGATTAACTTTTAACTAATAAATACAATGAATGTTTTCTCTAGTTGATGATACTATAGGTAAGGGCACAACACATTTTATCAATTTGATTTATAGGTTCATGAGTTTATTTCCATGCCTTCTTCAACAAAGTTTCATTGATATTAAGGCTTCATCATTGAATATACTTTGAATTAATATCATGACAAGGTCTACTATGATTTAACATTCCTCAATTTGTCAAAGAAAATCAAAGGATGGAAGAGTTGATTGAAGAAGTTTGACCTAATTGGACAAGTTCTTGATTTCTTAGTCACAAGTTCATAACTCTCTCAATTCTTAATATTTGGAGGTTTTTTTTTGTTTCTATTGGTTCTTATTATCATCCACAACAAATTATATTCACATGGCAAGAGTTATTGTGCAAGAAAGTTTTTCAAAATTGAAAGGGGTTTCCAAGTCATTTTGGTGCTCTAGGAGCTAGGGTTTTGAACTTCTAAGAGCTATATATTGCTCATCTTTTGGTATTTTTGAGTGATTCCAAAGACATGCTTCTCTTTAAAGAGTTATAAACCAATCACTTCAAAAAATTTAAGAAAATTTTATGTGAAAGATGCCTAATGATGAAGAAAGATTACAAGTCCCCTAGATAGGCCATCGAATTCCCTTATGTGACTTCAAAAGATCATAACTTGGTCAATTTTTATCTCCTTGAGCCCATTATTTTACCACAATGATCTTAAGGATGTGAACTTCAACTCTTATTTTATGTGCAAATCTTGAAAATGGATGGAAGATGCCCTAAGAATGCAAAGGATTATAAGTCATCTCATGAATTTTCACCAATTTTGGAAGACCATAACTTTTTCAATACTTGGTATTTTTTAGTGATTTGAGTTTCATAATTCCCTTTGGGAAGTTTACTTCAAGCTAGCATCGATGACCAAAGCTTAATTTTGGAGGAAGGCCTTGTTTGGAATCAAAACATTATAGGTCAATTTTGAAGAAAAACTTAGAATTTTTCTAAGTACAAAAAGTCAACATCTTTTTCTCAACTTTGACTCATCACAACTCCTAGCTCAAGTATCCAATTGATCTCATTCTTTTCACATTGTAAAGTTTGTGACCTTATTTTTCAACTGCTTCAAGAATCATGACCTAAGACTCCTTGAGTTGTGAATTCCATTGATTCAAAGTTGGTACCTTGAAACTGATTTTTTCCTTCAAGTCAGAATTTGAAATATATAATCTAGCTTCTAATCACTAAATTTCTACGCGTTTTTACTTCTAATCATGTTTAACAATCTTCCAGAACTGATTAGCACCTTGAAACACAAGTTTTGGTTGAGTTTTGAGCAAAATACGAGTTACACATTTCATGCTTGCAACTTCACACAATTTCCCTCCAAACTTCATCATTCCACACGCTTGAGCATCACATTTGCTTCCCTATAAATATAGGGACATGTTGCATTCATTTCCTCAAGCTTTGATGGCCAATTGACCCTTGTTCATATCTTACACAAACTCTGAATTTGAATTTCTAATTTCTTGCTTTCTCACTCCAAAACACCAAAAGCTCCATTCAGTTAGCTTCATTGAACTTCTCTGAAGCTAACCACACTCTCACCTTCAAGAATTGTAACCTATACTGATATACAGAATTCTAGTTTCAGAGCCATCTTGTGCTACTTCATTCAGGTATATTTCTTGGTCAAATTGATCCAAACAAAAGACTAATCTACTCTTTGCATCCTTCTGATTCTCATGCTTTTTACAATTTGTGATTTCATTGAGATTTGAGTGAGATAATCAAGAATTTCGTGCTCGCTATTATTTCTGCATTTTCTCAATTTAAGCCTTGTTGAGTTTACATAAATTTGGTGCAATGGTACCATTAGAATCGTCTTGAAGAGATGAATCTAATGGTACCGGTCTAGTCCTCTAATTTTACAGTTTGAGGAATCCCAATCTAGGGCGTCTGGAGGTTGAAGATGACCTACGTGTCGTGCTTCAACCAATGAAAGTGTGAGATATGATTTTTTGAATTCAATCCAGTGTGTTTGCTTTATCATATTTGAGAGCCCTTGGATCTGATTACTTTCATTAGTCAGACTCCATCCAACGCACCCGAATTTTAGTTGTTTTTAATATTTAAAAGGTGATCCCGGTGCAATTTCCAAAGTTGACCATGATATGCACAACGTGTTTGATCCTTAGAATCTGATTACTAGCGCGTTTTGACTCTCATCCAATGGTCTATATTTTTTTGGTTTGTTATTTTTTCTGACTTTTTTTTATTTTAATTGATTTAAACTTCAAAAAATCATAGAAAATTCATTTATGACTCAAAAGTTATGAAAAAATTCACAAAAATATTTTCAAATATTCTCTTTCTGATTTTTATTTTTTCGTAATTTTATTTTCAGATTTGATATTTTTTATAATTTTTTCCTTTATTTTGACTTGTTTCTAATTATTTAAACATACTTTTTGATATTTTTAAATTCTGAAAAATTTTATAAAAATCATTTTACTCATTTCTGATTTTCTGAATTTTTTCTAGAATTTTATCTTAACTTCTACTATTTTTTTATCTTTTTCTATAATTTTATCTCGACTTCTACTATTTTTGATCTTTTTCTTCACTTATTTGAATGATCTTAATTAGTTTAAAATTACTTTTCTGTTTTAAAAAAATTACCAAAAAAATTATAAAAATATTTGAGATCAACTCTGATTTTCCCATGATATTTTAAAAAATTTCTTTGATATTTTGAACATAGTTTATTATTTTACCTTTTATTTTTATTTTTAAAAATAATTTTTAAAAAAAATTCCTTTTTACTTTATTCATTAAATACAATTTATTTTTTGAATATATTCTGGCCATGTGTTTTTTTTATCATGAACTTCATTAACATCATTGAATCTTGGGTGTTGAGTTTAACTCCACCAAAATGGATGAATGATTTTAATGATAGTTTGATTAAAATCTTTAATTCAAATGTATCCCCTCCCTCTTTATCTCATCATCTTCTCTTTGTGCTACATGTTGTTAGAGGATGATCTACATATCATCACTCCAAACATATGACACATAAATTGTTATTGGCCTGCCTCAAAATAGTTGTGACTTCTATATAAGTCCACTTACGATTGCTTAACATAACGCTAAATGTTGTCCCGATTCGAGAAATGATCATTCTTGGCACAAACCTATGTTTGCAAGTCCAAGCATGTTTAATTTGAAACCTTTGATCTAATAATCTTGAGGTTCGTTGTTAGGAGGATTTGGTCTTATCAATCCTCTAATGAATCTTCATAAATTTTAGAACTAAGTGAATCATTTAAACATTGTTGATCATTTATTATTGCCTTGAGATTTTGAAATGAATGATGTACTTGACAAAAAGTAAATAAAACTTGTTGTTGAGAGACTTTGATTTTATCAATCTTCTAATGATTTTTCAAATACAAGTTTCAAGATGGTCATTCAACTAACCTCTAATTTCTAAAAATTGAATTTATTTTATGCTTTTTACTTTAAGCACATTTATTTTAGTATTTTTATTTCATGCTATTTTCATCTTTGCTCACTTGAGCATTTATCTTTATGTCATTTTTATTTTGCTCACTTGAGCTTTTCATTTCTTTTTGAAGATACCTAATAATCAACTTGAACCATAAAAAACTTTAATGTTACTTGGACTATTTGGTTACTATCTTTGACATGATGGAGTTATGGACTTCTTGGACTTAGGATTAGAGACCTTGATTACCTTGAGACCTTGTGACTGCTACTGTTATTTTGTCTGGAGTTCTTGGGGTTTACCCTGAGACATTGGGTTATTTGTTTTCTTTGTGTGCAGGTTATTCTGATTATATGCTTTGTCTGTGATCGGGAATTCATCAGTATATAACCGTTACATTGACCAATTTTTGTGAAGACTTAATGCATTTGAAGGTTGGTTTTCTTAAAAGGTTTATTATCTTTGATTGTTTGGTTTCAATCCAAAGGATGTGAACTCTACATTGACTCATTATGTCAAGTGTTGGCATCTTGTTGGTTAGACGGTTCTTTTTCCTAACTTTTATCTTATGCTTTAGGATAGTCCCTTCATCTCCTCTCACCTTATTTAATTTCAAAAAAAAATTCCCTCCTTTTCAAAACTATTCTTGTTTTTTTTAACTTGAATCACTTTCATAATAAACTTGGACTTTGGTTCATGCATTTTCAAAAATCTTTTCTTAATCAAACTTTAAACAACTTAATAATACCTTGACATTTTTTGTGAGAAGACTAAAAGTCAATCAATCTCATTCAAACCATCTTTTCCACTTTGGCTTTTTTTTGCTTTAAAATTTTCTCAAAAGATTAGACTTTTGTCAATCCTTGTAGTCATACGAACTACTATACTTCTATGATATGTAGTGAAGTGAGATATTTTCCAGTTGAGTGTTGAGTGAAGCTTTGTTGATTTTAAAATCTAAGCTATATCCTACACTTTGAGATGACACAAATTCTCCTTTCTCATAATAGTGGATAGTAAGTATGTTCTTCCAATCAGATAAGACCATGATGTCTCCTCTCTTAAAATTAACCAACAGATTTCTGTTTTAAAATTTTTAAATGTGAACTACGAGTACCCTGATCTCCTATTGCACGGAATGTGGTACGTAGGTACTAAAGGTTCACAACCGCTGCGGGTGAAAAAATTGTAAAATATATTTCTTTTCTCATCTCCACAATCTATTTTGTATACAAAATTTATAGCCAAAATACACAAATTTTCAAAGAGGTTCTTGCGGAATACCGTAGATGTTTAGGATGCTAATACCGTCCTTTTGCATAATCAACCCCCGAACTTAGATTCTCTCCCCCTCTTTTTGGGTTATTCGCTCTTTTCCCATTCCATTAGAAACAATAAAGTGCGGTGGCGATTTTTATTTGATTTGTGCGAGTTAAGTCAATCAAATGACTTAGTCTCGACATTTCTGCCGCTACAAAAAAATGGAGACTTCACTGAGGACAGATGGACCAAATGCTGGTCCATCCCTATGTGGGTTGAACCTATCTTTTTTTGTTTGTGTATGTGCTATTATTTGTTGTATATTATATGTTGTATATATGTTTGTCTGGATTTTCCTGATTTTCAGGATGTTTGGTGATTTCTCATAAGTCCTATACCCAGACTTGGGAAAACTTAAGATAGGACGGGCAATATAGTCATGTTAACTTTGAGGGAGTAATCCCAAAAAAGGAGGCATGAGATCCCCTAAAAAAGGAGGCATGTTAACTTTGATGAAAATTAAAGAGTTGGGTTATTAGCTTGAAGAGAAAATATAGCTTCATTTCAAATAATTATGTATTACCAGGATCATGCAGGACAACATACCAAAACAAGACATTCAAATACAATAGTCTTTAAAAGCATGAGAGAAAGATAAATCTAAAAGAAAGATTTAATTTTGGCACAAGCAATAAGAGTCAATCTTGAACAGTCCAAATGTGTTCAGAATAATTGCATCACAAACAACTTCTTCCAATATTTATACAAAGTCGAAAGCACACTAACCCGCAACCTCAAAATATCCTTCAACTTTCACCTGTAGATCCGTTAAACCACATCAAACAACAGCAATAACAGTGAATCAACTGCAAATTACATCAATACCGACTTCGACGCATAAGCTGAAACAACGACATCACCTAAGCTTTCTGCCATTTTCTAAACCCCCGCCAAAATGACCAAATTGAAACTGAAATCCTCAATAATACCCCTCGTTGAATCTTATTACCAGGAAAACAAAACAATCTTAAGTCTGTTAATCCAAAAATCATCAAACCTAACCATAAAATACAACAAAACTTTCAACAACTAAAAGCATATTGTAGCTACAACTTAAACCGAGCATAAATTACATAGTCATAGTAAAAGTAATCTGTAAACCAAACAGATACTCCTTTCTCACAGAAACCCTAAAATCCCCTCTTTATTTATTCCATCAATTACAAGTATTTGGTAAAATTTAAAACATGAGATGAGATTTAATCATGCTACAACAACAATAAAATATAAAAATCAAATTATGTAAAAATTAAATTATAAAATAAAAATAATAAAAAATTGACGGATCGGTTCGTCAATCTATCAACTCGTTAATAAATAAGACATACTTGATTTTTAAACTCGAGCATCTAAGTGGCCCGCCCCGCTCCACTCTATTTTTGTTGTTGTTGACAAGGATATGCTGCCATGATTTGTATAAGTTGTTGCTGTCCAATTAGAAATGTGCATTATTTAGTCTTGAGTGTGACTAAGTATCAGATTTTCCAACCGTTAAAAATAAAGTATCAGATTTTCCACGTGTGGCTAATAAAAAGAAAATAAAGTATAGAAAGCACCTCCAATTTCATTACAACCATTCGAATGCGTAAACTGGCAAAAAAAATATAGCCACGTTTTAAAATCTCATGAATTATATATACGTATTGTATTCAAACTCAAATAAAGATGTTCATATTAATAATATTGATATTATGCGACTTAAAATAGGTCTTACAGACTCAATTTATTTTTTAACTAGTGCTAAAACGGACATGTTTGTAAGTTATATTTTTTAATTATTTAAAATTAAGTTACTTGTTTTTGTTTTAAAAAAAAAGACAAAATAATTAAAGTAAAAAAAATAAAAAACTCAAAATATTAAATTAAAACTTTTTTACATAAAAACATAGATATATGAAAAATTATAAATAAAACACTTTATATAAAGAGTAAAATTGAAAAGGAGAAAGTTTATCCAACAATATCTTAATCATTTTCATTTATAGAATATTTTAAATTAACTTTTTATATTTTGTGCCATTGTTTACGAAAATTTTAGTAGAATGGCAAATTTAGAAAATCAATATATTTTAGTCATTAATTTAAAATGGGTTTTTTTAATTCAGCTTAATGATTAAATTAAACTTACATTTCAAGATAGGGATAATATGAAATGGATTGAGTAATTCAATTGATGAATTTTATTTGAGTTAATTGGGTGTGATTTATTGGGATGAGATTCATCGTAAATGACGAAAATATTTATTTATATTTATTATATTAATGTAAAAAAATATTAATATTTATAAATTAATAATTAAAAAAATCATACAAATAAATAATTTATAAATACTTTATAAATACTCTAAATTTGCATAAAAATTAATAAAATGTTCATAACTTTTGTCTTTTTTGTGTATGTGGAGAATTTAGTTCTTATTTATATACTTTTTCAAATGAAGTATAATATTGGTTGTTATTGTGAAAAAAATTAATTATTTATTTTAAATACAGAAATAGTTAAGATAAGATGATGAGTACTATAGAATATTACTAAAATAAGACAAGTTAACTTTTATGCTAGATTTTAAAAAAAAATACATAATTGGCACGGGCTTCTATAGTATTCATCACTAGTAAATGTTATGTGTCGTTGAAGATATCTAGTGGATAAAAACTTTTATAAATTATAATAGTTCTCTACAAGATTTAATATTTTAAGAATATTCAATAAATTTTTTATGGTCAACACCTTTAAAATGTCACACTATATATAATGGAATATTATTTCTCCATTTAACATCATATCAATATGTGTTGTTAGAAAGTGATCGTACCTGATCGAAGTTGGACCGTCACAGTTGAGTTTGTGCTGAATTTGAAGGAGATGGAGGAGTATCTGCAAGACACTCCGATGACAAAGTGAGAGACGGAATGAGCAAGCAAGTAAGTAGATAGGTGTAAATGAATGAATACCTGACCCTTTCGAAATAGAGGGTATTTATAACCCCCAGCGTTGGGCCAATGTCTCTTTATTGGGCTGATCAAACAGGTCCAACAAAGGGACTGCGAGGTTCTACGTGAGTAGTGGGGACCCGCACGTGGCCCCCTACCTGGATGATGCTCTTCGCAAGACAGGGAGGATAGAGACGCGATCTTACCGGGACCCCGAGAACACCGCGAAATCTGGAGAGGCAGCCCTACGAGGAGGGTGCTCGGGCAGAGGGCGCGCTCGTCAGGGACATTCCTCGCGGGCACCAGCGAGAAGTAATCGTCGCCGACCAGATACCCATGATCGGGGTGTGCTCGGAGGATACACTGCTCAACACGATATATTGGCAAGCTTGGATTGAGCCTCACTGGTGATTGGGCCACGGGCAGGCCCAGTCTAGAACAGGAGCCCCCCAAGTCGTTGCTCCTGGTACGGGAGTTATGACTTGATTCAAGTTTGCCCTTTCGAGAGACTCGCTTGTGCGGCACGGGGGTTTTCAATCGGGGATGTGAGACATCGCCTGGTTCGTGTTTTGCCCCGTGCAGCGATCGAGAAGTGTTCGAGGAGCGCTCGTAGGGAGGTGGTGACGCGTCAGTCAGACACGTGGTGCGGTTCTTGGAAACCATAATGTCGCCCTAGGGAGTAGGGTCATCATTGTCTACGCGAGTAGGCGTCGAGGACGAAGGCAGTTTGTGGTTCCCCGACGCGACGTTTCATGTTCCACGTTATCTCTATAAATAGGGCTTCAGAACCCATAGTTTGTTTTCACATCTTCACGCTCTCATATTTTCTCTGTTTTCAATCACCCTGCATTTCCCTAGCGTCGCTGAGACCGCCGTGCCGTTTTCCGTGTGTTCATCTCCGCCACCGTCGCTCCTTAATCTTCTCCCAAGTAAGTGTTTTTCCCTTTGATATCTCATGTTGTAGATAGATTTTGATGGTGTTTTAGTGGTAGAATTTCATGTCTAGGGATTATTCCCGAGAAATATAAGCACCCTAGGCGTCTGATTCGTGACTATGCCCGCGACATTCATAATTTTAGACATACGGTTTACGATCATGCCCGTGAGACTCATGCGTTTGGCTAGTATATTAATGAACTTGGTCGGGAGATTCATCCTTTCGTTAGTATGTAGGCTAGTTTTCCACGTAGTATTCTTGTATCTGGCCAACAACATTATGAACTTGGTCGCGGGATTCATCCTTCGCTCGCGATATTCATGCTATGCACGCGTCATTCATGATTGATACACGTTTGCCGCTAAGGTCGGTGTTTGGTCGAGGTCTACGTGTTCCCCGTTTTTCGTATGAATGGTCGTTGACTCGGTCTAAGTGTTGCTTACTTCTCCCCGTCTTTGTGACGAAAAAGTGGATTTGCTGTCGAATTCACCGGTTTCCCATACTTTGCAGGTAAATGGCCGATATTCCCGAGTCCTCGGGGCGTAATGATGTCGAGGAAACAAGCATTGCCTACGAAGGCATCAATCTGGTCGACACCATCGACGACCCCACTCTGGATTGGGTTGGTGCTGAACCCCGGGGAATAGCTTCGATCTATAGCTATTCCGCTAAACAAGCTTACACTATTGTCGAGTATGGCGGCGGCCAGGAGGGATTTTGGGGAAACTTTAAGATTGTGAGGCTGACGAGGGATGCCCGTATCTGCTCGGAGTTTACACAGGACGCCTTTCCCATGTACGAGATCATATTTAAAGATCTCGGGCTCCGGTTTCCCTTCAATGACTTCCGGGTGGGAGTGTTCAACCACCTGAACCTGGCCCCCTCCCAGATTCATCCTAATGCGATTGCCTTTATCCGGGAATTCGAACTCACCTTCCGCTTCTTGAGGATTGGGGCGACGATTCCCCTGTTCTTCAGGGTTTTTCATCTACAACGGCAGTCCCGAGGAGGGAAGCACAACTGGGTGTCCCTTAAGCAGTCGAAGAGACTATTTAGGATGTATATGGATTATGTGCGAGATTTTAAGGATAAGTGGTATATTTTGCAACCGTCTACCCAGACAGCCATAGATTTGTTATTCGAACCGGCTGTTGTGGTGGACGAGGACGGGGAGCCGTGTTTGGATGCTGAGGATAATCCCGAGATTGAGAAAGTCTCTAAGTTTCCCATTCACTAGTGTTTGGGCCATTACGACCATGGACCTGGATACTACCACACTCCTGCTGGGGGTATGAGTGTTGAGGACGAGGAAGCTTATGGCGTCCTGAACAAGTTTGTCAATGGCTTCTTTCCTGCTCAGTGGGTTACGAGGGAAGGGGATGATGTTCTTGATGAGGATGGATATCCGACGTTCGAGGCACGTCCGATCAACACCAAGGTGCTCGTCGAGTTCTAGTCTTACGGGCAAGTCGTAGACCTCTTAGGTTTCTTGCTTTGCTCCATTGACATTCCTCTTTATTTGTTTTCTTTAATGTATGTGGCTAACCCAAGTACACTTCCTTTGCAGGTCACATGGAGGAGCGTCGCGAGAGGTTGTTGAAGCTAACTCAAGACAAGAAAATCAGCAAGAGGTTGGTGAGGCCGCAACAAGCCACGCGGATGGGCCCGACCCCTGACTCGGACAGGGAAGGATCTAGTGGGTCCTTGGGTTCCCCGGACGCCGAGCTCCAATCTGCTTTGATCAGCAAGAAATAGAGTCGACCAGATGATGGGGTCAAAGTGACCGACGGAGGGACGGGCGCCCGGGCCTTTTGTTTGCCACCTTGTTTTATGGAAAAGGATTTCTTCGAGGGGTTTCCCTTGTCCGTATCCGACAACGAGGCCAACATCATCAGGCGGTTCGACAAGGAAGGTCGGAGGAAACACCTCGCTGCCAGCATGGTCGGGGTGGTAAAAATGGCCGAGATGGCGGTTGTCCTCGTGGGAGAACGGTCAGACTCCTTGGATCGGATCAAAGAGATGGAGTCGGAGAAGGCGGCTCTTGTGGCCAAGTCCCATAAACTGAAGGCTGCCCTCGAACACTTCGAGGAAATGTTTCATGAGCAGTCTGACGTGTTGTCGGGGGAGAAGGAAAGGGCCGACAGAACTCTCGAGGAAAAAGACTGCCTCCAGCTTGATAAGGAGCGGTTGGAGAGTGAAAACCAACGGCTATCGATAGAGGTCGAGGACCTGAAGGCTGTTATGCTGCCCGCTGAGGAGGAGCTAGAAGGGATGGCCGACTTGCGCACGCGCTCTGACTTTATCGCTCGCATTCAACTCTTGGAGTTAGACTGTGTTGGCGCTTTGGCCGATTGTTTTGAGACTGCGGTGAGTCAGCTGTCCGTGCTAAATCCGGTTTTGAATACCGAAGGGTCTGGGGTTCTGTCCCATATTGTCGATGGTCGGGTTGTGCCTCCCCCTGACTCTCCTGACGTCGATGTCGGCATGCTGGGAACTGATTGATGCTTTTGTTGGTGTTTGGGCCTGCGCGCCCGTTATTGTTTTTTGGGGCATGCGTGCCCGTTATTATTCTCTTAGTTTTTTGGCCGTCGTGCCTGGACTACAATTTTGGATAGCATCGGCCCTTGTGGTCGGTATATTATTGATCCTTGTTTATGATTTCCTGTTCGATGGCTGCTTTGTTTGCAGTTATCTGATAGTATTTTTTGTATATGCTCGACTGTTATTTTGGTATGAATTCTTGGGGAAGTTTGTGTTTGGGTGGAGATATCCGTTCGACCCCTATGTCGGTTCGACGCATTTCGAAATGTGTCAAATGCGCGGAGTGGAATCCGTGTGTCGAGCCTATGATCGCGATTGGGATCCTACGCCCTTGGCGTGAACTACCCATCGCGAGTTAGGTGTTTTGCCATGTAGGGTACTTCGACAGTGGAGCTCGATCGAGGTGTCCCTGCCGGGCATGTACGTTTGGTTCATCAAAATGAACGACAATATGCCCTTGTTGGTCGGTAGGTCGGGTCCGTACCTCGACTCGCCTACGTGGTCAAGATTTTTTCCTTTGTCGACTAAAGGTGAATATTCAACGGCGAAATTCCTCAGCTGGTGAGGGCTTTAGCTATAGTATTGTTTCAGCTTCGCAACATTCCAGGGTCGTGGTAATGGTTATTTGTTTAATCGCTCGAGATAATATGCTCCGGTGCCCGTAGCTCCCTGGACGCAATAAGATCCCTCCCAGTTTGCAGCCAATTTTCCTTCGCGGGAATCTTTCTGGTTCCTTCGCAAGACTAGGCTGCCGACTTGAAATTCACGTCTTATGACCTTGTTGTCGTGGCGTAGGGCTACCCACTGTTTCAGAGTGGCCTCGCGCAGGGCTGCTCCCGATCGGATTTCCTCGACCAGGTCGAGCTCGTCCCTCAGAGCCATGTCGTTCATTTCCTCGTTAAGAGGCATCTCCGTTCACCTAGATGGTTCCATGATCTCTACTGGGATGACTGCCTCGGTGCCATAGGTCAGTCGGAATAGGGTCTCACCTGTCGTCGAGTGGGGCGTGGTGCGGTAAGCCCACAGAATACTATGTAGTTCTTCGACCCACCCCCTTTTTGCTTCACCTAGTTTGCGCTTGAGTCCTCGTAGGATGACCCTGTTGGCGGCCTCGGCTTGCCCGTTGGTTTGGGGATGCTCGACTGAGGTAAAATGTTGTTTGGTGCCGAGTTTGGCGATGAAGCTTTGAAAGCCTTGGTCGGTGAATTGGGTACCGTTATTTGTGATTAATGCCTGCGGGATTCCAAACCGGGCGAGAATGTTTCGCTTGTAAAAGCGGAGGATGTTATGTGAGGTGATTTTCACAAGGGCCTCAGCCTCTATGCACTTTGTAAAGTAATCCACGACCACGATGAGGAATTTGTTTTGGTACGTTCCTTGCACGAATGGTCCGAGGATGTCCATCCCTCACCAGGAAAATGGCCATGGGGACGACAATGTATTCAACTCGTGTGGCGGGACGAGATGCATGTCGACGTGTCTTTGGAATTTGTCGCATCTCTTGACGTGGTCTTTGGCGTCTTGCTGCATTTTCGGCCAGTAATACCCTGCTCGTAGTGCCTTCCTCGCTAGGGATTTTCCGCCCATGTGCTGGGCGTTAATACCTTCATGTATTTCCCGTAATATCTCGGGGACTGCGGATTCGTCGATGCACTTCAGGAGTGGGATGGAAAATCCCCTGCGATATAGTTTGCATTCGAGCACCACGTAGGAGCACGCTCGCCGTTTGGTTGCGGCTACTTCTCTTTGGTCCGGGGGGAGTTCCTCCTTCGTTAGGAAGTTGAACATCGGGGTCATCCAGGATGAGGCGTCTCTGATGGCGTTTACCTCGGGTGGAGTCATGGACTTTTCGATGCTCGGGCGAGATATAGACTCTTGTATGACGGATTTGTTTCCGCCTTTCTTTCTCGTGCTTGCGAGCTTCGAAAGTATGTCGACCCTTGTGTTTTGCTCGCGTGGTACGTGCGAAATTTCTGCTCAGTCGAATTTTTTCATGTGCTCTCTGACTAAGTTCAGATATTCGATGAGGCTGTTGTTTTTAGCCTGGTATTCCCCTTGAACTTGGGACATGACGAGTTGAGAGTCGGTGAAAATTTGTACTTCACGGGTACCTAAATCCTCGGCCAGTCTTTGACCCGTGAGTAGGGCCTCGTATTCCGCTTGGTTGTTAGAGGTCGGAAAGGAGAGGGTGAGCGAATGTTCGACAACCACACCTTCCTCATTCTCTAGGAGGATTCCTGCGCCACTCCCGGTCGAGCTGGATGCTCCGTCGACGAAGATGATCCACTTGTGCTCTTTCCATATGGGGGGTTTTGAGCCGTCATCTCCGCAACAAAGTCGACCAGTGCTTGGGCCTTCAGAGCCTTCCGGCTTTTGTATTGGATATCGAACTCAGAAAGTTCTAAGGACCACTTCAACATTCAACCCTCCATGTTTGGTCGACCCAGGAGCTGTTTCACGGGATGGTCTGTTGGTACCACGATCGTGTGCGCGAGGAAGTAGTGTCTGAGCCTTCTTGCTGCATTGACGAGGGCCAGAGCTACCTTTTCTATCTGTTGGTATCTAAATTCGGGCCCCCTGAAGCGCCTTGCTCATGAAATAAACGGGTTTTTGTCTGTCGCGCATCTCACGAATGAGGGCTACGCTGACGACTTCGACCGAGATGGCCAGGTATAGGAACAAGGGTTCCCTTTTGTCTGGTCGTGATAACACGGGCGGTTGCGAGAGGATTTTTTTAAGATGGAGCAGCGCCTGCTCGCATTCCTCAGTCCATTCGAAGGTCGCTTCCTTGCGAAGAAGCTTGAAGAAAGGGAGGGCGTGTTGAGCGGAATTTGCAACGAAATGGGATAGCGAGGTGAGCATGCCATTCAAGACTTGTATGGATTTTTTCTAGGTAGGTGTGAGGAGGTCGGAGAAATCCCGACACTTGTCGGGGTTGGCTTTGATCCCTCGTTCTGTTAAGTAGAAGTCGAGGAACTTGCCCGCCTTGACCCCAAATGTGCACTTCTCGGGGTTAAATCTCATTTTGCATTGCCTTGCTTGGGAAAAGACTTCCCTGAGATGAGCAACATGGTCGACATCTGCTCGGGATTTGACGATCATGTCGTCTATGTATACCTCGAGCATATCCCCGATTTGGTTGCAAAAGACTTTGTTCATCATCCGCTGATACGTTGCTCCTGCGTTTTTCAGACCGAAGGGCATTACGTTGTAGTAATAGTTGCCCGAGCTAGTCATGAAAGCGGTGCAGTGCTTATCGCCTATTGCCATTGGGATTTGGTTGTAGCCCGAATAGGCGTCCATAAACGATAGTATTTTATAACCGGCCGAGTTGTTGACCAGCATATCAATATCAGGTAAAGGAAATTCATCTTTGGGGCATACCCGGTTAAGATCGGTGTAGTCAATGCACATTCGCCATTTTCCATTATTTTTCTTGATAAGTACAACATTTGACAGCCAGGTTGAATACCGGGCTTCAGAAATAAAATTTTCCTCTAATAGGTCTTTTACAGCTTTTTCAGCAACCTCCGTTTTCTCTGGAGACTGCCTACGTCTATGTTGCACTATTGCCCTAGCGGCTGGATCAATGGCGAGCTGATGACAGGAGACCTCAGGGTCGAGTTCGAGCATCTCCACAGCGCTCCATGCGAACAAATCTGCATTCTCGCGCAAGCAAGCCTTGATTTGCTTCCTCGCCAAGTCGGGGAGACCGGTGCCAATCTTCATTCCTCTGCTTGGGTCTTCACTGAGGGGGACGAGCTTGAAGTCCCCATCCGGAATTGGTCGAAGGGGGACTTGCTCGCCGCTGGGAGGCTCATCTTGGTCGAAGCGGGTGACTAGGGATATTGAGTCGACTTTGGAGGGGCTCTCTGCTTTTCCGCTCTGACGGGCTCTGACCGCTGAGGTTCTGGTCGTGTAGTTGCAACTCTCTTGGCGGGCCTTATGGTGGTGTCGACTGTGTCGTGTCCCTTGGATGCCACGTTAAAACACCTTCGGGCAGCTGCCAGGTCACCTTGGATAGTGGCGACCCATGCCCTGTTGGTGTAGAACTTCATTTTTAAATGGACGGTGAAGGGCACCACAGTCAGCTCTTCCAGTGTCGGCCTTCCCATAATGCAATTGTAGAGGGAGTGGTAATCAATGATGAGGAAGCGCACCTTGAATTGCCTCGTAGCTGTATCCTCGCCGAATGTGACCATGAGCTCGACGTATCCCTAAGGCTTAGAGGTTGAGTCGTTGAAGCCCTGCAGTTCTGACCCCACGTATGGTGAGAGGTGAGAGTCGTCGAGCTGCAGGGTTCGGATTTGTTGGTTATACATCACGTCGATGGAACTTCCCTCGTCGACGAGGACCCGATGTACGTCGAAGTTGGCCATTCTCTCCCTTATCAACAGAGGGATGGCCGAATTGGGGGCCCCTCCGGGGAGCTCCTCGAGGTAAAAGGTGATTGGCTCTGACCTGCCCCTCACTTTTTCAAAGGTCACCGTTTGAGGGGGGGCCGTGTCGACCAACTCGTCCAGCTTCCTCTTAGCTGAATATATGGTCAAATCATTGAACCCTCCACCATTGATGACCATGGCGGAGGGGAAGTGTTCCCACATGCGGTGCGTAGACAGAGGTTCTTGCAAGTGTTCGGGGACGTAGAAGTCCTCGGGTCTTGTGACAGAGAACACGGTTTGGATGGGAACCGAATCGTCAGATGGTCGGGCATCCTCTTCTGCTTCCCTCGTCTCACGGGCATCCCAACGAGGAACGTCATTTCGCCGGTATTGCGCGAGCCTTCCCCCTTTTATGAGGGTCTCGATGGTGTCCTTGAGGTGGACGCAGTCTTCGGTTAGGTGCCCGTGGCTCCGGTGGTACTGGCAGTATTTGCTTTGGTCCACCCCGGGTTTGGTAGGAGCTGGACGGGGACGTTTGACGCCACCATCCTTGAAATTTGTACTTGTGCACTCCGCTAAGATGCGCTCGCGGAAAGTCGTGAGCGGAGTGTATTCTGTGAACCGTCCCGAGGGTCCCCTTTGTTCCCGGGTGTCTCGGGGTTTATCGTCCCTTCTCTTTTCCCCAGTTCATCGAGGGGGGCGGTGTCTTGTCGCGGATTGCTGCTGGATCCGCGATTTCTGGGGTCTCGGGCTCTGTTAGCCGCTTCTCTTTGCTCGTAGTCCATGTAGACTCTGGCCTTCTCAAGGAGGGCATCAAACGTTCGGGGTGGTTCAATGCCCACGACTTTTCTGAATTCGGTTCCGGGGAGGAGAACCCTCTCCAGCAGGTATCTCTTCATATGGTCCGTGCAGGGGACCTGGATGGCTTCCCGATTGAAGCGGTTAATAAAATCTCTCAAGGTCTCATCGTGCTTCTAGATGATGGCCTCGAGCGCTGCTTCGGTCTTCGGGTGTCGTCGCGAAGCAGTGAATGAGCTGATGAACTGGTTCTTCAAGTTTCGCCAAGAGGTAATTGACCCCGGGGAGAGACCTTTGTACCAGTCCATAGCTACTTTCCTCAGGGTCGTGGGGAACAACCGGCATTTGATTGGTCCCCTGATGTTGTGGTAGTGCAACATAGCTTCGAACCCGTCTATGTGGTCGACCGGGTCGGCGACATCGTCATACTCTTTTAAGTGGGGAGGCTTCTCCATGCCCAGGGGAATGGGAGCCTCCATGATAGCTTGTGACAAGGGACCACAGGGGTCGTCCTCGTCACTCTGTTCCGGGGAGCGGGACGGGGATTCGATGTATTATCGGTCACGGTGGTCTTGGTCACGCAAAGCGTTCCTCGAGCGGTGTGATCATTGATGGTTTCCCCCGTGTCTGTCTCCGGGAGGTCTTCGTTCTTTCCATGAAGGGCCATGGTCGCGCCTTCCTGCATCGGCGAGTGGTTCTTTCTCCAAAGAGGGTCGTCGCCCGATTGGTCGAGGCGACAGGTTTTGAGAGATATCCCGATTCTGTCTCCGCGGGGGAGATCGGGGACGTTCGTCCGCTTGTCGAGGGGGAGGAGATTGAGGTCTTCTGTGCCTTCTGGGAGGCCTTTGGTCGTCCTTGAGTGCTCTCAGTCTTTCCCCATGGGCAAAGATGAGATAGTTGGTTTGGTTAATCGCCGCGAACAGTGCCCTGGTCGTGGCGTCTGCCCCGACGGGGACATGGACTTCGTGGAATTGGATGGCAAGGTAGTTCAGAGGAACTGGGTGATCTTCTTCAAGCTGAGGAGGGATTGATGAAGATGAAGCCGTGGCTCCGTCCCGGTAGTTAGAAGGTCCGGGGATGTTGCCTCCAGGGACCATATTATGGCCGGTGATACTGGCGTTGTCGAGGCCAGTATTATTGTCGGCGATGTTTTTGTTAGCTTCGATGACACGGATGTTCTGGTTGTCCTGAGTTTGGTTAGTCATAACAGTCGAGGATTGTTAGCTTTTGTCTTTTTAAACGGAGAGAAGACGGGGAAGCTTAGTTTCCCACAGACGGCGCCACTAATCGTACCTGATCGGAGTTGGACCGTCACAACTGGCTTTGGACTGGATTTGAAGGAGATGAGGGGGTACCTGCAAGACACTCCGATGGCAAAGTGAGAGTCGGAATGAGCAAGCAAGTAAGTAGATAAGTGTAAATGAATGAATACCTGACCCTATCGAAATAAAGGGTATTTATAGCCCCCAGCGTTGGGCCAAAATCTCTTTATTGGGCTGATCAAACAAGCCCAACAAAGGGACTGTGAGGTTCTACGTGAGTAGTGGGGACCCTCACGTGGCCCCCTACCTAGATGATGCTCTCCGCAAGACAAGGAGGATAGAGACGCAACCTTACCAGAACCCTGAGGACTACGTGAAATCCAGAGAGGTGAAAGTCAGCCCTACGAGGAGGGTGCTCAGGAAGAGCGCGCGCTCGTTGGAAACGTTTCTCACAGGCACCGGCAGGAAGTAATCGTCGCCGACCAGATATCCATGATCAGGGTGTGCTCGGAGGATAGACTGCTCAACACGATATGTTGGCAAGCTTGGATTAGACCTCACTGGTGATTGAGCCACGGGCAGGCCCAGTCCAGAACAGAAAGGTTAACACAAGTTTCAGTTTGATACCGATATTTTTAATGAAGATTTATTTAAATTTTTAATTTTTTTCAAATAAAATAAAGTAAAACTAAAGTGATGCGACACCAAATAACATTATTTGATTGTATATAAATATCTATCCAATTAAATTCAAATGATAACAAAGAGTTTATCAAAAAATAAATTTTATATAAAATAAAAAACATTTTAAATATTAATTGTGAGTGAATGCACATATAAACGTTTAAATAAAAAATTTAAACTTTAAATATTAAAGGAGGGTGATAAAAAGATAAAAAAGACTACAAAATAATCTATATTGCTATGTTGACGGAAAAAGTTCCTTAAGAATTATAGAAATAAGAATATTAAAATTAAAAGAGATATTAAATAGAAATTACGAAATAATTTAATTAATAAAAAATTAAAAAATTAAAAGTCGAATTTGACTGAATATATGAAAGTGGATAAACCTAGTTAATTGGGGCTAGAAAAGACTATTAGTGTTATTAAATGAATTTTTTTTATTTATTGTTTTAGCCCCAATGTCATCTAGTTATATATGTTTTGAAGGTATTAGAATTACGTGACAAACTCATGATGTTATTGAGTATAATTACTAGTTGAGATTTAACTCCTTTAGAATTTGACTATTTTGGATTTTTATTCAAATCAAGGGAGGATCTCAATAAAATTAAAAGTGTAGGGACAAGGAATGTTCAGCCCTTACTCATGCATTTGTCTGCGTGGACGCCAAATTTTAGACCTGAAAATTTGAAGATTACGCATGCTCAAGTGTGGATGAGGATGCATTATTTTCCATAAATATATTGGGACCAACTAATTTATTGACAATCATCTATCAATTGATGAGCTTACAAGAAAAACAACTTGGGAGCATTTGCGCATGTGCAAATAGACCTTAACATGTCAGATACTCTCTATAATTCTATTTTGGTGAAACAAGAGGGTTATGTGTTCTTTGTTGAATTGGAATACGAGAGTTTACCTCTTTTTTGTGATCACTTTGTATTTGAGTGGGTTTGAGTGTGTGTGCGTGTGTGTGTGGGTGTGTGTGTATGTGTGTGTGTATGTGTGTTGGTCACAATATTGGCAAATTTATATAGAGAAGCCACTGATTAAAGAATCTACAAGATACATGTCTAAAAAATCCTAACAGATTATACTAGTTAATGACAATGTGAAGGACTTAGAGAAATATGAATCTGTAAATGTCATAGTGAATGACATAGTGAATGACGACTTTGTATATTTGTATAAAGCAGTAAATCATAATTTTGAGAATGACATAGAGAATGATGACTTTGTTGTTGCCATTCATCGAAAGAATGAGGTTAATGCTAATGAGGAGTATTTATCATAAGAAAACTCTTTGAATGAAAAATAAATTATAGTAGAGATTGTTAATGATTTGAATGAGAATTTAGTGATTAAGAAAGAGATAGATAATGATATAATGAAGCAACCTAATCGTGATGTTGTGGTTATGCAAAACAGTGATAAGAATTCACTGGGAGATTCTAGTGATGACTTGCATTTGGAGAAGAATAATAACCTTTGGGCTAATGAAGACAATCCTTCTAAGTCACACTAGGATAAATTTAATGTGGTCAAGAAAAATGGTAGGGGAAGGCATAAACTTACTCAATCTAGAATGAAAAGTAGCACCCAAGCCAAGTCAGGTAAATACAACACCACTAAACGAAAGTCATTTATTGAATACTAGATGAGTAGGAAACCTTGTTACTAGGTTGGCTATTAAAAATCTATGTAATCAACAAAAGTCTGACTTGCTTTTAATTGTTTATTGATGCAGTGTATTCGAAAGTGTACGAATCACGTCAGATTAATATAAAATATTATTGATCCACAGAGACCAATCGTCAATCTATCGTTTCCTATTGTTACGGTGTTTAGCTAAGTCAATATCAAACATGGAATTGAGCATGCAAGAAAGTAAAGTGCGGCAAAATAAACTTCAGATATAAAATCAGGGTCGAATCTAATTCACATAGTCAGATGATATTCGCAATGCTTCAGAATAGAATTACTTATAGGGAAATATTTTCTACTAAAGAAAAGAACTAATTTAACAGGAACTGTTGCTTTCGTGTAATCAGAACCGACTTTACTCTCTAATCAGACCTTCTTATCGTCACTTATAAAAAGGCGCGCATTGCGTTAAAGTAATAAACCTATTTTTAAGAAATAAAGTACTTGACCAAGTTAAAAAGTATTTTAATCTGGAATTTCTAATAAAAAAGGAATCTAACTTTAACCCTATAATCGCGTCCGAAAATAGTTTCAAAATTGATTTCTTTGATAATAAAAATCCCTAACTAACCGGACAAAGCGCTTTCGCTTCCTTTGACCAGTTAGAACTAACCGAGTTTAACAAAGGGTTGGACGGCTTTCGATCTTACCCAACAATAATAAAGTACAAAAAACTCGTATTAAAAACCAAAATAGCCCATAAGCATTTCTATTGACACATTATTTGGAATATCCATCTAACTAGATTCCTTACATTCTAGCCCAGTAAGGTTCAACCTCACATGGGAATGTAAACAAACATGTTAAAATAAATCATGCGAGAAAGTAAATAATTTAAAGTGTGGTGCGGGAAATAAACAAAGTAAAAGCAGCACAGAAAATAAACAAAGTAAAAGCAGTGCAGAAAATAAACAAAGTAAAAGCAGGTGCGGGAAATAAACAAAGTAAAAGCAGTGCGGAAAATAGACAAAGTAAAAGTAGGTGCGGGAAATATAAATAGAAACCTGCTCCAAACGGGGAGGTTTTAAATCTGGTACAAACTGGAAGTAAAATGCGACTGGAAATAAACAGCAGTTGAAAATAAATGTGGCAGGATAAACTTCTGCCGAAGTGCTCCAAACTCGATTACAGACTCAATCAACGAACTCGATCACAGACTCAATCAGCAGTGCAATAATTCCCTGATGTGAAGAATTATCGCTTTACAATGGTGAAATTATATGGCTTAAGTTCGCAACTATGGTTGGATCAAGTTTGCAACTAAGCTTAGGTGAATTTAAATGAAATCAGGAACTTCTATTTATAGAGGATGAAGAATGCAGGAAATCACAGGAATGCCCCCTAACTCCTTTTGGGGGGGAAAACATCGTCTAAAGGTGGCGCCCGCCATGGAGGCCATGGCGCCCGCCATGAGTGTAAATGAAAGGAAGTGAGTAACGTGGAAGTTGAGGTCAACAGAAGGTGGTCCACATCATGGCCTACCATATGGCTGGCGCCATGGTGGACACTGTGATACGGTGGGAGAACTGACTTGAGGGTTTTGCGTTTTATCGCAAATGTTACGGTTAGCAAGAGTCGCCCCCGACTTTTCTTTTATCCAAAAGGAAAGGTGAAAAAGCACAGGAAAGAACTTTGAGATGGTGTTATTGAGTTCGGGGGGTATATTATGAAAAGGGAAGGTATTAGCATCCTTTTCATCCATGGTTTTCCATGGGCTCTTAGTTACTTACTTAGATCACCTTCTTTTGTTGTTTGAAAATGTGCTTGGTGTGGTTTTGAAAGTATTTTGGAAAAGAGGCCATTCGTTGAGGCAATCTTTGCAATGATTCTTGTTTGTAAGAATGTATACAAAGATGTTTGTCTTTTTTGAAAATGTTTTCAATGTTTGAAAGAATGTTTGGAAATGGGTGTGTTTGTTTTGAAAATAGCAAGGATAATTGTTTTGAAATAGAGCAAGTAACTAGAAGTAATCTACCTACTCAAATGTATTTCTTGTGCATTTTCTATTCCTTTGACATTGTTGTCTTACCATTGATTTGGTAAGCAAACCTATCTTTCGATGTAAACGGGACGGGCGTGGGTCATCGTATAACCATGATTAGCAATATTTGCAAAGTATCTTAGCATTTTGAGCGACCAAGATCATTTTGTAAGGCAACTTTTGAATAACGTCATCGAGGGACTATGATCTTTATATTTGTTTGTTTTGCCAAGATACTTCGCAAGCGTAATATGGCCATTTTTGTTTTAGGCAACCAAGTGGAGAAACCCTAAGGATGCTTGTGTGCAAGTGTATCATTTTCATGCTTTGGTTTTACCTTGTATTTAGGGTTTTCTATTTTGCTTTGTTTCGATCTTATCATACAAACCCTAATTACTAATCATGACATGTAAAGCGGTAAATTGCGTAATGTAAATATTACTAAGCTATTACAACAATCTTATGGGATGGGGGAATACAAATTTGAATGGGGATTTGCAAAAATGTAAACCTAAATAAATTATTACAACCAAATCGAATTTGTACGAATTAGAATAAATAAAATACAATATTTAAAGATGCAATATAATGTACATGTAAGAAAAGATTTTTTTTGTTTTGTTTTTATGTAAAAAGAAATTTTAATCTAAACCTAAAAATATAAGGAAAATAAATTAATTTTTGAAAGGGAGGCCCAACCCTAATTACTATTTCAAAAGAAAATAGAGTTCTTATGTATCATTTTTTATGTATTTTTTTAAATTAAAATAATAAATAATATTGAATATAAAAAATATAAAGTTTTTATATATGCAAAAATAAATATGTATAAGTATGGGATGAAAAGGAAATAAATAAAATAAACTAAATATATTTTAATTATATTTTACAAGTTTATTAAGAAAATATATGATATATATTAAAAATAAAATATATTTTTATGTGAAAAATAAACTGAAAATAAAAAAAATGCAATATTATGAAATTTATATTTTTTGGGTTTTTTATGCATTAAAGAAATATTTAATATATATAAAAATGAAAATAAAATAAATAAAATAAAAATATAAAAAAGTTGGGCAAAAGGGGTATAGCAAGCAGACTAGAGACATCACGTTAGCAAAAAAAATCATGGCCAAAATATGGAGGCCCAACCTCCTTCAGTTGAAATCATGGATGGAACTGGAGTGAGTTTGATGGAGGCCTGATGCTTGCTTGAGCTTCCTTGAACTTCCCTGAATGTATTCCCACCCTTGCCTTGCTCTGAAAGTGTCTGAAACTCCTTGGCCAAGTCAACCTGTAAGCTTTGAAAACAAAAATGGCAGATGATGGAGAAGGGGTTACAGTACAATGATGAAGGTCTGGATTGGTTAGATATCAAGTATGTAAGATGTTTTAATGATCAAGACTTGAAACGCACAGGACAAATGGAAGATTGGTATGCTTATGCCAAAACTGCAAGTCTTGACAGTTTTCAGGTGTTTTTGAGCTTGGGAGTGTTTCAGGCCTTTTCTAATCGTGTGTTGTGTTGTATTATGTTTGTATATTAGTATAGAATCAGTTTCATGTCAACCCTCCAACAGTTGTGCCAGTTCTAGCCTTTTTGCAACCTTTCTTGCTTTTGAAGCAAAGTGAAGGGACAAGGCTTGCCATGCTTGTACTTTCTTTCTTAGGGTTGGTATATACTTGTACAACTTGCTTTAGGCCTGTAAGATTGGTATGTGCAATGGAGACAGGTGCAATGCTCAAGAATTGGAAAGTGGCAAAAGTTGAGCTTTTTCAAAATGGCAATGGTCACTTTATGCCATTTATGGAATTGCAACTTGGGTAATGGCTCTAGGGCTTAGACCAAAGCTTTATCAACTAAGTAAGCATTAAATTAAGGATTAAGGAACAAGTTTGGGACCTGTAAAGCATGGATTAGGCAGCATATGTACTGATTGGAACTTTGTTCGTCATGAAATGGTTTGGACAAAAAGTGAGAAAATGCCGACTTCATCTCTTCGATTCTCCCTACTCAAAAATGATCTTGAGGAGTTATTGGACATTTTGGAAAGCTTGTAATGTGCTCTATAACTCATATTTGAAATTCATTTTGAGATACTTCTTGGAACTAGGTGAAATATTGCCATGAAGTTGGGTCCAAAACCTGCCTAATTTAGGGCAAAATTTCACTAAGTTATTTAGTTCATGACCATGTATTCATAAATTTATATCTTGAGATCCAATCATCTTTAGGGAAACGTTTGTGAAGAAAAGTTGTATATTTCATGGAGGTCTACAACTTTCATGTTGGGAATTTTCTTTGAATCATTATGCATCATGGTGAAAAAATGGCCTAAAGTTGAGAAAAATAAGAAATTTTCTATACTTAGAAAATTTTGTAAGTTAAGAAAAATTTCAAATTCAAACCCTAATCTTCAAATTTTGATTTATTGATGAAAAAGTTTCACATTTTGACATGTTTTGATGAATTATGACCCTTGGCACTTGATTTTGACCAAAAAGTCAAAGTTTGACTTTTCAGTGTACAATTGACTTTTGATCAATTGACTGCAAATTTCATCTGTCAATCCAATGAAATTGCAATGTTTTGAACCATGCCATTAGGTCAAGATGATGCAATTGAATCCTTGAAATCATGATTTAACTCAATTGGTCACTTGCTAGGTTAAAAATCAGAAATTGCCATTCCTTAGTTAAAACCCTAATTTTTGACCATTTTGCCCTTTTGGTGATTTGATCAAATTTCTTGAGGAATTGTGATCCAAACTTGACCAAATGATACATATAAGTTTAAAATGTTGATGTGGATAAAAATTTATGAAGTTTGACTGTAAATTGGCCATGGTTGACTTTTCCCCCAATACAGCTGATTTTTAGGTCCACTGTCCAATTGACTGATCAAAGATATAATTCAAGGCTTGAAATTTGTCATGAGTTATCTTAGGGATCCATAATGATGTTTGAAAGTCACATGAAGCATTGATAGTCCAAAAATCTTTGTGTAACCTTAAACCCTAATTTTGGGTCATTAGTGCATGATGAGATGTCTTGAGCTGACCAAACCCTAATCCAGTCTTGAGTCAAAGAAATCTTGTGAGAAAAGTCTTGGTAAATGAGAGGGAAAATTTTGGGGTACAACAGCTGCCCCTGTTCAATCTTCTTGAACCTGAAGAGTTGGATTGGCGAGTTTTGCCATTCGTGGCTCGAAGGTGAGAGAATGATTGGACACTAGAGTGCCCAGAAATTTGATCTCGACTAAGTGTAGTTGAGGGAATGGTCTTAAAGATGCCATTTGGAGAAGTGATAGAATATTGTTGGAGATGGGCTTGTAGATGCCATCCAAGAATGTTTGTTGGATTGTAAGTTGTAAGATGAAAGAATGAGTATCAGAATGGCATCCGTGTCTGGAGCGTATCCATACTGTATCTGAATGGGTAATCTGAATGAGTATCAGAATGGCATCCGTGTTTGGAGTGTATCCATACTGTATCTGATAGTTGGATCTGAATGAGTACCAGAATGGCATCCGTATCTGGAGCGTATCTGAACTGTATCTGATAGTTGAATATGAATGAGTACCAGAATGGCATCCGTGTCTGGAGCGTATCTGAACTGTATCTGATAGTTAGATCTGAATGAGTACCAAAATGGCATCCGTATCTGGAGCGTATCTGAACTGTATCTGATAGTTGAATCTGAATGAGTACCAGAATGGCATCCGTGTCTGGAGCGTATCTGAACTGTATCTGATAGTTGAATCTGAATGAGTACCAGAATGACATCCGTGTCTGGAGCGTATCTGAACTGTATCTAATAGTTGAATCTGAATGAGTACCAGAATGGCATTCGTGTCTGGAGCTTATCTGAACTGGAAATCTTGAATGAGTATCAGAATGGCATCTGTGTCTGGAGCGTATCTGAACTGTATCATGATTGCACATTGTTAATGATAGCTGTTAATCTTATCCTGAAAAGGGTAAAATGTTAGCTGGAACACAAAATTATGTTGTATGATGCAATATATGCGTTTTATCAATGTTTATGATATATGGATGTAATGTATGCGCATGTAAGCTGATTTGCTGTATTGCTGTTTGATTGAGGAAAATAAATCCTTGAATGTTGTTGAGGATATATGGATTCTTCATGTCTTGAAGTTGAAATACTGACGAACTATTGTTGAGAGAAGTAAATGCTAATGTGAGGGCAACGTCATGTACTGCTTGCAAGATCTGCTTGGGGAATCCAGAGAATTTTGATGACTTCTACTGGGGATTAATAATTTGAAATTTATTCTGCTGGGGATTCAAATGGCGTACTGCGGGGATTACTTACGGAATATCCTAAAGACGTTTTCCTGTCCTTTCAACCTATCAGTAATTGTCTTTCTCATTTTGTTTATTTGTAAACAGCAATTATGTTCAAATGCATATGTTCATTAATGAATCATTGGACGTTTTTGCAAATAACACAAGTGTAAAGAAAAAAAAAGACAAATAGATTTCTGTACTTTAAAGGGATATCTTTGTATTTAACTTTGAATAAGTATTTGTACAAAGGAGATAGTCATTCTAGTAAGAGAATGATGCCATAAAAAAGCAAGAAAAACTTTATACAAAGAAAGATAGCTATGTCTAATAATCCCATGGGGTTTCCATTCTGCTATAGCCTTCGTATCTCCGAACATCTTGTCTATTTGTTGCTTCGCCCGAAGATGATGGAAATTGATCAGAAACTCCAAGTTTGTCAGTGGAAGTCAAGAGGTTGTCCACAAAGTGATCCAACGGGACATAGTCATATGCTTTAATTCCCTAACTTTTTCCTGGACCGCCCTTTCGGGTTTTTAGTCCACTGGGAAACCCTTTTTTGCCCAAGTCGCCCTTTCGGGTTTTCAACTTGCTGGGTGTACAGATTTTTTATTTTATCCCTAATTTTTGCCCGAACCTTTTTGGTTCGCCGGGATGCCTTTTTTTTGCCTAGGTGTGTCAACCTAGAGGGTCTCTTATGCGTAGTATATTTTGAATATGTCCGCGTTCGCAGGGTGTGGCAGGTCGTCACCGACTATGGTGGTTAAGATCATTGCCCCACCGGAGAATATGCTCTTGATTACAAATGGTCCTTCATAGGTAGGAGTCCATTTGCCCCTGGGATCACTTTGTGGTAAGATAATGCGTTTGATCACTAGATCTCCAACTTGATATACTTGGCGTCTGACTTTCTTGTTGAAAGCCTTGATCAACCGTTTTTGATACATCTGACCATGGCAAACAGCAGTAAGTCTCTTTTCATCAATTAAGTTCAGTTGATCAAGTCGAGTCTGGATCCAATCGTCCTCACTTAAACCTGCATCCTTCAAAATTCTCAAAGAGGGGATCTGAACCTCAATAGGCAAGAAACCCTCCATGCCATAAACCAAAGAATAGGGTGTTGCCCCGGTTGATGTGCGAGCCGTGGTACGATATCCGTGGAGAGCAAATGGTAGCATCTCATGCCAGTCCTTGTAGGTGACTGTCATTTTCTGTATGATCTTTTTAATGTTTTTATTTGCAGCTTCAACGGCACCATTCATCTTTGGCCGATAGGGGGACAAATTGTGATGCTGAATCTTGAACTGTTCGCACAAAGCGGTGATTATAGTATTATTAAGGTTGGTTCCATTATCAATGATGATCCTTTCTGGGATACTGTACCGACAAATGAGATTCTGCTTGATGAAGCAGGAAACAACATTCTTAGTAACGAATGCGAAGGAAGCTGCTTCGACCCACTTTGTAAAATAGTCAATGGCAACTAGAATGAAACGATGTCCATTGGAGGCTGTAGGCTTGATCTCTCCAATCATTTTGATTCCCCACATAACAAAGGGCCAAGGAGCCGTCAAGACATTCAGAGGAACCGGAGGTACGTGCACCTTGTCAGTATAAATTTGACACTTATGACAGGTCCGAGAGTGTTGATTGCAGTCTGCTTCTATGGTAGACCAATAATAGCCTTCACGTAGGATTTTTTTCTCCATCGTATGCCCACTGGAGTGAGTACCAAAAGTACCTTCATGTAATTCAGCCATGATCTTTTCAGCCTCAATCTTATCCACACACCAGAGAAGAATGGAATCATGATTGCGTTTGTATAGGATGCCATTACTCAGGAAGAACTTAGCAGAGAATCTCCTTAGGAACTTTTTATCATTACTTGAAGCTCCTTTTGGATATTCTTGAGCTTTGAGATACCTCTTGACTTCATGAAACCAAGGCTGGTCCACTACTTCTTCAGTATTAATCTCGTGACAGTGTGCTGGTTCATTCATTTGTTCAATGGTGATCTGGGGAGCCTCGTTATCCCAATTAAGTTTAAACATAGGTGACATCGTGGCTAGGGCATCTGCTAGCTGATTTTCTTCTCGCGGGAAATGCTCGAAGGTAATCTGCTCAAAATGTGGTAGCAATGTCAAAACATGTTCTTTGTAAGGGATAAGGTTTGGGTGCTTAGTGTCCCATTCTCCTTTGATCTGACTGATGACCAGAGCTGAATCTCCAAACACATCTAAGGATTTGATTCCCAAGTCTATGGCAGCCTTGAGACCAAAGATGCATGCTTCGTATTCCGCCATGTTGTTTATACAGTTGAAGCAAAGTCTGGCAGTAAAGGGAGTGTGACACCTTTCCGGAGATATGAGTACAACGCCGATACCATTACCAAGGGCATTGGATGCCCCATAAAAGAACAGGGTCCATCAGGTTCCTTGTTCAGGTCCTTCATATGGTCTGATTTCTTCACAGTTGTCTAATGTCATGATGTCTTCATCCGGGAATTCAAATTTCATGGACTGATAATCTTCTACAGCTTGATGATCAAGATGATCAGCTAGTACACTGTCCTTTATAGCTTTCTGGGTAGTGTACTGTATGTCATATTCTGTTAGGATCATCTGCCATCTAGCTATCCTTCCAGACATAGCGGATTTTTCGAAGATGTATTTTATCGGATCCATCTTAGATATCAACAAAGTAGTATGAGTCAACATATACTGTCTTAGTCGGTGAGCAGCCCATGCCAGAGCGCAGCAAGTTTTCTCAAGTAGTGAATATCTCGTTTCACAGTCGGTAAAATTTTTGCTCAGGTAGTAAATAGCATGCTCTTTTCGGCCAGACTCGTCATGCTGCCACAATACACACCCCATTGAGTTCTCTAAAACGGTCAGATACATGATCAGTGGTCTTCCCTCGATTGGTGGCATCAAAACAGGAGGCTCTTGTAAGTACTCTTTGATTTTGTCAAAAGAAGTTTGGCATTCATCATTCCATTTGATTACTTGATCTTTCTTCAATAGTTTGAAGATTGGCTCACAAGTAGCTGTCAGGTGAGAAATGAATCTGGCAATATAGTTCAGGCGTCCCAAGAATCCTCTGACTTCCTTCTCAGTACGAGGAGCATGCATTTCTTATATCGCTTTAACCTTGGCAGGATCAACCTCGATGCCTTTGTTGCTGACAATGAAACCTAAGAGTTTACCGGACCAGACTCCGAATGTACACTTGTTTGGGTTCAACCTTAGTTTGTACTCCTTCAATATTTCAAACAACTTTTGCAAATGATCAAGGTGCTCCTCTTCAGTTTATGATCGGGCTATCATGTCATCTACATAGACCTCTATCTCATGATGTATGATATCATGAAATAAGGATACCATGGCGCGTTGATAGGTTGCCCCAGTATTCTTCAGTCCGAATGGCATCACTTTGTAGCAGAACGTGCCCCATTGTGTGACAAATGTAGTTTTCTCCATGAAGGAAAATACTTTATGCTGGGCTGTATTGTCGACCAGGATATCGATGTGGGGAAGTGGAAAATCATCTTTAAGGCTGGCCCTATTCAAATATCTATAATCCATGCACATTCATACTTTTCCGTCCTTTTTAGGCACGGGAACAATGTTGGCAACCTATTGAGGATAGGAAGTGACCGCCAAGAATCCAACATTGAATTGTTTCAGGACTTCCGCTTTGATCTTCTCTTACATGTCAGGTCTCATGCGGCGGACATTTTGTTTTATAGGTGGACAATATTCTCTTGTGGGCAGACGATGTACCACGATGTTTGTATCTAGTCCTGGCATGTCTTTGTATGACCAGGAAAAGATCTCAACATAATCATGCATTAGCTGAATTAGACGGTCCTTGACACTCGGCTCTAGGTTGGCACCCACCTTGATTTCCTTTTTATCTTCCTCGGTACCCAAATTGATTGTATCCAATGGTTCCTCATGAGGTTGAATAACTCTTTCCTCTTGTTGTAGTAGTCTGGCCAATTCTCCTGGTACTTCACAATCTTCCTCACCTTCGTCTTCGACTTGGTAGATTAGATCCTTAGAGTCACTAAAGGCCATAGCAGTATCGTTACCCATGGGATCCGGAATGGAGGGGTACCTGCATTTGTGAGTGTGGGTGTGTGTAAGGGTATAGCCATCTTTAAACAATAAAATGTAAAAGAAAGACAATGAGCACAAAAAGTTTGTATATGAAAAAAATGTCCATGATTCATTGAATGTCATATAAAAATGAAATAAAAACCCTTACAAATGGACCGTTGTGCCTCGGGTAAGACACAAGGTTTTTAATGTGAGAATTGTTTGTGAATATTACAAGTCCGACAGAAATGTAAAAGATAAATTACTGAGAGATGAAAGTTATTGGGACAAAGTCTCTGGCTTCCCAATTGCGAAGTCCTCCGTTGACAGTAGGAAATATCCAATCCTCCAAACTGCCATCTTCTTCACCATCTTCCACTGTGTTGACCTCTTGGTTGCTAATATTCAGAGGTGGCCCTCCAGCACGAGCACGACGCACATCTTTCTGAGCATTTGAAGTAAACCCTAAGCCAAACTTGTCAGATTTATATGGAATGTCTAGAAGCTGTCCCCAGATGGTGCATCCACCCTCCTCTATTACTGCCTTGGCGTCCTTTAGAGATGGCATCCGAAGAGGAGGTCTTGTGATCTTGGGGATTTGGGATACCGTCTTGGTTACTGCTACATCTTGAGAGACTTCTTCGAAATGTTGAAAAGGAGTTTCAATGAACTCGCCATCCAACTCCACATACCAGAAAGAATTTAGATGGCTAATCATGTACTCTTCCTCTCCGTGGACAGTGATAATCTTTCCATGGACCGGGTACTTCAGCATCTGGTGTAATGTAGAGGTGACAACACCAGCATTATAGATCCAGGGCCGTCCTAACATACAGGAGTAAGAGGGGGCGGATATCCATTACATAGAAGGTTGAGTTTAAAGTTTGAGTTCCCACCTTTATGGGGATGTCCATCTCCCCGTGGACCATCCTCTTTGAGCCATCAAATGCTCTCACAACTATGTTACTGGGTTTCAATGTCAGTCCTTTGCAATCTAATCTGTCGAGAGCTTTCTTCTGTAAAACGTTCAAAGATGAGCCCGTGTCCACCAAGACATGGGCCAGAGTCGTTCTATACACTCCAGAGACATGTAATGCCTCATTGTGCTTTCTCCCTCTTGGTGTCATATCAACATCAGAGAAGCCTAGGCCGTTATCAGCTGTCTAACTGGCCACACAATCTTGGAATTGCTCAGCAGACGTCTCTTGTGGCACATGGGTTGTCTTCAGAAACTTCACCAGAGCTTTTGCATGTGCCTCAGAACACAACAGTAATGCTAGCATGGAGATATTAGAGGGAGTTTGCCCCAACTGTTCAACCACGCCATAGTCACTCTTCTTTATTATCCTCAGGATCTCCTTCATTTCCTTCTTGGAGGTTTCGGGGATAGTCAGCGGCTGAGCCTTCGTCCGGACATGCTCTTCTTGAATACTTTTTCCTCGAATTTCAGTAGTAGAAGTGTTGGTAGGGATAACAACAGGGGTTGTGTCATCTTTGCCATTAGGAGCACTTGAAGATATGATTATTGGTACAGAGGTAACCTTCAGAACAGCCTCGGGTCCAAAAACAGCCTTTGGAGGGGCAATTTCTGGAGAGAAGATTCTACCGCTACGGGTAATCTTACTGGTTCCGGAAATATTGCTAATGTCGGTATCTTCTTCTTCGGAGATCACTTCTTCGGCGGTCAGCCCATCTTGTTTAATACCATGGTAGTAGATGTCTCTACCGTAATTCCACGGTACTGTTTTATCTGATTCATATGGGACCGGCCCGAGCATTGTGATTATAAGAGGAGTAGTCTTTGGAACTGATGTAATCCTAATGGGTCTTTTGGGGACCCTAGAAGGATTGGCGGAGATGGTTATGATTGAAACGTCTTTAACAGGAACAGGTGAAATAGGAGAATTTTCAAACAGATTCTCTTGGTTATCTATCAAGCGTTGAATGCCCGTCTTCAACAGAGGGTAAACAGTTGGTGAGGATAAGCAAAGATGGAAGTTTTCATTACAATCTGGGAATATACCAGCTTTCAACAAGTTTATCTTAATGATTGGGAGCGGAGTCAAGAGTTCATCCACTGTGACAACAAACGAATCTTCTTCGATAACATTGGTGTTGTGGCCATGCCTAGGCATAGGAGCGGAAATGACGTTTGGTTTCTCGGGCGCATCAAACTTAATTTCTTTGGCATTTATAAGGTCTTGAATTTTGTTTTTCAAGGCCCAACAATTGTTAGTGTCGTGACCTGGACTTTCAGAATGATATGCGCATCTGGCATTTGGGTGATAATGAGGGGACGCAGTGTTGGGATTTTTTGGAGCTTCTTTTAAAGTTTCCAGATTAGATTTCAGAAGATGTGGTAAAACTTGGGCTAGAGTCATATTAATTCTGGTGAATTTCCGGGCTGGCCTTTCCACCCTTGGTTGGTTACTTCTTGGTTGATCAGATGTAGGTTTTGGGATCATAGCGACCCCTACCATTGGTCGACGCTCAACTCTCCCTTGGTTCCTTTGTGGATAAACAATAGATACCTCCTTCTTCCCAGTGAAAGGCTTTCTCACAGCTGTAGAGGCAGATGAATCCTTCTGAATCTTTCCACTTTTTATGCCAGCTTCCACCCTCTCTCCGGTTAGTATTCACTCAGTAAACCCAGAAGATGAGCTCCCAATCAGATGATTGAAGAAAGGGTCCGATAGAGTGCCTAAGAACATATCCACCAACTCCCTTTCAGACAGAGGGGGTTGCACTCTCCTAGCTAGATCTCTCCATTTCTGCGTGTAATCTTTGAAACCCTCATTTGAAACCATAGCCATACTCTAAAGTTGAGTACGGGTAGGCTCCAAATCTGCATTATACTGGTATTGTTTATAGAAAGTTGCGGCAAGGTCTTCCCAATTGTGGACGTCGACCCTTTCCAATTGGTAAAACCAATCGAGTTGTGTTCCGAATAAACTATCTTGGAAAAAATGCACCCACAGGTCTTTATCGGCAGAGTGCGGCTGAATCTTTCTCACGTATGATCGGAGGTGCATTTTAGGACATGACACCCCATCATATTTTGAAAACAACGACACTTTGAACTTTGGTGGGATCACAATTCCCGATACTAGCCCCAATTCTTCAAAGTCTAGACCTGGTACCCTTTGTATTTCCATAGCGCTTAAACGCTCTTCAAGATGTTTGTACTTATCATCAGCCGGAGGGTACTGTTCCTCAGAGTAGTCTTCCTCTTCTTCCTCCTCTTCAGATTCTGACGGAACCGCTGTTTCTTTTCCTTTTCCTTATCCTTCCCCGGAAGTGGTTGAAAACTTCAAGGTTCTTCTAGTTTGTCCCTGAAATCTTCTCCCCATGTTCAAAACCCCAGTGGCTTTCTTTGTTTTCTTCTTTCTTTCTTCAGCTAACAGAGTCTTCAACTCATCCTTCCCCTTGGCTAGGGTCATGAGTAACTGTTGAAACTGCATGTTTTGAGCTTGAAGATCTTTGATCGTCTGTTCGAGATCCATCTTACTGAAATAAACAGTAGAGAGATGAGGAAACTTGTTGCAAAAGACCTGTTTATGTTATGATGAATGATGTGTATACATTCAATGCTTTGAAGGATTTAAAAAATTCAAATTTGTTTTAAACAAAAAGAAACACACGTTATATTAATAAAATAGAGTTTGAGTACATCAATGCCCCTTGGGCAAAATAATACAACACTCTAAGATAAAAAAGTAGTGCGCATCCTCTTTGGTGCTATGTAGGCATTTAGAGTCTGCTCCTCATGAAGTAGCCTAGTGAGTTCCAAAACCTTCTTCTCGCTTGCGTAGAATTGGGCTTCGAAAGTATCTCGCTCTCCTTTGAGTTGTATCCAATCCCTTTGTAGGTCTTTAAGAGATGTGGGCATGTCAAGATGTAGGATAGTGTATGGAACTTCTCCTTCCTTAACAGGCTCAATGATCACCGGGAGAATGGAAGGATAAGGCATCATAAGACTTTCAGCGCGGGTTCGTACCCACTTGAGCTAAGGCTCAAGATGGATGGAATTCTTGTGTCCCAAAGTCTTGCTATACACCTTGTTTAGCATCCTCCAAGCTCGGATGAATCCCTAGAGAAGGCCTTGATCGTCGTTGTTGTAGTCGAATACCAAGCCTTGAATCAACATCTTATGTGGGCCATCCCTTCGGGCATAACCAATATGTCTTAAAGCTAAACACGGGTTGTAGGTGATGCCTCCCATAATTCCAAGTAGAGGGACATTAGGGAATTCCCCACAACGGTCAACAATGATAACATTCTCTTTGGATCGAGAGCACCAATGAATATCTGAATGTTTGAGCGTCATTAACCTTTGTGACCACCTTAATCCTTGCTCATTCTTTAAGACTGATTGGGGAAGATGAGAAATAAACCATCTTTCCAGGAGGGGAGTGCAACACATAAGGACACCTCTTTTCCTCATTGTACGAATGTGAAAAGAGTGCAGGATATCCCCTAGTAATGTAGGCACCGGATTGCATGACATGAAGATTTTGACGACACTCACATTTATGAGTTGGTCAGGATTGGGAAACAAGACCATCCCATAGATAAGAAGAGCCACAATCTCCTCAAAAGCTTGCAATTCTAGGGAATTCCAACAGCTTTGGGCCTTCTCAAACAGAAACTTTGCTAAGAAGCCTCTGACACCACTTCTAGTTTCCCAATGAGTTGTGACATCAGCTGAATGCAAGTGCAGGGCTTGAGAAATCTATTCTGGCTTTGGATCTCTTTCCGTACTGTTGAAAGGTAGTTGATTGAGAATAGGAATCCTCAAGAGTTGAGAGAATTATTCATCATATCCTCCTCTGTGTTGGAGGTGACCAAGTTGAGTAGACGACCATGCCTTTCGGTGAATGGAAAATTCTCAGGGATCCTTGAAGCTGGCTCCTTGAGTTGTGGAGGAATTCTTACAAGGTTGATTTGGATAGTTTTCCCGCGAAGTGAATCCATATCCTACTTAACAAGAACAAATATGAATCTCCAAAATCCTTGAAATGGTTAGTGGATGCATATGATGTTCATGATGTCCATGATGTTATGTACAAGTATGCATATACAAGTAAATCAAATAAGTTCTTAGTTTAGGCTTGCATGGGGTTTTATAGGTAAGTACCCTCTTGAAGTTTAGTTGGCTCAACCTGTCCTAATAATAGTAACTGGGTTCTAAGGAGCTCAATATCACTGGATCGTTTCCTTGGTCATTGTTTCAGCTCAAGCCTCTTTAATGGCGACCAAAATATCCCAAGAAACCAACCCTCAATGAGTGTAGTATCGAGTATCTACCAACTTTGGACTGCACCAAAGCCGGTCATCTCACTACATCCTAAAGGCCAAGTTGGTCAAGTAAAGGGTTCTAGAAGTTCATTAGTGTTTCATGACATCACTCAGCGGCCCCGTATTCTCTTTTATTAACTCAAAGGCTACCGGTACCCACAAATATGTCACACTAACATAGATATTGCTTAGACCATGTCGGTATACCCCGCACAGTTTCCACAATGTATTGCTATTTACCTATAATATTTCCCAAATCCGGGTGGAGGATTCAAACCCAAACAAAGAACCATAATGTAAAGCAAACAAGTCAAACAAATGTAAGCAAATAAATGTGATCTAAACCTTAAGGTAACCCCACTTCTATAATATTCCCCAACAGAGTCGCCAGTTCTGTGATACGGTGGGAGAACTGACTTGAGGGTTTTGCGTTTTATCGCAAATGTTGTGGTTAGCAAGAGTCGCCACCGACTTTTCTTTTATCCAAAAGGAAAGGTGAAAAAGCACAGGAAAGACCTTTGAGATGGTGTTCTTGAGTTCGGGGGGTAGATTATGAAAAGGGAAGGTATTATCACCCTTTTCATCCATGGTTTTCCATGGGCTCTTAGTTACTTACTTAGATCACTTGCTTTTGTTGTTTGAAAATGTGCTTGGTGTGGTTTTGAAAGTATTTTGGAAAAGAGGCTATTCGTTGAGGCAATCTTTGCAATGATTCTTGTTCGTAAGAATGTATACAAAGATGTTGGTCTTTTTTGAAAATGTTTTCAATGTTTGAAAGAATGTTTGGAAATGTGTGTGTTTGTTTTGAAAATAGCAAGGATAGTTGTTTTGAAATAGAGCAAGTAACTAGAAGTAATCTACCTACTCAAATGTCTTTCTTGTGCATTTTCTATTCCTTTGACATTGTTGTCTTACCATTGATTTGGTAAGCAACCCTATCTTTAGATGTAAACGGGACGGACGTGGGTCATTGTATAACCATGATTAGCAATATTTGCAAAGTATCTTAGCATTTTGAGGGACCAAGATCATTTTGTAAGGCAACTTTTGAATATCGTCTTCGGGGGACTATGATCTTTATATTTGTTTGTTTTGCCAAGATACTTCGCATGCGTAATATGGCCATTTTTGTTTTAGGCAACCAAGTGGAGAAACCCTAAGGATGCTTGTGTGCAAGTGTATCATTTTCATGCTTTGGTTTTATCTTGTATTTAGAGTTTTCTATTTTGCTTTGTTTCGATCTTATCATACAAACCCTAATTACTAATCATGGCATGTAAAGAGGTAAATTGCGTAATATAAATATTAATAAGCTATTACAACAATCTTATGGGAGGGGGGAATACAAATTTGAATGGGGATTTGCAAAAATGTAAACCTAAATAAATTATTACAACCAAATCGAATTTGTCCGAATTAGAATAAATAAAATACAATATTTAAAGATGCAATATAATGTACATGTAAGAAAAGATCTTTTTGTTTTGTTTTTATGTAAAAAGAAATTTTAATCTAAACCTAAAAATATAAGGAAAAGAAATTAATTTTTGAAAGAGAGGCTTAACCCTAATTACTATTTCAAAAGAAAATAAAGTTCTTATGTATCATTTTTTATGTATTTTTTTATATTAAATTAATAAATAATATTGAATATAAAAAATATAAAGTTTTTATATATGCAAAAATAAATATGTATAAGTATGGGATGAAAAGGAAATAAATAAAATAAACTAAATATATTTTAATTATATTTTACAAGTTTATTAAGAAAATATATGATATATATTAAAAATAAAATATATTTTTATGTGAAAACTAAACTGAAAATAAAAAAAATGCAATATTATGAAATTTATATTTTTTGGGTTTTTTATGCATGAAAGAAATATTTAATATATATCAAAATGAAAATAAAATAAATAAAATAAAAATATAAAAAAGTTGGGCAAATGGGGTATAGCAAGCAGATTAGAGACAACATGTTAACAAAAAAATCATGCCCCAAATATGGAGGCCCAACCTCCTTCATTTGAAATCATGGATGGAACTGGAGTGAGTTTGATGGAGGCCTGATGCTTGCTTGAGCTTCCTTGAACTTTCCTGAATGTATTCCCACCCTTGCCTTGCTCTGAAAGTGTCTGAAACTCCTTGGCCAAGTCAACCTGTAAGCTTTGAAAACAAAAATGGCAGATGATGGAGAAGGGGTTACAGTACAATGATGAAGGTCTAGATTGGTTAGATATCAAGTATGTAAGATGTTTTAATGATCAAGACTTGAAACGCACGGGCCAAATGGAAGATTGGTATGCTTATGCCAAAACTGCAAGTCTTGACAATTTTCGGGTGTTTTTGAGCTTGGGAGTGTTTCAGGCCTTTTCTAATCGTGTGTTGTGTTGTATTATGTTTGTATATTAGTATAGAATCAGTTTCATGTCAACCCTCCAACAGTTGTGCCAGTTCTAGCCTTTTTGCAACCTTTCTTGCTTTTGAAGCAAAGTGAAGGGACAAGGCTTGCCATGCTTGTACTTTCTTTCTTAGGGTTGGTATATACTTGTACAACTTGCTTTAGGCCTGTAAGATTGGTATGTGCAATGGAGACAGGTGCAATGCTCAAGAATTGGAAAGTGGCAAAAGTTGAACTTTTTCAAAATGGCAATGGTCACTTTATGCCATTTATGGAATTGTAACTTGGGTAATGGCTCTAGGGCTTAGACCAAAGCTTTATCAATTGAGTAAGCATTAAATTAAGGATTAAGGAACAAGTTTGGGACCTGTAAAGCATGGATTAGGCAGCATATGTACTGATTGGAACTTTGTTCGTCATGAAATGGTTTGGACAAAAAGTGAGAAAATGCCGACTTCATCTCTTCGATTCTCCCTACTCAAAAATGATCTTGAGGAGTTATTGGACATTTTGGAAAGCTTGTAATATGCTCTATAACTCATATTTGAAATGCATTTTGAGATACTTCTTGGAACTAGGTGAAATATTGCCATGAAGTTGGGTCCAAAACCTGCCTAATTTAGGGCAAAATTTCACTAAGTTATTTAGTTCATGACCATGTATTCATAAATTTATATCTTGAGATCCAATCATCTTTAGGGAAAAGTTTGTGAATAAAAGTTGTATATTTCATGGAGGTCTACAACTTTCATGTTGGGAATTTTCTTTGAATCATTATGCATCATGGTGAAAAAATGGCCTAAAGTTGAGAAAAATAAGAAATTTTCTATACTTAGAAAATTTTGTAAGTTAAGAAAAATTTCAAATTCAAACCCTAATCTTCAAATTTGGATTTCTTGATGAACAAGTTTCACATTTTGACATGTTTTTATGAATTATGACCCTTGGCACTTGATTTTGACCAAAAAGTCAAAGTTTGACTTTTCAGTGTACAATTGAATTTTGATCAGTTGACTGCAAATTTCATCTGTCAATCCAATGAAATTGTAATGTTTTGAACCATGCCATTAGGTCAAGATGATGCAATTTAATCCTTGAAATCATGCTTTAACTCAATTGGTCATTTTCTAGGTTAAAAAATCAGAAATTGCCCTTCCTTAGTCAAAACCCTAATTTTTGACCATTTTGCCCTTTTGGTGATTTGATCAAAATTCTTGAGGAATTGTGATCCAAACTTGACCAAATGATACATATAAGTTTAAAATGTTGATGTTGATAAAAAATTATGAAGTTTGACTGTAAATTGGCCATGGTTAACTTTTTCCCCAATACAACTGATTTTTAGGTCCACTGTCTAATTGACTGATCAAAGATATAATTCAAGGCTTGAAATTTGTCATGAGTGGTCTTAGGGATCTATAATGATGTTTGAAAGTCACATGAAGCATTGATAGTCCAAAAATACTTGTGTAACCTCAAACCCTAATTTTGGGTCATCAGTGCATGATGAGATGTCTTGAGCTGACCAAACCCTAATCCAGTCTTGAGTCAAAGAAATCTTGTGAGAAAAGTCTTGGTAAATGAGAGGGCAAATTTTGGGGTACAACAAACTCCATGATTGCAAATTTTACCTAAACTCCTGTTTTTCAGCCAGTTTTCCTTTATTTCTTCAGGGGAGCTCTGGATAATTGAAATACCTGAAAAGGAAACAAAAGATAGACATAATAAGAGAAAACAATAATAAAAAACCTAAATAACATGTGAAATCAGAGTCAAAAACAAGTGTAAAGTAAGTGTTATCAAATTCTCCCACACTTAAACCTTTGCTTGTCCTCAAGAAAAAACTCTAAATAGATTAAGAAGAAAAATGGTGTTAGTGAACAAGTTGGGCTGCAAGGGGCCTCTGGAATTAAAACAGGGATGTATTGATAGGTATTGACTGATTCAAACCAAGGATATCATAGTGACACTCTTTCGTAAGACAAACATAAGCTTCGTTCTTTTATGAACCAATCCATATCATGCCACTATGCTTAGGCCTATATTTTTCCTTTTTTAAAATCCTTTTTCATTCAGGCGCAATCACATTAAGCCCGTTATTCATACATGCTCATAGTAAAGTGACCGGGTAGTGATTCTGATCATAAAACACAGGGCTCTGGTACAAAAAGTTGGTGTAACCCCTTTTATTGACCCATTTATAGTTGTGGGGAGTCGGATCGTAATCCGCCCTACCAAGTTCAACACCAGATACCTCTGAACCAACTAAAGATGGGTAAAAAAAATTTCTTTTTCTTTTTCTTCTTCTTTTGATTTTGCTTTTGCTTTATTTTTCAACATATAACTTTTGTTGAGTTAAATGACTTTGTGAGGGTCACCTATCCAGGGGTTGTAGTTTATAATAAGAACATAGCATATAGATCATTCACTTCTCTTCGGTCCCCTACGTCGAGCATGCTTAGACCGGAGCTGACTGCTAGGATAAACTATTCAAGGATTTAAGAATGAAAATTTTAAGGCCACGACATAGGGGGTATCGGGATCGAATTCCTAAATTTACGAAGCTTAAGGTGTAAAAACGACGTTGATGCCTCAAAAGGGCTTTCCCAAGTCATACTACATCCTATCTCAACCAGGTCTTATAGCCCAACTAAGTTCAAAACATAGTGTTTTTCTTAGAAAACATTTTCGGTTAGGCTCAAGAAATGGGGGAGTGGACATACAGTAGACCATACAAATATAGATGACTCTTCAAACACATGTATTATTTTGAAAAGAAAGCAAACAAGAAAACTAAAGCAAATAAAGAAGTAAAATAACGAGAAGGAAAATGCAGAAAAGGAAAAATAAAGCGAGAAAAAATAAAGCGAGAAAAATAAAGCGAGTAAATCTCCTCCCACACTTAAATCAAACATTGTCCCCAATGTTACGAAATAAGTTAAGGAAAGAGACACTTTCTAAAGTACTAAGGCTGGCTGGGTCCCTTGCCATCCTGCGGTGAATGTCTAGGATAACGGGATTGGCTGCGACGACGACTGCTATGAGAAGCCTCAAACTGGTCGAATCTGGAGGACAAGGCAATCTGTGAACTCTGAATCTCGCGAAGGTTGCCTAAAAGGTAACCTTGAGTGGCCTCCATGAGGGCGGAGTGCCTCTGAAACTGGGCTTGTTGCCTATACTGCTCGCGGGATATCGCCAATTGAGATTCCATAAGACTTTGAAAAGAGTGGTATGTCTGCTGTCGTGACGCCTCCATAAAACTCATGCTATCTTCCAGATGTTGTTGGATGGCAGAAAGTAAACCATCTCTTCTCTCCTCCCGGGCTAGCTGGTCACGCCACATCTCTTCAGTGATGTAGGAGCCAGAAGCCGTACCTGAAAAAGTGTTAGAAGTAGAAGGTGTAGTGTGTGCGGGTGAAGCATGGTGGGGGGACACAAGTGGGGCATGAGGTTCATACCTCTGCTCGTATTCTTCATTAGTCTCGTGTCCGTCCCCAAGTGGAACATTAGAAGGTAATGGACCCGTAAAAGGTGGAGCATCTAGATCGTAGGTCCAGTTCCTCGTAATTCGTACATCTGTACGTCTAGTGCAAGGCAGAACAACTGATGGGATAGCGACACCCTGAACCATAAGTTCAAAGCCACCCGCTCTCCTCACCTTGCACAATTTCATATCTTTTAGAAATTTCAAATTAATTGTGCAGGGAGGCAGGGGTGCTAGGGTAGTTATCTCAGCATCGAGGTGCAGAGCTCTAGCAATAGATGTAACTAGTCCTCCAAAAGCTATGGTCCCTGTGTGTATCAGGATAATAATCATATGAGCAATCATAAACAGGATTGAAATTAATTATTCTATTAGTGAGACTACCTTGCAGAAATAGAAGTTCTCTAGCAATTACCTTGTTTGGATTCTCCCAGCCAAAAATAGTACAAGCGAGCATATATCGAAAAATTCGAATAACCGGGTTATGGATCAATGATGCTAAAATTCCTTCAAAAGAATTTATAAAAGAGTTTGACAATTGACGTCACAAGGAAAATGCATCAGTGGACCATTCAGAATCCAAAGGGGTCTCACAAATAGCGCCATCACCATGAGGAATACCCAACAGAGCTGCTAGTTCGTCGGTGCTATATTCATATTCAACATTAAACAGACGAAATTTAACTGTACCGACGGTACTAGTAGTGTCGGGGTGAACCAAATAAATTAGGGAACTTAAGAATTCTCGAGTTAGCCTCTCAAAGGTGGGCTATTTTCTAGTAAAAATATCGTGTAATCCTAGGATATCAGCTAAATGAAAAAACTATGATAAAGTACTAAAGTATACAGACAGTCTTCATCGACATACCTGATTGATAAAATTTCTTGTCCTTGCAATTTTTCAAGGATTTTCCGTTGTCGGTCTCCAGGTTTGCCTTCACGAAGAATGTATCTGTTAAACTCCATTGTTGCTCCTTTGGAAGAAAATTGAAAAAAAATGGGTTTTAAAATGGGTGTTGGAGATTGGGAGGAGAAAGTTTGAATTTTTATGAAGGTTAGAAAAATAGATGTTGGAGTGGTTAATGGGGTAATGGGTGGTTGATAAAATGAGAGTTTTTGGGGTTGAAAATGGAGAAAGTGGGAGGTTTTTGAAAATCTTCCTGTTATAGTCCCAGACCCCATGGAGGGCGCCATGGTCTTGGTGGCAGGCGCCATGCTTTGAATTTGGGATGGGCTCAAATTTCTTTGTTTTGTTGGTTTAGGCTTCTTATTCCAATTTCTTCTCGTAGGTGTAAAAAACAATTCTTCATTTGGTGCTTCCAAGGATTGGTGTATTGAATTTTTTCTTTTATGTTTATAACTTGAAAATAATAAACTCATAAAAATAAAATAAAAAATTAATTAAAGAGAAAAATAAAAATATGGTAAGTCATGAAAAATAAAAATAAAAATAAAGTAGAATGCAAGAGTTAGGCATAAAAATAGATAAGTCTGAAAAAGGAAACAACATGATAAAAGAAACAACAAAACAACAAAACAGTGCAGATATGAATCAAGATCATCAAGGAGTAGTAGGGTCCTTGGTCGACTCAGAACCATGAGCTGCAACTAACTTACTGCGAAGATCATCAATTTCATGTTGTTGGAGGTCTGCCTCAGTAGAGTGAGTAGCATCGGAAATCATAACCTGAAGAGAGAGGTCTTCAACTGTCTGACGAAGTTGGGCTACCTCTATATGCAGCTTAGCAACATGTGCATAAATGTCGGGTTGTTGCAAAGAGAAATTATTAAAGAATACAGTGGTCCTATCTGGCGATGGACATGGATGATACTCAGGTACCAGAGGTGATTTTCGCTCGTCCACGGTCTCTCCAAGACTTTCTAAGGCATATGTCCAATTGGCAGGGTTATGTACATTGGTCATCATTGGATCAGGCAAGGTAAAATAGTGAACGATTTCATTATCAATCAGGAGTCTATACTGGTTGGGATTAAAGTAGACTCTTCTCATCAGCCCATGATCCAAATAGAAATTAATGTCCATTGTAGTATATCCACAGTAGGAGGTAAGGTGAGATAACTTACTTGTATGACCCAAAGCAGAAGCAATCTTAATCATTGTCCCTCCCATATAGAGGATACCTTCAGCAGACTTAGAAGTCATCATGAGATTCCACAAAAGAAAATTTCCACAGGCTACAGGGCGAGACTGGGTCGCACAGTAGAGGAAAAAGATATCCTCCTTGCTAACATGGGTATTAGTGTCGGCCTTCCCTAGGAAAGTGTAAGCAATAACCATCTGAAAATACCTGAAAGAGGGGTTGTGAATAACAAGGGATAGCTGAGTGGAAGGATCAAGACTCCCTCCAGCAGTAATATCCCTCCAGAATTTCTTTATGTCCCTAGTCATGAAATAGCCAACTGGTAGCTCAGGTATAGCATCGGGTGTGGTCTGGAAGCCTAGCAAGTCGCCAAACTTCCTCAGGGTAAAACAATATTCTATCCCGAATAGTCTGAAAGTGAGATATCCATTCTGGCCATTATAGGGCTCAAACTCGAATGAATTGAGGAATTCTAAGGTGAGGTTCTTGTAGGTCACATTTAGGTCATCTGCATACTCGTCAATTATGGCTCCGGCTGTTGATAGGAATGGTCTACCTAAGAGGATTGGGATTTCTTCATCTTCTTTAATATCCATAACCACGAAATCAGTTGGGATATATAGATGACCGATCTTAACAAGTATGTCTTCAAGTATGCCTATAGGATACTTAACTGATCTATCAGCCAGCTGGAGAGACATTTTAGTCGGCTGTAATTATCCTAAGTTTAACCTTCTACAAACTGCTAAAGGCATAAGGATGACGCTAGCTCCTAGATCTAAGAAGGCTTTGTCAATAGTATGATTTCCTAAGATACAAGGAATGGAAAAACTTCCTGGATCCTTTTCTTTCTTGGCAAGTTTATTTTCTGAAATAAAATTGCATTCGATAGGTTTGGGATCATCAACTCTATGCTTGTTGGTCAGGATTCCTTTTAGGAATTTAGCATAAGATGTTATCTGAGTGATGGCTTCGGTGAAAGGAATCTCTACATGGAGTTTTTCTATAACTTTAACGAATCTCTGGTATTGATTGTCAAGTTTGGTTTGTTTAAGTCTTTGCGGAAATGGGACTAGGGGTTTGTACGGGGGTGGTGATTTATTAGTTTTATCTTTTAATCCTGGTTCTTTTTTCTTTTGGGTTCCCCTGGTTCCTCCACTTGGTCTGTAGGCAAAACATTGGTCTTAGGTTGTGAGGGTGTACTCATGGCTGGATTCTTGGGTCCATCGTAAGTAGTCCCACTTTGTAAGGAAATGGAATTAGCCTGCCCTTTAGGATTTGGTTGAGGTTGTCCAGGGAATTATCCTCCAGGTGTAGTTTGTGGGGTTTTGTGTTTGAGATATTTGTGAGATTTGGGTTTCAAGCATCTTGTTATGCGTAATTATCTGATCAACCTTAGTTCCTAATTGCGTGATTAGTTCGTTTACGTGAATATTCTGATTTAGGAACTCTTTGTTTTGCTGGGTTTGAGCTGAAATGAAATTTTCCATGATTTTCTCAAGGTTTGGTTTGGGTGCCACAACTTGCATAGGTTGATTTGGTCTTTGGGGCTTGGAAACCTGTAGGTCTCGGAGGTGCAGAGTTTTGTATTGGGCTATTGTTTTTATAAGAAAAGTTTGAGTGATTCCTCCATCCGGGGTTGTAAGTGTTTGAAAATGGGTTTCCTTGGGTGTAGTTTACTTGGTCTGAGCAAGGCTCATTCAACAAGTTACATTTCGCAGGCTGATGTCCTTGGGTCCCACAGAGTTTGCATTCTGAAGCTACTGCAGCTACAATATTATGGTTTTGAGACATGTTTTGAACTTTTAAGGCAAGAGCGTCCATTTTAACTTGCATCATGTCTAGAGAACTTATATCATATTTTCCTCCTTGGGTCTCCTTTTTCTCTACCGTAGCTCGTTCTGTTCCCCATTGGTAATGGTTTTGGGCCATGTCATCAATGAGAGCGCAGGCTTCTAGGTAAGGTTTATTCATCAATGTGCCACCAGCGGCAACATTGATAGGCATGTTTGTGTTGTAATGAAGTCCATTACAGAAGGTGTGGATTATTAGCCATTGTTCTAGGCCATGGTGTGGACAGGATCTTAACAGGTCCTTATCTCTCTCCCATGCTTCAAAAAGTGATTCTCCCAGGTTTTGGTTAAATCTAGTGATTTGATTTCTAATAAAAGCAGTTTTGCTGGGCGGAAAATATCTTGCGAGAAATACTCTCCTAAGGTCTTCCCAGTTTGTATTGAGTTGGGTGGAAGGGAATCCAACCAATCTCGTGCTTTATCTTAGAGGGAAAATGGGAATAATCTTGGTTGTATTGCCTCAGGCGAAGCACCATTGCATTTTAAAGTGTCTGCTAATTGTATAAAAGTTTTTAAGTGTTGATTCGGGTTCTCAGTAGCGAGACCACAGAATTGGTTTCGTTGCACCAATTATAGCAATGAGGTTTTTAGTTCGAAATTATTTGTGGTTATAGCTGGGTTTACGATACTTGAACTAGGTTCCCTATCTGACGGTTATGCAAATTCCTTAAGGGGTCTTTGGTTACGATTCTCGGCCATAGTTTTTCTAATTCTACAGAGAAAATGGATGTAACGTTGAGGTTCCGGTGCTGCGAGATCTTCGCATTAACCGGACTGTAAAACTTAGTCTAGACGGTGCAACTATAGGGTGCGAAATTTGACAAAATTGCACTCCGGCAACAACGCCAAAAACTTGATGCGGTGTATTCGCAAGTGTACGAATCACGTCAGAGTAATATAAAAGATTATCGATCCATAGAGACCTATCATCAATCTATCGTTTCCTATTGTTACAGTGTTTAGCTAAGTCAATATCAAACAGAGAATTGAGCATGCAAGAGAGTAAAGTGCTGCGAAATAAACTTCAGATATAAAATCAGGGTTGAATGTAATTCACATAGTCAGATGATATTCGCAATGCTTCGGAATAGAACTACTTAAAGGGTAATATTTTCTACTAAAGAAAAGAACTAATTTAACAGGAATTGTCACTTTCGCGTAATCAGAAACGAGTTTACTCTCTAATCAGACCTTCTTATCGTCAGTTATAAAAAGGCGCGCATTGCGTTAAAGTAATAAACCTATTTTTAAGAAATAAAGTACTTGACCAAGTTGAAAAGTATTTTGATCTGGAATTTCTAATAAAAATGGGACCTAACTTTAACCCTATAAACGCGTCCGAAAATAGTTTCAAAATTGATTTCTTTGATATAAAAATCCCTAACTAACCGGACAAAGCGCTTTCGCTTCCTTTGACCAGTTAGAACTAACCGAGTTTAACAAAGGGTTGGACGGCTTTCGATCTTACCCAACAACAATAAAGTACATAAAACTCGTATTGAAAACCAAAATAGCCCATAAGCATTTCTATTGACACATTGTTTGGAATATAGATCTAACTAGATTCCTTACATTCTAGCCCAGTAAGGTTCAGCCTGACATGGGAATGTAAACAGACATGTTAAAATAAATCATGCGAGAAAGTAAATAATTTAAAGTGCAGTGCGGGAAATAAACAAAGTAAAAGTAGTGCAGAAAATAAACAAAGTAAAAGCAGGTGCGGGAAATAAACAAAGTAAAAGCAATGCAGAAAATAAACAAAGTAAAAGCAGGTACGGGAAATAAACAAAGTAAAAGCAGTGCGGAAAATAGACAAAGTAAAAGCAGGTGCGGGGAATATAAATAGAAACCTTCTCCAAACAGGGAGGTTTTAAATCTGGTACAAACTGGAAGTAAAATGCGACTGGAAATAAACAGCAGTTGAAAATAAATGTGGCAGGATAAACTTTTGCCGAAGTGCTCCAAACTCGATTACAGACTCAATCTACGAACTCGATCACAGACTCAATCAACAGTGCAATAATTCCCCGATGTGAAGAATTATCGCTTTACAATAGTGAAATTATATGGCTTAAGTTCACGACTATGGTTGCATCAAGTTTGCAACTAAGCTTGGGTGAATTGAAATGAAATCAAAAACTTATATTTATAGAGGATGAAGAATGCAGGAAATCACATGAATGCCCCCAACTCCTTTTGGGGGGGAAAACATCATTCAAAGGCGGCGCCTGCCATGGAGGACATGGAGCTCGCCATGAGTGTAAATGAAAGGAAGTGGGGAACGTGGCAATTGAGGTCAGTAGGAGGTGGTCTACGTCATGGCCTACCCTATGGTTGGCGCCATGGTGGACGCCATGAGTGCAAATTTAACCTAAACTCCTGTTTTCATCCTGATTTCCTTCATTTCTTCAGGGGAGCTCTGCATAATTGAAATACCTGAAAAGGAAACAAAAGATAGGCATAATACGAGAAAACAATAATAAAAAACCAAAATAAAATGTGAAATCAGAGTAAAAAACAAGTGTAAAATAAGTGTTATCATTTATCCAATAACTCCTTATAATCATTTCCCTTAAGAGTGTCTTAAACAAATTATACTTAGGATATTTGCATTAAATTTTAAACTGAATCATGATTAAAACCTATGGTCTTTTGTGCAATAGAAATATATCCCGCTGTGTTGAGTTTATATGTATTGCACATATAACTTCATACACAATAGGGGGTGAATTGTGGAGATTGAAAAACGATAACTTAAAAAATTATTCTCTAAATTAGAGTTTTAAAATATTTTACAAAAAACATTTGATTATGCAGCGGAAAATCAAGGCACATAAATTAAGTGTAAAATAAAATAGTTAAGGTGAAGAGAGAACGACACCAAAAATTTATAGAGGTTCAGTCTTAAAGAAGTTACATAATCCTCTCACTAAGAACTGATCTTGAAAGTATCAAATAATGCTTGAGAGTTTTTAGACGGTTAATTGTGAACCCTCATATACAAGGAAAATGAACTTTCAGACTAACTTTCAACCAAACAACAAATAGAGCTTCGAGCGCTTAGTCTCTAATCCAGGATGAGATTTTGCACGGGAAGATCTCGAACCAAGATGGAGTTTTGAATTGGTTATCCTATGAATTGATATAAGTTTTTGCAAAGGCTGGCCACAAACCTAAACATGATTTTAACCGTGTTGATCTCAGACCTTATAAACTTTTATGTAGGCTTGATGACACTTTGTCATTGCATATATTTTATCAAAGAATTGGATAAAAAAATTTAAATATGAGAAAATTTGAGAAATAATGGCCAAAGAATGATGCAAAAATAATCAAGTATGAAGAAATAAGGACTTAGAGAAATTTGGCTGAAAAAAAAGCAAAAGCGAGCAAGTTATTGAAATAATCACGCTGGCCATCTGTCATACCCTAAATTTATCCTACCTTTCACTTTTATCTGGCTTATGCTTTTCCTTTCATTTACATCACTTTATTAGGTCATTTGTATAACATGCATTCATTCAATAAATCATCTTGGTTCAAAAGGTTCAACAACTAGGATTTCACAATGGTTTGAGGCTTCTACATCTAATAACGATTGATTTCTCTAGTTTTTCTTTGAGCATTGGACTGTGGAAGTAGGGTTTGGATTCATAGTTATTGTGGATTTCTTCTTTTTCAAGCTACAAGGCCATTTTCCTTTTCTCAACATCAAGTTGCAAGGTTTTGTTGTTCAAGGATTATGAATTAGGATTTTCTTGTACATGGGGTTTGAGTTTGATAATGTTCAATAATTGAAGATCAAGAGGATTAGGGTTTCATGACAAAGGTTTTCTTGGGCATACTTCTTGCCATGGTTTCGTATTCATCTTCAAGGTTTCATCAGGGGATTTGTTTTAGGATCATTGTTCATCAAGCTAGAATGTCTTGTGGATCAAATTGCAAAGCACGAATCATGGCAAGATATGTAGTTATGGATTGTTTGTGAGCAAGGAGATATTCTTGTGGGAGTTATTTTGGTTAAGGTCATTTATAGTTCAATTTGGAATAGGTTGCTTCAATTTCAAGTCAATTTAGATTTATGGACTTAAGTGAGATTAAGGATAATTTTTAGGCATACCAGATTAAAAGGCTCATTCATGGTTGATATCTTGGGATTCAAGTAACAAAAGGAAAAATAATGCCTCATGCTTCATCAAAATTCAAAATTCAAGTTCAACTGCCATTCAATTTTATTCATCATTCAAGATCATATTATTCATCAACATTCAAAGTGATTCAAAGTTCATTCATGACTTAATTCAATTTTATTCATCATTCAAGATCATATTATTTATCAACATTCAAAGTGATTCAAAGTTCATTCATGACTTAACTCAGGATTTTCATTCAAATATCATTACAAAGTTACACCAAAAATCAAAGTCCATAAATAAATTATTCCTCCATTTCTTGTAACTAACTTTTGTGTCAAAGGATAGGATTTCTTTACCTGTAACAAACTTCCTCCACTATATAACAAAATTCTCAAACAAATCTAGGGATTCACGACCATTCTGCACAAAATCACTCACAGAGAAATCTTCATCTTCAATTCTCTCATCAATCTTCTACTGCGTCATCAACATCTTCTGCAACTTCTTTAGGATTCTTCAACCTCCTTCATACTCACACCTTCATCACATCATCCTTCATCAATAACAACTTTAATCATCAATTTTTGCAACAATCTACAACAACAAAAGCGCAAGAACAACATCATGCTACTGCATCACAACATGTAACGCGTCAACAACATAAAATGCGGTAACACATAAAGGAGAGAAATAGTAATCGAAAGATAAGAAGAAAAACAGAAAAAAACGCAAAAGAGAGAAAGAACAAAATACCTCTGGTTCTCTCATAATCTTCACAAATTTAGAGAATAGATGAACGGTGGAGGTGGTGATTGAACCGTGTTCTGAAAGTGATGATGGCGACGAATCATCGGAATAAGAACGGGGGAATCAGAGAAGAAGAAGAAGTGAGGTGTGTGCAACACGTTTGAGTTTGAAGAGGGAGAAGTTCTGTTTGAAAAGAGTTGAATGATCATAAGCATGAAACCCTAACACACTGGACAAAACGACATCGCTCTTCACTCTCTCCATATTTTCTTTATATTTTTTTAAATTGAAATAATTGAAGATAAAACTTGGTCTTGCTTTTTGGATTAGAATTGGTATGGGGATGTTGTGGTTTTGGACGAAGGAATACCTTGGGCCATCTTACACTATTACCTAAGAGGATTTCTTATTGCATCCTAGATAGGTGAAAAACACCCAATAAAAAATAAAAAATACTTCCCAAAAATATATTTACGGTGCGCATCCTATACACGAAGCATCCAAAACTATGTGTAACCTCACAGGAACCATAAATGCATATCCTATTTTAACGTGTATGGGGTGCGAACCGAAAATACATTTTCGATTTTTAGGGGTATTTCGGAATTTCACGCGGTGCCTAAGAAACACTTAGGGTGCATTAAGAAATTCTCATTCGCTAATGTACATCTCGTTGGCCCATTGCTAATTCGTTTTTGGTACAACCTGGAGCCATACACAAAATCTGCTATTGGACTCTTACAGATTGGGTTGCGCCTAGATTTACCTCACCCTGGATCCAGAGTGTTACACCCCCTTTATTTATCATTTTCTATTCTTTCTTCTAATTCTTTTGTTTGTTTTTTAATTGTTTTTCTTGTGTGATATTTTTTTCCATGATGTTGTTTAATTTGTTCACATAAAAATCACAAAAATATATTAGAATAGAATTTTAATTCTTTTATTTTTAATTTGATGATTGTGTGATATTGTCATGATCCCTTAAAAAATTCCATTAAACGATTAAACTTTGTTTGATTGTTTTGTGTTGAGTTAGACATTAGGTTTGAGACCTTGGAATGACAATTTTAGAATGGAATTTTCCCCTTGATCCTAACCTTAGGGCCACTTGCATGTCAATAATTAGGGCTTAAGTTCCCCTTAGATTTTGCTTCTTTCCTTTTGCATTGCATCCTATTCAAACAAAAACTTATTCTTGATCAAAAAACTCAAAACACTTAACAAATAAAGAGGCGAATCGCATGCAGTTGATTATTATGGAAAGGAGTGAGGCGGTGCATTCCTAACCTTACCCTTATTTCATTCTCGGACTATATTTCGATTCAAATCACAAACAGTTTTCGCAACTAAAGGCGTAGAAATAGCTAAGTGCCCCTGCATTGGGAGTCATTTACTACTATCCCTAATAAAACACTTTAACAAATACAAATTCTTTTGCCTTTTGGATTTTCTTTTTAAAACCTTTTCAAAAGGGCATGCTACTTGTGTTCTACCGCAATACAGGTAATGTGAGAGTCTCCACACAACAAGCAGAAATCACCTAATGCTAGAACGTAAATGTTAACATCGTCCACTAAAAAAACCAACAAACTGACATTTTTAAGAAGAACTACAAAGTTCTGATTTCTTCATTGCACTATGGGGATAAGTAGGCACTGGGTTGCAAGACCTGGGTGAACTCAATAATAAAAATATTTTCTTTTTTCCCAATAATTTATTCATGTATTTTCTTAGCAAGTAATCTTTAGATATACACACCCTTAGAAACAACAATCAAAGTGCATCCCGTTGAGTACAAAGGATGTGAGGGGTGGCAATACCTTTCCCTTGCATAACTGACTTTTGTACCCTTTCTCTTGGTCACAATACCATCTTATCCTTCCTCTTGGGGTTTTCTCGATATTTTCCCTTCCTTCAGGATAAATAAAGTTTGGTGGCGACTCTGTGTTTTTTATGGTGTCACACCATCGTGTGCGTGATAGAGCTGGAAAAGCTACATCACGTGCGCGATTCTAACTATGACGTGCGCGATTGGCCCTTTTTTTGGGTAAATTGTGACGCGTTTTGACTGTTTTTTAGGCTTTAAAAAGGGAGTTTTGGCATCTTTTCAAGGATTATGCAAATTTTGACTACAAGTGACGAAATATAGCATCCGAAATGAGATTTGGAGAGCATCAGAAGCCATTGGAGGCCAGATCTTTAACGAATTTCTTATGCAACCTTCATCTAATTATTTGGTATTTTAATTGTATCAGTATAAGTAGCTAAACACTCATAGGTTAGATTTTGGCTGATGAACTTATTTTGAATCTGTTAGGACATATGTGTAATTTGATATTACATTATTAATCTTAGTTATATTTCTATTTAATTGTCTATTTTTCTTAATGCATCTTATTTGAGATACTTTGTTAATATGATCATGACCGTATAGATGTTATTGACCCTTAGCCTATGCATATGACTTAGGGAAATTATTGTACTTACGCCGATTGAATAGGGATAGGAGGCCCATAGTAGTGGCATTTAAATTAACATACAATTACATTGCCTAATTTCACTTACGCTGGTTGAATAGGGATATGAGACCTCTAGTAGAAATTAGTGAGTTATACACCAAGGGATTGGGTATATTGGCCTTGTTGATTCGTCATGGGAGTATAATGACTTTACCATTTATATAATACATTAAACTTCAACAAGTAACAATACAAGGGATTCAAGTGAAACCTAATCCCTTTCTCATTATTAAAATTAGAATAAATTAAATTTTGTTTTTACAACACCCTCTAAAATCCTTCAATTATCATTTTTCATTCGCAAAATTTAAACCTTGATATATTTTTATATTACTTTGACACTATCGATACATTTTCCGATAAGTCATCAAGTTTTTGGCATTGTTGTTGGGGATTACAAATTTCAACAAAGCAATTTTTGTGCGAAATTTGTTATTTTAGTCTTTATGTATTTTTTTTAGTTTTTAAGATTAGATTTGTTTTGTTTTTGTTTATTTTTCTTTTTACTTTTATTTTTGTTTAATTTTTATTAACTAGTGTAGTGCTACTAAAGTATTCTTCTTTTTATTTTGTATGCAAAGTGAAGACAGACATACAATTTGAAATCTATGCTAACTTAGCAAAGTTCTAAGCTTATACAAAGGAACTTACAATAAAAACTCTAATTCTGAAAAATGCAAGAAATTATTCAGAGCCAGAACCTTACATCAAAACTTATCATTCATGGGGTAAGGATTCATCACCTCAACTTGAATAAACCTTGACTTAGTTAATCGAGATGACTCAACTCAATTTCGAGAAAATAAACAGGCACCAAGAAACCTTGCAAAGTGACACGGAGACGTCCTTGAAGAACTTAGAGATGCAACTTTATCAAATATCTAGCCAATTAGCATTAAAACTGAGATTATAATGAGGCTTTTTTGATGGAAATATGTTAGATAGTCCTACACATAAGGAAATTGAAAGAGAAGTCAAATAGGAATGGGAGGTAGTTGATGAAGGAGGAGTTGAAAAAGAGGAAGAAGAGGGAAAGTGCACACCACCCGATAAAGAAATAAAAGAAATAATAGAAGAAGTGGCGGTGAAAAAGATATGTGGGAAAAGAGCAAGAATGCAATATGAAGATTATATAGTTTTCGATGAAGCTCTAAATTCAATGATTCGTTTAGACATAGATATCCAACAACAAGATCTTCAACAAAAGAAAATTCCTACTCCTACCAAGAAGGTTGATGAAAGAGGAAGAAACATATGAAGTTTTGGATGAGATTTATGCCTTGTTCGACACTATCAAGCTTAAGAGAATATGGAAGAAAAACTTTCAATTCCTTCAAGCAATAGAATTCCTACCAAACAAAAGTAAGAATAATGATGATATGTTTTAAGTTTCATATATGCCTCCCTAATAAAAATTGAAAGGTCAAGCTTAAGACCTTAAAGAAGAACTTAATAGGAGGAAACACATCAGATAAGTTTTTATTTCATTTGCCATTTTAAGTTTCATTTTATTTCAATTAATCATTTTTATTTTGTAGTGTTGTACCCTAAAATTTGCACTCTCATTTCTCAATACATTTCCCACAAGATCTTTAATAGCTCAAGCTTGCACAAGGATTGACTAGGTCAAGACATCTCCTCAACACCGATGCCTCAAATTAGGGTTTGAGTTTTCACAAGGACAATTGGACTTTTAATGCCTCATATTAATTTGATGGATCATTATGGACTTTCAAGATTACTCATGTCAAGTTTTAAGTCTTGCAGTTCAAGTTTGCTCAATCAATTGATCAGATGACATAAAATCAATTGTATTGGGTAAAAAGTCAACTTTGGTCAACCTACAGTCAAAATTCAAGATTTTGGACCAATATCAACATTTTGAAGTCATATGTATAAATTGATCAAGTTTGGATCACAATTCTCGGGAAAATTGTTCAAGTCACCAAAAGGGCAAAATGGTCAAAATTAGGGTTTTGATTGTATTTGACTGATCAAGGATTGTTTGACCTAATACGTGATCTAATGGCTTAAAATACAATCTCAATGATTCAAATACAACATGTTGACCTAATTTCATCGCTCAAAAAATTTCTCAAGATCATTGGATTGAAAGATGAAATTTGGTCAACTGATGAAAAAGTCAACTTTACACTGAAAAGTCAAACTTTGACTTTTTGATCAAATTTGAGTTTCAAAGATCACAATTCATAAAGACATTCACAAATATGAAGCTTGATCATCAATAAATTAAGAAAGTCAAAAGTCAATGTGAAAAGTCAAACTTTCCAAGACTTAGAAATTTTTCTAAGTGTTTTTTATACATGATAATTTCATTACTTCATGTAAATCTTTCACCAAGATGTAAAATGATTCAAAGGAAACTTTCAACATGAAAGTTGTACATCTTGATGAATTCTACAACTTTTTATAGAGGGTTGATGTCCAAAAAAATGCTTATATTTGAAGATATAAGCCCATGAAGTCATGACATTTTCATCTAACACTTAGAGAAATTTTCAACAGATTTTGGTCAAGACTTTATCCCAACTTCCTGGCATTTTTTTCACATAGTTCCAATATGATTTTGTCAAAATGTCCAACATGAAAGTTGTAGAGGATGTTTCAAGCTTTCCAAAACATCTAAGAACATAAATTTATCATACTTGAGCTAGGATATTCAAGGGCCTGAAGTTGGGCATCCATTCTTGAATTGTAAGTCATTTTGTTGAAGAACATATAACAAAATCCTTATGACATGCTGCATAATATTACTTTGCGGAACTTTTGACTTTAAAATCTATCTATAATCAGATGTTTACACAATTTATTGAACCATTATCCAAGTGATTCAAGTATTGTCCACTGTATCATTACATTTATGGCACAAATGCACCATTGTCATTCACATAAAGTATGCTTTATACAAAGTCAGCTCTCCTTGAGCCTCTTAACTGTTTTTTCTGCACACACAATGTCAAAGCAAGAAACAACATGCCTAAAAACTCCTAGCCACTTCATATCCCTTTTGTACCATGCATTGAGACATCAAATTTCACATAATTTGGTTGTTTCATCTCAACCAAACCAGAATTTTGACAGCTTGTAAAACAAACTCTCTCATCCTCTCAAACCTCCTCTATAAATAGAGAGGACATTTGCAAACTAAAGGGCCATAAGTTTTTGTTATGTAGACAAGTTTCTCAAAACCCCTCATACTCTAAAAAAAACATAACTATCCACAAAACCTCCACTCTTGAGCTTAGAAACCAAAATATTCAAATCTCTCAAACCTTGCATTTCTGTCCAAACAAACCATCCACATACTTCATATACATCATATAGAAGTTGTTCAAACAAAAGAGAAACTTCTATAACATCACTATCACCATTCTCCAAACTCAAAAACATCCACTTGACTTCTCTAAGACAATACAACAACTCTAAATCAAAACAAAAATTTTAGCTTCAAGGTAAGTTTTCTTGACTTTGAACTCTTTATACAAGCATCATTAGTGGTTCATTTGTGAAGATAAAATGTATATATCATTTCCATGAAGCTAACCATATGTTTAATTTTCATTTTCATTAACCATGTGTTGAGAACTAACTCATATATGCAGCATAAAAATATTAGAAGTAAAAAACAACAGTATGAGTCGATACATATCTCTATGAGTCGACATATATTAAGTACAAAACAGGTTATGAGTCAATACAAAACATGAATGAGTCGACACATAACAGAAATGAGTCGATGCAAACCATTATGTGTTGACTCATACTGAGTTGGTTTTGACTTCCAGGAGCAAAAAGATGATATGTATCGATAAATAATTGCATGTGTCGATGCAAAACGGGTTATGAGCCGATGCAAACCTTTATGTATCGACTCATACTAAGTTGGTTTTGATTTCCAAGAGCAAGGAATGATATGTATCGATGCATAAGTGCATGTTTCGATACAAAACAGATATGAGCCAATGCATAAGTGAATGTTTCAATGCATAAAAAAATTTGTATCAATGCATAAGTGCATGTGTCAATACATAAAAGTTTTCTTAAAACAAATTTTTTTTTTACATTATCTTTATATTTCTTTATATTTTTATTATTATTCATTATTCAATATGGTTGTAATAGTGACTTAGGGTTTAATTACTTGTCATCTCCCCATTTGTAAATTTGTACCCCCATCCCCAAATGATGTAATGGCGTAGAATCTTTATATTCCGCAATTTATCACTTTCAAATACAAATGCTAGTAATTAGGGTTTGTATGGCAAGACTAAATTCAACCAATAGAAACCCCTAATTCAAGACAAACAAAGCATGAAAAACAAACACGTTGCACACTTGCACCTCTAGGGTTAACCTCACTTTTTGCCTTGATAAAAATAGTAATGTCCCTCGAACGTGAGATGCTTTAGAAAAGACCCTCGAATACAAGATCATAGTCCCTCGATGACCCTTTGATATTGCATTCGGTAAACAATCTTAGATCCTTATAAAAAATTGCTAAGGTATCCTACAATGTTGCCTTCTATGACTACGCGACGACCCACACCCGTCCCTTCACATCAAATGATAGGGCTTTTTACCAATCAATGGTAAGATAACAATATCTAAAGGAGGAGGAAATGAACAAAGACTTTTTGAGTAGGTAGAATGTTCATAGTTTCTTGCTCACAAACATTTCAAACCAAACATCTTTCAAATAGACCAACACTTTCCATGAAATATTTTTAAAAGTCAACACTTTGCACTACGCCAAAAAAGACCTAAGAAAGCGCTTTTTTCCCTTTAGCAGTGCTTAAAAGCGATGCCTATGGTGGCGCTGCCGTAGGTCTAGACAACGCTTTTTTTTTATGAAAAAGCGCTGCCATATGTATTCTTTAGCAGCGCTTTTCCCTGGAAAAGCGCTTTCTAAGGTAGGCCTCTAGCAGCGCTTTTTCCTGAAAAAATGCTTTCTATTGACCCCCTTTAGACAGCACTTCCAAAAGCGCTGTCTAATGTATTTTTTAAGGCATCTTTAGGCAGCACTTTTCTAGGAAAAGCGCTTTCTAAAGTAGGCATTTAGCAGCGCTTTTTCCTAAAAAGCGCTTTCATTTATTCACATATATTTAAGTATTTTTTATGTTAAAACGTTGCGTATTCTTTCTTTTTTAGAAGGCATATTTTTGGGAGTAATCCCATAAACCTGTACTTCAAGCCTTACATTTCAACGACCCTTTATTTCAATAAAGAAGCCGTTACATGCAAAAAATAGGCATTATATACCATTATAATACATTATATACCAAAATATAAACACCATTATAATTCAATTCACATGTTTGCTACTAAGTAAGAGGAGGATGCACTATAATAAGGACAAATTTATGACTATTTCGAACAATAAATTTATGACTATTACAAGAAAACCTTCTCTTATAAGAGGCAAAACAAACTCCAAGAATTTCGTATAAAGGTGATAGTACTCAAGTACAAGAAAACCTTCTATTCGAATCCGCTTATATATGATATGTGCCAAATTCGTTTCAGTCTGAAATCGCCAAAATCCGACGAGCGGATGGTCCTGGTCCTGCAAATAAGGTATGAACAGAACAACACAGTCAATTAAACTAACTTGGGTCCAACACAATTAAAATTTTTCATAACACTTTTCAACTTCCAATACCTTATATGATTCTTTTCTGAATAAAGTATTCACACAATTCCTCCTTGATTTCTTCCAATTGATTTTTCGTGTAATGAGCACACTTGCATTCATCAAAGTACTACATAACAAAACATAATATGCATGATTTAGTTAAAAGTAATAAATTATATGAAATATCCGTTAAATATTAAAATAAATTCTAAGTTATAAATCCATACCGTGATTGGAATCTCTATTCGATTCAAAAGAAGGATTTCTTTCATAAACCTCAAAACAAAGTATCCGCAATCTATATTGTTACGCTGTTGAGCACACTACATAGAAAAATAAATAAGAATGTATAGTTGTCTTGTTTTATCAAGTAGAATTACTATTATAAGCAAAATTATGAAAATTAATGTACCTCCACTTTGATCCATGTAATGTTGCTTGATCTAGACCGTGATACTCGAGCTTCTCTTTGAGAGCAGAATACTTGTATTGATCTAACAATGAAGAAAAAAATAAAAATGAAATGACAAATATAAAAATCCACTAAGGAAATATAAAAATGAAATGGTAAACACCCTTAACTTTTTCACTAACGTCTCTTTCTTTTCTTGGTAGGAATATGTTCTACTCGTCTCTTAACAACGCGGATGGTTGGATTGATCCAAATACCGTCATTATGATCATTTCTAATATATGATTCATTCACTATAATATTCTCATCTTCATCATTTCTAGTAAACGATTCAATCTCAACATCAATATCACCTTGATCTTCAATGTTTTCATCAATTACTTTGTTAGATAAAAGCACTATAGACCATTTCGTACTTGTCGGATCAGTGACATAAAACACTTGTTTAGCTTGAGAGGCTAGAATAAAAGGCTCATCTTTGTACCCCACCCTATTAAGATCCACTTGCAAAAATCATGACTTATCCATTCGTATGCCATTATTATTTTCAACCCACTTGCAACCAAATATAGGAATCTAAAACTTCTCATAATCAAACACCCAAATGCGCTCAATAACCCTAAAATATGATAGATTTGCAAATTTAGGGTTTAAGTCCTTCACACTTGATATGTGCATTTCTTTAGCTACCAAGGTGACACCACTATTTTGCATAGTACTTTTATCATCTTGTCCTTTGGTATAAAATGTGTATCCATTAATTGCGTATGCGCTATAAGAAAACACAACCAAACTTGGACCATATGCTAAACATCTCAACCTTTCGATTATTGAAGCGACATCTGAATGATACTTTGAATAAATATGTTCCTTAAACCATGGTACGAAACTTTGATTGTGCTCTCGTACTATCCAATTCTCATTTCTATTCGGATTTAAACCTCGGAGAACACCCTTGTGCATTTCAACATACGGCTCAACCTCAATCTCATTGTGCAGAACATACAAATGCACTTGATCCGGTTCGACCCTTGATATTGTCACAACTTTATTTCCAATTAACTTTTTACCTTCTTTTTTTTCAAAAATATGAGATTTTGGGAGTCCAATTGATTGAACATTTGACATATATTCAGTACAAAAATCAATCGCTTCTTCAACAATGTATCGTTCGGCAATACAACCCTCTGGTCGACTTCAGTTTTTCACATACCCTTTTAATATTTTCATATAATGTTCAGCAGGGTACATCCATCTCATATAAGCTGGTCTACACAATTGTGTCTCTTTCACAATATGAACAACTAGATGAACCATTATGTCAAAAAACGAGGGAGGAAAATACATTTCAAGATCACACAAATTAACAACTATTTCTTTTTGCAATGTTGGTAAGATCACATGATCTATAACCTTACTGGAAATTGACTTGAAGAAAAAACACAGTTTAGTTATTGCGCTTCTTACTTTTTCTTGGTAGAAAATGTTCCATTATAACATGACAATCATGTGTCTTTAAACTCTTTAACTTGAGGTCTTTCATAGACACAAGTCTTCTAATATCTGACGAGTAGCCTTCTGGAACTTTAACTTCACTCAGAAACTTACACAATATGTTTTTCTCCTTTCTAGATAGAGTATAAACAGTAGGTGGTAGATATGTTCGTCTTTCTTTCTTCACGGGTCCCAATTCAGTTCTTAGTCCCATGTTTACCATGTCCTCCCTTACTTTAAGGCCATCCTTAGACTTTCCTTGTATATTGATTAACGTACCAATAACATTGTCAAATACATTTTTTTCAATATGCATAACATCGAGAAAATGTCTTACATACAACGACTTCCAATATGGCAGTTCAAAAAAATTGACCTCTTCTTCCACCCACTCTTGACAAGTGTATATGCAAAAGGCTTGCCAAACTGAGTACTCATATCTTTCACCTTTTCAAAAATTTGATCACCTGTCAATATAGGTGGAGCTCTACGTTGTTCTGCCTTTCCATTGAATGTTTTTCTCCACCCACGGTAGTGATGATTAGAATTTAAGAATCTACGATGACCGAGAAAGACATTCTTCTGACAAAGGTCAAGTCACGTCGTATCGGTTTCATCTTCACAAACAGGACACACTTTTTGACCTTTAATGTTGTACCCTGATAGATTTCCGTATGCTGGAAAATCATTAATTATTCCAAAAACATCGCCCTCAAGTTGAAACTTTCTTTCCTATACCCATCATAAACCTCCACACCGTTCTCCCACAAAAACTTTAAATCTTCGATTAAGGGTGTCAAGTATACATCTATGTCATTTCCTGGTTGTTTAGGCCCAGAAATTAACATAGATAACATCATGTACTTACTCTTCATACATAGCCACAAAGGTAGGTTATAAATCATAATAATCACATGCCATGTACTATGTGAGATACTTTGAATACCGTGTGAGTTCATTCCATCAGTAGAAAATGCCAAGCGAAGATTTCTTGCTTCTTTTCCAAATTCAGGATACTCATTATAAATTTTCATCCATTGCGGTGAATCTACCGGATGTCGAAGATTTCCATCAATAATTCTTTCATCTGCATGCCAAGTCAGGTGTCTTGAATCGGTTTTACTATGATACATGCGTCTAAATCTCGGAATTATAGGAAAATACCATAACACTTTTGCTGGAGACAACTTTTTCTTATATCGAGAGACACCGCATTTAGGACACTCATTTAACGATGCATACTCGTTTCGAAACAAAACACAATCGTTTGGACAAACATGTATCTTATCATAGCTCATGCCAATAGAGCACAACATCTTTTTGGCCTCATATGTTCGATTGGGAAGAAGATTATCCTCTGGTAGCATATCTTTCATAAGGGCTAATAAATCTGTGAAACTTTTATCTGACCATCCATTGCCCGCCTTTAAGTTGTACAACTTTAATACCGCAGACAATCTTGTGAATTTTGTACAACCATTATACAACGGTTTCTCTGCATTGCTTACCAACCTCTAAAACATTTTGGGATAATCCTTAAGGTCTTCTTCACGTGCTTCTGTAATCTCTTCGACTCGATCATAATCGTATGTATCTGTGCCATTGTCGTTTGAAGCATAAGTCGTATTATCCCCCGATTCAACATTCCCGTTACTTTTCTCACCATGAAAATTACAACATGTATAACTTCTATCAATTCCATGCCTCTTTAAATGCGATGCCAACTGAACCGCGTCAACCCGACTCCCATAGCAGAAACTCAAGCAAGGACATGTCATTCGCCTGGGGTCTTTGGCATGCACCACATCAAACTTAACGAATTCTGATACCCTATTCTCGTACTATTTCGTCAATCAACTCGAAGACATCCATTTCTTATCCATGGTATTACTAATTAAGCTAAGAAAAAACAAAATATAAAAAATTTACCTGTAGGGAAACGATCCGAATTTCACACTTTGATCACAAGTAACCCCTATATATAGCAAATTCAATGAGTTAGTTCCCAATCATTGCAAGAAATGCTCATCCATCATAGAAGTTCATTCAAATGGTTTTACTAATTAAGCTAAACAAAAACGTTAATTATTCATACAACTATAGCAAAAGAACAACTAATTACCTATAGAGAAGTAATCATCTTCTGGACCCACACAATGTAAGATTCGTGTAAACGATCATACTTTCACTCTACACTTGTAAAACAATCATACTATCAATATCAATCCAACTTTTCACTTTTCAATGTCTCTTCAACAAGATTTTAATTTACTTATTCAAAACAACAACAAAATTTTAATTTATTCTTAAAACACTATGTTTATTAATGGTATAGTGATAATATCATATCTCTCATTAGTTCTTAGTAATGACTAAACTACTTTTTTGTACATCAAAAGTAATGAATATATTTGCTATGAAAGAGTATGTTACTTCATTTTAGTCCAAAGTAGTTTTTCCTTCTAAGAATAAGTTTCTTAAGAATTTCCCAATAATAATACGAATCACCATATCCTTAACAATTTCCCAATAATAATACATAATAACCAAATACAGGGAAGCACACACACGATCAATATTGATTTGTTGTAATAGCTTTTCCCAATAATAATACATAGTAACCTAACTTAGAAAAGCTCAACATTATATGAAGAATCAAGCTGACAAAAAGAGAAGAGAAGTGAATTTCCAAGAGGGAGAATAGGTCATCGTGAAACTCCAACCATACATGCAGTTGTAAGCAGTTAACAATTGCCACTTTGCAGAGAACAGGTCATATAAGAGAACAATGTTACAAAAGAAGGACGTACCTGATATACGGCGGTCTACGGCAAGAAACGATCGGAGAAGAATCGGTCGGAGAAGAAATGGTCGGAACGATTAGGATTCATCGGAGAAGAAATGGTCAAAGAAGAAGGGTTCTGAAATGAATGAATAGGGTTCTGAAAGTTTTATATTTTAATTTTATAATTTTACCTAAGACAGCGCTTTTTAAAAGTGCTTTCTATCACACAAGATCTAGCAGCGCTTTCACAAGAAAGTGCTTTCTTAAGTGGGGAAATTTTATAATTTAATATTATAATTTGACCTAAGCCAGCACTTTTAAAAAGCGCTTTCTATCATACAAGATCTAGCAGCACTTTCACAAGAAAGCACTTTCTTAAGTGGGCGAATTTAAGGCCTTTAGCAGCGCTTTTTAAAAGCGCTTTCTAAAGGCTGTCTGTAGCAGCGCTTTTTTTTAGCGAATTTTTAAAAGACTTACAATAGTGTTTTCTAAATAAAGCACTTTCTAAGGTAGGGCATTTAGCAGCCCTTTTAAAAAGTGATTTCTAAAGGCTGTTTGTAGCAGTGCTTTTTTTTAGCGAATTTTTTAAAAGACCTACAACAGCGTTTTCTCATTAAAGCGTTGTCTTTTTGGTGATGCCAAAAGTCAATTTTGGCATAGTGTTGTATACATTCTTATAGAGACGAGAATCATTACAAAGTTCGCATAAACGAAGGCACTTTTCAAAAATACTTTCAAAAACCATCACAAACACATTTCAAACAAAGCATTTCAAAATGAGCTAGCAACTAAGAGCCTGTAGATAAATACAGATGAAAAGGGTGCTAACACCTTCCCTTTTCATAACCTACCCCCCCGAACTCAAGAAAATTCTCAAAAGGTCTTTCATGTTCTTTTCACCCTTTATTTTATCGGATAAATGAAAAGTCGATGGCGACTCTTGCTATCCGCAACAATTGCGATAAAACGCAAAACACCCAAGTCCGTTCTCCCACCGTATTACATGTAGCATGTTTTGTTAAGCAGCAGAAGGATAAAGATGTGATAAAGGGATTGAAAGAAGAAAGAGAGATTAAAAACTCCCTCTAATCCTAATTTTTTTTCTTATCTCTTCATCCTATTAAAGGTCTATCTTGACGCCACCCTATTAAAGTAGGGGTCACAGAGTACTTTGTACTCATATACTCACCATCACACGCAATCCATTATTCTTGATCTTTGTCTTCTATATCTCTAGAGGATTATGATTTGTATGTTGGCATGTTGTAGAAGGATCAAAACTTTATATCTTTAGAACCTAAGTTTTTGAGTCTTCAGAGCTTAGTCATAGAACCCTTTCCTTTAGAGTCTTTAGCACTTGGTCTTTAGAAGAATATCTTCATATATTTAGAAATCGTTCAGTAGAACCTTGTATTCAGTTTCTTCAAAACATGGAACTGCAGAAGTAAAGCTTTAGAAGGCCTCTAAAGCTTCCTTGCAAAAGTCACGATCATAAGCTCTTTTATAACGTTCCTTAGAACCGTTGCATAAGAAGCATTCCAGAATCTTGACTTAACTTGTAACATACGAAAGGTATTCTTCTAGAGTTTTGAGTTCAGAGTTTGATGAAGTCACATACCTTCTTACCAGAGTCAAACGTATTTAGAAAAAGCTACACACTAGACAGAAACTATTAGAGTACACAATTATTCTATAAGATAACATGTAAAGTTATCATCAAAACATAAGGCCATATGCAAAAGTAATCTTGTTATTACATCTCTCTCTCTCTCTCTCATATTTTCATTCTATCTTCTCCAATTAACACAAATTCTCCATTGACTAACCACTAGTGTTTGTGTCTGTTCCAACATTTGGCATCAAGAGCCTTGGTTCTGATACATAATTTGTTGCAAAGATGACTAGCGTCTCCAACGATTGAGTCCCCACTAATATTTCAAACCTTGATTCAAAGAACTACGATAAATGGTGCAAACAAATGAAGGTGTTATTTGTCTCTAAAGATGTTCTTGGAGTGGTCAACAATGGAGTTACTCCACTTGGGGAAGAAGCTAAATATTCTTAGAAGGCTACAAACAAGGAAGACAAGAAGAAAGATTATAGGGAACTCTTATTGATTCACTCTTGTGTTGATGGTGAGAACTTTGAAAAAGTTGGGGATTGCGATTTGACAAAGCAAGCATGGGAGATCTTGAAGAAAGCTTATGAATGGGCTGATAAAGAAAAGGTAGTGAGGTTACAAACTCATAAGCGACAGTTCAAATTGGTTCAAATGGAAGAGAATGATACAATTAACTTCTTTTTAACACCCATTACACATTTGGTTAATCAAATGAAGTCTTTTGAAGAAAATGTTTTGGAGCAAAATGTTATATCAAAAATCTTGCATTCTTTGACACCAAGATTTGATAACATTGTAGTGGCGATCGAAGAGTCGAAGGATCTTCATACATTGAGAAAAAAAGGAGCTTCAAAGCTCTCTTAAGGCTCATGAATAAAGGATGGATGAAAGTGGAAAATACATGGCTAAAGCGAAGATTTCATTGCAAGCACGGTTAAACGAGAAGAGTAAAAGATCGGAAAAAAACGACCTTCAAAAGGAAAGGCAAATTTTTTAGAGTTTTTGTGGAGAATATTCACAAAATTCGAAGGGTTCGATTGGGAAAAGAGGCGAGAGTAGCTCCAAAGGTAGTGTTAAAGGCAAATACACCAAGAAGATTGACAAGAGTAATGTGAAGTGTTATAATTGTCATAGAGTTGGTCATTTCGCAAGAGATTATAATGTGAAATCAAGGAAAAATCAAAGCGATGAGGATAAGGTTGCTCGATAGGAGGTGGATGATGATAACACGCTTATGCTCATGAACATAGAGGAGAATTCTAGCAGTGATAAGAAACTAAACAACAACAGTAGCAACTTCAAGTTACTGGACAACAAATGCAACAGTTCAAGGAATGCTGTGGAAATACGCTCACAACAAAACGTAATGGTAACAGTTCAATATGGAGTCCAAGGCAGCGATGAGTGGTACTTGGATTATGGTTTTTCAACACATATGATAGTTAGAAAGGATTTTCTTATAAAACTCAATCAAGCCACGAAGAATAAGGTAAAATTTGTGGATGATACCACTTTAGCGATCGACAGGGTCAGTGATGTTTTGATCACGAAAAGGGATGGTGGTCACTCCTTGATAAAATATGTGATATACATTCCAGGAATCAAATGTAATCTCTTAAGAATTATCCAATTGCTCGAGAAGAATTACATGATTTGCATGGAAAACAAGATTTTGTGTGTTTTGGACCGAAATAGGGTTTTAAGATAGAGTTGAAAGTAATAGGGCATAAATGTCTTACTACAATGGAAAGTCGTGATGAGTGCTTGTGGAACTACCATCTTAGACATCTCAATTTTAGAGACCTCAAGGGGTTACAAAGGGATTGTATGGTAACCGGGTTGCCAAAAATAAATGTTCCAGTTGAGACATGTGAAGAGTGTGGGCAAGAAAAGCTGCACAAGACTAGTTTTAGCAGGGATGTAGGTCATAGGACCAAATATCACCTTAAGGTGGTGTACTCCAATGTTTGCGGGCCAATGCAAGTCGACTTGTATGGTGGCAATAGGTACTTTGTCACTTTTATTGATGATTTTAATAGGAAACTATTAACATACCTAATTAAGAGAATGAATGAGGTGTTTGATTTGTTTATAAAATTCAAGTACATGGTTGAGAGGCAGAGTGGTCACAAATATAAAATTCTCAAAACGGATGGTGGAGGTGAATATACCTCGAATGAGTTTGGAAAGTATTATGATGAAGAGGGGATAATGCGTGAAATTGTGCCACCCTATACACCATAACATAATGGTGTTGCCAGGAGAAAAAATCGTTCGATAATGAACATGGTTCGAAGAATGTTAAAGTGAAAAGTCTTGTTGAATGAGCTATGGGGTGAAGCCGTTTCAATAGCTGCCTATTTTTTGAATAGGTACCCTACAAAGAAGATTGATAAGGTTACTCAAAAAGAGGTATGGTCTATATTTAAACCAAACTTAAGTCATTTGAGAGTTTTCAGTTCAGTAGCATTTTGACACATTCCGTGTCAGCTTTGAAAGAAGTTGGATGACAAAGGTGAGATGATGTTGCTTGTGTGGATGCATTTCTTTTTTATATGTTTTTCATGATGTCAAAACTAGGAATTGATTTAGCTTTTATATACATTTAATGGTATCTCTAAGTTTTTATGTGCACCTTTGTATTATAAGTCATTAGAAACCTTAAGAAGCATATAAAATAAGTTTGGTTTGGTTATCCATTGGTCTCATAAAAGAAAAATAAGTTTTTGCACAAAATTCAAGTATAAGTGTCGACACATTCGTGCTTCATGTCGACACATTCGTGCTTCGTGTCGACACATGTGATGTTGTTTTAAGCAAAAAATTATCTGGAAACTTGTGTCGACTAATCCTCATGTTCGTGTTGACACATACCTTTAAAACTATTTTATGTGCCGACACGTTCGTGTTTTGTGTCGAATCATGTGTTGTTGTTTTTAAGCTTGAAAATATCTGGAAAGTTGTGTCAACTCATAACCTGTTATAGGCTGACACGTGTGCCTATTTTTGTCACGTATGTGTCGACACATCACTTGTATGTGTCGACACATCTTGTACCAAACTTCAAAAATCAGTTTCCTTTTGCGTTTCTAGGTCTTTCTTTTTGCCTAAAAGTCTCACGCCTATATATACTTTATACATGCATCATTTTAAACTTGGTGAAACTATAAACACTTACTTGATTTCTCATCATCTTCAACCTTGACCCTATGCATATACACAAAACAAAGTACATATAATCATTCTTTGTTTGGGTGCCATCTAGATTCGACTGATAATGTTTAATTTAGGTTCGTTGTAATCTAAGATTGGGTTGAGAATCAAGGGGGTTTCATCCAGAAAAACTGAGTGTTTGTCCTCCAAGATCATTGTGGATTTAGGGATTATTTCAATAAGAAAACCGAGTTAGGGTTTTCCTTCAAGATCATGGTGATTTGAAAGTTTTGGACAAGGCTACACAATTTGGATTCGATTGAGTTAAGACCTTGAAGAACGGGTGGTTATTGCAAGCCTAGTAGCATGAGACGGTGAATAAAATTGGTAGATCTTGGGTTACAATAATTCGAAATTCAGAATTGGCCGAGTGAACATTGAAGGCGTATTTCCTTCAACTTAGTAGCGTGAGACAGTGGATCCATTTGGTTTGTTAGGTGCAATAGTTGCAATTGATCGTGCGTGAAAGCTTTGGAGATAAAGTATGCAAAGGAGTAGCAAGATTCGATAAATCAATTGAAATATATTGTATTCTGGGTCTCAGTTTAGATCAAAAGAAGAGAAGGGGTTTAATCAACAACAAATGGTAAGGGTTTGTAAGGGTTGCTCTTGGAACACTTCTCTTGTAAATCATACTTTTGAAAAGTAAGAAAATATCCTAATTCCAAATTGGAATTAGGTGCAAATGTACTCACACACGAGGATGAAAGTGGGGGACTGTGTAAACAAATCCTTGTGTCGCCCTCTATTATCTCTTTACTCGTTTTGTTTTCATTACGTAATTCATTGAATAACATTGTTTAATCTATTGACTCGTAAGAATTTTTTGTATTTTTTTTAAAGTGGTGTGTTGATTAGCTTATAATCACTTTGATTATAAGTGGTTTTCATATCAACACTACACAAAGGAAAAATTCTGAAAAGTCGAACGCACACCAAGTGTTTAGAAAATTGCAATGCTCTATATTTTTTTATAAATTTAATAAGAAATAGAAAACCATTGTGTTTAATATTAAACCATTAATTTAGATATTATTACGTGATTAGTTTTATCATTATCTTAATTCCATACAACTTGTGCATATTTGAGTTTCTAATAACTAGGTTCGTTTGGACTACTATTTTGATCTAGGCTAAAAACCTTCAGCTCAACATTGTTTTTCAAATAAGTTTTTAAATACTTATGTTTTAAAGGTTATTTTTAAATTGGGAATATATTCACCCCCTCTTATTATAAAATGGCGTACGAACCTAAAGGGAATTACAAAACAACCCCGGCACTTTTGGGAGAAAACTATAGTTATCTAAAAGCTTGTATGCATATTCATTTTAATTCATATGACAAGAGTATGTGTGATGCTATTACTCAACCCAATGCTAATGAAGTTGTCACACCTAAGCCGTAAGCACTATGGAATAATGATGATAAGAAAAATACATTAAATCTTATTAATCGTTTGAATGCACTTGGTAATTTCATTTCCAATGAAATTTCTACTAACGAAGTTGTGAGATGTCTTACAAAGAATTGGTAATCAAAGGTCATCATGTGGCGGTAGAAATGTGAAAGACTAAGCCATTGGATTGACTAGACTTTATACAAATCAAAATAAAAATCGCCACCGCGCTTTATTGTTTCCAAAGGAATGGGAAAAGAGCGAATAACCCAAAAAGAGGGGGAAAGATTCAAGGTAAGGGGGTTGGTTATGCAAAGGGAAGGTATTAGCACCATAAACATCTACGGTACTCCGCAGGAACCTCTTTGAAAAATCTGTATATTTTGGCTATAAAAATGTGTTGTATATAAAATGGATGGTGGAGGTGAGAAAAGAAATATTTTTATGATTTTTGCACCCGCCGCGGTTGCGAACCTTTAGTGCCTACATACCACCTTTCGTGCAATAGGGGATCAGGGTACACATAGTTCATCTAGAAAAGACTTGTTTGTTGATTGTTTTTAAACAAGGAGACAAGTCGTCGTTGTTAGGAGAGAAATCTCGACTAACGCCCACAAGGTGTAAGAAAGATGGACCCTGCGTTAACAAGAGTGAGGGTTTGAGAACGCCTCTAGTACTCAAGTGGAAAAGTCGACACCTTTATAACCATAGGGATAGGAGAATGTTACTCGACTATCAATGAATCATGCCTCACCTTGAAAAAAAGTTTTGAATGGAAAAGGTGCTTGGGCGCACAAAAGAGTTTGAATGAGTTGAAGTGTTTTGTTATTTTGAAGAAAAAATGTCAAAGTATGATTAAGTGTATTGAAGTTTGTTTAAAGAAAAGAAATTTTTAAAAGAAAAGGCACTCGACAAAGTCGAGGTTTATTATGAAAGCGGTTCGAGTTTAAAAACAAGGAAGATTTTGAAAGAAGATGAGAAGGTTTTTTAAAATTAAAGAAGATGGGAGGAGATGAAGGGACTATCCTAAAGCATAAGGTAAAAGCTAAGGGAGAGAATCGTCTAACCAACATGAAGCCGATACTTGACATTATAAGCCAATGTAGAATTCCAATTCTTTGGATTGAAACCAAGCAAGCAAAGATACTAGACCTCTTGAGAGAATCAAACTTCAAGTGTATTTAGTCTTCGCAAAAATTGGGCAGAGTAATGGCTGTATACGGGTGAATTCCAGATTACAAACAAAGTATGTAATCACAATAACCTGCACACAAAACAAACAAACAACCCAATGTCTTGAGGTAAACCTCAAGAACTCCAGACAAAATATCAAATAAAGTCACAAAGTCTCCAAGATAGGCCAAGGTCTCTAATCCTAAGTCCAAGAAGTCCATCACTCCATAATGCAAAGGATAGTAACCATGTAGTCCAAGTATCATTAATGATTTCTATGGTTCATGTTGATTATTAGGTGCCTTTAAAAAGAAAGAAAAGCTCAAGTGAGCAAAATAAAAAATGACATAAAAGTAAATGCTCAAGTGAGCAAAGATGAAAATAGCATGAAATGTAAAATGCTAAAAGTAAATGGTACATAAAGCATAAAATAAAAGCGTAAAGTAAAGTTAATTGTTAGTAATTAGTGGTTAGTTGGATGACCATCTTAAAACTTGCATTTGGAACTCATTAGAGGATTGGTAGAACCAAAGCCTCCACACAACAAGTTGCATTTGCTTTTGTCAAGTATATCATCCATTTTGGAATTCTCACAAGGCAACATGTAATGATCAACGATGTTTAAGTGATCCGCGTTGACCAAAGGTGTTGTAGATCCATTAGAGGATTGGTAGAACCAAAGCCTACACACAATGAATCTCAAGGTTATTGGATCAAAGAGATCAAATTAACATACTTGGGCTTGCAATCATAAGTTTGGGCCATAAATGATCATTTATTTGAATCAGGACAAAATTTAGCGCTATGTTAACCAATCGTAAGTGGACTTATGTAGAAGTCACACCTATTTTGAGGCCGGTCAATAGCAATCTATGTACTTCATGTTTGGATAAATGATATAGAGATCACCATCCCTTAACATGTAGCACAATTAAAAAAGAAAGAGATAAGATGAAGAGGGAGGGAAATGATAAGCTAATTTGGATCACCATTTCAAAATTCTTTCATCTTTAAATTCAACCACTCCTCTAGATGGATTAAAGCACTAAACATATCATTAATACAAAGCACCAAAAATGAATTAAATAATTCACTCTTAGGTAGATTTGAATTGATGAACATTTATCCAACTTCATCTACATCACAAATTCCATTGAGTTTAAAGACAAATTGGACATATAAAATTGCAATCCAAACCAACAATCAAAAGGAGTGAGTAGAAAAAGCATTTTGGATCAAAGCTGCCCCAAAACAAGGAAAAAAAGTGCATTCTGTCCCTGTGTAAATCAATTGAACTATTGTGTAAAACGATTTACACAGTACAGTTTTCAAAAATCTGCGTGAAATTGCTTCTGTGCAATTGATTGCACTATAGTGAAAATCGATTGCACACAGTAACAGTAGAAAAAACAACATTTTAAAAGGGCAATTTCTTGTTCAAACTTTCCATCAAACACCTTATGATCATGGATCCACTTGAGCACGAAAATTCCATCAAATTATGAGAAAATAACACCATTGAAATCATAAAATAATGCTCAAAGAATCAATCCCAAAGATCACCAAGAGATCACATTGTGAAAGATGAATTATCCAACTTACCAAAGGTAGATCTAGAGAATTATCAAAACAACTTCAAGATTTTGCTTCAATTCAACCACAAGAATCAATTGACCAAGCTTGGATGTAGAGAATTGACGGAGAAAAAGTGTTTGGATGAAGGTTTAGCTCAAAGATTAGTAAGCTTCAATGCAAAGCTTACTAACTTTTTGAAAATGGAGCTTTGAGTGAATTTGGTAGATGGAGAGAATTGAGAGATTTTTTAGCAAAGTGGATTTGGATATCAAAAGCTTGAAATTGAATGAGATGAGGGCTCTATTTATAGAGTTTAGGATTGGGATTAGTGGTAATTTGGTAATTGATTCTTGGAGCCAAAATTTGAATTAATGATAATTCTTTCAAATATTAGAGCCAAAATTTGAATTAATGATAATTCTTCTTAAAAATGAAAGATTGGCACTAAAATTTGAATTAATGATACATCTTTAAAAAATGAAGGAAAATTGGAGCCAAAAATTTGACAAGTTTAAAAATGCTGATTTTTTTCAAATTTCACGCTGTGCAAATCGATTGCACAGTGTTATTTTTCAAAAATGGCGCAAAATTCACTTTGTGCAATCGATTGCACTCTAGGAGCAATCGATTGTACAGTGAAAAAAATGAAATTTTTTTAATTCTTTTTTCTTTGCAAATAGAGATTTTAGGGAAATAATACCGGAAAACTTTATTTGCCATATGCTTCGACTCGGTACCTACAAAACACAAATATGCAAAGACAAAGACAAATATTTTTTGCATTTTGAGTAGAAGTTAGTCAAAAACACAAGAGAAAACTTAAAGATAGAATGCAAATGTGGTCAATGGAGCTATTTATTAATGATTGTGACTGAATGACAAAATATGATATGAATGTGCGACTAAAAAAGTCAGGGGCAAAATTTAGGGTACAACAGCTGCCCCTATTTAATTATCTTTTAGCCAGATAGGCGGAAAGTAATTAAATACAAACAGACCTCAATTTTGTCCCTGATGCGATGAGATGATAGCATATGTCATGAATGAATGGACTCTTTTTGACATGTTTTTTTGAATGATGTATGAGATGAGACAAACTTTGTGGAAATATGGAAAGACTCAAAACTGGAAACTTACGGTAGTTCAGATGAAATGACATGGAAAAGACACGCTGGGGAGCAACAAGATACTTTTGGATATCTGTCAGGGTGACAAGGAATAACCAGCAATACTTGGAAAAAAGATAAAACTCGAGGAGGAAAGCAGAGACATCCAAGAATGGCATTGAATGAGGCGAGTAACTCTCTGGAAAAGGCAATCAGAAACATCTAGAAGAACAATAGATGTGGGATGAGACCAAATCTGAAGCTACATCAGAGTCGTCCATGAAAGACGCTGGACAGAAAAGACACACGACATCCAATACTGGCTTTGAATGAAGGGAAAAATCAACGTCTAATACTGGCTTTAGACGAGAGAAACAATCACAATATCCAATACTGGCTTTGAATGAGTGAAAGAGATCTTAAAATTCAATACTGGCTTTGAATGAAGGAAAAGCTCAACGTCTAATAATGGCTTTAGACGAGAGAAAATATCACAATATCCAATACTGGCTTTGAATGAGTGAAAGGCATCTTGACATTCAATACTGGCTTTGAATGAAAGAAAAGTTCAACGTATAATATTGGCTTTAGACGAGAGAAAAGATCACAACATCCAATACTGGCTTTGAATGAGTGAAAGGGATATTGACATTCAATACTGGCTTTGAATTAAGAAAAAGGTAACAACATCCAATACTGGCTTTGGATGAAAAAAGAGAAATAACTCAAACTGATGTTTGCTTTGGTAGGTGCCAAGTAAGTTGGACTTTGATCTTAAGGTGACATGTCAATTGCAATAAGACATTGGAAAATGAAAATGAGGATGAATCACTCTTGTTATGCATTACGTATGAATTTTGTTATGCATGATATGTGAATGATCTATGCAGGTAATGCCGACGTTTACGACAACGGAGTTTGACTCTTCTGTGGAGAATAGTTTGGAAGTTTGATTCCTCAACACGGAGAACTCTGCCAAATTTGTTTGGAAAGAAGAAAATCCTGAACCCAAATTTGTCACACTTGTAAACTGTATTGAACTGATGATCTTATGAGGAAGAACATGAAGAGCTACTTGGGGACTCGTCCCAGATTAGCTGACTGTTGAAGATAAACTGATCATGGCTTCAGTTGAAAGTTGATGGAAATAAGCTAATAACGGCTTCAGCTCCGAAATGACTATTTGAGATAAACCGATCATGGCTTCAACTTCTGAAATGTTTGTTGGGAATAAACTAATCATGGATTTAGTTCTGAAATGATTGTTGGAGATAGGCTTCAGTTCTTGAGATAATTATTGTAAATAAATGCCCCTGTATGAGTCTTGAAAATGATTTCCTGGCTGGCCGATTCTGAGAAAACTTGCATTGAGCAGTAAATCTTGAACTGATTCACAACAGGATCTGGAAGATACTTGCCCCTGATAGGGTCACTGAGCAAGTTTCTCAGTTGTTTGAAATTCCTTGATGAGGAAAGCTTGTTTGCAAGCAAATTTTTTTTATTCAAACATGGTATTTTTAATGCAAATTTCATGCAAAAGTTTTGAATCCAAAATCATTTTTGAAATGATGTTATTGGTGTATAGAAAATGCATCACTGGTTAAAACACAGTGGTTTATACTTTTAAAGTGAAAACAAAGGTATGAAACCAAAACAAATGATTCGCAAAAGATCATAGGAGTCAGTTTACGCAACCTTGTTGTAGTATGATTTCAAAAGAAACCTGGCTTCAATTAGGTCTTTTAAGGGTTGTAACGTGGTCTGGTTCACGGTTTAAGAAATCAAGGATAAAGGGTCAAAGTTTATTTATACCCAACCCAATCTTCGTAATGTTCTTCAGTCCTACGTTCAGTTAATTCAAAATATGCATTCAGGTTCCAAGAGATTTTGGAATTGCACTGATGGCAGCAATGACGATGGCTCAGAAACTAAAGGATTCTTGAGAATGACAGTCATTTATTCTTACATCTTTTTGTTGTTTTGAGGACTTTTGTCAACTCCGATGGAGAATTTTTTTTACGATTCGAAGACCTCTTCTGATTGGATTTATTATTCCCAACTTTTTCCTGAACTATTTCATTTGAGATTACAGTCAACAAGATGCCCCAGTTTTTGCCTGAACTGTTTCATTTGAGATTACAGTCAGCGGGATGCCCCCGTTTTTGCCTAAGTCTCCTTCATAGGTTTTGACTTAGCGGGATTTTTATTTTTCTTTTTCTTTTCATTTCATTTTTTTTGGAAAGATAATGACTGCCTTGCTCAATGATTAATGGGAACCATCTTCATCATTTTTTGTTTGAGAGCATCTTTGACACTTCTTGCTGTGTGCAATAGAATGCTTGATCGCGACCTTTGTTGAAAGGTGTCTTGCATGATTTCTCTTGTAATTGAATGCACAACCAAATTAACTGAGAAATACCCATCCCCGGGTTAAGATTGCAGGTTTTTCTGTATAGAAAGAAACTCCAACTTCTAGGCTCAAAGGGGTGAACGAGGGATTGACTTCCTTATTTCTCCAGTGTTTGGGAGTTGAAACAATGCATGTATATCCTCAGCAAAGTTTTATTCGAAAGCATACCAGCAACAATTATGGGTATTTTGTTTTCATCATCCTCCCTCAAATCTTTGCATAAACAAAATCTTGATAAAGGGAGTAAACAAAAGAAATATATTTGAAAGCAGTAAATGAAAAATGATTTGAATCAAAATATTGCAATGCTCATTTCATTAGAATTAACATGAAAGTACAAACAGAATTTGAAAGCAACAATTTTAACATAAACAAGGGACAAATGCAAACTGAAAGAAACACGGCCTAGTGACAAATCAGTAACAAGGATGAGTTGTCCTGTCTGAAACACTAGCTTTAGGAAGTGACTTGAGGGTACCCCGACTCAGTCTTCAGCCACTTTGTTTTGGCAAATGATTGTTGATGACATTAGGACCTGCCTCCTTGAAAGTGAGAAAATAGTTTTTCACCAATTCTTGCACTTTGTTTTTCAATGCATAACAACTCTCTAAATCATGACCGGAAGCTCCCTGATGAAATTCACAGTGAAGGTTAGATCTGAACCCGACTGGAGGAGGATTTCGAGGACTCAGAGGCCTAGTTGTAATCAAGCCCTTCTGCACCAATGCAGGATATAATTCAGTGTATGTCATAGGGATGGGATCAAACTGAGCCCTATTCTAATTCTGCACAATATTCTGTCGTTGAGGAACCTGAACTGGTTGAGCATTGACTGCAGGAGTAACAACCGCTACTTATGGTTGATCAGTGTATTGAGGCCTACAGCGAGGTCCTTTTCTCTCAGTCGAGACAAGATTGGCTTCTACCTCTTTCTTCTTCTTAAAGTTCCCAAGGTATTTCTTTGCACCATTAGAAGATTCAGCAGCTTTAGACATTTTACCATTCTTGATTCCTTCTTCTAATCTCTGGCCAATAGTCACCAGGTCTGTGAAGCTGGAGGACACACTACCAATCATCTTCTCCCAAAAGAAAGGGGACAAAGTATCCATGAACAAACCAGTTATCTCTTTCTCTGCCAGAGGTGGTTCAACTTGAGATGCCAATTCTCTCCATCGTTGAGCATATTCCTTGAAAGATTCTTTCTCATTCTGAGACATATTTTGTAGTTGGCGACGATCAGGTGTCATGTCGAGGTTGTATTTGTATCTTTTTATGAAAGCATCAACAAGATCTTGGAAGCATTGGATACGACCTTTCTCAAGTCCCATATACCATTTCAATGAAGCTCCACTCAGACTGTCTTGGAAACAATGGATAAGCAGCTTGTCATTCTTTGTGTAAGCAGACATCTTTCGAAAGTACATCACCAAATGACTTCTTGGACAAGTGTGCCCCTTATATTTCTCAAAATCGGGAGTCTTGAACTTTACAGGCATAACCAGATCAGAAACCAAGCACATATTGTTAGCATCAACACTGAAGAAATCATTTCCTTCCATAGCTCTGAGTCTCTTCTCCAAAGTTTGATATTGTTCTTTGAACTCTTCAAACTCACCAAAGTCTCCCTGACTCACACTTCGAGGACTGGCAGCATGGTACTCAAAGAGAGGATCCCCAAACGCAGCTTGTGCAGCAGGTTGACGAGAAACAGTATGAACGATTGGCTGAGGTTCAGTGAAAACTGGAGCTTGAAACACTGGTCGGGAAGACTGACCAACCATTGAAGTAATTGCAACAGGTGGAGAGTAATTATGAGGTAACCCAAACTCTGGCCATGCAGTAGATGTATGCTGGATAGGTTGAGTGTCAAAAGCAGCAGTTGGGATTTCAGATATTACAGTCCTTTGAGGTGGCTCTCCTCTGGAAATCAGGACTTGCATCATCTCAGTAAGTTTGGCCATGCTTGACTTTAACTCGTCGATTTCCATTCTGACTTCCATGTTGTGTTGTTCTTGGTTTTCCATTCTCAATCTGACAACAGCTCTAGTCCCGTAGTTATGTTGAGGAATCAGCTTGACGGTAGATGACTAACTAGAAGGAAGAAGCAACTGGGAATAAGATCCTGATCAACCTGGATGTATGTAGAATGATGCAGAGGATGCAAATGATATGCAATGTTATGCAATGCACTGCACAGTAACAAGATCACATGGTTCAGAGTCACGAGCCTGGAGTCAAAGGTACAACCCATAAGGTATGGACTAACTGTTATCACCTGCCGAACAAGGTTCTAAGAGGTTCCCAGAGTCTACATCCTTCCTTTGGATATTACCAATGTCCCGATTAACTCAGTAATTAGTAATATTCTCAAGAAAGACTCGTCCGTGTGTAGTATCACGTGACAACTATTTCCGGATTACTCCGTCATAGCTTCCGCACTACACCTAAAAGGCCAAGATGGGTTAGGTAATCTACGGTCCTCAGCTTCAGTAGGCTCCCAGGTCGAAAGCAATACGTCTTCCCGATTACTCGGTAAACGATACTACAGTCAAAGGGGCCTCCACTGAGTGGGGGATCTCATGCCTCCTTTTTTGGGATTACTCCCTCAAATTTAACATGACTATACCGCCCGTCCTATCTTAAGTTTTCCCTAGTCCGGGTATAGGACTTATAAGAAATCCCCAAGCACCCTGTAAACCAGGAAAATCCAGACAAACATATATACAAAATATAACATATAAACAACAATAGCACATATACATATATAAACAAAGATAGGCTTAACCCACTTAGGGATGGACCAGCAAGAGGTCCATGTTTCCCCAGTGAAGTCGCCATTTTTTCTGTAGCGGTAGAAATGTGCCAGAGTAAGCCATTGGATTGACTAGACTTTATACAAATCAAAATAAAAATCGCCACCGCGCTTTATTGTTTCCAAAGGAATGGGAAAAGAGCGAATAACCCAAAAAGAGGGGGAAAGATTCAAGGTAAGGGGGTTGGTTATGCAAAGGGAAGGTATTAGCACCCTAAACATCTACGGTACTCCGCAGGAACCTCTTTGAAAAATCTGTATATTTTGGCTATAAAAATGTGTTGTATATAAAATGGATGGTGGAGGTGAGAAAAGAAATATTTTTATGATTTTTGCACCCGCCGCGGTTGCGAACCTTTAGTGCCTACGTACCACCTTTGGTGCAATAGGGGATCAGGGTACACGTAGTTCATCTAGAAAAGACTTGTTTGTTGATTGTTTTTAAACAAGGAGACAAGTCGTCATTGTTAGGAGAGAAATCTCGACTAACGCCCACAAGGTGTAAGAAAGATGGACCATGCGTCAACAAGAGTGAGGGTTTGAGAACGCCTCTAGTACTCAAGTGGAAAAGTCGACACCTTTATAACCATAGGGATAGGAGAATGTTGCTCGACTATCAATGAATGATGCCTCACCTTGAAAAAAAGTTTTGAATGGAAAAGGTGCTTGGGCGCACAAAAGAGTTTGAATGAGTTGAAGTGTTTTGTTACTTTTGAAGAAAAAATGTCAAAGTATGATTAAGTGTATTGAAGTTTGTTTAAAGAAAAGAAATTTTTAAAAGAAAAGGCACTCGACAAAGTCGAGGTTTATTATGAAAGCGGTTCGAGTTTAAAAACAAGGAAGATTTTGAAAGAAGATGAGAAGGTTTTTTAAAATTAAAGAAGATGGGAGGAGATGAAGGGACTATCCTAAAGCATAAGGTAAAAGCTAAGGGAGAGAATCGTCTAACCAACATGAAGCCGATACTTGACATTATAAGCCAATGTAGAATTCCCATTCTTTGGATTGAAACCAAGCAAGCAAAGATACTAGACCTCTTGAGAGAATCAAACTTCAAGTGTATTTAGTCTTCGCAAAAGTTGGGCAGAGTAACGGCTGTATACGGGTGAATTCCAGATTACAAACAAAGTATGGAATCACAATAACCTGCACACAAAACAAACAAACAACCCAATGTCTTGAGGTAAAACTCAAGAACTCCAGACAAAATATCAAATAAAGTCACAAAGTCTCCAAGATAGGCCAAGGTCTCTAATCCTAAGTCCAAGAAGTCTATCACTCCATAATGCAAAGGATAGTAACCATGTAGTCCAAGTATCATTAATGATTTTTATGGTTCATGTTGATTATTAGGTGTCTTTAAAAAGAAAGAAAAGCTCAAGTGAGCAAAATAAAAAATGACATAAAAGTAAATTCTCAAGTGAGCAAAGATGAAAATAGCATGAAATGTAAAATGCGAAAAGTAAATGGTACATAAAGCATAAAAATAAAAGCGTAAAGTAAAGTTAATTGTTAGTAATTAGTGGTTAGTTGGATGACCATCTTGAAACTTGCATTTGGAACTCATTAGAGGATTGGTAGAACCAAAGCCTCCACACAACAAGTTGCATTTTCTTTTTGTCAAGTATATCATCCATTTTGGAATTCTCACAAGGCAACATGTAATGATCAACGATGTTTAAGTGATCCGCGTTGACCAAAGGTGTTGTAGATCCATTAGAGGATTGGTAGAACCAAAGCCTCCACATAATGAATCTCAAGGTTATTGGATCAAAGAGATCAAATTAACATACTTGGGCTTGCAATCATAAGTTTGGGCCACGAATGATCATTTATTCGAATCGGGACAAAATTTAGCGCTATGTTAAGCAATCGTAGGTGGACTTATGTAGAAGTCACACCTATTTTGAGGCCGGTCAATAGCAATCTATGTACTTCATGTTTGGATAAATGATATAGAGATCACCATCCTTTAACATGTAGCACAATTAAAAAAGAAAGGGATAAGATGAAGAGGGAGGGAAATGATAAGCTAATTTGGATCACCATTTCAAAATTCTTTCATCTTTAAATTCAACCACTCCTCTAGATGGATTAAAGCACTAAACATATCATTAATCCAAAGCACCAAAAATGAATTAAATAATTCACTCTTAGGTAGATTTGAATTGATGAAAATTTATCCAACTTCATCTACATCACAAAGTCCATTGAGTTTAAAGACAAATTGGACATTTAAAATTGCAATCCAAACCAACAATCAAAAGGAGTGAGTAGAAAAAGCATTTTGGATCAAAGCTGCCCCAAAACAAGGCAAAAAAGTGAATTCTGTCCCTGTGTAAATCAATTGAACTATTGTGTAAATCGATTTACACAGTACAGTTTTCAAAAATCTGCGTGAAATTGCTTTTGTGCAATCGATTGCACTATAGTGCAAATCGATTGCACACAGTAACAGTAGCAAAAACATCATTTTAAAAGGGCAATTTCTTGTTCAAACTTTCCATCAAACACCTTATGATCATGGATCCACTTGAGCACGAAAATTCCATCAAATTATGAGAAAATAAAACCATTGAAATCACAAAATAATGCTCAAAGAATCAATCTCAAAGATCACCAAGAGATCACATTGTGAAAGATGAATTATCCAACTTACCAAAGGTAGATATAGAGAATTATCAAAACAACTTCAAGAATTTGCTTCAATTCAACCACAAGAATCAATTGACCAAGCTTGGATGTAGAGAATTGATGGAGAAAAAGTGTTTGGATGAAGGTTTAGCTCAAAGATTAGTAAGCTACAATGGAAAGCTTACTAACTTTTTGAAAATGGAGCTTTGAGTGAATTTGGTAGATGGAGAGAATTGAGAGATTTTTTAGCAAGGTGGATTTGGCTATCAAAAGCTTGAAATTTGAATGAGATGATGGCTCTATTTATAGAGTTTAGGATTGGGATTAGTGGTAATTTGGTAATTGATTCTTGGAGCCAAAATTTGAATTAATGATAATTCTTTCAAATATTAGAGCCAAAATTTGAATTAATGATAATTCTTCTTAAAAATGAAAGATTGACACTAAAATTTGAATTAATGATACATCTTTAAAAAATGAAGGAAAATTGGAGCCAAAAATTTGACAAGTTTAAAAATGCTGATTTTTTTCAAATTTCACGTTGTGCAATCGATTGCACTACAGTACAAATCGATTGCACAATGTTTTTTTTTCAAAAATGGCGCAAAATTCACTTTATGCAATCGATTGCACTCTAGGAGCAATCGATTGTACAGTGAAAAAAATGAAATTTTTTTAATTCTTTTTTCTTTGCAAATAGAGATTTTAGGGAAATAATACCGGAAAACCTTATTTGCCATATGCTTCGACTCGGTACCTACAAAACACAAATATGCAAAGACAAAGACAAATATTTTTTGTATTTTGAGTAGAAGTTAGTCAACAACACAAGAGAAAACTTAAAGATAGGATGCAAATGTGATGAATGGAGCTATTTATTAATGATTGTGACTGAATGACAAAATATGGTATGAAAGTGCGACTAAAAAAGTCAGGGGAAAATTTAGGGTACAACAGATGCCCCATATTTAATTATCTTGTAGCCAGATAGGCGGAAAGTAATTAAATACAAGCAGACCTGAATTTTGTCCCTGATGCGATGAGATGATAGCATATGTCATGAATGAATGGACTCTTTTTGACATGTTTTTTGAATGATGTATGAGATGAGTCAGACTCTGGAAATATGGAAAGACTCGAAACTGGAAACTTATGGTAGTTCAGATGAAATGACATGGAAAAGACACGTCGGGGAGCAACAAGATACTTCTGGATATCTGTAGGGTGAGAAGGAATAACCAGCATTACTTGGAAAAAGGATAAAACTCGAGGAGGAAAGCAGCGACATCCAAGAATGGCATTGAATGAGGCGAGCAACTCTCTGGAAAAGGCAATCAGAAACATCTAGAAGAACAATAGATGTGGGATGAGACTAAATCTGAAGCTACATTAGAGTTGTCCATGAAAGGCGCTGGACAGAAAAGAAACACGACATCCAATACTGGCTTTGAATGAAGGGAAAAATCAACGTCTAATACTGGCTTTAGACGAGAGATACAATCACAATATCCAATACTGGCTTTGAATGAGTGCAGGAGATCTTGACATTCAATATTTGCTTTGAACGAAGGAAAATCTCAATGTCTAATAATGGCTTTAGACGAGAGAAAGGATCACAACATCCAATACTGGCTTTGAATGACTGAAAGGGATCTTGACATTCAATACTGGCTTTAAATGAAAGAAAAGATCAACGTATAATACTGGCTTTAGACGAGAGAAAAGATCACAACATCCAATACTGGCTTTGAATGAGTGAAAGGGATATTGACATTCAATACTGGCTTTGAATGAAGAAAAAGGTAACAACATCCAATCCTGGCTTTGGATGAAAAAAGAGAAACAACTCAAACTGATGTTTGCTTTGGTAGGTGCCAAGTAAGTTGGACTTTGATCTCAAGGTGACATGTCAACTGCAATAAGACCTTGGAAAATGAAAATGAGGATGAAACACTCTTGTTATGCATTATGTATGAATTTTGTTATGCATGATATGTGAATGATCTATGCAGGTAATGCCAATGTTTACGACAATGGAGTTTGACTCTTCTATGGAGAATAGTTTGAAAGTTTGATTCCTCAACACGGAGAAATCTGCCAAATTTGATTGGAAAGAAAAAAATCCTGAACCCAAATTTGTCACACTTGTAAACTGTATTGAACTGATGATCTTCTGAGGAAGGACATGAAGAGCTACTTGGGGACTCGTCCCAGATTAGCTGACTGTTGAAGATAAACTGATCATGTCTTCAGTTGAAAGTTGCTGGAAATAAACTGATCACGGCTTCTGCTCCGAAATGACTATTGGAGATAAACTGATCATGGCTTCAGCTTCTAAAATGTTTGTTGGGAATAAACTGATCATGGCTTTAGTTCTGAAATGATTGTTGGAGATGAACTGATCATGGCTTCAGTTCTTGAGATAATTGTTGTAAATAAATTCCCTTGTATGAGTCTTGAAAATGATTTCCTGGTTGGCCAATTCTTAGAAAACTTGCATTGAGCAGTAAATCTTGAACTGATTCACAACAAGATCTGGAAGATACTTGCCCCTGATAGGGTCACTGACAAAGTTTCTCAGTTGTTTGAAATTCCTTGATGAGGAAAGCTTGTTTGCAAGCAAAAATTGTTTATTCAAACATGGTATTTTTAATGCAAAGTTCAAGCAAAAGTTTTGAATCCAAAATCATATTTGAAATGATGTTATTGGTGTAGAGAAAATGCATCACTGGTTAAAACACAATGGTTTATACTTTTAAAGTGAAAACAAAGGTATGAAACCAAAACAAATGATTCACAAAAGATCATAGGAGTCAGTTTACGCAACCTTTTTGTAGTATGCTTTCAAAAGAAATCTGGCTTCAATTAGGTCTTTTAAGGGTTGTAACGTGGTCTGGTTCACGGTTTAAGAAATCAAGGATAAAGGCTCAAAGTTTATTTGTACCCAACCCAATCTTCGTGATGTTCTTCAGTCCTACGTTCAGTTAATTAAAAATATGCATTCAGGTTCCAAGAGATTTTGGAATTGCATTGATGGAAGCAATGACGATGGCTCAGAAACTAAAGGATTCTTGAGAATGACAGTCATTTCTTCTTGCATCTTTTTGTTGTTTTGAGGACTTTTGTCAACTCCGATGGAGAATTTTTTTTTAGGATTCGAAGACCTCTTCTGATTGGATTTATTATTCCCAACCTTTGCCTGAACTATTTCATTTGAGATTACAGTCAGCAGGATGCCCCAGTTTTTGCCTGAACTTTTTCATTTGAGATTACAGTCAGCGGGATGCCCTAGTTTTTGCCTAAGTCTCCTTCATAGGTTTTGACTTAGCGGGATTTTTATTTTTATTTTTCTTTTCATTTCATTTTTTTTGGAAAGATAATGACTGCCTTGCTCAATGATTACTGGGAACCATCTTCATCATTTTTTGTTTGAGAGCATCTTTGACACTTCTTGCTGTGTACAAAGGAAAGCTTGATCGCGACCTTTATTGAAAGGTGTCTTGCATGATTTCTCTTGTAATTGAATGCATAACCAAATTAACTGAGAACTACCCATCCCCAGGTTAAGATTGCGGGTTTTTCTGTATAGAAAGAAACTCCAACTTCTAGGCTCAAAGGGGTGAACGAGGGATTAACTTCCTTATTTCTCCAGTGTTTGGGAGTTGAAACAATGCCTGTATATCCTCAGCAAAGTTTTATTCGAAAGCATACCAGCAATAATTATGGGTATTTCATTTTCATCATCCTCCCTCAAATCTTTGCATAAACAAAATCTTGATAAAGGGAGTAAACAAGAGAAATATATTTGAAAGTAGTAAATGAAAAATGATTTGAATCAAAATATTGCAATGCTCATTTCATTAGAATTAACATGAAAGTACAAACAGAATTTGAAAGCAACAATTTTAACATAAACAAGGGACAAATGCAAACAGAAAGAAACATGGCCTAGTGACTAATCAGTAACAAGGATGAGTTGTCCTGTCTGAAACACTAGCTTTAGGAAGTGACTTGAGGGTACCCCGACTCAGTCTTCAGCCACTTTGTTTTGGCAAAGGATTGTTGATGACATTAGGACCTGCCTCCTTGAAAGTGAGAAAATAGTTTTTCACCAATTCTTGCACTTTGTTTTTCAATGCATAACAACTCTCTAAATCATGACCGGAAGCTCCCTGAAGAAATTCACAGTGAAGGTCATATCTGAACCCGACTGGAGGAGGATTTCGAGGAATCAAAGGCCTAGCTATAATCAAGCCCTTCTGCACCAATGCAGGATACAATTCAGTGTATGTCATAGGGATGGGATCAAACTGAGCCCTATTCCGATTCTGATTCTGCACAATATTCTGTCGTTGAGGAACCTGAACTGGTTGAGCATTGACTGCAGGAGTAACAACCGCTACTTGTGGTTGATCAGTGTATTGAGGCCTACGGAGAGATCCTTTTCTCTCAGTCGAGACAACATTGGCTTCTACCTCTTTCTTCTTCTGAAAGTTCCCAAGGTATTTCTTTGCACCATTAGAATATTCAGCAGCTTTAGACACTTTACCATTCTTGATTCCTTCTTCTAATCTCTGGCCAATAGTCACAAGGTCTATGAAGCTGGAGGACACACTACCAATCATATTCTCCCAAAAGAAAGGGGACAAAGTATCCATGAACAAACAAGTTATCTCTTTCTCTGCCAGAGGTGGTTCAACTTGAGATGCCAATTCTCTCCATCGTTGAGCATATTCCTTGAAAGATTCTTTCTCATTCTGAGACATATTTTGTAGTTGGCGACGATCAGGTGTCATGTCGAGGTTGTATTTGTATTGCTTTATGAAAGCATCAACAAGATCTTGGAAGCATTGGAAACGACATTTCTCATGTGCCATATACCATTTCAATGAAGCTCCACTCAGACTGTCTTGGAAACAATGGATAAGCAGCTTGTCATTCTTTGTGTAAGCAGACATATTTCGAAAGTACACCACCAAATGACTTCTTGGACAAGTGTGCCCCTTATATTTCTCAAACTCGGGAGTCTTGAACTTTGCAGGCATAACCAGATCAGAAACCAAGCACATATTGTTAGCATCAACACTGAAGAACTCATTTCCTTCCATAGCTCTGAGTCTCTTCTCCAAAGTTTGATATTGTTCTTTGAACTCTTCAAACAACCCAAAGTCTCCATGACTCACACTTCGAGGACTGGCAACATGGTACTCAAAGAGAGGATCCCCAAAAGCAGCTTGTGCAGCAGTTTGACGAGAAGCAGTATGAACGATTGGCTGAGGTTCAGTGAAAACTGGAGCTTGAAAGACTGGTCGGGAAGACTGACCAACCATTGAAGTATTTACAACAGGTGGAGAGTAATTCTGAGGTAACCCAAACTCTGGCCATGCAGTAGATGTATGCTGGATAGGTTGAGTGTCAACAGCAGCTGTTGGGATTTCAGATATCACAGTCCTTAGAGGTGGCTCTCCTCTGGAAATCAGGACTTGCATCATCTCAGTAAGTTTGGCCATGCCTGACTTTAACTCATCGATTTCCATTCTGACTTCCATGTTGTGTTGTTCTTGGTTTTCAATTTTCAATCTGACAGCAGCTCTAGTCCCGTAGTTATGTTGAGGAATCAGCTTGACGGTAGATGACTAACTGGAAGGAAGAAGCAACTGGGAATAAGATCTTGATCAACCTGGATGTATGCAGAATGATGCAGAGGATGCAAATGATATGCAATGTTATGAAATGCACTGCACAGTAACAAGATCACACGGTTCAGAGTCACGAGCCTAGAGTCAAAGGTACTACCCATAAGGTATGGACTAATTGTAATCACCTGCCGAACAAGGTTCTAAGAGGTTCCCAGAGTCTACATCCTTCCTTTGGATATTACCAATGTCCCGATTAACTCAGTAATTAGTAATATTCTCAAGAAAGACTCGTCTGACCGTAGTATCGCGTGACAACTACTTCTGGATTACTCAGTCATTGCTTCCGCACTACACCTAAAAGGCCAAGATGGGTTAGGTAATCTACGGTCCTCAGCTTCAGTAGGCTCCCAGGTCGAAAGCAGTACGTCTTCCCGATTACTCGGTAAACAATACTACAGTCAAAGGGGCCTCCACTGAGTGGGGGATCTCATGCCTCCTTTTTTGGGATTACTCCCTCAAAGTTAACATGACTATACCGCCCGTCCTATCTTAAGTTTACCCTAGTCCGGGTATAGGACTTATAAGAAATCCCCAAGCACCCTGTAAACCAGGAGAATCCAGACAAACATATATACAAAATATAACACATAAACAACAATAGCACATATACATATATAAACAAAGATAGGTTTAACCCACTAAGGGATGGACCAGCAAGAGGTTAATCTTTCCCCAGTGAAGTCGCCATTTTTTCTGTAGCGGTAGAAATATGCAAGACTAAGCCATTGGATTGACTAGACTTTATACAAATCAAAATCAAAATCTCCACCGCGCTTTATTGTTTCCAAAGGAATGGGAAAAGAGCGAATAACCCATAAAGAGGGGGAAAGATTCAAGGTAAGGGGGTCGGTTATGCAAAGGGAAGGTATTAGCACCCTAAACATCTACGGTTTTCCGCAGGAACCTCTTTGAAAAATCTGTATATTTTGGCTATAAAAATGTGTTGTATATAAAATAGATGGTATAGGTGAGAAAAGAAATATTTTTATGATTTTTGCACCCGTCGCGGTTGCGAACCTTTAGTGCCTACATACCACCTTTCGTGCAATAGGGGATCAGGGTACACGTAGTTCATCTAGAAAAGACTTGTTTGTTGATTGTTTTTAAACAAGGAGACAAGTCGTCATTGTTAGGAGAGAAATCTCGACTAACTCCCACAAGGTGTAAGAAAGATGGACCCTGCGTCAACAAGAGTGAGGGTTTGAGAACACCTCTAGTACTCAAGTGGAAAAGTCGACACCTTTATAACCATAGGGATAGGAGAATGTTCTCGACTATCAATGAATCATGCCTCACCTTGAAAAAAAATTTTGAATGGAAAAGGTCCTTGGTCGCACAAAAGAGTTTGAATGAGTTGAAGTGTTTTGTTAATTTTGAAAGAAATGTCAAAGTATGATTAAATGAATTGAAGTTTGTTTAAAGAAAATAAATTTTTAAAAGAAAAGGAACTCGACAAAGTCGAGGTTTATCATCAAAGCGGTTCGAGTTTAAAAACAAAGTAGATTTTGAAAGAAGATGAGAAGGTTTTTAAAATTAAAGAAGATGGGAGGAGATGAAGGGACTATCCTAAAGCATAAGGTAAAAGCTAAGAGAGAGAAACGTATAACCAACATGAAGCCGATACTTGACATTATAAGCCAATGTAGAATTCCCATTCTTTGGATTGAAACCAAACAAGCAAAGATACTAGACCTCTTGAGAGAACCAAACTTCAAGTGTTTTAAGTCTTCGCAAAAATTAGGCAGAGTAACGACTGTATACGGGTGAATTCCAGATTACAAACAAAGATCGTAATCTCAATAACCTGCACACAAAACAAACAAACAACCCTATGTCTTGAGGTAAACCTCAAGAACTCCAGACAAAATATCAAATAAAGTCACAAAGTCTCTAAGATAGGCCAAGGTCTCTAATCCTAAGTCCAAGAAGTCCATCACTCCATAATGCAAAGGATAGTAACCATGCAGTCCAAGTATCATTAATGATTTTTATGGTTCATGTTGATTATCAGGTGTCTTTAAAAAGAAAGAAAAGCTCAAGTGAGCAAAATAAAAATGACATAAAAGTAAATGCTCAAGTGAGCAAAGATGAAAATATCATGAAATGTAAAATGCTAAAAGTAAATGGTACATAAAGCATAAAAATAAAAGCGTAAAGTAAAGTTAATTGTTAGTAATTAGTGGTTAGTTGGATGACCATCTTGAAACTTGCATTTGGAACTCATTAGAGGATTGGTAGAACCAAAGCCTCCACACAACAAGTTGCATTTGCTTTTTGTCAAGTATATCATCCATTTTGGAATTCTCACAAGGCAATATGTAATGATCAACGATGTTTAAGTGATCCGCGTTGACCAAAGGTGTTGTAGATCCATTAGAGGATTGGTAGAACCAAAGCCTCCACACAATGAATCTCAAGGTTATTGGACCAAAGAGATCAAATTAACATACTTGGGTTTGCAATCATAAGTTTGGGCCACAAATGATCATTTATTCGAGTCGGGACAAAATTTAGCGCTATGTTAAGCAATCGTAAGTGGACTTATGTAGAAGTCACACCTATTTTGAGGCCGGTCAATAGCAATCTATGTACTTCATGTTTGGATAAATGATATAGAGATCACCATCCCTTAACATGTAGCACAATTAAAAAAGAAAGGGATAAGATGAAGAGGGAGGGGAATGATAAGCTAATTTGGATCACCATTTCAAAATTCTTTCATCTTTAAATTCAACCACTCCTCTAGATGGATTAAAGCACTAAACATATCATTAATCCAAAGCACCAAAAATGAATTAAATAATTCACTCTTAGGTAGATTTGAATTGATGAACATTTATCCAACTTCATCTACATCACAAAGTCCATTGAGTTTAAAGACAAATTGGACATTTAAAATTGCAATCCAAACCAACAATCAAAGTAACCCTACTATCCAGCTTCCTTCTCATAGCCCTACTATCCAGGATATTATTTCGAAGTAACCCTACTATCCAGGTTCCTTCTCATAGCCCTACTATCCAGGCTTTCATTTCGAAGTAACCCTACTATCCAGGTTCCTTCTTATAGCCCTACTATCCAGGCTTTTATTTCGAAGTAACCCTACTATCCAGGTTCCTTCTCATAGCCCTATTATCCAAGATTTCATTTCGAAGTAACCCTAGTATCCAGGTTCCTTCTCACAGCCTTACTATCCATACTTTCATCTCGAAGTAAACCTACTATCCAGGTTCCTTCTCTTTTATCTTCGGACAACAGTTTACAACACTGCAAAACCTGGACCCGACCAGATATGGTCGATTTCACATTTCCCCAGTAAGTCGCTGTGAAGCCTGGAATACGACCAGACATCAGTCAAGCTTATCATCCTCAACCAGTGACTTTGAAGCCTAGATCCTGACTAGATAAGCAGTTCACTTTCGTCTCCTCAATCAAGAGATGACTCCCCAATAGAATAACTGACAACTGAAGCTCCTATACTATATTCCACAAGACAGAGACCAACATTCCTCAGCAAATTCCTCCCTAACAACAGGAACAGGAATTCCCACGAAGGAATATCTCATGAAATCATCATTGTTCTAGATGGCATCTTTAAGTCCATCTATGACGACTCTCCGTCACATTCTCAGGATGGCGTCTTTAAGCCCATCTCCAGTCATCTTCTCCAAATGGCATCTATGAGCCCATTCCCGACATTATCTACATAGTTAAGCATCATTATATACGAGTGCATATTTTTGGGCACTCTAGTGTTCAATCATCTTCCACCTTCAGATCCCGAAAGGCAGACAAGCCAATCTAAATCTCCAGGTTTAAGAAGATTGAACAGGGGCAGCTGTTGTACCCCAAAATTTACCCTCTTTTCATACACACATATTATTGGTTTTATGGTTATGGAATAAAGGTATATTTATCAAGATTTGTCTAGTTACAAGTGACGTTTATTTCACCAATTTATGTTCTCATAGTATTTTTCGTGCTGAAGATCGGTTCGCCGTTTTGCAACGATACGGGGTTCAAAGATTCACAAGTCCAACCCGGCGCGTCATATTCAAGTGTTCTTTCGCCAAGATATCTCTGATAACGTATTCTCAAATTCAGGTTCGGCTCAAGAGTCAATTATTTAAAGAAGGTCTCTGAATGTGTGAGTTTTCTCGAAGAAATATGGTGAAAAAGTATGCTAAAAGTGCAGTTTTTACGCACTAAAAAGTTCATAACTTGAAGATCGTGGCTTTTTTTGAACCCGTTCTAGTGGCCAAAATTTCATATTAACGTCATCTACATTTTCATCTCTCACGGCTGGAAGCCAATTTCGATTAGAAGGTCTTCAAAAATGCGGATTTATCAAGTATTTTCGTACAAAAAATTTGTGACAGAAGTTTATTTGCGTCATGTTCAGAAAATTATAACTTGGTCGATTTTCATTGTATCGAGCTGGTTCCAGCGCCAAAATTTCAAAAATTGAGTTAGATAAGTTTTCACAGAAGGTATCGAGTTCGAAAGGTATGCAAAAGGCCTTCGTTTTTTTTCCAGAGTGCACGTGACGCGCCGAAAATCCTGAATGCTGAATATTATTTCATCTGGGTTGAAACTTCGAAAATTCATAACTCGGTCAATTTTTATTGGATCGGGCCCATATTTTTACAAAAGGTCACTGACTCAGAGATTTACAACTTTGTTTCCAAGGTCGAGACCGGGTTCTGCTCCGATCAATACCAATTTTTATTGAAGAACATGTCAGAGTTGACATTGGAGCCCAAAATAAGTATGTCTGAGGCGAAACTTCAAAAATTCATAACTAATTCACAGTTTATCCGATTGAGCCCATTTTTGGACAGGAGTTAATTCTAGATGTTGGCTACATTTTGTTTTCACATTTCAACTTCAAAAATTGCACTTAAGCCTCTGCAATTTAGTCTGGAATGTGACGGACTCAAGTGAATTAAAATCTGCACTATTGTTTGTGGTTATTGGAGGCCCAATTCCACATTCAAAGCCCATATCTTTTCTCTAATTTCCATTATATAATCTCATTCTTTTCACACAAACGACACGAAAAAAAACCTTTGCCACACCCTGCCAAAATATCAAATTCTTTCAAGAACCCTAAAAATCTTGAAATCCTTGTTACAAACCCCATCTCACTACAAACAAGCCATCCTTGTCACAAACCCCCATCTCACTACTTCTCTAGTAAGGGTAAGGCTGGTTTGATCTCCATGGTCCAAAGGGTGTAGAAACATTCATACATGCCATATCGGTTTTAACATTACAAAATTTCATATATTTATTTTCATGGTATTTCATGATATACTAATTTGTTTAATGTGTTCATGAGATTCAACACTACATGTTTGGACCATCTAATGGTCCCATGCAGGTTTATTACAAAACACTAAAACAGAACAACAATCAATGCATGACTTATGGCAAGGGTGGCATCCTGAGAAGGTTAAGGGCATGGATTCAACACCCACCCCTATTGGTTTTGGTTTTCTTCCTTTTTATTTATCTTTTTACCTATTTTTATTCTTTCTGTTTAAAACTTTTTTCATAAAACTTAACATTTTTCACAAACCTTTGATTTTTCATAATAAACTCGAATACTTAATTTTAGGTTTTTTTTAAAAAAATTTAATTTTAGGTTTTTAAATTAATTTTTGGTTCAACACCCACCCCTGACATTTACATTATTTGTATTTCTTAACCCTATTTTTCATTGATGTTTCTTCCCCTATCTATTTTTTGGCAAACTTAATTCTTTCTTGTTAATCATTACATAGAAACTTTTTTTTAAAACCTTTTTTTAATTAAAATTAATTAGGTTTTAGGTTTTTTTAATTAACCTTTTCTTCAAAATTAACCTTATTTTAATTAAAATTAATTAGGTTTTTAGGTTTTTTTTAATTAACTTTTTTCAAAATTAACCTTTTTTTTAATTCAAACTAATTAGGATTTAAGTGTTTTAATTAACTTTTTTCAAAATTAACATTTTTTTATTAATTAAAATTAATTAGGTTTTTCAGGTTTATTTAATTAATTATCATAAATTATTTTTCATAAAAAAAAATCACCAAAACATTTTCTTTTCTATTTTCATCTTATTTTTATTTTCCTAGATAAAGTGTATATGGCGCGTTCAACTGTAATAGCGTAGCTTTATTTTTCTCGCTTTTTTTTTATCATTATCATATAATTGCTTTCGGGATGTAATAGTTTTAGGATTTCTTTTCCGCACTCTTCATTATGTTGTAACTGCCCCAAAGCTCTGTAATAGCTTAGGTTTACATTTCCGCCTTTACGTTCAGCTACTATATTTTATGCAATACTTAGATTAATAGTATTGTATGGAAAGATAAAAATGAACGATAGAAAACCCTAATTGCAAGATAAATAACCGGATTAAATCATTTGTACACTTTCACCCCTAGGGTACTCCCCACTTGGTTGCCTCAGAAAACAATGGTCATGTCCCTCAAACGTAGGGATACCCTTAGCAAAGATCCTCGGTTAAAGTCATCATAAAGATCATAGTCCCTCAATGTCCCTCGAGTTGCCTATGAGAAATGATCTTGTCCCTCGATGTTGCTTACAAATATATGATGACAGTCCCTTCGAACTGCTAAAGTATCTTTACATTTTGCTTTCAATGACCATTACGTCCCTTTCGATTGTCCCTTAAACTCCAACGATGGAGCTACCTACTCCTTAATAGTAGGATAGCGTTGTCTAAAGGAAATAATAAAATGAACGAACTTCTTTTTTTCGAGTAGGTAGAAACTTTTAGGTAATTGCTCAAAACAACATTTTTTACACATACACTTTCAAACAAGCTTTTCAAACAAAGTTTTCAAAAACATTTTATCACACCCTTAAGGACTGATACAAGGGTTACCATAAAGTGAAACGCCACAGTAAGGCAGATTTCAAAACTTTTTTTCAAAAACATAAACACACGAAAACAATTTCAAAAAATCAGCAAGTACCTAAGAGGCCATGGAAAACCATGGATAGAAAGGGTGCTAACACCTTCCCTTTCTATAATCTACCCCCCGTACTCAGAAACATCTCGAAAAATGATTTTTCTGTTCTTTTTCCTTTTCCTTTGTTGGATGAAATAAAAGTCTGTGGTGACTCTTGCTTACCGCAACATTTGCAAACAAAAAACACAAACCAGTATAACAGTCGGTACTTCCACCGTATCACAGGAACACAGACATCACGTGGTCGTATGTAACGGTGATTTAGTTTCAAATTGTCTCTTCCCCTGTACCTGTTGGAGGGAGTTACTGTCAGGACATGAATGGTTTTTTAGACTTTGCCCCGATTCTTAAAGTCATTAGCGACTGTCTTTTGCTTTTTATGTAAGTACTTGTAAACAGTAATCATATTCAAATGCATATGTCAAGAATAATCATTGGACGTTTTTACAAAACAAAATAGAAAAAGAAAAACAAATAGTTTTGTATTTTCGAAGCAATAATTTGTATTGATTTTTGAAGTTCGCCTATAACATGCATTTTGTACAAAGAGAGTGGCGTTCTAGTAGGAAAACGCCGTCGTAAGAAATGAAAGTTACACGAAATAGTGCACAAAGAGAAAACAACTATGTCTAACAATCTCATCGAGTTTCAATTCTGCTATTGCCCCTATGTCTTCGAGCGTCTCATCACTTTGCTACTTGTTCGAAGCTGATTGGATTGATCGGTACCGTTTGAGTCTTGGTAGTTGATATTGAATTCTGGTCGCAAGGTGATCTAATAGGACATAGTGATACACTTTAAATCCCTAATTTTTTCCTGGACCGCCCCTTCAGGTTTTTAGCCCACCGGGATACCCTTTTTTCCCAAGCCGCCTTTGTAGGTTTTCAACTTGTCGGGTGTACAATTTTTTTTTGTTTTTATCCCTAATTTTTGCCCGGACCCTTTTGGTTCACCGGAATGCCCTTATTTTTTCCTAGGCCAGTCAACCTAGCGGGTCTTTATTTACGCGTAGTATCTTTACACTATGTCTGTATTAACAGGGTGAGGAAGGTCGTCACCATCCATGGTGGTTAGAATCATAGCTCTACCAGAAAATATGCTCTTGATCACAAATGGCCCTTCGTATGTGGGGGTCCATTTGCCCCTGGGATCACCTTGTGGAAGTATGATACGCTTGATTACCAGATCACCCACTTGATATACTTAACGTATGACCTTTTTGTTGCAAGCCTTGATCATCCGTTTTTGATACATTTGACCATGACAGATAGCAGTAAGCCTTTTCTCATATCAAATTCAGTTGATCAAGTCGAGTCTGAAGAAGTGAAAAACACAAGAAGGGGGGGGGGGGGGGGGTTAATTGAAAACTTAAAATCAAATGCGCAAATATACAATATTATTATCCTGGTTCGTTTAATCTCAAACTACTCCAGTCCACCTATCAAGGTGATTTCGCCTCTCTCCAACGAGGACTTAATTCACTAATCAAAAACTGATTACAATCACTACTTTAACAACTGTCAAAGTCCTCTTAAGTAAAACCACAACCCGATCAATCTCAAGGAAAAACCGGCTTAATCAAGATAAAAGAATTTTGTGTATCGTTGTCTTTCTTTACAAAAACAGTTATCACAACTTTGATATTTTACACAATTTTGAGCGTTGAAAAGAGTATGTAAGCTTGCAGCGTTTAGAGATGTATTGCAGTTGTGTTCAAAAATCGTGAACGATTTGTCCTTTTAGCTTGATTATATAGGAAATGGAATCCTGTCCAACATAAAGCGTGATAATGGACATATAAACGGTTTCCGTATTGAGAAGATTCTTGTCTGAATGAAGTCGTTGCATGTGATGATGTCTTGATTAAATAGTAACGCTTCAGAATCTTACAATCTACATGCTGCAATTGCTTCAGAACATTGATGACTAAGAGATGTGAGGATCTGATTGTATATGAACCTTCTATTCAGAATCAGAGTATTCTTCACTTCAGCGCAGGTTCTGATTATCATTCTTCAATGTAGATTCTGATTACCTCAGAGTGAAAGCTTCTATAGCTTAACTTCTGATGTTGCTTTGGTCAGAACTTTTGCATACACAGTAACACAAATTTAGAGTGCATATTTGTTCTTTGTGTTTGTGATCATCAAAACTCTAATTAAGGGTTATAGAATCAAATTATGTTCTAACAATCTCCCCCTTTTTGATGATGACAAAAACTAGGATTTTCAATGAAAAATATAGAACAAAAAGCTTAAGAGAGACTCCCCCTAAGTTGATTACTTCCCTGAAGTTCCTTGTCGTCAGAGCTTTTGATGCATCTCCTTCAGTTCTTATCAGAATGTGTTCCTTTACAAGCTTTTCAGAAAGTAGAGCTTAAAATATTCAGAATGTTTGAGACTTTGTCCCGGTATATAGTTATTGAAAATATCTTACTTTCTCCCCCTTTTTGTCAGGTATCAAAAAGCAATATAATCAGAGTCAAAAAGATGAATTATATTGAAAACAGAATGCAATGACAAGTTTCAGAAACAAGGAGGTAAAGATAAAAAATTACATATAAACAATTTTAAAGAAAATCTAAGAAGGAGGGGGAAGACGTGTGAACAATGCTTCCAACAAACTCTTGATCTGAGTGCTTGATTCTTCCTGCTTTCCCATAATGTCTTTGATTTCTTTTGTAGTATCTTCTTGTTTATCCAGAATACCCTTGATCTCTTTGATTGTATCCTCTTGCTTATCCAGTCTGGCATGGATTAATGCATTCTCTTTCTTCAACTCTTCCAGAGTTTGCATGACTAGAGACGAAGCTGGTGTATCTTCAAGGGTTGCATGTTGTTCAGAAAATTCTGCAGCCTCTTCTGATTGAACCACTTCTTGTACTGCAGTCATGTTTTCTGGAGCAGTAGTCAGACAGAGACTATCAGAATCTAGTTCAGCGACTTCTGAAGGATGGTGCTCTTTCCCGGGAGTATTATCCAGCAGAAGAATTTATTTCTTGCACCATTGGCTCAAAACTTGATCTTGGAAGGCTTTCAGCTGATCACTGATGTTCTATTGAGCCCTTTCATAATCCAATTCTTTCAGCTTCTGAGTTTCAGAGTTGAGCCATTTTCTGAATCTTTCCCACAGAGAATCAGAAGCAGCAGGATTAGAAATCTCTTGGCTTGCTTTCTTCAAAGAATTGATCCATTCCTGCATTTTTGTTTCAAAAATCAACAAATTCTTACCAACATCTGATTTGGTTGCGGTTGGTTTAGGTTTGGGAATGGCAATTTTGTTTGAGGTGGAAGCTAGTTGGTCTAACACTAGTGGATCAATGACAAGTTTGAGGTTGTCAGCTGGATGGTTGATGGGTGAAGGAGTGAAAGAGTCAGAAATTAGAATTGGTGTGTTAGGGGTGTTTGGTGGTGTAGATTCATATGGTGAAGGGATTTCTGGAATATCATGAATAGTGAGAGGTAAGAAAACCGTAAGGGGTTCTGTTATTCCAGGGATTAGGATAGTGGTATCAGAATCTGAAGGAGAGTCTTCAGATTGGTTTGCGATAGCGTGTTGAGTTTTTGGTTCAGGAATTTCAGAAGATGGGTTTTCAAAAGGTGGAGAGAGAGAGTTTCTATTTTCTGGTAGTGGTGAGTTGAGGTTCAGATGTTCTGGTTGAGGAGAGTGTGGTTGTGGATTTTCTGGTTGTTATTGAGAGTTTGGATTTTTTGGTATTGGAGAGGAAAAGTCTTGATCAAACAGTTCAATGTCAGATAGAACTTTGGCAAGTTCTGGTTGATGATGTTCTGGATTTGGATTTTGATTGGGGGAGTGAGGTTCATTCAAAAAGTTTCCAAGAGTTACAGATGGGTCAAACTCTATGTCAAAATCCTCAAATGTTTGGGGTTAAGGATTTTCTGTTGGTTGAAGGGGAATGGTTTCAGATGTTGGAACGACTATTGATTCTATAACAGAAACAGAAGATGGGTTACCTTTCTTTTTCGCAGCTTTAGGTGTCTTCTGAGAGGATCCTTCTCCTGTTGCTTTCCTCTTTTTGGATTTCTTTAGCATAACCTCTGGAGCTGGCTTATGCAGATCTTAGATGTTGATTTCTGGAATAGTCCCATCAGCCTTGCAAGCTTCAAGGTATCTGACTATGATTTATGGGGAGGCATTTATCTCAAAATAGTGGAAAATCCTTCAGAGGGATTCTCCTAGAAGTGATGGCCTCATAAGAAGCAATAGTTGGTTCCTTCTTAATGTTCTCAATAATCTTCGTTTTCTTCAGATTCTTGGCTTTCAAAGGTTTCCCAGCGGTTGCTTCCAGAGTGCTTATTTCTGGAGACTCTGTCAGATGTTCTATCAGCCTGTTTTCTATTAGAATATCTGAAATCAGTCTTCCTAGGGGAATCCAATCCCTCTTAGTTCTTTCGTCTTCTCTTGTCTCTTTCACACTTGTTCTGAGATGGTTGAAGATCAAGTTTGGAAGGTTTATCTTGGTCTTCTTTGCAATGAAGTAAATCAGGAATTTCTAATCAATATTGATGTAATCGGGAGAGCTTGTAGGCTTCCTATGATTGATACATCCGAGAATTATTTTGGCCCAGATTATGTGATGATCCTTCAAGTCTCTGATCTTGCTGGATGGCTGTCTAGAAGTGAATATTTCCCTAGAAATAGATTTTAGGTCAGAACACCTATCAGCCATATCAATGCATCTGACTCCACCACCATTGTATCCAATGAGTTTCCCAATTAAATCTTCTATTATCACTATCTTCTTTCCTATAACATATGATGTAACCTGGTGGTTGGATGAGGTAGCATGAATCCAGAACTCTTTGACGAGAATGGGAAACGTTGGACCCAACAGACAGTCAAAATATATGTTCCAACCCTGTGCAGTTACGTCTTCATAGAGATTAAACCCATTTTCTTGTAAACTTTCAAAATCAATGATCAATTTAGAGAGAACTTCCAGGTTGTCAACAGGAGTGAGAAGCGTTCTAATGGGTTCTTCATATTGTTCTGTTGAAGAGGATTCAGGAGCACTGAGATTCTTGAGACTTGATGATGATGCCATTGTTCCCACGGGTTCGTTGAAGAAAATGGAAAGGGTTTTTTTTTAAAAACGAAACTTGAAACAAGAGAGAATATAGAAGAGAGTAAAATGTGAATGAATGAAATAGTAAGTTGAGTTTATATAGGTTTTTTGAAAACGTAAACAGTAAGCAAGAAAATAAGTAATGATTATATGCATTAATGAAACCTGAAATTAGGGGATTTAGAAAGATATTGAACGGTTACCACTGACAAGGGTCTCCATGCATCCAATCAGAGCCTTGGACCCTTCAGAATTTGAACGCGTGTTCAGCCTCAGAAGGTAGATTGTGAGAGGATGACAGATGTTTGATAATGTGAACTGCACGCCTCTATCCTTGAAATGAAACGTTCAGATCTTCATAGATAGATTCTGAGGCAACTGTACTTCTAACTTCTGAAGACAAGTTGATAAGATGTTCACAAATAGATTCAATTTCATTATGTAAATAAAATATTTTATTCTAGGCATAACTTCACGCTAAGATGTTTCAGAATGAAATTGAATCTATCTTCAGAAAGGGGTTTTGTAAATACATCAACCCATTGATGGTCTGTGTCAATAAATTTTAAGGTAAGAATTCCTTTCTGAATATAGTCCCTAATAAAGTGATGTTTTATTTCTATATGCTTAGCCCTAGAATGCAAAATAGGATTCTTACTGAGACATATAGCTGAAGTGTTATCACTGAAGATAGGAATGTTACTCTCAAATATGTTGAAGTCTTCAAGTTGACTTTTCATCCAGAGCATTTGAGTGCTACATCCAGCAGCTACTATGTATTCGGCTTCTGCTATTGACAGAGCTATTATGGACGGTCTCTTGCTGGTCCATGAGATCAGATTGTCTCCTAGAAACTGGCAGCTTCCAGAAGTGCTTTTACGCTCTACTTTGTCTCCAGCAAATTCAGCGTCACAGTATCCTACTAAGCTGTATTCATTGGATTTTCTATAAAACAAACCCAGATTAGTAGTACCTTTCAGATACTTGAAAATTCACTTAACTGTTGTTAAGTGAGATTCTCTAGAATCTGATTGGAATCTAGTGCATAAGCAAACACTGAATAAAATACCAGGCCTTGAAGCCGTCAGATAAAGGAGAGAGCCAATTATACCTTTGTAAATTTTCTGTTCTACCTTTTTACTTACCTCTTCCTTTCCCAGAATGCACGTGGGGTGCATTGGAGTCTTTGAGGGCTTGCATTCTGAGAGATCAAATTTCTTCAGAAGTTTTATGACATATTTGCTCTGATGAATGTAAGTTCCTTCAGGAGTTTGGTTTATCTGAATGCCCAGAAAGAATTTGAGTTCCCCCATTAAGCTCATCTCAAACTCTTCCTGCACGCACTTAGCAAACTCTCTGCCCAGAGAGGGTTTAGTAGATCCAAAGATGATATCATCTACATAAATATGACGCACTAAAATGTCATTCTTAAATGTCTTACAAAACAAGGTTGTGTCCAATTTCCCTCTGGTGAATTCCTTTTCTAACAGGAAGTTACTTAGTCTTTCATACCAAGCTCTGGGAGCTTGTTTCAGACCATTGAGTGACTTCTTTAGTTTAAAAACATATTCTGGGTGTTTGGAATTCTCAAATCCAGGGGGTTGGTGCAGATATACCTCTTCATCTATATAGCCATTTAGGAATTCACTTTTGACATCCATCTGATACAAAGTGATGTCATTGTTTACAACAAATGAGATTAAGAGTCTGATAGATTCTAACCTGGCGATTGGAGCAAAGGTTTTTGTATAGTCTATCCCCTCTTGCTTATTATAACCTTGTGCCACCAGCCGTGCTTTGTTTCTGATGACTTCTCCTTGCTCGTTCAGTTTGTTTCTGAACACCCACTTTCTTCCAATGATGTTGAATCCTTTTGGTTTGGGAACCAGATCCCATACGTCATTTCTGGTGAACTGATTTAATTCCTCCTGCATTGCCAGAATCCAGTCATTGTCCATAAGCACTTCATCAATTGTTGTTGGTTCAATCAGAGAGACCAGTCCCATGAGGGATTCTTCAGAGTTTCTGAATGTTGATCTTGTTCTGATTGGATCATCCTTCTTTCCCATGATCTTATCTTCTGGGTGAGCTATGCTGCTTTTGGATAGCCTTTTCTGAAGTTGATCAACGAAAGGTGCTGGATTACTTGTAACGTTTCTTTCTGAGGTTGTTGGAGCGTCTCTGTTGAGAACTTCTGACGATTTGTCTTCAGTACATGTGAATTCAACTTCTATATCTACAAAGAATTCATTCTGCTTTGACTTTTGAGGGTCAAGCTTATCATCAAATCTAACACTGATTGACTCTTTAACAATCTGTGTTTCTGTATTGTATACTTTGTACCCTCTTGAGCGTTCAAAGTATCCTAACATGATACACTTTTGTGCTTTAGAGTCAAACTTGTTCAGATAATTTTTAGTATTCAGAATGAAACAAGTGCATCCAACCAAATGGAAATAAGAAATGTTGGGCTTTCTGTTCTTCCACAGTTCATATGGAGTCTTTTCCAGAATAGGTCTTATAGAGATTCTATTCTGAATGTAACACGTTGTGTTAATTGCTTCTGCCTAGAAGATCTTAGCAATGTTAGTCTCATTGATCATGGTCCTGGCCATTTCTTGCAGTGTTCTATTCTTTCGTTCTACAACTCCATTTTGTTAGGGAGTTCTAGGACAAGAGAAGTCATGGAAGATGCCTTTTTCATTAAAAAATGATTCAAAATTTTTATTTTTAAATTCTCCACCATGAACACTTCTGACTTTGACAATTCTAAGATCCTTTTCATTATGAACTTGGTTACAGAATGCAACGAACACAGAGTGTGACTCGTCCTTGTGTATTAAGAACTTTACCCATGTCCATCTGCTATAGCCATCTACGATCACTAACCCATACTTCTTGCCACTAACAAACGTAGTTTTTACTGGTCCAAATAAGTCTATGTACAAAAGTTCTAATGGCTTAGAGGTGGAAACAACATTTTTAGATTTAAAAGCAGGTTTTGCAAATTTGCCTTTCTGAATGCTTCACACAGAGCATCTGAGCTGAACTTCAAATTAGGAAGTCCTCTGACCAGATTGAGTTTGTTAATCTGAGATATTCTTCTCATACTAACATGCCCTAATCTTCCGTGTCAGACCCATTGCTCGTTGTTAACAGAGAGAAGACATTTTACATTCTGACTCTTTAGTTCAGAAAGTTTTATCTTATAAATGTTGTTTTTCCTCTTTCCAAAAAAAAGGATAGTTCCATCTTTCTGACTAACATCTTTGCATGAATTTTGATTAAAGATTATATCATAACCGTTATCACTTAATTGGCTTATGGATAACAGGTTATGCATTAATCCATCAACTAAGAGCACATTATTTATAGAGGGAAGATTTTCATTACCTACTGTTCCAGAGCCAATGATATTTCCTCTTTGGTTGCCTCCAAAGCCCACGTAGCCTCCAGGTTTAAGTTCCAGGCTTTGGAACATATGCTTTCTTCCCGTCATGTATCGAAAGCATACAGAGTCTAGGTACCATGACTGGTGTTTTAGCCTTGCTGCTAAAGATATCTGCTACATATATAATTTTGTCCTTAGGTACCCATATCTTCTTAGGTCCTGGTTTGTTAGTTTTACCAAAATTCTGGTTGAATTTTGGTTTGACAGAGTAATCATTACTAGTGTATTTTAGGTCGTGTGTGTGCCCATATATGAAGTGTGATTTAAGAGGTGTGTGTTTTATGACTAGGTCCATGACTTTCTTAGGTGTAGATACCTTACCTTGATATCCTATCCCTTTTCTTCCATTCCTGCTAACTCCATAGATCATTGAGGCCATCATGCTTCTATCTATGTTTTTAGCCAGAAACTTCTGAAAGTTGTGATCATACTCTTTGATGATCTCATCAGCATTACTGGGAGTCTCTGAGATTATTTCCTTCTGAGAGTTTTGAAAATCGTTTTCTAATTTTGAAACCTTTTCTTTTAACTCGGAATTCTCTAATCTAAGACTCTCAGTCTTTTCAGAGTCAGAGATAAAATCCCTTTTTAGGTTCTTGAATTTGACTCTGATTTGTTGATACCTTTCTAGAATTTTTTAGACTTTCTGCAAGTTCAGCCTTAGTAAAATTAATAGTGAAGTCAGGGAATACCTCTTCAGTGTCTGATTATGGGTCTGAACTAAAAGCTTCACTGTCTTCTGACACGTTTGCCATGAGAGCTATGTTTGCTCTTTCATCATCTGACTGAGTCAGCATCAGAAGTGTCTGAATCGTCCCATGTTGCCATGAGGCTTTTCTTCTTCTCCTTGAAGAACTTCTTTTTGGGCTTCTCCTTCCGAAGCCTTGGACAGTCACTTTTGTAGTGCCCTTGCTAATTGCACTCATAGCAGATGATGTCATTGTTACTTGACTTTCTATGTCCTGAAGAACCTTCAGATCTTCTATGTCCAGAGGAAGACTCAGACTTTCTGTATCTGGAGGAGGATTCATTTTGATTCTCTAATCTTCGAGGATTTCTGAATTTCCTTTGTCTCTGCTTCCACAGTTGATTCACCCTTCTAGAGAGGGGAGACAATTCATCTTCTTCTGATGAGGATCCATCATAGGTTTCTTCCGTATCCTGCAAAACCTTAGAATCAGATTTTTGTTAGATTTTAATGTTAGTGGCTTACCTTGCTTTTGAGGCTCATCTTCTTCTAGCTCTATCTCGTGACTTCTGAGGGAGCTGATAAGTTCCTCCATAGATATCTTGTTGAGATTTTAGCTAGATTAAGTGTTGTGACCATTGGCCTCCATTGCTTGGGTAGACTTATGATGATCTTCTTTACGTGATCAACAGTAGAATATCCTTTGTCAAGAACCTTCAGCCCAGCAATAAGGATCTGGAATCTTGAGAACATTGCTTCTATGGATTCACTGTCTTCCATCTTGAATGCTTCATACTTCTGAATGAGCGCAAGAGCCTTGGTTTCTTTGACTTGTATGTTGCCTTCATGCGTCATTCTCAGAGAGTCAAACATGTTTTTGGCTGTCTCTCTGTTTGAGATTTTCTCATATTCTGAGTATGAGATAGCACTGAGAAGTATTGTTCTGGCTTTATGATGGTTTCTGAAATCACGTTTTTGCTGGTCAGACATCCTTTTTCTGTCTATCTTCTGACCACTTTCATCCACTGGATGTGTGTATCCATCAATTACCATGTCCCATAGATCAGTATCATGGGCCAGAAAGAAGCTCTCAATTCTTTCTTTCCAGTAGTCAAAATTTTCTACATCAAAGACTGGAGGTTTGCCACTGATTCTGTCCTTGTCTTCATGATAGTCATTGCTGGTTCGTTTAATCTCAAACTACTCCAGTCCATCCATCAAGGTGATTTCACCCCTCTCCAACGAGGACTTAATTCACTAATCAGAAACTGATTACAATCACTACTTTGACAACTGTCAAAGTCCTCTTGAGTACAACCATAACCCTGCCAATCTCAAGGATAAACTGGCTTAATCAAGATAAATGAATTATATGTATCGTTGTTTTTCTTTACAAATACAGTTATCACAACTGTGATATTTTACATAATTTTGAGCGTGGAAAAGAGTATGTAAGCTTGCAGCTTTTAGAGATGTATTGCAGTCGTGTTCAAAAATCGTGAATGATTTGTCCTCTTAGCTTGATTATATAGGAAATGGAATCCTGTCCAACATAAAGCGTGATAATGGACATTTAAACTGTTTCCAATTGAGAAGATTCTTGTCTGAATGAAGCCGTTGCATGTGATGTTGTCTTGATTGAATAGTAACGCTTTAGAATCTTACAATTTGCATGCTGCAATTTCTTCAGAACATTTATGACTAAGAGATGTGAGGATCTGATTGTATATGAACCTTCTGTTCAGAATCAGAGTATTCTTCACTTTAGCGCAGGTTCTGATCATCATTCTTCAGTGCAGATTCTGATTACCTCAGTGTGAAAGCTTCTATAGATTAACTTCTGATGCTTCTTTGGTCAGAACTTCTGCATACATAGTAACACAAATTTAGAGTGCATATTTGTTATTTGTGTTTGTTATCATCAAAACTCTAATTAAGGATTGTAGAATCAAACTATGTTCTAACTGAGTCTAGATCCAATCGTCTTCGTGTAGGCCTACATCCTTCATGATCCTTAAAGAATGGATATAGACCTCAATAGGTAGGACAACCTCGATACCATATACAAGAGAATAAGGTGTTGCTCCTGTTGACGTACGTGCTGAGGTGCGGTAACCATGGAGAGAAAATGGTAACATCTCGTGCCAGTCTTTGTATGTCACCGTCATCTTCTGTACAATTTTCTTAATATTCTTATTAGCGGCCTCCATGATAACAAGAAAACATATCATATAATTACCATGCTTTTTACTGATTTTATATTTCATTAAGTCGTCTAACCCCCGATTATTCCGAGATTATTTGTCTTTTTACAGGTATAACATTTGTCGACTCAAACCGATGGAAAAGGACAACATGAAGAAGGCTATACAATAAACAAAGAGAAAAAGAATAAAAAAATACAAAGTTTGGATTTTTTGGAACAGTGACGGTCGTCACACTCTTGTGACGGGCGTAACACCCCCAACATGAAGAAACGCTCGTCACACACCACTGACGAGCGTAATGCACTACTTCAGCGCGTTACGATCGTCACCCACCTGTGACGACCGTCACGCGCGTGAAGGTGGACGTTATACATGGATTGAGACGTGGACATTAAGGGCAGATTCGTTCTCCCTTTTTCTGCTGAGTCTCCTATTTTCCTGCCACCACTATTAGTGCTCCTATATTTTCTACATTGAAGACTTCATCAAGAATTCTTAACTGCTGATTTTCCTATGCTATATATATATATATATATATATATATATGTGTACCAGTGCATAGTTCAAGGGTCGAAGAATTTTCCTCAGAACAAATATTATTATTCTTTTGCAATTATTTTCCATTTCCTTGTTTTGGAATATTGTTTTCACGTTCCTGTAATTTTCATTCCAAGTTTTAGTTTTTAGTTTTAAGTGTTAATTCTTCTTTCAAGAATTAACACGAATTATTTACTGCAAATCAAGCTCGAAGATTGGATTATTGTAATACTTCAAGATTACCATAGCAACTTTGATTCCAGGTTTTTATTGCAATTAATATTTATTCAGTTCTTATATTATGCCAATTGCTGTTATGAATTATATTTTGAATTGTATTGCTTTCAAGTAAATTATGTCCGGCTAAATTATTAATACCGGTATGTGACCGTAAGAACTAAAAGAATTCAGTGATACCTTGGCCAAAAAAATTTATAAAACAATTTCTGGTTTCCAATTTCCAAGATTAATTTAACTAACCTTGTCACGAGAGTGAGAGGCTAATTAACACGATTTTGCCACGAGAGTGGGAAATTAATTAAGCCAAGAACCTGCATGCGAGAGCTGGGGTTCAACCCAGATAGAGGTAACGAAACATTGATTTTTAAATACACGAGAGTGTTTTAATAAATTAATTAGATTCAAATTGTTTTCAAAAAGTGTTATTAAATTTAAAGTGCATCCACTAGGTTTAGTAGCATGACTTATTTCATAAACACGAGAGTGTATGTCTCAGGTTTTTAAACAATTAGCTTTTACCGAAATACTTTATAGGCCAAGCGATTCACCAAATTCCCTAAGTCCGATTATCACATACCAGTATAATTAGTACTATTATTTTTAATTAAACTGTTTCCCCCAAAAATCGAATATTCATCGCTTAGTTAGACAAACTGTAGCATTTGATCGTATGCGATTGATCCTCAGTCTTTGTGGGTTCGATAATCTTTTAAAACTAGAACGACTAAACTGTATACTTGCAGTTAGTATCCCGACAGACTTATAAAGTCCCGATCAAGTTTTTGGCACCGTTGCCGGGGACTAATTAGTCAATTAAGTATGATTCTTCTATTGCGCGTTTAGACTACGCAACAGAAACCCTCTTTCGATTTGTATGCCAAATACTCACTCCCGAAGCGAGTCTTTGCATCTATGAATCTTGTCCCAATTACTATGTATCACCCAAATTTTTTCTACAACCCCCACTCTGAGTATTTCGAGGAATCACAAGAATTCCATAAATCTGACCTCGAAATACTATTGGAGAATTTCAATGCATCACAGACTCATTCTCACCCGAATTACCTTTCCAACCACCAATCCCAACGTTTTGAGGAATCGCAAGAATATTTCCAACCAAACTTATCCTTAACCAAATTTCCCCTACAATCGCTATACCCAATATTTCGAGGAGACGCAAGTATCCTATAAATCCAAACTCGAAATATTACTGGGAAATTTTAATGAAATATCAATGATGACAAAGCGCTTTATGGAAACACAAAATGCGACTCTAACTCAAATTGAAGAATCAGAAGAATCGCATGATTTCAACTTCGAAACATCAACGGAGGATTCCGATGCGACGCTAATTCACTCTAGGTTAGAATCTCTAATGGAGAACTTTGTAGAGACACAAATTGTCCATAACGAAGAGTTTAGAAAACAAAGTCTTCAAAATAGTGAAAACCTTAGGCAACTGACCACTGTGGTTGAGTCGCTCGCGACTCACAACATAGCCTTAGAGACTCAAATCTCCCAGCTTGAACAAAACCCTCTAGGACCCTTCCCTGAGGAAAAATTGGATGTTGTAACAACCAGTAGTGAAAAACAAGTTGAAAATTCTAAGGAGAGTGATAATGAGGTTGAGGAGAGTGATGATATGGATGAGGAGAGTTCAGACGAGGAAAGAGTAAAGATTAAGAAAAATCCTCCAACACCATCTAAAAGGGAGGTTGTAGAAGAGATAGAAAAGGGAGCACCTATTGTTATGCCTCACCCCTATACCCCAACGTTTCCTTTCTCGAAAAGATTTATGGAAGCTCAGATAGACTCCAAATCTAAAACGTATGTGGAGGTATTGGAAAATATCCACACTAATGCACCCTTGTTGGAAGTCTTGCATAAAAAGAGAAAATTAGAGGACCGTGAAACTAGGGATATAATTACTGTTAAGAAGGTAAGGTTAACCTTTGAGGTGGTGGATGAAATCACTAAGCCCAAACTTGAAAAGTTGATACTTAGGATAGATCCAGAACCACCACCACAAGTTCAGAAGAATGAACCACCCCACAGAAGAAAGCAAAGAAAAGGTGAGGGATATGTGAGATGGCTTGATAAGTGGCCATGGAAAATGACAACTACTAAAAGTTCAACCGAGGAGTCATCCTCGAGAGAACCACCATGAGTGCTTGCACTCCTGTTCGCCAGGCTTATGACGTTAAACAAAGTGTTGCGTGGGAGGAGACCCATCTGTTTGTTTCTGTTTGTTTATGTCTTTAACTTTCTATTCCGTTTCTATATTCGTTTTCTTTTAAAGCATTATTTCATTATTTTCTTTTTCATCTTTTCTAAAAAAAATTTATACAACTGCTGCTGATTTTCAATCAACTTTACAGGTTTTCTGAAAAAGTCTTTTTCTATCCTACCTTCTCCCCTGATTTGCTTTCCCCCTTTGCTATTTACTATGGAAACCACTTTTAGAGGCAGGAACCAAATGAGGAGGTTTGAGGAATTATCACACAGAAATATTGGTATGACCTTATATTATGATGAACCACCAATGGACACTTTAGGCATTAAGGATAGTGTCCATTATCTGTTTAGCCAGCTGGGGTGGAAAAGCCCACATTAAATCTAGGTTTGTTACATACCGCGAGCTCACCCTTGTGTTTCTGAGCTCTTTAGTTCATATACCCGAGCGCGGTTTCGGAACTAGAAAGGGATTTATAGCCTTCGAGTTGTTTGGTATTGAATTTGCTTATACCCATAAAGAATTAGCCAACCTTCTAGGATTCCCTTGCGGACCTTTTGCTTTTTCTACCACCCAGGCAGAGTTAATGGATTTTGAGCTAGACTAATTTTGGGGGACTTAAACCGGGAACTACCACCCTGAGCCGGATAGTATGGATAATAATGAAATACACAACCCTGCTATCCGCTATTTCCATAAGATTCTGGCACATACCATTTTCGAAAAAGAACAGAACCGCACTGCCGTATCTAAAGATGAGATATTTTTGCTGCAGTGCATGACCCAGGGCCGACCTGTAAATGCAGTGCCATTCCTGATGCAGACATTTACCCGCATTGTTGAGAACCCTAGCGAGCCAATCATCATAGGAGGCCTTGTTACCATGATTGCTAACGCCCTCGGACTTAGATACCATCTACATAGGTGCACACAATTTGTTTCAATCCTCCCTATAAACATTGCTTTTTGTTTCCACCTACGAATAATAGGTAACCTAGGTCCTGCACCCTTCGATTACTTGATAAGGGACGAAGTAGTCACGGTATTTACACTTCCTAACCATGCCAAAACAATGCCCAAAATCGCGACAATTGGTTGTAGGAGCTTAACCCTCCCGACCACCCTTCGACACCTGAGACACCCCAATCCTACCAAGTTTATGATACCACAATGTCTGATGAGAGTGATCCCGAGACCCCTCCTGGTTACCATGATGGTAACAACATCGTAGAGGAAGTTGATGCCCCTGCAATAACAAAAGGGGAATATGCTGAAAATTTGAATAAAATCTTTTCTACGCTGGATGTTTATCAGACGAACATCAATGGAATCAAGAACGAGTTGAAGGGTATGTGTATGGACGTGATAAGCTTAACTGATATAACTGTGGAACAGTTTTATCACATACATGCAGCTTTCGAAGACTTGAAGACGCGATTGGGATGAAGCAACATAATCAACACTTATTTTTACCTTGTGTTTTATGTTTCTAGGCAGTTTATGATTTCATTTTAAACAAGTCTACTTTTTACAGTTTTTAAATGAGCGCAGCGCTTGAAAGAAGACAGCAGGAGCAATATGAGCATCTGTGCGCTCAAAACGCTAAGATCTTGACTGGGCAGCGCAACATGAATGAGAGGTTAGATGAGGCCCTGTCAGAGCTTAATGCCTTAAGGATGGACGTCAGCACCCTTGGTTTCCAAGATACTGACACAGAAGCCACTCCTACCAAATGCTCTCGCACCAGGAGTAGAGGACGTGGTCACCAGTAGTTTTTCTTTATTTTCTATGTAGTTCACTTTTTTCTGTTTCATTTCCTTTCTGTTTGTTTTTGTAATTGTACTTCCCCGCCTATATACCGCAACATTGAGGACAATGTCAGATTTAGTGTGGGAGAGGTACCTTTCCATCTTTTATAAACTAGTAAATTTTTACGATATGTCTCGATTCAAATTCTTCGCTTTATTTAGCCATACCGAAATTTTTTATCTTCGCATTAGCCCGACATACCTATTTTAACGAAATCCCAATTGAGGAAGCCGAGAACGACATAACAAGATTGATACGGTTATGACACCGTAGACTTCCTACTTACGCAATCCGTTTCAATAACCATTATACGGATATCTGGAGTTTCAAGTTCTAGAAGTAACCCCTAGTAGTTTATACTAGCAGTCAACACCGTCTTGACATAAACCACGTGGAGAATCGATGAATATAAGTGTTTGACGCCTGATTCTAAAAATATCCTTCCTATCTCGCTGCTAAAAGAAAAGAAAATTTGTGTACCAAAATAGACGGACACATAAGAGTTGAGCAAATAATGAAGGAATCCAGTGTTGGTTGGTTCAGAGGTATCTGGTTCTGAACTTGGTAGGGCGTGCTATGGCCCGATCCCCCACAACCTCCAATTTGGATAACATATGTAGGGTTGCCACATTCATGTACCAGACCCCGTGCTAAAATGATCAAAGTCACTAACCGGTTACTCCACTACGTGCGTGCTAAGACAAAGGGCTTAATGTGATTGCGCTAGAACGAAACCAGGAGAAATAGAAACGAGGAACTCCGGGCAGAATTATAACGGAACTGTTGGATAGCTCGTTTGAAATGGAAGTCTACGGCTAAGCTTATTGCTTGTGTCATTAGCGTATCTTTAGTGTTTTACTCAAGTATCGGCCGAACCAACGAGGACTTCCCGAAACTACTTTAAAAATCCAAGGTATGTCATGCTTATGCGCATGACAAAACTTGTCCGACCTTTCGAATGACTATTTGCTTGAGGACAAGCAAAGGTTTAAGTATGGGGGAATTTGATAACAAGAAAACATATCATATAATTATCATGCTTTTTACCGATTTTATATTTCATTAAGTCGTCTAACCCCCAATTATTCCGAGATTATTTGTCTTTTTACAGGTATAACATTTGTCGACTCAAACCGATGGAAAAGGACAACATGAAGAAGGCTAGACAATAAACAAAGAGAAAAAGAATAAAAAAATACAAAGTTTGGATTTTTTGGAACAGTGACGGTCGTCACACCCTTGTGACGGGCGTAACACCCCCCAACATGAAGAAACGCTCGTCACACACCACTGACGAGCGTAATGCATTACTTCAGCGCGTTACGACCGTTACCCACCTGTGACGACCGTCACGCGCGTGAAGGTGGACGTTATACATGGATTGAGACGTGGACATTAAGGGCAGACTCGTTCTCCCTCTTTCTGCTGAGTCTCCTATTTTCCTGCCACCACTATTAGTGCTCCTATATTTTCTCCATTGAAGACTTCATCAATAATTCTTAACTGCTGATTTTCCTATGCTATATATATGTGTACCAGTGCATAGTTCAAGGGTTGAAGAATTTTCCTCAGAACAAATATTATTATTCTTTTGCAATTATTTTCCATTTCCTTGTTTTGGAATATTGTTTTCACGTTCCTGTAATTTTCATTCCAAGTTTTAGTTTTTAGTTTTAAGTGTTAATTCTTCTTTCAAGAATTAACACGAATTATTTACTGCAAATCAAGCTCGAAGATTGGATTATTGTAATACTTCAAGATTACCATAGCAACTTTGATTCCAGGTTTTTATTGCAATTAATATTTATTCAGTTCTTATATTATGCCAATTGTTGTTATGAATTATATTTTGAATTGTATTTCTTTCAAGTTAATTATGTCCGGCTAAATTATTAATACCGGTATGTGACCGTAAGAACTAAAAGAATTCAGTGATACCTTGGCCAAAAACATTTATAAAACAATTTCTGGTTTCCAATTTCTAAGATTAATTTAACTAACCTTGTCACGAGAGTGAGAGGCTAATTAACACGATTTTGCCACGAGAGTGGGAAATTAATTTAGGCAAGAACCTGCATGCGAGAGCTGGGGTTCAACCCAGATAGTGGTAACGAAACATTGATTTTTAAATACACGAGAGTGTTTTAATAAATTAATTAGATTCAAATTGTTTTCAAAAAGTGTTATTAAATTTAAAGTGCATCCACTAGGTTTAGTAGCATGACTTATTTCATAAACACGAGAGTGTATGTCTCAGGTTTTTAAACAATTAGCTTTTACCGAAATACTTTATAGGCCAAGCGATTCACCAAATTCCCTAAGTCCGATTATCACATACCGGTATAATTAGTACTATTATTTTTAATTAAACTGTTTCCCCCAAAAATCGAATATTCATCGCTTAGTTAGACAAACTGTAGCATTAGATCGTATGCGATTGATCCTCAGTCTCTGTGGGTTCGATAATCTTTTAAAACTAGAATGACTAAACTGTATACTTGCAGTTAGTATCCCGACAGACTTATAAAGTCCCGATCACTCCACAGTGCCATTCATCTTCGGATGGTAAGGGGAAGAATTATGATGCTGGATCTTGAATTTTTTATAGAGTTCGGTGATCATTGTATTGTTGAGATTTGTACCATTGTCTGTAATGATCCTCTCTGGTACGCCATACTCAAAAATCAGGTTATGTTTGATAAATCGCGCCATAACATTCTTGGTAATGGTAGCAAAAGAAGCAGCCTCAACCCACTTCGTGAAGTAATCAATGGCCACTAGGATGAAGCGATGCCCATTGGAAGTGGTAGGTATAATCTCTCTAATTATGTTAATGCCCCACATTGCAAAGGGCCATGGAGCCGTCAAGACGTTCAAGGGGACCGGAGGTACATGTACTTTATCAGCATAAATATGGCATTTGTGACAAGTTCGGGAATGCTGATAACAGTCGGCTTCCATAGTGGACCAATAGTATCCTACCCATATTATCTTTTTAGCCATGGTATGTCCACTAGAATGGGTGCCGAAGGTGCCTTCGTGTAAATCTGCGATAATCCTCTCTGCTTCGCTTTTGTCTACGCACCTTAGTAAAGTAGAGTCATGGTTGCGCTTGTAGAGGATTCCATTACTAAGGAAGAACTTTGCGGAGAACCTTCTCAGAAACTTCTTTTCATTGACAGATGCCCCCTCAGGATATTCTTGAGCCTTGAGATACCTCTTCATCTCATGGAACCAAGGTTTGTCTGCTACTTCTTCAGTGTCAATCTCATAGCAGTATGTTGTTCATCCAACCTCTCAATAGTGATCTGAGAAGCCTCGTTTTCCCACTTGACCTTGAACATAGATGACATAGTGGCTAGCGTGTCCGCTAACCGGTTCTCTTCTCATGGAAAATGTTCAAAGGTGACTTCCTCAAAGTGTGGGAGCAATGTCAGCACATGATCTTTGTAAGGGATGAGATTAGGGTGCTTCGTGTCCCATTCCCATTTGATTTGACTTATTACCAATGCTGAATCCCCGAAAATGCTCAATAACTTGATCCTCAGGTCAATAGCAGCTTTGAGACCCATGATGCATGCTTCATACTCCGCCATATGTTTGGTACAGTTGAAACATAATCTGGCGGTGAAAGGAGTATGACAGCCCTCAGGAGATATGATTACAGCGCCGATACCATTGTCGAGTGCATTGGAAGTTTCATCAAAAACCATAGTCCATCGGGATCCTTCCTCAGGTCCTTCATCTGGTCCAGGTTCTTCACGGTTAGTCACTAACATAATGTTCTCATCTGGGAATTCAAAGTTCATGGATTGGTAGTCATCCACAGCCTGATGAGCCAAATGATCAGCTAGTATACTTCCCTTGATTTCTTTATGGGTCGTGTATTGGATATCATATTCGTTCAAGATCATTTTCCATCTTGCTATTCTTCCGGAGAGAGCGGGCTTCTCGAAGATGTACTTTATCGGATCTATCTTAGATATCAACAAAGTAGTGTGGGTCAACAAATATTGTCTCAGTCGGCGAGCAATCCATGCCAAAGCGCAACAAGTTTTCTTGAGCAGTGAGTATCTTGTCTCACAGTCAGTAAACTTTTTGCTAAGGTAGTATATCGCATGCTCTTTTCGGCCAGACTCGTCATGCTGCCCCAACACACACCCTATTGAATTATCTAGCACTGTTAAGTACATTATCAAAGGTCTTCCTTCAATCAGAGGCATTGGAATTAGAGGCTTTTGTAGGTATTACTTAATTCTCTCGAAGGCAGTCTGGCATTCGTCATTCCACTTTACCACTTGATCTTTCTTAAGGAGTTTGAAGATTGGCTCATAAGTAGCAGTTAGATGGGAAATGAACCTGGAAATTTAATTCAGGCGCCCCAAGAAACCTCTAACTTCTTTCTCAGTGCGGCATCTCTTGTATGGCCTTCACCTTTGCAGGGTCTACCTGAATTCCCTAGTCACTGACAATGAAACCTAGAAGTTTACCAGACCTTACCCCGAAGGTACAATTGTTCAGATTTAACCTCAGCTTGTACATCTTCAACCTGTCAAACAGCTTTTGCAGATGATCGTGGTGCTCTTCCTCAGTTTGAGACATGACTATCATGTCATCAACATAGACCTTTATCTCATGGTGAATCATGTCATGGAACAAAGCTACCATGGCTCGCTGATAGGTTGCCCCAACGTTCTTCAATCCAAACGACATCACTTTATAACAGAAAGTGCCCCATTGCATGACGAAGGTTGTCTTCTCCATGTCTCCAGGTGCCATCTTGATTTGATTGTAACCAGAGAAACCGCCCATGAAGGAAAAGATCTTGTGTTGTGCGGTGTTGTCTACCAGAACGTCAATATGGGGAAGCGAGAAGTCATCTTGGGGCTTGCCCTGTTCAAATCTATGTAATCCATAGACATCCGTACTTTTCCGTCCTTGCCCTGTTCATAACCTCTGCTTTAATCTTCTCTAACATTTCAGGGCGCATACGACGAACCTTCTACTTTATCAGAGGGAAATCTTCTTTACTTGGCAGACGATAGACCACAATATTTGTGTCTAGTCATGGCATGTCTTCATAGGACCAGGCAAAGATCTCGACATAGTCATGCAACATCTATATCAACCATTGTTTGACACCAAGCTCCAGATTTGCACCTATCTTGACTTCTTTTCTGTCCTCTTATGTGCCCATGTTTATTGTCTCAACTGGCTCTTCATGAGGTTGTATGGCCCTTTCTTCCTGCTGTAACAGCCTAGCAAGTTCTCCGGGTACCTCACAATCTTCCTCACCTTCGTCCTCGACTTGGTTGATCGGATTTTCAAAGTCATAACCGGCAATAGCAGAACTATTATCAATAGGATCCAGAGTGGATATGGATCTGCAGTTTGATACGCGAGTGTGTGTAAGAGGATAGCTGTATAGACAAAGCAGAAAAGAAAAACAGAGAGCGCAAAATTTGTAATGCAAAACGTCAAATGCTTTATTAGTGCCATATGAAATGAAAACATGATAACCCTCACAAATAAACCATTGTGCCCCGGGTAAGACACGTGGCCATAAAGCTTATAATTTTTATTACATATCTAAAAACAAGAAAGACAATTACTTCTGAATAAAAGTAATTGGTACAAAGTCTTTTGTTGTCCAGTCACCATCACTTTCTTCAAGAGAGTTGATCCCATGGTTGTTGATACGTAGGGGAGGTCCTCCAGCACGAGCACGAAAAACATCTCTTTGAGCCCCTAAAGAGAAACCCAAGGCAAACTTACCATATTTGTACAGAATATCAGGGAGCTGGCCCTAGATGGTACACCCACCTTCTTCAATAACCGCTTTTGCATCCTTGAGAGAAGCCATCTTCAAGGGAGGTCTGGTGATCTTAGGAAGATTAGTGACAATTTCAATTGCATCCATAGTCTGAGGTACCTCTCGAAGTTCTGACACGGAGTCTCGATGAACTCGCCATCCATTTCTACGTACCTGAAGGAGTTCAGGTGACTGACCATGTATTCTTCTTCACCATGTACTGTGACAATCTTTCCTTTTACCGGGTACTTCATCATTTGATGCAGAGTAGATGTGACAGCTCCCGCCCCATGGATCCAAGGGAGACCCAACAAACAAAACTAAGATGGTATGATATCCATCACGTAGAAGGTGGATTCAAAGGTCTGAGAACCAACTTTTATGGGGATGTCCACCTCCCCGTGCACCAGTCTCTTCGAACCATCGAAAGCCCTCGCCACTATGTTGCTGGGCTTCAAGGTCAAACCTTCACAGTCTAGTCTATCCAGAGCTTTCTTAGGCAGCACATTTAATGATGAACCAGTATCTACCAGGACATGGGCCAAAATAGTGCCCTGAATTCGATGGAAACATATAGCGCATCATTGTGTTTTCTCCCTCTGGGTGTCAGATCAACATCGGAAAAACCCAAATTGTTATCAGTTGTCAAACTGGCCACGCAATCTTCAAACTGATCAACAGAGGTTTCTTGTGGCACATGGGGAGTTTTAAGAAACTTCACCAAAGCCTTCGCATGAGCTTCGGAGCACAATAGTAAGGCTAGCATAGAAATCTTGGAAGGAGTCTGCCCTAGCTGTTCGACCACATTGTAGTCGCTCTTCTTTATAATCTTCAAAATTTCTTCCATTTCCTTCTTGGAGGCCTCTGGGATAGATTCTTAATGCGCCTTCATCTGGACAGGCTCAATCAATATGTCTTTGCCCCGAGTCTCGGTCGACTCGGTGATTGGGGTGTCAACAGGGGTAATCACGGGAATTGCAGTAGGAGTATCAGCAGGAACAAAAGTAGGAATGATCACAGGATTAGTAACATCTTTTGGAGGAGAAATCTCAGGGGAGAACACTCTTCCACTTCTTGTTATTTTGCTGGTTCCAACAATGTTGCCAATGTCGGGATAAACATTTTCAGAAACCTGGTCTTCAACAGCCAACAGGTCTTGCTTGATGTCGTGGTAGTAGACGTTAACCCATAGTTCCAAGGAACAACTTTGTCCGAGGAGTATGGGATTGGCCCTAGCATAGTGATAATTTGTGGAGCCACCTTCGGAGAAGATGTAATCTTGACGGGTCTTTTGGTGGAGACCATGGGAAGATTGGCGGAAATGGTTATGATTGAAACATCCTTGCAAGAAACAGTCGGAACGGGAGTCTTCTCAAACAAAATTTCTCTATCATCCATCAGACGTTGAACACATGACTTTAACAAATGACAACCAGTCAGTAGAGACAAACATGAGTGGCAACCTTCACCACAACCTGGAAGTAAATCGGCTTTCAACAAGTTCCACTTAACGGTCATAAGAGGAGTAACAAGCTCCTCAGCAAAAGTAACAAACATGTCATCTTCAATAGCGTTAACTCCACGGTCGTGCTTGGGCATAGGAGCAATGATAACATTTGGAATCTCAGGGGCATCAAATTTAATTTCCTTTGCCTCGAGAAGGTCTTGAACCTTGTATTTCAAAGCCCAACAGTCATTGGTATAATGGCCTGGAATTTCTGAATGGTAAGCACAACGAGCATTAGGGTTGTAGCAAGGAAAGGAGGTGTTGGGATTCTTCGAAGTTTCCAACAAGGTTACCAGATTAGATTTCAGCAAATGTGGCAAGACTTGAGACAGAGTCATATTTATTCAGGTAAACTATCTTACCGGCCTTTCTGCTCTAGGCTGATTGTTCCTTTGCTGAGTAGGTGCAGGTTTAGAGATCATAACAACCCCTACAGCTGGATGGTGTTCAGTTCTGTCATGACTCCTTTGATTGTAAATAGAAGTGACCTCTTTTTTCCCAGAAAATGGCTTCCTTACTGTACTGGAGGATGCATCCTTCTGGATCTTACCACTCCTAATCCCAGCTTCCACTCTTTCTCCTGTCAAGATAAATTCAGTAAAACCGGTTGAGGAGCTTCCAATCAGGTGATTGAAGAACAGACCAGATAAGGTACCCAAAAACATATCCACTAGCTCCCTATCAGACAGGGGGGGTTGGACTCTTCCTGTTAAGTCCCTCCACTTCTGAGCATAGTCTTTAAAACCTTTTCTCGAACCCATAGACATACTTTGGAGTTGCGTACAGGTGAGAGCAAGGTCTGCATTCTACTAATACTGCTTGTAGAAAGCAGTAACCAGGTCTTCCCAATTACGAATGTTGGTCCTTTCTAGCTGGTAGAACCAATCTAATTGAGTTCCGGATAGACTATCATGAAATAAGTGGACCCATAAGTGCTTGTCAGCAGTGTGAGGCTGAATCTTCCTCACATAAGATCGGAGATGCATTTTGGGATATGAGACCCCATCATATTTTGCGAACATCAGAACCTTGAACTTCTGCAGGATAACAACCCCAGAAACCAAACCCAGTTCTTCAAAATCCAGACCCAGTACCTTCCGTACCTCCATTGCATTCAAACGATCCTCCAGCTGTTTGTATTTTTCATCAGCAGGAGGATACTGCTCCTCATCATAGTCAGATTCACCATCAGATTCTTTTGGGCTGGAGTATTCCTCTATTGTTTCCTCTTCTTGATTGCCTCCTTCCTTTGATGAAGTTACCAGTTCAGAGGCTCGCTGCACTGGTCCTCTAATCCTTCTTCCCAAGTTCACCACACCAGCTAGTTTCTTTGGCTTCTTCTTTTCTTTAACAATCAGGGCTTTCAATTCTTCTTGCCCCTTGGCCAGAGCCATGATCATCTATTGAAACTGAGCATTCTGAGTTTGTAGATCCTTCACTATTTGTTCTAGAGCCATTATTGAAATAAACAGCAAAGAGGATGAGAAACCTGCTTTGACACCTGCTTATGCAATGATATGTATGATACATGTATGCAATATTTTCAAGGATTTCTAAGACTCAAATTTTCTTTAAAAAAAGAGAACAAACGTTAATTGTATTAAGATATTTTATTGATCACAATAATGCCTTTTGGGCTCACAAAGGAACAAAGCAAAGATAAAAACTATCCAAGAAAAATAAAACTCAAGCTTCCCACAGGCGCATCCTCTTTGGTGCAATGTAGGCATTTATACTCCTCTCCTCGTGAAGTAACCGGGTGAGCTCTAGAACCTTCCTCTCACTAGCGTAGAATTGGGTTTCAAAAGTATCTCGTTCTTATTTGAGTTAGATCCAGGATCTCCGTAGCTCTTCAAGATCAGTTGGCATGTCAGGATGAAGAACAATGTAAGGAGTGTCTCCCTCAGCAACTAGCTCCATAATCACAGGTAAGATGACGGGGTAAGGCATCATAAAAAATTGAGCACGGGCTCGCACCTATTTGAGGTAAGGCTCAAGAGGGATGGAATTCTTGTGCCCTAGTGTCTTGCTGTCAACTCTATTTATCATGCCCCAAGCTCGAATGAAACTCTTACGATAACCCTGAACATCATTCTCATAGTCAAATGTGATTCCTTGGACGAGTGAGTCGTGAGGACCATCCCTTCTAGCATAACCAAACTGTCGCAATGCCAAACAAGGATTATAAGTGATTCCTCCTCTAATGGCTAAGAGAGGGACATTAGGGAAATCCCCACAACGATCAATGATGGTAACATTCTCTGAGGATCGTGAACACCAATGAATATCTGAATGTGTAAGGAGCAATAGCCTATGAGACCATCTCATACCCTGTTCATTCTTCAAAATAGACCGAGGAAGGTGCGAAATAAACCACCTATCCAATAGAGGAGTGCAACACATAAGGGTCCCTCTTCTCTTTAGAGTGCAAGTATGCAGAGAGTGTAGAATATCCCCAAGTAAAGTAGGCACCAGATTATGCGACAGAAAAATCTTAACCGCATTCACATCTATGAGTTGGTCCATGTTAGGGAATAGTACCATCCCATAGATGAGAAGGGCCATCACTTCCTCAAAAGCTTGTAAATCCAGGTTATCCCAAAAATAGTGAGCTTTCTCAAACAAAAACTTAGCTGGAAATCCATAGACACTTCTTCTGGTTTCCCAATTTCCCACGGCATTAGACCGTCTTAAAGACAGAGCTTAAGCAATATCTTCAGGCTTTGGGTCTCTTTCCATACTGTTGAATGGTAATTGATCCAGGATAGGTATCCCCAATAACTGAGAAAACTCCTCCATAGTAGGCACTAACTAGTAATCAGGAAAAGTGAAGCAGTGGTGCAACGGGTCAAAGAACTGAAAGAGCACCTTTAACATTTCTTCATCAGGGTTTTAAGTGACCAAGTTGAGAAGTCAACCATGCTTTTCAGTGAAGGGAGAACTTTCAAGAATCCTTGATGCTAAGTCCTTGAGTTGCGAAGATACTTTCACAAGATCGATTTGGATAGTGTTCCTGCGAGCGGATGTCATGTCCTACAAAACAAGACAAAGATAAGCCCTAAAAAATCCTTGAAATGGTTAGTATGATATGCCATGTTATGATGTTATGATTATGCTAAGAAATCACATATATATAAAGCATAAGAAAATTACACAAAGACCTTAGGTTTAAGGCTTGCATGGGTTTTAAGGTGATACCCTCTTGAAGTCGGATTGGTTCAACTTGTCCTATAAATAGTAACCGGGTTCTAAGAGATCTCAATATCACTAATCTTTCCCACAAGTTTTGTTTCGATAGGAGACTGACTCACAACCAAACAAAACTCGGGAGTCAAATCTCAATGAGTGTAGCATCGAGTATCTTCCGACTTTGGGAATACACCAAAGACGGCCATCTCGCTACATCCTAATGGCCAATCTGCTCATTTAAAGGTTCTAAGGTCAGTTGACGCTTTATAACACCACGCGGCGGCCCCGTATTCTCCTTGATTAACTCAAGGGCTACCGATACCAACCAAATTGTCGCATCAACGTAGCCATCGCTTCAACCGTGTCGGTATACCCCGCACAGTTTCCACGATCTATTGCTACTTACCTAAAAGTTTTCCCCATATCCGAGTGTAGGATCTATAGTAACCCAAACAGTACCCTTAACAATAAAGCAATCAAAACAAACAAAAATTAACTAGACCCTAAGGTAAACCCCACTTTATTATTGTCTCTAGCAGAGTCGCCAGTTTTGTGATACAATTTTGCGTTTTTTGTTTGCAAATGTCGCGGTAAGCAAGAGTCGCCATCTACTTTTCTTTTATCCAACAAAGGAAAGGGTGAAAAGAAAAAAAAAGACCTTTTTCGAGATTTTCTGGGTAAGGGGGTAGATTATGGAAAGGGAAGATATTAGCATCCTTTTCATCCGTGGTTTTCCACGGGCTCTTAGGTACTTGCTCATTTTTGAAAAATGTTTGTGTTTGTGTGTTTTGAAAGATTTTGTTAGCTTTATGGTAACTCTCGTATCAGTTCTCGAGAGTGTGATAAAGCGTTTTTGAAAGTAGTTTGAAAAGTGTGTAAGTGTGAAAAGTTTAGGTTTGAGCAAGTACTTAAGAACTATCTGCCTACTCGAAAAAGGATGTTATTTTCCGCCTTTCCTTTAGATAGTGCTATCCTACTATTAGTTAGTAGATAGTCCTATCGTCGGATGTTGAGGGACTATCGAAAGGAACGTTATGGTCATTGAAGGCAACATGTAAAGATATCTTAGCATTTCGAAGGGACTGTCATCATATAGGCAACATTGAGGGACAAGATCATTTACCGAAAGGAAACTCAAGCGAAGTTTAGGCACCATGATCTTTTATGATGACTTTTCAAGTTGAGGTTCGTTGCTAAGATATCCCTACGTTCGAGGGACACGACCATTTCTGAAGGCAACCAAGTGAGGAGTACCCTAAGGATGCAAGTGTGCAACAATGTGCTTTTTTCAAATATATTTGTCTTGCAGTTAGTGATCTAATGGTTAATTTATTAATCTTGTCACACACGCCTAAGTTACTAACAATTATATACAAGCATATAAGAATATAAAGAGCGAGAAATAAAAATTTCTACGCTATTACAGGGCTTCGGGGCAGTTACAGTTATATCGGACTAAAATATAAAATGCGGAAAATAATGATCCTAATTAGGAAATAATCAGGAAATAAAAATGTGCGCAAGATAAAATTACAAACCATAGACAGATACATAATAATATAAGCGCGCGAAACAAAGAAACGTCTAAAAAACCTAATAAAATCCTAAATAAACAAGAACATAGTTTTTGTTTGTTTTTTATTTGATCTTTAATAAAATAACTAAGTGAAGTAAATATCTAAAATTTAACTAGAGAAGTAAAAAAAATTGGATGAAATAAATCCTAGTTCTAATGTTTTTGTATTTTTTTGTTAAGAAAATAATTTAAATTAAATAAAGAACCTAAGTCTAATTTGATTTTAAATTGATAAAATATCATTAAAATAATTAATTAATTAATAATTTTAGAAAGAAACTAAACCTAATTATTATTTTTATTTTTATTTTTTTATGACTTATTAAAAAAAGATTTTTGAAAATAATAAACAAAATAAAAATAAAAAAGGAGAAAATAAACACAACATGGGCCTGGTCAAAAACAAAAATGGGGGTGTGCTGTTATCAAAAGCGTTGGGCCCAATCCAGAGGGAGTCCAGAAACTATATTGGGATTCAGTGAGGAGTGCCTCTGATGGCTCATGGTGCACCTGCATACGGGAACCTTTTGATCTAGATCAACCAAGATCTAGTGGTTGTGATCTGGAGGCACATGATGGACTGGCGTAGCTAACGTGTATTGGATCTGTAGTTAACAAACGTTAGAAAAATAATATGCTGGACCTGGGGCTCAAACCCAGGTCCTCCCCTTCACATACACGCTTCCCTACCAATTGAAATATCATGCCATTCGTTACATAAAGTCAATTAATAATATAATATACAAAAAATGTCAATATTGGAAGGAAAAAAACATGTGTGCTGATTCGAACAGGCCAATTGTATGCTGCCACACATTGTCTTCCACCTCTGTCCATCGTATTAGACAACAAGGCCTATAGTGACGGATTTTTGTCCGTCACTGTAACCCCTGCATTTGAAACAAACAGAATACACAACAAAAATAAATTGTGAGACCATGAATCAACTGGTCTCGTCTCCCTGAACATGATGGTATCAATAGCCAAGCCTAATTTTGCCTAACAATGGAAGCCCCAATTCTAAGGTCCAAACCCTAGCAATGGTGGTATTCGATTCCTTCATCAAAACTCAAATCTAACCATACAGAAAACTTGCAAACACAAGAGTGGTTAATAATGCATGATTAAAATATGTTTATATCATATAAATCAAGGAAATCAAAGTCAAGAAAAAAACACAAACTGTGGGGTGGTTAAAACACGCTTCAGACTGTTTTAGGACTTGGTAATGGCTAGGAATGATCTAGGAGGCTTCCAGGAATATGTTTGAGCCTTTGTTTGGGATTAAAACCAGCTGCAATTTGAAATTCAGTTTGACAATTTTGAGTTTTTGGGTGAAATGGTCAGCAATTCTCTAGGCTTTTTGTGCGTGCATTTGGCTAGCTAGAGTGTTGTTCTTATAGTGTAGATGAAGGAGACATAATTGAATGGAAAAGATTATGGCCATAACTCATGTTTTCCAACAAGAATCCAACCAATTCAAAGCCTTCCAAATTTGCCAAAACATGCCTTATCCTTGCTTGAATGAACCTGATCACTTGTGCACGAAATCTGGGGCTTCAAGACAAGTCAAAAAACAACCCAAATTCCTAAGCCCATTTCCAATTATTTTTGTACCATTTATTTTATATTTATTTGAAATAAATTAAAATAAATATGTAAAAAATAGGTAGAAAATGCAAGGCCATGCAAAAATAATATTAGAGGTCCTCTATGACCTTAGGAAGATATTTTAACCTTTAAAAGTTAGGCCATTGACCCAAAAATTCAAATCTTCTAAATGCACCATTTTTGAAATTTCCAAACTTTTCCCAACTTGGGCAAGCCATAACTTACTCAATTTTTATCTCATGATGATGATCTTATAATTCTTGGAAATCCTAAGATGTCTACTTCAATCCCTCTTTTGATCAATTTTGCATTTGAAGATGTTATCTTGATGTAAAAGGTCTTGGAAAAAAGTGTATGTTGTTGACTTTTTGAAAATGACCTGTAATGTTTGAGCTCATATCTTTCAAATTGTGAATTTATTGATCTTGGGGGATGAGGATAAATTGTAGGGAATTGGATTCTATTCAAAATGAGCAGCTTTGGTTGGAAAATTTCTGATAAAGTATGAGAAAGTCATGCTTGGTCAAAGTTTGGTTGACTTTTCCTATAGAAACCCTAATTTGCCATTTCTTGACTTTTGATGAATTAGGAGCATTTCTTGAGGAATCATGATCAACCCTTGATCAAATGATGAGTATCACTTCAAAATGTTGATGTTGACCAAAAATCTTGAAGTTTGACTGTACATGGGCCACAGTTGACTTTTGACCTAGCATAGTTGATTTTCCAATACTTGAGCAATTGACTGAGTAAACTTGTTGTGCAAGGCATTAAATTTGGAATGGATAATCTTGAAGACATATTAGGACCATGGGAAACATTTGAGACCATTGGAGCTCAACCTTCTTGATGAAAATTGAAACCCTAGTTGGGGGTTCATTTCCTTAGGAGGAGAATTGTCTGGTCAATTCTTGGTCAACTTTGAGCAATTGAGAACCTCTAGGAGTATGTATTGAGTGAAATGAGAGGGAAAATTTTGGGGTACAACAATGCCCTAGCATGTTCATCATATATGTGAAAAAGAATATTTACATTTATGCTTATTCTTAAGTGATAATTTTTAAAACCACATCCCCAAGTTAAGTTTTTGTTTAATTGAACCATGCAGTAAACTCGGTAATTTCGTGCAGTCCTTGAGATCGACATTCGGGGAATTTTCCCTATTATTACTATATCACTGAAAATAGTACACTTACTATTTTTCCTATCAATGTTTTGGCGTCGGGGACTGCCTAGTTATTGAGTGTAATTTGAGTTCAATTAAAATAGTACACTTACTATTTTGTTGCCTAGTTATTTTTCCTATCACTGAAAATTACTGATTTGTTCTAACCTTTGCAAGGAGAAGGCAAGTTCGGATAGCTAGGCTAAACTCCGACGAAGAACATCCAGTTCATAAAGACTTTGTTTGAGAATCAGAACCTAAAACTATGGCTGGAAATCAACCAGCACCTGAGAAGCTACTTGGGGACTATGGAAGAGCGAATGCTCCAGCAGGTCGGTTGACTATTGTAAATCAACCTGTTATTGTTGCAAACTTTCAGCTGGACCTTTCAACAATCTAACAGCTTGAGGACAGATCTTTCACTGGAAAGATCAATGAAGATGCCAATAAGCACTTGCAGAGATTTCTCACAATGAGTACTAATTTGAATATTGAGGGGCATACTGAAGAAGCTAAGAATTTAAGAATGTTCTCGTTCACACTTTTTGAAGATGCTGAGGAGTGGTTTTACTCATTACCTGCTGGGAGTATTACCACTTTGCAACATTTGGAGAGAAAAATTTCTAGATGAATACTTTTCGGCTTCTGTGTATATTTACAAGAGATATGATATTATGAATTTTAAGCATAAATAAGGAGAGTCCCTAGATGATGCCTACAAGAGATTCAAGAGGTTGCTAGTAGCTTGTCCCACTTATAATATGGATCAAACTGAGAAAATGCAGATGTTTGTAAATGGCCTCCGAATAAAGACAAAGCAACTTATTAATACAATAGTTGGTGGCTCATCCAATTTTACGACACCCACTGGTGTAAAGAAGATCTTTGAAGCCATTGCTGAAAATGAACACATGGAATTGTATGACCGAGTTACAAGCAACCCAGAGGGAGTGATTGATTTAAAGTTGGAAGTTAATAAGCAACTCAAAATCAAAGAGACAATTACCATAGAAGTAGAGAAAAAGCTGAAAGCAATGAACATGGGTACTCAACATGTAGCTCAGGTTCAATAGGCACAGAAGGCAAGTTATGAAATTTGCAGTGGACCACACATGACAGTACATTTTCTGGAAACTCCACAACAAATTGAGGAGATAAAATTTTTGAAGCATAATAATTTGTATTCTAACACCTATAATCCTGGATGGAAGAATCATCCTAACTTCTCCTAGAAAGATCAGAAACAACAAGTTTCTCAGAAGGTAGAGTGGGAAGTAGCTATTTAAAGGACGGCTGCCTATAATTCTCAATTCCAATAAGAGAAAAGACAAAATCACATGAATACCACAACTGCAATAAAAAATCTGGAAGTTCAAATGGGACATATTTCACAACAAGTGTCTTTGCAAACACAAGGTAATTAGAAAAATCATGATACGGTTAATGTTGTCATAACAAGAAGTTAGAAGGGGTCAGAAGATGAGGTAAAACATGATGATAGTATCATAGAAGTTGAGTTATAAGTGAGAGAGAGCAAGAAAAAGCAAGAAGAAATGGTACCACCTATGAATCCATTTGAAGAGAAAACTAAACCAGCGATCAAGTTGTCGTATCCATCTCGAGTGGAAAAGAAGGACACGAAAGAGAAAGAGTGTGATAAATTTGTCCAATTGTTCAAAAAGCGAGAGATCAATATACCATTCTTTAAAGCACTCGAGAAAGTTCCTTTGTATCAGAATTCATGAAGGAGGTATTGTCAAAGAAGAGATCAACAGGAGAGGGATCGGTACCCTGTGATGAAAAATTGTGTAATTGCACCCAAGAGGAAAATATCCGTCAAGCAAAAAGGATTCGGGGTCAGTTTTAATTCCATGCACCATAAAAGACAGAACTTTCAAGAGGGTTATAATTGATTTGGGCTCTAGTGTGAGTTTAATTCCATTATCGATTTTCAAGAAGCTCGATATTGAGATGATAAGCGGGAGTGGGACAAAATTGAAATTTGTTGATCACATCATCAAGCAGACATACGGGATAGCTGAAGATGTATTAGTAGAAATTAACAATTTTCCCCAGTTGATTTTCAGATCATGGACATACCTGAAGATGAAGAGACTCCTATCATTCTTGGTCGACCATTTATCCTGACTAGTCGATGCAATTTTGATATTGAGACAAGTAATCTGACACTGAAGTCATTTGATGAGGAGATAACTTTGAAGGTGTTGGAGATCAAAAAGTAAGGTGCATGTGAAAAGAATCAAGCTTCAGTTGGTATAATCAAATTAGAAGGAGACAATAGAAGCTTGAAACTGTGATATGGTGGCAGAACCGACTGTTTTTACTGGTTTGCGTTATGCGTTTTTTGTTCGCAAAATGTCGCGGTAAGCAAGAGTTACCACCGAATTTTATTTCATCCAATCATGGAAAAGGAAAAAGAATAGAAAAACCTTTTTTCGAGATTTTTCTGAGTACGGGGGGTAGATTACAGAAAGGGAAGGTGTTAGCACCCTTTCTATCCGTATTTATCTACGGGCTCTTAGGTACTTGCTCATTTTTCAAATTGCTTGTGTGTGTTTGTCTTGAAAATGTTTTACTTCGTGATAACCCTTGTATCAGTCCTCAAGGGTGTGAAGAAGTTGTTTTGAAAATTTGTTTTGGAAGGTGTTTGTGTGAAAAGTTTTTATTGAGCAAGCACTTAAGATTCTGCCTACTCGAAAAAAATATTGTTCGTTCTCGTTTCCTTTAGATAACACTATCCTACTATTAAGGAGTAGGTAGCACCTTCGTTGGAGTTTGTAAGGGACATTCGAAAGGGACAAGTACAATCACTAAAGCAATAGTTAGAAAAACTTTAATAGTAACCCTAGAGTCTTAAGATCTTTCTGAGGCAACATTCGAATGGGACAATTTGATCTTTTTAGACTGGAGGGCAACCACTAAAATCTCCTATGCTTAATGATTGTTTACCGAAGGCAACCGAAGTGAGGTAAACCCTAAGAGTGAAATATGTGCATATGATTTGTTTAAGTTATTTAACCTTTGCACATTAAGTGATCTACCGTTTTAATTTCAGATATTCTTGCCATACAATCCTATTAACATACATCTAGACAGTTAAATATTTGCAGGAATTTAAAAAGTGCGAAAAATATAAACCTAGCTATTACAAGGCTTCGGGGGATGGGGATTAATTACATAACCAAAAAATCGGGGATTAAAGCAGTAAATAAAACCCTAATTTAACTATTACAAACCATCGATAGTTACAAAAATAATGGAAAAGAAATAATTAAATGCGCGGCGAATTAAATACGAGGAGAAATTGAAAACCATAAAATCTAATTATTTTAATTTGGGTTGTATTTTTTAGAAAAGAATTAATTGAGTTATGTACGACTAAAACCCTAATTCTAATTATTTTAATTATGAAAAGAAATTGAAATTAACCTAATCTAGCTAAATTAAATAATTTCAAGAAAATAAAATATTTTGTACAAAGAGATTTTGTGTATTTTTTGGTTTTTTATTTGAGAAAAGAAATTTAATTGTAAAATTAAAACCTAATTTCTGTTTGATTTTAATTATAAAAAGAAATTAACTTAACCTATATTTCTAATTAAATTAAATAATTTATTTTATTAAAAAAATGTTTTTTTTTGGTATTTTGTGATTTATTGATTTTATGATTAATAAAAAAAAAGGTAATTAATTTGGTAAAAAAAATAAAAAAACAAAACAATTAAAATAAAAAAAATAAATAAAGAAAAGAAAGGGAATGGGCCTGTATGCTAGCAAAAAGGGGGTGTCAATCTGAATTCCCAAGCCCAAAAACACTCCAAGCCCAGTCAACCTTTGGTGCCTTGTAGCGTTGACCTAGGGGCGCACCATAGTCCCTCATTGCTAGAACGTTGGATCTGATGGCATGTTGGATCAAGTGGCTGGATGTTGATGGAGTATGGTAGACCCTTTGATAAGAAGTGCATGCAATCTGCGTTCAGAAAATAGGAAAATAAGCATTGCTGGGACCTGGGATCGAACCCAGGTCCTCTACCCTTTCCACTATGCTTGCTTGCCATCTGTGCTACACGCTTTTGTTGTTAGTACAATGCAAAAGAAATATGTTATATAATAAATAAATGGATTAATGAATAAACAAAAAAATGCGCCAGCTTTCAAATGATCCAATGATGATTGGTCACGTTGTCTTCTTCTTCCTCATCCGTCGTTTTAGGCTACGGTACTTTTACCTACAGACAAAGGTCTGTAGCTACAAACCTGTGAAATTCAAAAATACACAACACGCAAGATAAATGGCATCTAATTATATAGATCAACTCGTTTTGATCTTGTGAACATCATGGTACCCCTTTTGCTGGCCAATTTAACCTGTGGACAAAACCCCTAATCTGCACATACAAACCCTAACAATGGCAAAGGCATGTATAGGCTTCAAAAACGCAATTAAAGTATTCAGTTAGCTTGCAAACATGATGAGGATCACAAATATATAATTTAAACATGCTAATGATGCAAGAATTATGATAATCTATTTTGAAAATATGAGCAAACCGTGAGAGTGCTAGGGGGCGATTCTGGACGTGTAGAGGCGTGCAATTGATTGGGTTAACTTCTGAGAAGGTCCATGAATCGTTTGGTGATGCTAAAAGGGCTTGAATTGGCCTCCAAGCTTGAAACCGAGTCACAACTTTTTGTCAAATTTTGAAGTTTTTTCTCCTTGTTCACGCCTGCTAACCCCTATGCCATGCTTTGTTCTTGCCCATTATATATCTAGGAATGAATTAGGGTTACAAATTTGGGTTGAATCTTTGCAATTATAAAAGATTTGATTTGATTTTCAAGCTTATGTAAACTTGTTATTTTGATCCAAATCTTCCCTTTCTTGTACCAATTGTGCTTGATTCGTTTTGGCCTTGATAATTCAGCATATTTTGATTGCCAACCTGTCCAAAAACCAAATCATATTATATCTTTGCAATTATTCACCAATTATTTGATTTAATTCAATTTTTAATTAATAAAAAATCAAAATAAATTGCAAAATGAAACAAATAATGTGTGGATGAATATTTAAATCGTGGACCACATTATAAGTGAGGTGCAAGCATAAAAAGTTAGTCCCATTTAGCAAAAAAATGCATTTTTGAGCACATTTGACTTTTGGTAATTTTGCAAAAAAGGTCATCTTTGACAATGCATATCTCCTCCAATTTTAACCCTAGAGAGGTGTTCTTGGACATTTTAGAAAGCTTAGGATGTCCCCTAAGCAACCCTTTCGGTATCATATCAATTGAGTCTTCCATGTTCACGTAAGAAGCTTTGACTCAAAAGGTGTTTTTGTTGACTTTTCAAAAGGACCCATAATGTAGAAATTCATATCTTTTTGTGAGTGAATATTTTGAACTTGTGAGCTGAAGATGAATTGTAGGGAATTGAATCCTCTTCAAAACGAGATTTGGATGGAAAATTTCTGATAAGGCATGTGGAAGTTATGCTTGGTCAAAGTTTGGTTGACTTTTACTAAGAAACCCTAATTTAGCAACTTTTGGGTTTTGATGAATTTGGAGCATTCCTTGAGAATCATGATCAACCCTTGATAAAATGATGAAATTCACTTCAAAATGTTAATATTGACCAAAAATATTGAAGTTTGACTGTATGTGGGTCACAGTTGACTTTTGACATAATACAATCGATTCTCAAGCATCTGAGCAGTTGACTGAGCAAACTTCTTGTGCAAGGCATGAAACTTGGCATGTAGGGTCTTGAGAACATATTAAGACCATGGAGAGCATATTATGCCTTTGTGGTTCACCCATCTTGAAGAAAATGGAAACCCTAATTTGAAGTACACTGCCTTAGGAGAGAGTTTGTCTGGCCAACTTCTTGGGCAACCTTGAGCAAATTGAAGATCTCAATGGACATGTAGTGAGTAAAATGAGAGGGAAAATTTTGGGGTACAACAGAAACCACCCCCGGAAAAAGTCTCCAGCATAACTTCTCAGGTGGCATAAGCTCTAGCGTTTGTCAAAATTCCTAAGTTCATTCAAAAATCCAAGAAGAAAAAGAAAAAGGAACATCAAGGAGTAGAGATGGAAGATGGGAGCGACTTGAGGCAAGGAGTGGTTCATACTTATGAGCTAAATGAATTCTGGGTTACGGAAAAGGCAAGTAACAAGGTGTGGAAGAGGAAATACCCACATAAGGGGATGAACTATCGAGCCATGCGACGTTAAAAGATGTGCTTCGTGGGAGGAAATTGTTAGAACATAATTTGGTTCTACATCTCTGTAAGAGTTTTGATGATAACAAACACCTGATATATATATATATATATATATATATATATATATATATATATATATATATATATATATATATATATAAAACAGATATGCTCGCTAATAATAGTATCTTTATATGCAAGGAAGTTCTAATGTGAAAAAGATGTTCTGATGTAAGGAGCATGGAAGATCTGCTAGAACATCACCAGAAGTTCTGTTTATGTAAGCATAGAAGATGAGAGTATTATGATATAATCATACACATCCTTCTTAGAAGCAAATCAGCGTGACACGCTTATATGAAGAAGTTCTGTAACAACTTCTGAATGCACCAACGCTGTGAAACAGGATCTCTGATACTCTAATCTGTAAAGTTTTGATACAAGCAGTAAGGGACTCTCAACGTTAACATTCATGTTCTGATGTGAGAAGTTATGAAGCGTTACCGTTTATCAATGCATATCAAAAGTAACAGCTATAAAGAGACAAGAATCTCCTGGTTTGGAAAGATCATTAATTTGTGTTATGAACATTCCAAAAGCATCTTCTTATGTCACTGTTGCATGGCCTATATAAAGAGGACGAAAAGAAGAAATCAAATGATGAACTACTGCGCACAAAAATAAAAGTACATTTACTCAGTTTGACCTAGCATTCTTAAATTGTGTAATAGATCACGGTTGTGATATTGTTTTATTTTAGAAAACATATTTATACACACTCAATTATATTATTTGGTAATTCCTTGAGAAAAACTGGGTTATGGTTATACGCAAGAAGACTTTGGCAGTTGTCAAAGTAGACTTGTAATCAAGATTTATTATTAGATTAAGACCTCGTTGGAGAGAGGCGAAATCACCTTGGCGGGTGGACTGGTGTAGTTTGAGTTCAAACGAACCAGCATAAAAATCAATGTGTTATTTTCATTAAGTTTTAAGATCCCAATTCACCCCCCCACCTTATTGTGTTTTTCCATTCTTCAATTGGCATCAGAGCGCTTGGTTCTGAGTTCAAACACTTAACCGGGTTAGAAAAAGATCCAAGTTAAGAAAAAGACTATCATGGGGAAAAGTTAGAACATCAGCAATGATCATCATGATGAGAAAGACAGAATCAGCAGCAGACCCCCAATATTTGACGGTAAAAGGTTTGGTTATTGGAAAGACATAATCATAAGTTTCTTTCTAGCTTATGACGTTGATCTTTGGGATATGGTGACTGATGGGTACATGCATCCTGTTGATGAAAATGGTCAGAAGATTGACAGAAAAAGAATTTCAGATCATCAAAAGCGAGACTTCAGAAATCATTACAAGGCCAGAACTATTCTATTAAGTGCCATATCATACTCAGAATATGAGAAGATCACAAACAGAGAGACAACAAAACATATGTGTGATTCCTTGAGCATGACGCATGAAGGAAACACGCAAGTCAAAGAAACCAAAGTTGTTATGCTCATTCAGAAGTATGAAGCTTTCAAAATGGAAGAAGATGAAACCATTGAAACAATGTTCTCAAGATTTCAAATTCTGTTTGCTGGGCTAAAAGTTCTGGATAAAGGGTACTCAATGGTTGACCATGTAAACAAGATCATTAGAAGTTTACCTAAGAAATGGAGACCCATGGTCACAGAATTAAAACTAGCCTACGATCTGGATAAAATTTCTCTTGAAGAACTTGTCAGCTCCTTGAAAAGTCATGAGATAGAATTAGAACAAGATGAGCCTCAAAAGCAAGGTAAGTATCTCGCTTTAAAATCTAATAAATATGAAACCAAATTATTGCAGGCAAAAGCAGAAGCAGATAACTCTGGTAAATCCTCATCAGAAGAAGACAAATTGTTCCTTCTATCCAGAAGAATCAATCAGCTGTGGAAGCACGGGCAGAGGAAATTCAGAAATTCCAGAAGCACCGGGAATCACCCTAAACAATCTTTTAGATACAGAAAATCCAGTAACAGAAACATTACCTGCTATGAATGCAATGAACAAGGTCACTACAAGAGCGACTGTCCAAATCCTCAAATAGAGAAACCTAAAAAGAAGTTCTCTAAGAAAAAGAAGAAAAGTCTTATGGCAACGTGGGATGACTCCGAATCTTCTGAAGATGGAACATGTTATACCCCAAAATTTGCCCTCTCATTTCTCAAGACATTTCTCACAAGGATTCTCAAAATTCAAGCTTGCACAAGTACAATTGGATTTTTCAGCATCAAGTTAAAAAGGAAACTGTTAAAAAAGGGAAAACAGATAAAAATAATCTTTTTGACAAAATTGAAAAAAAATAAGTTTACTTCGATTCACAAGGTTTTGATTGGATTTTGGTCTCTGTAAGCCTTCTTCGATTTCCCTTGTTTCGTTAGACTTTAGTCTCTTTCAAGACTGCTTCGATTGGACTATGGTCTCCTTCATGCCTCCCTTTGATCCATATTTTGTGCCTCCTTCGATCCATCCTTTGTGCCTCCTTCAATCCACAAAGCAATGAACTCCTGCATGCAAGTTTCGATTGCACCATTGGCCTCACATGGTTCACAATGAAATGGTTGCCTGTATGCCTGCTTCGATTAAACATTTGATGCCTGCATGCCTGTTTTGATTGGACAAATAATTCCCTCCATGCTTGCTTTGATTTACAAAGTGATGGCTAGCTGCATGTAGCCTTCGATTGAGCAATAGCTTCCTTCTTGCATGCTTCAAAGCAAGGGGCTTTCACCAGGCCAGTAGACACAAGGCAAAAAAAAACCTTGTAGCCTCCTTCGATTCAAAGAGGAAAAGCCTCCTATTGATATCCTTCGATTCATAAATTGGTGGCTTCCTACTAGCCTCCTTCGATTTAGAAGACAAATACCTTCTTTACGCTTGCCACCAATTCACAAGGCAAAGACCTTCTTCAATCCAGCAGGCACAAGGCAAAAGCCTCCTGCAGCTATCCTTCGACTCAGAAGCCAATGGTCTTGCATGTCTGCCAAATTCACAAGGCAATGGTTTCCCTTCATGCTAGCGCCCACAAAGCATTGGCCATTTTTCACGCTAGCTTCGAATGGGAAATATTTCCTTTGGAAACAGTGTGTTTCGATCACACATAATTCCTACACTATGGCATACAATGGGTGTTCCATTCTACAGACATGTCTGGGTATCCCATTCAAAAGACATGTATGGGTGTCCCATTCGAAGAAATGCAAATGGTGCACACAAATGATGCATATGGTCCAATCGAAGGACACATATTTGTCCCTTTCAAAGATACACATATTCAAAAGACATATCTTGGTGGCCCATTCGAATAATTGCAAATGGTGCATACAAATGATGCATATGGTCCAATCGAAGGACACATATTTGGCCCTTTCAAAGATACACATAAATGATCCATTCAAAGGAGACATTCAAAAGGCACATTCGAAAGGTACACAAAAGGTCCACTCAAAAGACCCGTTCGAAGGGTACACAAGAGGTCCAATTGAAGGGCAAGGACTGAAGGTATTTGAAAGTCAAAGGTGTCCACATTCATTTAAGTTCAAAAAGAGACAAGAATCCCATGTCTTTTTCCAAAATTCAAATTCTCATTCATGGCCTTAAAGAACATATTTATGGTTGTTTACTACCTTGCTACCCTGCCCCCTCCTTCCCCTCTATATAAGGAGCACACTAGAAAGCTCAGAGGGGAGGATGAAAAAAAGAGGAGAAGACCATGTACATATTCACACGTTGCTTCACAAGATCATACAAGAATTACATGCATGTCATTACATAACAGGTCTTCCAGTACAAGTCTCTCATGTTCTCGCTTTTTATTTCAGCAAAGAAAATTGCTCTCAAACTAAACAACAGAGATCTCCAAACTCAAGAGTCTCAGTTCATGGAAATGTTCCTCAACTTATCCAAGGGGCGAGAAGAGTTGAAAGCACTCCTCAATGGGAACTTGACCAAGAAACATCCTGACAACAATAAGGATGACCAGTTGAAACAACTGCAAGCTGAAATCGAAGGGATGAGAATCCAAATGATCAATCAAATTCTCTTATCCAAAACTTAGTTCAGGGACCAGAAGAGCTGAGAGCCCTAGTCAACAAGTTTCATAAAGATGCATGCAATCATATGGAGCAAACAACGAGAATTAGGGACCGAGTCTTTAATCAGCCTAAGTTGAAACAAGAGGATTTCGTTGAAAAAACACCTTTCAAGATGGCTGCTACGCCAAGGGTCCAACAACGACCTCGCCAACCACAACGGGGTAATCAGTAAAGGCAAGACAAGCCCAGTAGGCAGTTTACCAAAATCAACATACCTTTGTCTCAGGCATTGCAACATATGTTGAGTATGAATTTGGTTACGTTGATAAGACCTCATCAAAACCCCAAAACTTCTTCCCCTAACTACAATCCTGATGCAATATGTGCCTACCATTCCAATAGTCTTGGACATGATACTAATGGCTGTTGGACAATGAAAAATAAGATTCAGGACTTGATCAATGAAGGAGTGTTGGAGTTCACACAAGATGGACAGACTGAATTCTTCTGCCATCCATTAAAGCCACACCATCTGAAGTGACAAGTCTAAGACAAATAGGCTTTTATTCATTAGAATTTTCAAGTTGTAATTTTTTATTGTTCGAACATTTGTTTCATGACAAACTTTGTTATTTTATCAATGCATTGCATATGTCTGTTTTGAATAAATTCATTCGTATTCACTATATTTAAACTTCTTTCTTACTTCTTTTTGTGATATTCAACTCTTGATCAAAAACTCTAAACCTTTAGAGGGAGGATGACAAAAACGATACCACAGTCTCTACAGTATGTTGTTGAACAGACCCTGCTGACGATGTACAGACGTTGTTTCAAATCCCAAATAATGGAGTTATAAGTAAGATAATCCCTAGTCAACCCCTTTAAGCCTAAGAAGTAGGATTTTTTCTTTTCACACAAATTAAAGCCCTTAATCATAACCTGGGGTAGGGTAATTTGCTCAGTTAATTCATAGGTGCATTCACTCGCAAGCTCATCCTCCATACACGACAAATAGTGTAGAAGATGCCTTCCAAAATATGGTGATGGTTCCACATAATCGTCAAGACAGGAAGTCATTGTCACTCAAAACAAAAGCCCGCTAAGTCAAAACCTATGAAGGAGACTTAAGAAAAATAACTGGGGCATCTCGCTTACTGTAATCGCAAAGGAAATAGTTCAGGAAAAAGTAGGGATAAAAAAATCAAAAAAAGAGGTCCTACAAATCCTCAAGAAAAAAAGGAAAGGTTACCAAAATGACTGCCTTCTCAAACTAACATTCAATTCTTGAACCATCACCAAGAATCAGAGCAAAGATTCCAAACTCGATCGGGATTTAAATGCACAATTAACTGAGCATAAGACTAGAGAACATCACGAAGACCCGTTTGGGTACTGTGATATGGTTGCAAAACCGACTGTTATCTGGTTTGCGTTTTGTATTCGCAAATGTCACTGTAAGCAAGAGTCTCCACCGACTTTTATTTCATCCAACTAAGGAAAAGGAAAAAAGAACAGAAAAAACCTTTTTCGAGATGTTTGAGTACGGGGGATAGATTATAGAAAGGGAAGGTGTTAGCACCCTTTCTATCCGTGGTTTTCCACGGGCTCTTAGGTACTTTGCTCATTTTTAAAATTGCTTGTATGTGCTTGTTTTGAAAAGTTTTACTTCGTGATAACCCTTGTATCGGTCCTCAAGAGTGTGACAGAGTTGTTTTAAAAAGTGTTTGTATGAAAAGTTTTGTTTGAGCAAGTACCTAGGAACTAATCTACCTACTCGAAAAAAGTCTGTTCGTTTTCCTTTAGATAGCGTTATCCTATTATTAAGGAATAGGTAGCATCGTCTTTGAAGTTTTAAGGGACGTTCGAAGGGACAAGTACGATCACAAAAGCAATGTTAGGAATTTTTAGTAATAATCCTAAAGCCTTAAAGATCTTTTTCCGAGGCAACATCCGAATGGGTCATTTTAGATCTTTTGGGACTAGAGGACGACCACTAATATTCCCTATACTTCATGACCGTTTACCGAAGGCAACCGGAGTGGAGTAAACCCTAAGAGTGAGCATGTGCAAGTGTGTTTTTTTCAGTTTATTTATCTTTGCACATTTAGGGTTTTCTACTGTTTTAATTTCAATTTGTCTTTCCATACAATCCTATTAACATACATCTAAGCATTTTATAATTTGCGGAAATTAAAATGCGAGAAATTAAAGTCCTAACTATTACAAGGCTTTCACAAATACATAATTATTTTGACCGTAAATAAAGATGCGGAAATATAAAACCCTAATTACTATTACAAACTCGGAGCAGTTACAATAATTAAAAAAGGAAAATTAAAGGCGCGCGGCGAATTAAATACGAGAAATAATTGGAAAACCTAAAAATCTAATTGAAAAAAAAATTAGGTTATTTTTTGAGAAAAAATTAGGTTATGTACAAATTTAAATCCTAATTATAATTATTTTAAATTATAATAAAAAGAGAATTAAATTACCCTAATTTAATTAAACTAATTAATTAATAAAAATATTTTTATAAAAAAATGATTTTTGATGTTTTTCTGATTTTTTGATTAAATAAAAAAACCTGATTTTTGGTGCTATTTGAAAAAAAAGGAATAATTAATAAATAATAAGAAGGAATTAAAAAATAAAAAGAAAATAATTGGGCCTGATATGATGAGCAATTAGGGGGGGTGTTTCTGAATTGGCTGGGCCCAAATTCATTGGCCCAAAGGTCCTGCGCCTGATCCAGTGGGATCATCTTCTGAGGGTCTACCATGAGCTTACGCATGCTGAGCGTTGGATCTGGCTGGAGATGGATCCAGTAGAAGCGCTGAGGTGCATGGTGGACGTCAGGCTATGAGGCACACTGGATCTGCAAGGAATTTTTTAGAAAATAAGAAAATGTTTGGACATGGGATCGAACCCAGGTCCTTTGCTTCACACGCCTATACCCCTTGCCATCTGCGTTGCGCTGTTAATTGTTAATATAATAAGAAAACAATATTATAATGATAAGCCACATATTTTCCTCCCAAAATGCGTGAATTTCAAATGGACCAGTGGTTGATTGCCATGCCTTCGTCTTCTTCCCAGAAGTGTCGTTTTAGGTATCAGACTTATACCTACGGACATCTTCCATAGCTATAAACCTGCAAGCTTCAAAAATTCATAAAACGCATGATAAACTAATTCTATCTATACCAATCAACTCGTCTTGATCTCACGAGGACCATGGCACCATTTCCTGGTCCAATTAAACAAGTACAAAGAAACCCTAAAACGCCCCCATAAACCCTAGAAATCGCAATTAGCGAAACAGTCATCAAAACTTAAAATTAATTGAACCGAAACATTCCAAATGATGATACAAATAGAATGTTATGCTTAAAAGTGGTTAATCATGCGTAAATTGTAATATCAAAATCAAACTGGCATGTGCAAACCATGGGTTTACCAGGAGCGATTCTGGGCTTGGGAAGGCTTGCAAACAATCATATTAGCTTCAGGAGATGTCCAGGAAGCGATTAGAAGCTTTGAATAGCCTTGAGTCGTCCCCTAGGTTAGAAATCAGACCACACTTTTTGTCAAATTTTTGAGTTTCCTTCTTCAGCTCTCACAACTGCAACCCTTGTTCTTTTAGCTTGTGTGTGTTCTATATATGCAGTGTGATGAATTAGGGCAACAAAAACAACTTGAATCTTTTCCAATCATGGAAATTGAATGTGATTTGTTTGCTATATGATATCTTTCCAAAACCATCCTAATCATGCTATTTTTGCCTCAATTTTCCTTGATTTGATTTGATCTGATTAGGCCAGCTTAATTAGATTTGATTCTAACAAAAATCATATCAAAAAATCAATCTTTTATATTTTTTGTCATTTATTTGATTTAGTTTGACTTTTAAATAATAAAAATAAAAATAAAATAAATAAAGAAAGAAAATAATATATGGATGCTGATTTGGTTCGTGGACCATGTCTTCAACAAGACACAATCATGAAAAGCTAGGCCCATTTGACAAAAAATGCACTTTTGAGCACATTTGACTTTTGGCAATTTTCCAAAAATTGCCAACTTTGACAATGCATATCTCTTCCAATTTTAACCCTAGGAAGATTTTCTTGGACTTTTTAGAAATCTTAGGATGTCCCCTAAAAACCCCTTTTGGTTTCATCTTAATTGGGTCTTCCATGTTCATGTAAGAAGCTTTGACCCAAAAGGTATTTTTGTTGACTTTTCAAAAGGACCTATAATGTAGAAATTCATATCTTTTTATGAGTGCACTTTTTGAACTTAAAGGATGAAGATGAGTTGTAGGAAATTGGATTCTCTTCAAAATGAGCCTTGGATGAAGAATTTATGATAAAGTATGAGAAAGTTATGCTTGGTCAAAGTTTGGTTGACTTTTCCTAAGAAACCCTAATTTAGCAACTTTTGAGTTTTGATGAATTAGGAGCATTCCTTGAGGAATCATGATCAACCCTTGATAAAATGATGGATATCACTTCAAAATTTTGATGTTGACCAAAAATATTGATGTTTGACTGTATGTGGGTCACAGTTGACTTCTTATGCAGGGCATGAGACTTGACATGGATATTCTTGAGAACATATTAGGACCATGGAAAAGATTTTAGGTCTTTGGAGCTCACCCATATTAATGAAAATAGAAAACCTAGTTGGAGGTTCCTTGCTTTAGGAGAGAGTTTGTCTGGTCAACTCTTGGGTATCCTTGAGCAAGTTGAGGATCTCCATGAACATATGTTGAGTAAAATGGGAGGGAAAATTTTGGGGTATAACAGCTGCCCCTGTTCAATCTTCTTACACCTGAGGATATAGATTGACTTGTCTTCCTTTCATGATCTGAGGGTGGAAGATGATTGGACACAAGAGTGCCCAGAAATTTGCACTCGCATGGAGTAATACTGATTGGTGATATCGGGAATGGGCTTACAGATTCCATTTGGAAGTTGACAGAGAATCGTTGGAGATGGGATTAAAGATGCCATCCAAAAAAGATATCAATCGCATAAGAGATTCCTTTGCGAGAAACTTTGTACATGTCGCTGAGGGGGACTTCACCGAGGAAAGTTGATTTATGTCTTGGGATATAGAGTATAAGAGCTTCGGTTGTCCATTACTCTACTGGGGAACTAATTCTTGATTGAGGAGGTGGAAGTGAACTACATATCTGGTCAGGGTCCAGGATGCACAGTAACTTACTGGGTAAAGGTGAACTCGATCGTAACTGGTCGGGTCCAGGTCTTATAGTGTTGTAAGCTATTATCTAGAGATAAGAGATAAGGAACCTGGATAGTAGGGTTTCTTTGAGGTGAAAGCCTGGATAGTAGGGCTATGAGAAGGAACTTGGACAGTAGGGTTACTTCGAAATGAGAGCCTGGATAGTAGGGCTAGGAGAAGGAACCTGGATAGTAGGGTTACTTCGAAATGAGAGCCTAGATAGTAGGGCTAGGAGAAGGAACCTGGATAGTAGGGTTACTTCAAAAATGAGAGCCTGGATAGTAGGGCTAGGAGAAGGAACATGGGTCATAGGGTTACTTCGGAATGAGAGCCTGGATAGTAGGGCTTATGAGAAGGAACTTGGGTCGTAGGGTTACTTCAGGATGAAAGCCTGGATGATAGGGCTTATGAGAAGGAACCTGGATTGTAGGATTACTTCGGGATAAAGCCTGGATAGTAGGGCTAGGAGAAGGAACCTGGATAGTAGGGTTACTTGGGGATAAAGCCTGGATAATAGGGCTATAAGAAGGAACCTGGATAGTAGGGTTACTTCGAAATGAGAGCCTGGATAGTAGGGATAGGAGAAGGAACCTAGATAGTAGGGTTACTTCGGGATAAAGCCTGGATAGTAGGGCTAGGAGAAGGAACCTGGGTCGTAGGGTTACTTCGGGAGGAAATCCAGGATAGTAGGGCTATGAGAATGAGCCTGGGTCGTAGGGTTACTTAGAAGTGATAGATTAGTTAACCCGTTTGGCTTCGGGAACTGAGTTTCCATTAGTTGTCTGCAGACGTGACTTGTATAACTGCTGGATTTGTTAAAGATAATTGTCTTTTTTGAAAACATACCAGGGTTAATTATATGCAATGCATGAAATTCCTTGTGAGATGATGTTCTCAAAATAAATGAGATCCTACTGTATAGGATATGTATGCGCATGTCATGATGTATGTACATGAAATGCTATTGGGGTATGTTCGAGTCTGGGAAAATAAATCCCTGACTGTTGTTGGAGAATATGGCATTCCTGACTGTTGTAGAGAATTGTGGTTCTTCTACTTCCACTGGGGATGGTGAATGGAAATGACTATGCTGGAGATTTACTCTTTGTTATTTATGAATATTTTGTCAGGGAGAGATTCTGTTTGAGAATAACTCTACGGGGAACAACTTGGGAAGTGAATTTTCGTAGCTGAAGTAATGAGCTCTGTTGGGGATTGAGCTTCTGTATCCAGAGAAATAAACTCTGCTTGGGAGATAAAATTTAATGACCCGCTCGCGATTATGAAATTCGGCTGGGGGATATAGTTGTCGGGTTTCTGAATGACCCTGGTTGGGGAGATTACTTTCTGTATTGGGAAAGGAGACATTAATGCTTTTGAATACTTTTACTATGTGGGGAGTGTATGTATTGATGATTGTGCTCCAAAGCTTTCTCTGTCCCGGTACCTGCTGGGCAGAGTAACTGTCGGGTTTGAAACTACTTGTTTTTTGCCCCTGTTTCTGGAATTACGAGCAATTGTCTTTTTGTTTCCTATGTAAATATTTATGAGCAACAATCATATTCAAATGCATATGTCAAGAATAAATCATTGGACGTTCTTTCAAAACAAAACAGAAAAGGAAAAAACTCAATGTTTCTTGTGAAAATGATTTTGAATTGATTTTTAAAGTTGGCCTGTAAATAGGCGTTTTCATACAAGGAGGCTGACGCTCTAGTAAGAGAAAGCCGTCGTAAAAATAGAAGTTATACAATTTTGTGTAAAAGAAAACAGCTATGTGCAACAATCCCATTGAGTTCCAACTCTTCTATTTCCCTTATGCCTTCGAGCGTCTCATCATTTTGCTACTTGGCCGAAAGTTGATTAGATTGATTGGTGTCGTCCGAGCTTGATAGTTGACACTGAAGTCTGGTCGCAAGATGATCCAATGGGACATAGTGATACGCTTTACATCCCTAAATTTTTTCTGGACTGCCCTTTCGGGTTTTCAGTCCACCGGGATACCCTTTTTTGCCCAAGCCGCCCTTTCAGGTTTTCGACTTGCCGGGTGTACAGATTTTTTCCATTTTCATCCCTTATTTTTGCCCGAACCCTTTTGGTTCACTGGGAAGCCCTTATTTTTTCCTAGTCCAGTCAACCTAGCGGGACTTTTAATCAGGCATAGTGTCTTTTCACTATGTCTGCATTGACAAGGTGAGGAAGGTCGTCACCGTCCATGGTGGTTAGAATCATAGCTCCACCCGAGAAAATGTTTTTAACCATGAATGGCCCTTCGTAGGTGGGGGTCCATTTTCCCCCGAGATCACCTTGCGGCAGTATGATGTGCTTGATCACTAGATCCCCGACTTGATATTCTTGACATCTGAATTTCTTGTTAAAAGCCTTGATCATTCACTTTTGATACGTCTGACCATGACAGATAGTGGTAAGTCTCTTCTCGTCGATTAGATTTAGCTAATCAAGTCGAGTTTGGATCCAGTCATCTTCGTTCAAACTCGCATCCTTCATAATCCTGAGAGAAGGTATCTGGACTTTGATGGGTAGGACTGCCTCCATGCCATATACCAGAGAGTAGGGTGTTGCCCCTGTCGACGTCTGTGCTGAGGTACTGTACCCATGAAGAGAAAATGGTAACATCTCATGCCAGTCTTTGTATGTCACTGTCATCTTCTGTACAATTTTCTTGATGTTCTTGTTAGCCGCTTCAACAACGCGATTCATCTTCGGCTGGTAGGGAGAAGAGTTATGATGATGTATCTTGAACTGTTTACAGAGCTCGGTGATCATTGTGTTGTTGAGATTCATACCATTATCAGTATAATTCTTTCTGGCACACCATACCGACATATTAGATTATGTCGGATAAACCGCGCCACAACGTTCTTGGTCATATTAGCAAAAGAGGTCACCTCAACCCATTTTGTGAAGTAATCAATGGCCACTAAGATGAAGCGATGTCCATTGGAAGTAGTGGGTTTGATCTCTCTGATCATGTCAATGCCCCACATTGCAAAAGACCACGGAGCTGTCAAGACGTTCAAGGGAACCGGAGGCACATACACCTTATCAGCATAGATTTGGCACTTATGACAAGTTCGGGAGTGCTGATAACAATCTGCTTCCATAGTGGTCCAGTAATATCTTGCCCGTATGATCTTCTTAGCCATGGTATGTCCACTGGAGTGGGTGTCGAAGGTACCTTCATGTAGATCTGTCATAATCCTCTCTGCTTCGCTCTCGTCTACACACCATCATAAGGTAGAGTCATGATTGCGCTTGTAGAGGATTCCATTACTGAGGAATAATTTCATAGCAAACCTTCTCAGAAACTTCTTATCATTGACAGATGCCCGTTCCGGATCCTCTTGAGTCTCAAGATACCTCTTGACCTCATGAAACTAGGGTTTGTCTGCCACCTCTTCAGTATCAATTTCACAGCAGTGTGCTGGTTCATCCAACCTCTCAATGGTGATTTTGGGAGCTTCGTTGTCCCACCTGACTTTGAACATAAAAGACATGGTAGCTAGCGCGTCCTCTAATTGATTCTCCTCTCGCGAGAAATGTTCAAAAGTTACCTCCTCAAAGTGTGGGAGCAATGTCAGCACATGCTCTTTGTATGGGATGATATTTGGATGCTTCGTATCTCATTCGCCTTTGATATGACTTATTACCAAGGTTGCATCCCTGAAAACATCCAAGAACTTGATCCTAAGGTCAATAGCGGCCTTGAGACCCATGATACAAGCTTCATACTCCGTCATGTTGTTAGTGCAGTTGAAACATAGTCGGGCGGTGAAAGGAGTATGACAGCCCTCAGGAGATATGATTACAATGCCGATTCCATTACCCAGTGCGTTCGAAGCTCCGTCAAAAACCATAGTCCATCAGGATCTCTCTTCGGGTCCTTCATCTGGTCCAGGTTCTTCTTAATCAGTCACCAGCATAATAATCTCATTCGGGAACTCAAAATTCATGGACTGGTAGTCATCCACGGCCCGATGAGCCAAATGATCAGCCAATACACTCCCCTTAATTGCTTTCTGGGTTGTATATTGTATATCGTACTCAGTTAAGATCATCTGCCATCTTGCTATTCTTCCGGAGATAGAGGGTTTCTCGAAGATGTATTAAATTGGATCCATCGTAGATATTAGCAAAGTAGTGTGGGTCAGCATATACTATCTTAGTCGGCGAGCAACCCATGCCAAAGCACAGCAAGTTTTCTCGAGCAGTGAGTATTGTGTCTCACAGTCGGTAAACTTTTTGCTAAGGTAATATATTGCGTGCTCTTTTCGACCAGACTCGTTATGTTGCCCCAGCACACACCCCATTGAATTGTCTAGCACTATTAAGTACAATATTAAAGGCCGTCCTTCAACCAGAGGCATCAGAATTGGAGGTTCTTAAAGATATTCCTTGATTTTTTCGAAAGATGTCTGGCATTCGTCATTCCACTTTACCACTTGATCTTTCTTCAGAAGCTTGAAGATGGGCTCACATGTAGCAGTTAGATGTGAAATGAACCTGGCGATATAATTCAAGCATCCCAAGAAACCTCTAACTTCCTTCTCTGTACGAGGAGTTGGAATTTCTTCTATGGCCTTTACCTTCGCAAGGTCTACTTGGATGCCTTTGTCGCTGACAATGAAACCCGGGAGCTTACCAGACCTTACCCCGAAGGTGCACTTGTTCGGATTCAACCTCAGCTTATATGTTTTTAACCTGTCAAACAACTTTTGTAAATGATCAAGGTGCTCTTCCTCGGTTTGAGACCTGGCTATCATGTCGTCAACATAAACCTCGATCCCATGGTGGATCAGATCATGGAATAAAGAGACCATGGCGCACTGATAAGTTTCCCCATCATTCTTCATCCCAAAAGGCATCACCTTGTAACAGAAGGTGCCCCACTGTGTAACAAAGGTTGTCTTCTCCATGTCTTCAGGAGCCATCTCATCTGGTTGTAGCCAGAGAAACCATCCATGAAGGAGAAGATTTTGTGTTGCACGGTGTTGTCAACCAGAACGTCAATGTGAGGAAGTGGGAAGTCATCCTTGGGGCTTGCCCTGTTCAGATCTCTGTAATCCACACACATCCATACCTTACTGTCCTTCTTAGGTACCGGAACGACGTTAGCAAACCACTGTGGATAGGAGGTGACAACTAAGAACCCTGTGTCGAATTGCTTCATGACCTCTACCTTGATCTTTTCTGACATTTCAGGGCGCATACGACGGACCTTCTGTTTAACCGGAGGACAGTCTTCCTTAGTCGGAAGACGATGTACCACAATATCAGTGTCTAAACCTGGAATGTCTTCATATGACCAAGCGAAGATCTCAACTTATTCGTGCAACATTTGTATCAACCGCTGTTTGATCTTAACTTCTAGATTTGTACCGATCTTGACTTCTTTTCTGTCTATCTCCGTGCCCAAGTTTATCGTCTCAACTGGCTCTTCATGAGGCTGTATAGCACTTTCTTCCTGCTGTAATAGTCTAGCAAGTTCTCCAGGCACCTCATAATCATCCTCACCTTCGTCTTCGTCTTGGTTGATCGGATTTTTGAAGTCATAACTGGCAGTAGCAAAGCTGTTATCAATGGGATCCAGAGTGGATATGAATCTGCAGTATGATATGTGAGTGTGTGTAAGAGCATAGCTGTTTTGATAAAGTGAAAACAGAAAATAAAAATAGAGAGCGCAAAATTTGTATGTAAGGAACGTCCAATGTTTTATTGATGATATATGAAATGAAAAATAATAGCCCTCACAAACAAAGCCAATGTGCCTCGGGCAAGGCACAAGGCTGTAGAGTTTTAAATTGTTTATTATAAATCTCAAAACAAGTAAGACAATTACTGCTGAATAAAAGAAACTGGTATAAAGTCCCTAGCCGTCCAGTTACTCGGTCCACCGTTGGTAGTTGGGTAGATCCAGATGTCAATGTCAGAGTCTTCCTCATTGTCTTCAATGGCATTAATTCCCTGATTGTTGATGCGTAGGGGAGGTCCTCTAGCCCGAGCGCGTCGAACAACCCTTTGAGCTCCTGAAGTAAAGCCCAAACCAAACTTGTCAGTTTTGTGAGTAAAATCAGGGAGTTGTCCCCAATTAGTATACCCATCTTCTTCAACCACTGCTCTGGCGTCTTTTAGAGAAGCCATTTTCAAAGGAGGTTTGTTGTTGGTAGTAGTTTCAGTCGATGCCAAGATCTTGGGAACCTCTTCAAAATTCTGGCAAGGAGTCTCTATGAATTCCCTGTCCATCTCTACGTATCTGAAGGAGTTGAGATGGCTTACCATATACTCCTCTTCACCACACATAGTGACAATCTTCCCTTTTACGGGATACTTCAGCATTTAGTGCAGTGTAGAAGTGACAGCCCCAGCTTCATGGATCCAAGGAAGACCCAACAAACAAGAGTATGACAGTCGGATGTCCATTACATAGAAAGTGGACTCAAAAGTCTAGGAACCTATCTTGACATGGATGTCCACCTCCCCATGCACCATTCTCTTTGACCTATCAAAAGCCCTTACCACAATGTTACTAGGCTTTAAGGTCAAGCCTTCACAATCCAATCGATCCAGCGCCTTCTTGGGCAGAACATTCAGCGAGGACCCAAAATCTACCAGCACATGATCCATAGTGGTGCCCCTACATTCGATCGAGACATGCAGAGCATCATTATGTTTCCTCCCTTTCGGTGTCAAGTCTGCATCTGAAAAACCCAGCCCATTGTCAGCAGTAAGGCTGGCCACATAGTCTTTGAATTGATCGGTGGAGGTTTCTTACGGCACATGCGCAGTCTTGAGGAATGCAATAAAAGCCTTCGCATGGGCCTCGCAGGACAACAGCAGGGATAACATGGATATCTTTGAGGGGGTCTGCCCCAGCTGGTCAACCACATTGTAGTCGCTCTTTTTTATTATTTTCAATATTTCCTCTATCTCTTGCTTAAAGGCTTCTACGACAATTTTTCTAGGTGCCTCCGTCTGGGAAGGCTCACCTATAACTTCTTTGTCTCGGGTCCCAGATGACTCGTCGATGGGAGTGATAGTTGGAGTAAGCACATGAGTAGTAGTTGAAGTACCAGTAGGAATAGCAGACTGAATAACAATATGCCTAATGACAGTCTTTAGGGAAATCTCAGGAGAGAAAACCCTTCCACTTCTGGTAACCTTGTTGGTCCCGACAATGTTACTGACATCAGGATCAGTCTCTTCCTTCTTCAGATCTTGTTTGATGCCATGATAGTACACATCGGCACCATAATGCCAGGGGACAGCTTTGTCCGAGGCATACGGAACAGGACCAGGAAAGGTGATTATTAACAGAGCGACTCTTGGAGAAGATGTAATCCTAACAAGTCTTCTCGAGGAGGCCTTGGAAGGATTGGCGAAAATGGTTATAATAGCAAGATCTTCAAATGGGACAATGGGAATCAGCGTTTTCTCGAACAAAATTTCTTTGTTGTCCATCAGGCGCTGAACACCTGACTTCAGCAAATGGCAACCAGAAGGTAGAGATAAACACATGTGGAAACCTTCACCACAACCCGGAAATAAACTGGCTGACAACAAATTCTTCTTAACCGTCATAAGAGAAGTAGAAACTTCATCAACTAAGGTCACAAACAGATCGGTATCAATGACATTAACTCCCCGATTGTGCTTAGGCATGGGAGCAGTTATGACATTGGGTTTTACCGGAGCATCGAACTCAATTCCCTTGGCCTTGATCAGATCCTGTACCTTATTTCTCAGAGCCTAACAGTCATTGGTATCGTGGCCAGGACTCTCAGAATGATAGGCACACCAAGCATTTGGATTATACCGAGGAGATGTGGTGTTCGGATTCTTGGGAGCCTCTTTCAAGGTTGCCAAGTTGGATCTCAGCAGATGGGGTAGAACTTCAGCCAATGTCATGTTAATCCGGGTAAACTGTCGTTGTGGTCTTTCTTCCCTTTGTTGATTTTTGCGTTGTGGAGCAACCGCAGGCCTAGGTATCATTGCGGCACTTACTGTCTGACGGTGTTCAGCTCTATTTTTACCTCTCGAGATATAAATGGCACTGGCTTCCTTCTTACCAGTGAAAGCCTTCTTTACCGAGCTCGAAGAGGCATCTTTCTGTATCTTTCCACTCCGGATCTCAGCTTCTACCCTCTCTCTAGTTAGAATTAGCTCGGTGAAACCAGCTGATGAGCTGCCAATCAAATGATTAAAATGGACCAGATAGCGTCCCAAGAAACATGTCGACCAACTCCCTATCAGACAAAGGGGGTTGGACTCTTCCAGCCAAGTCTCTCCACTTCTGTGCAAAGTCCTTAAAGCCTTCACTTGCATCCATGGACATACTCTGGAGTTGAGTACGAGTAGGAGCAAGGTCGACGTTGTATTGATACTACTTATAAAAAGCAGCAACCAGATCTTCCCAGTTTCGGACATGGTCTCTTTCCAGTTGGTAGAACCATTCAAGCTGAGTCCCTGACAGACTGTCTTGAAAGAAGTGAACCCACAAATTTCTATCAGCGGTGTGGAGTTGGATCTTTCTGACGTAGGAACGAAGATGGAGCTTTGGGCAAGACACCCCATCGTACTTTGCAAAAATTGGAGCCTTGAACTTCTGCAGGATGACCACTCCCGACACCAATCCCAATTCTTCAAAATCCAAACCAGGTATCCTCTGAACTTCCATAGCACTCAGACGATCTTCCAACTGCTTGTACCTATCGTCAGTAGGAGGATACTGCTCATCATTATAGTCTGTATCATTATCATAAACTTCAGGACTGGGGTCCTTTTCCCTTGTCTCTCTTTCTTGATTCTCCCCTTCCTTGGATGAAGAGGTCAGATCGACTTGTTGCTTTAACGGCCCCCTGAACCTTATGCTCATATTCAGGATACCAGCGACCTTCTTCTTTTTCTTTTTCTCCTTTAGGATGAGGGCTTTCAGATCCTCCTGCCCTTTTTCCAGATTTATGAACATCTGTTGGAATTGGGCATTTTGTGCCTGAAGATCCTTGATGCTTTGTTTGGAAGACATTACTACTGAAATAAACAGCGAAGAAGATGAGAAACATGTTATGGTACCTGTTTATGCGATGTTATGGGTGGGATGTGTATGCAATGATTTCAAGGATTCTTAAAGGCTCAGATTTGTTTAACCAAAAGAAACATACGTTAATTGCATTAATAAATTCGAATTGTTACAGAGAATGCCTTTTAGGCTTACAATTAAACAAAACAAAACTTAAAGCAACAAAAAGAAACTAGGTCTCCCAGGAGCGCATCCTCTTTGGTGTAATATAGGTGTTTATGTTCCTTTCTTCATGAAGTAGCTTAGTGAGCTCCAAGACCTTCTTCTCGCTGGCATAGAACTGAGCTTCAAACGTGTCCCGCTCCTCTTTGATTTGAACCCAGCACTTCTGTAACTCTTCATGATTAGTTGGCATGTCAGGATGATGACCAAGGAAAGTAGTATCTCCTTCAATAACTGGTTCCACAGTTATTGGTAGGACAAGAGGGTAAGGCATAATAAGACTTTGGGCGCGAGCTCGTACCCATCAGAGATAAGGCTCAAGAGGAATGTAATTCTTGTGCCCTAGTGTCTTCCTATCAATTTTATGCACCATGCCCCAAGCTTTTATGAACCTTTTGCGGTATCCCTGAGCATCATTCTCATAGTTGAAGGCGATTCCTTGGATAAGCGTATCATGAGGACCATCTCTTCTTACATAACCAAACTGACGCAGTGCCAAACAAGGGTTGTATGTGATTCCTCCTCTAATTCCTAAGAGAGGGACATTAGGGAATTCACCACAGCGATCGATGATGGTAACATCTTCCGAGAACCGTGAACACCAATGAATGTCTGAATGTGTAAGGGACATCAGCCTACGAGACCATTTCAAACCCTGTTCATTCTTCAAAACAAACCTGGGTAGGTTCGAAATAAACCACCTACCCAATAGAGGAGTGCAACACAGGAGGGTCCCCCTTCTCTTTAGAGTGTGAGCATGCAGAGAGTGTAGAATATCCCCGAGCAATGTAGGCACCAGATTATGAGACAAAAAAACCTTAATAGTGTTCACGTCTACGAGTTGATCCGCATTAGGTAAAAGTACCATCCCGTAAACGAGAAGTTCCAGCACCTCTTCGAAAGCTTGTAAATCCAGGGTATCCCAAAAATGGTAAGCCTTCTCGAATAGAACCTTAACCGGGATTCCTTGGACACTTCCTCTAGTCTCCCAACTTGTCATTATGTCAGACAGTTTTAAGGAGAGAGCTCTAGCAATCTCTTCAGGATTTGGATGTTCTTCCATATCATTGAAAGTTAACTGATCAAGAATAGGTACCCCCAACAACTGAGAAAATTCCTCCATAGTAGGTACTAGCTGGTAATCCAGGAAGGTGAAACAATGGTGCACAGAATCGAAGAATGAAACAACACTTTTAACAATTCTTCATCAGGTTTTGTACTGACCAAGTTGAGCAACTGACCATGCTTTTTAGTGAATGAGAACTTTCAGGAACCCTTAATGCCAGGTCCTTTAGTTGGAGAGATACTTTCACAAGGTTAATCTGGATAGTGTTCCGACGGGCGGATGTCATGTCCTACAAAACAAAGCAAAAATGAGCCCTAGGAAATCCTTGAAATGGTTAGTTATGATATGCCATGCTTATGATGTCATGATTATGCTAGAAAATCACATGTATAGCAAACAACAAGCAATTCACACCAAGTCCTTAGGTTTAAGGCCTGCATGAGTTTTAAGGTCATACCCTCTTGAATCTAGATTGGTTCAACATGTCCTATAAATAGTAACCGAGTTCTAAGGGATCTCAATATCACCGATCTTTCCCCCAGCTTCATTTAATAGGCGATCGACTAGCAACCAAACAAAACTCAAGAGTCAAACCTCAATGAGTGTAGCATCGAGTATCTGTCGACCTTAGGAATACACCAAAGTCGGCCATCTCACTACATCCTACTGGCCAAGTTGTGCAATTAAAGGTTTTAAGGTCAGTTGATGCTTCACGACACCACGCGGCGGCCCTGTACTCTCCCTGATTGACTCAAGGGTTACCGGTACCAACCAAAGTGCCACATCAACATAGCTACTGCTTCAACCGTGTTGGTATACCCCACATAGTTCCCTCACAATTTGTTGCTACTTACCTAAAATGTGTCCCTAGATCCGGGTGTAGGATCTATATAACCCCAACAAATTCCCTTAAAATAAATCAATCAAGACAAGCAAAAGAAGCAATTAAAATGACCTATATCTTAAGGTATACCACACTTTATTAGATAATTCCCCAGCAGAGTCACCAGTTCTATGATACGGTGGCAGAATCAACTATTATACTGGTTTGCATTTTGTATTCGCAAATGTCGCGGTAATCAAGAGTCTCCACCGACTTTTATTTCATCCAACTAAGGAAAAGGAAAAAGAACAGAAAAAACCTTTTTCGAGATGTTTTTGAGTACGGGGGGTAGATTATAGAAAGGGAAGGTGTTAGCACCCTTTCAATCTGTGGTTTTCCACGGGCTCTTAGGTACTTTGCTCATTTTTAAAATTGCTTGTGTATGCTTGTTTTGAAAAGTTTTACTTCGTGATAACCCTTGTATCGGTCCTCAAGAGTGTGACGAAGTTATTTTGAAAACTGTTTTGAAAAGTGTTTGTATGAAAAGTTTTGTTTGAGCAAGTACCTAGGAACTAATCTACCTACTCAAAAAAAGTCTGTTCATTTTCCTTTAGACAACGCTATCCTATTATTAAGGAATAGGTAGCATCGTCGTTGGAGTTTTAAGGGACGTTCAAAGGGACAAGTACGATCACAAAAGCAATGTTAGGAAATTTTAGTAATCATCCTAAAGACTTAAAGATCTTTTTCCGAGGCAACGTCCGAATGGCTCATTTTAGATCTTTTGGGACTAGAGGACGACCACTAACATTCCCTATACTTCATGACCGTTTACCGAAGGCAACCGGAGTGGAGTAAACCCTAAGAGTGAGCATGTGCAAGTTTGTTTTTTTCAGTTTATTTATCTTTGCACATTTAGGGTTTTCTACTGTTTTAATTTCAATTTGTCTTTCCATACAATCCTATTAACATACATCTAAGCAGTTTATAGTTTGCAGAAATTAAAATGCGAGAAATTAAAGTCCTAACTATTACAAGGCTTTCGCAGATACATAATTATTTTGAGCGTAAATAAAGATGCGGAAATTTAAAACCGTAATTACTATTACAAACTCGGAGCAGTTACAATAATAAAAAAGGAAAATTAAAGGCGCGCGGCGAATTAAATACGAGAAATAATTGGAAAACCTAAAAATCTAATTGAAACAAAATTTAGGTTATTTTTTGAAAAAAAATTAGGCTATGTACAAATTTAAATCCTAATTCTAATTATTTTAAATTATAAAAAGAGAATTAAATTACCCTAATTTAATTAAACTAATTAATTAATAAAAATATTTTTAATAAAAAAAATGATTTTTGATGTTTTTATGATTTTTTGATTAAATAAAAAAACCTGATTTTTGGTGTTATTTGAAAAAAAAGGAATAATTAATAAATAATAAAAAGGAATTAAAAATAAAAAGAAAATAATAGGGCCTGATATGATGGGCAATTAGGGGGTGTTTCTAAATTGGTTGGGCCCAAATTCTTTGGCCCAAAGGTCTTACGCCTGATCCAGTGGGATCATCTTCTGAGGGTCTACCATGAGCTTACGCATGCTGAGCGTTGGATCTGGCTGGAGATGGATCCAGTGACGAAGCGCTGAGGTGTATGGTGGATGCCAGGCTATGAGGCACGCTGGATCTGCAAGGAATTGTTCAGAAAATAAGAAAATGTTTGGACCTGGGATCGAACTCAGGTCCTTTACTTCACACGCCTATACCCCTTGCCATCTGCACTGCGCTGTTAATTGTTAATATAATAAGAAAAAAATATTATAATGATAAGCCACATAGTTTCCTCCAAAAATGCGCGAATTTCAAATGGACCAGTGGTTGATTGCCATGCCTTCGTCTTCTTCCCAGAAGTGTCGTTTTAGGTATCAGACTTATACCTACGGACATCTTCCATAGCTATAAACCTGTAAGCTTAAAAAATTCATAAAACACATGATAAAATAATTCTATATATACCAATCAACTCGTCTTGATCTCACGAGTACCATGGCACCATTTTCTTGGTCCAATTTAACCTGTACAAATAAACCCTGAAATGGCCCCCTAAACCCTAGCAATGGAAATTAGCGAAACAGTCATCAAAACATAAAATTAATTGAACTGAAACATTCCAAATGATGATACAAATAAAATGATATGCTTAAAAGTGGTTAATCATGCGTAAATTGTAATATCAAAATCAAACTGGTATGTGCAAACTGTGGGTTTACCATAAGCGATTCTGGGCTTGGGAAGGCTTGCAAACAATCGTATCAGCCTTAGGAGATGTCCAGGAAGTGATTAAAAGCTTTGAATGGCCTTGAATCGTCCCTTAGGTTAGAAATAAGATCCACATTTTTTGTCCAATTTTTGAGTTTCCTTCTTCAGCTCTCACGACTGCAACCCTTGTTCTTTTGGCTTGTGTATGTTCTATATATGCAGTGTGATGAATTAGGGCAACAAAAACAACTTGAATCTTTTCCAATCATGGAAATTGAATGTAATTTGTTTGCTATATGATATTTTTTTAAACCATCCTAATCATGCTATTTTTGCCTCAATTTTCCTTGATTTGATTTGATCTGATTAGGCCAGCTTAATTAGATTTGATTCTAACAAAAATCAGATCAAAAAATCAATCTTTTATATTTTTTGTCATTTATTTGATTTAGTTTGACTTTTAAATAATAAAAATCAAAATAAAATAAATAAATAGAGCAAATAATTTATGGGTGCTGATTTGGGTCGTGGACCATGTCTTCAACAAGATACAATCATGAAAAGCTAGGCCCGTTTGACAAAAAATGCACTTTTGAGCACATTTGACTTTTGGCAATTTTCCAAAAATGGCCAACTTTGACAATGCATTTCTCTTCCAATTTTAATCCTAGGAAGATGTTATTGGACTTTTTAGAAATCTTAGGATGTCCCCTAAACAACCCTTTTTGTTTCATCTCAATTGGGTCTTCCATGTTCATGTAAGAAGCTTTGACCCAAAAGGTGTTTTTGTTGACTTTTCAAAAGGACCTATAACGTAGAAATTCACATCTTTTTATGAGTGCCTTTTTTGAACTTGATGGCTGAAGATGAGTTGTAGAAAATTGGATTATCTTCAAAATGAGCCTTGGATTAAATTTTTCTGATAAAGTATGAGAAAGTTATTCTTGTTCAAAGTTTGGTTGACTTTTCCTGAGAAACCCTAATTTCGCAACTTTTGAGTTTTGATGAATTAGGAGAATTCCTTGAGGAATAATGGTCAACCCTTGATCAAATGATGGATATCACTCCAAAATGTTGATGCTGACAAAAAAATCTTGAAGTTTCACTGTATGTGGGTCACAATTGACTTTTGACCTAGTATAGTTGATTTTCAAGCATCTGAGCAGTTTCATTGAGCAAACTTCTTATGCAAGGCATTAGAATTGACATGGATGTTCTTGAGAATATATTAGGACCATGGAAAAGATTTGAGGTATTTGGAGCTCACCCATCTTGATGAAAAGAGAAACCCTAGTTGGAGGTTCCTTTCTTTAGGAGAGAGTTTGTCTGGTCAACTCTTGGGTATCTTTGAGCAAGTTGAGGATCTCCATGAACATATGTTGAGTAAAATGGGAGGGAAAATTTTGGGGTATAACAGGTATAAATAAAATTTGAGCCTTTATCCTTTATTTCTTAAATCGTGAACCAGGCCACGTTATAATCCTTAAAAGTCCTAGCTGAAGCACGGGTTGGTTCAAAAGAATACTATTACAAAAGGTATCCTGACTTCTGTAGGGTTCACTATAAATCTTGAGCTGATATCATACTTTTACAAAATTTGTTTGTTTTACTAAAAAATGAATTTTCAAACTTCAAGACAGACATAAGCTTTGCATTCTTAAAATAACATTGTTTGCATATGAATATTTGTTCAACAACAGAGAGATTCGCATGACGGATATTCAATGAACAAAAATCCTCTCAGTGGACAAAATCACCTTAGATGGAAAGACATTCCAGTGATAGGTATTTCATAAATAAGGGGCATAGCATGGTGTCCAGCTGATCTGGGGCAGATCTCCATTTGAATCACTTGGGGCATTGGACATGAATTCCAGCAACGAATCTTGTACGATCAAATAAACATTTTCTAGAAGTGTGGCAACACTTGCTACTATGGACAATGACAATTCTCCGTACCCGGTGAACGTGGACATGGTCAGAAAATATACGTATAAAAAAGACCCGCTAGGTTGACTGGCCTAGGAAAAAATAAGGGCATCCCGGGGAACCAAAAGGGTTCGGGAAAAAATTAGGGATGTACATATGAAAAAACTGTACACCCGACAAGTCGAAAACCTGAAAAGTCGGCTTGGGAAAAAAAGGGTATCCTGATGGACTGAAAATCTGAAAGGACATTCCAGGCAAAAGTTAGGGATTAAAGTGTACGACTACGTCCCGCCATCTCGTCACTTGTCTATCAGTAGAAGGTTTATTACCCTGATCGGCATTCACCAAGGACTACAAGAGTTAGGATAACAGTCAAACCATCTATAAAACCCCGACAGATATTTTCTCCAGCAGGCACAGAGGCAGGGGCATCCTGCTACAAGGTCACTTCCATATTCTTAGCATGCAGCCTAACAATGTCAGGTGTTCTCATACCCTCGGAAGAGCAAGAATCTCCAATTACTGCTCAAACATCTAAGAATTCCCCAGTGAAGTCGCCAAGCTTCTCAGGATTCCCCAACAGATTTCTTCTCAAAACAACAAAACAGGAATGCCCAGTGGAGATATTCTGAATACTCTAGATTCTAATCTAGAAACGGTTCAGGTACGATCCAGAGACGGATGTCATCCTGATACTTATTCAAATCATCATCTAGAAACAGTGCAGGTACGATCTAAAGACGGATGTCATCCTGACACTTACTCCAGATTCTCATCTAGAAATGGTGCAGGTACGATCCAAAGACGGATGTCATCCTGACACTTACTTCAGATTCTCATCTAGAAACGGTGCAGGTACGATCCAGAGACGGATGTCATCCTAACACTTACTCCAGATTCTTATCTAGAAACGGTTCAGGTACGATCCAAAGATGGATGTCATCCTGACACTTACTCTAGATTCTCATCTAGAAACAGTGCAGGTACAATCCAAAGACGGATGTCATCCTGACACGTACTCCAGATTCTCATCTAGAAATGGTGCAGGAACGATCCAGAGACGGATGTCATCCTGACACTTACTCCAAATTCTCATCTAGAAACGGTTCAGGTATGATCCAAAGATAGATGTCATCCTGACACTTATTCTAGATTCTTATCTAGAAACGGTTCAGGTACGATCCAAAGACAGATGTCATTCTGATACTTTTTCCAGACTATCTTCTATCAATAGTTCAGTTCACAGAGTTTACCTTCAAAGTGAATCGCCGCACTAAGGCATTTTCAAATACTTTTCAAAAACACAAAGCACAAAATACTTTCAAAATGAGCTAAGCATCTAAGAGCCCATATATAACTATGGATGGAAAGGGATCTAACACCTTCCCTTTCTATAATCTACCCCCCTTACTTAGAAAACTCTCGAAGAGGTCTTTTTCTGTTTTTTTCACCCTTTCCTTAATTTGGATAAAAGAAGATTCGGTGGAGACTCTTGCTTACCGCAACATTTGAAAACAAAAATACAAAACCAGTATTAACAGTCGGTTCTTCCACCGTATCACAGAACAAAATCAGAAGATGAACGAGCCAATATAGCTCTAACAGACAACTTATCAGATGTCTCTGAATCCTCTGAATCAGAATCACAATCAGAATCAGACTCAGTCAGAAGAGGTATTTTCTAACTTTTCTAGATCTCAATTAGAAGAGAGTCTGTCCGAAATTCTTGAAAGATATCAGAAACTTCGAGTCATAAACAAGAACTTGAAAAATGATCTAGTTTTTAACTCTAAAGAAACTAAGACTTTGAGATTGGAAAACTCTGAGTTAAAAGAAAAAATTTGAAAATTTGAAAATGAATTACAAAATACTCAGAAGGAAGACATCTCAGAAGTCCCTAGTAACCTTGATAAAATCAATGAAGTCGCCACCGAACGTCTTTTATCCCACCGAAAGGGAAAGTTAAACATCGAGAAAACCTGAAAAGGGAGAAGTTACAGTCTTGCAACCGAGAGATCGTGTAAGGGAGTCTGTTACACGAGGGGAAGGTATTATCACCCCATACGCCCGTAGTACTCTACAGTATCCACTCTTGTTGTCTAATCTAATGGGTGTGTAAAAATATATATCTAAGTTATACAGGGAATGTATGCAAAATAAGGGAGAAACGAATGCAGTGAAAATATAAGTTGTGCTCGCCTGGGCCCTACCCTAATGCCTACGTATCCCTTTTAAGGAATCAGAGCAGCCAAAGTTCGGCTCACATATTTTGGTTGGTTTGTGTTTTTTAGTTAAGAAGATAAAAGCAACAATCAAGGTGGAAAAACATCATATAAAAATACAAAACATCAACAACAATGATAAACCAACAAAAAAGGATAACAAGACATCACATGGTAACACAAACTCAGATAAGGTGGTAAAATGCCAGCATGATAGCAAAATATCAGACAAGATGATGAAACATTACACCTAACGATGATATTGAAAATTAAAGTAGGATAACAAACATGTATGATGGCGAACCATCGGCTAAAAGAATGTGTGATAGTGAAACATCGGCTAAGAGATAGGAAGATGACATGGCAAAGATGGCGAAAAATCAATAAACCAGGGAACAAAACATCACACCTAACAATGATATTGAGAATCAAGGTAGGATAACAAATATGTGCAATGGCGAAACACCGGCTAAAAGAATGTGCGATGGCGAAACATCGGATTCAAACAAATATGTGATGGCGAAACATTGGCTAAAATATAACAGGGTATCATGGAAAAGATGGCGAAACATCAATAAACCAAATGATAAAACATCACACCTACTATGATATTGGGAATCAAGGTAGGATAACAAACATGGGAGATGGTGAAACACCGGCTAAAAGAATGTGCGATGGAGAAACATCGGCTAAAAGATAACAAAAATCATGGCAAGAATGGCAAAACATCAATCTGACAAGATTTAAAGCAAAAGCCAAGAGGCGCACGAAGAGATAAGATTGGTTTGTATTTTTTACCTTAAAGAAGGGTTTAAGTTCATTAGAGGTATTTTATGATTTACCAAGAAGAAGTTTTAGTTTTAAGATGCAAGAATGCAAAGGAAAAAACAACAACTAGGGGAGACTATCCTAATCTCTAGCCCTAATGTTATCATACAATGATTGAACCTAAGGTTGAGGGTGAAAGAGGGAAGTTTCTACCCTATGTTAGCATACTTGGATTCCTATCCTAAGGTCTAGCTCGAGGACTAACCCTACATGAACAATCCTAAGGGAGCATTGTAAAAATGCCACAGTGACAAAACGCAAGCAGATGGCGAAACATCTGGACAAACAACAACTCGAATATCCTTCCTTTTGGTGTTAGATCCGTGTCAGAGAAACCCAAACCATTATCGGCAGTTAGACTAGACACACATTCTTCAAACTGGTCAGCAGATGGATCTTTTGGTACGTGAGCCGTCTTCGAAAACTTAACCAAAGCCTTCACATGGGCCTCGGAGCACAACAACAAAGCCATCATAGAAATTTTGGATGGGGTCTGACCCAACTGCTCGGCCACGTTGTAGTCTCTCTTCTTTATTATCTTCAAAATTTCATCCATTTCTTTCTTGGAAGCTTCTGGTATGGTTACTGAATTAGACCTTGTCAGGACAGGCTCAATTAGTATGTCTTTTATTCGAGTCTCGGCTGACTCGGTGATGGGAGGGTCAACAGGAGTAATTACTGGAGTTGCAGTAGTAGTCTCAGGTGGAACCACGATATGAATGATCACAGGTCCGATAGTTGTCTTTGGAGGAAAAATCTCAGGGGAGAACACTCTTCCACTTCTTGTTATCTTACTGGTTTCGGCAATATTGACGATGTCGGAATCAGCATATTCAGCAATCTTGTCTTCAATGGCTAGAATATCCTGTTTGACACCGTAGTAATAGACGTCGGCCCCATAGTTCCAAGGAATATGGGAATGGCCCAGGCATGGTTATGATCAACGAAGTCACTTTCATAATTGATGTAATCCTGACGGGTCTCTTAGCAGAGGCCCTGGGAGGATTGGCGGAAATGGTTATGATGGCAATGTCTTCACAAGAAATAGTCGGAACGGGAGTCTTCTCAAATAGAATCTATTTATCATCCATCAGGCGTTGAACACCTGCCTTTAACAAATGGCAACCAGTCGGTAGAAACGAACAAAAGTGGCAACCTTCACCACAGCCTGGAAATAAGATGGCTTTCAACAAACTCTCCTTGATAGTCATGAGTGGGGTTACCAAATCTTCCACAGAGGTTACAAACACCTCTTCTTCAACAACATTAACACCCCGACCATGTTTCAACATAGGAGAAGTGATAACGTTAGGAGTCTCTGGGGGATCAAATTCAATCTCCTTAGTATCAATCAAATCTTCTACTTTGTTCTTCAAGGTCCAGAAATCATTGGTGCCATGGCCTGGACTCTCTGAATGGTAAGCACAACGAGCACTCGGTTTATAGTATGGAGAGGTGGTGTTTGGATTTTTCGGAGCTTCCCTCAGAGTAACCAGATTGGTCTTCAGTAACTGAGGTAAAATTTGAGACAACATCATGTTGATTCGAGTGAAATGTCTAGTTGGCCTCTCTGCTCTCGGCTGATTATTTCTTTGCTGAGCAGGTGCAGGGTTGGGAATCATAACATCCCATACCTCCGGACGGCGCTCGGTTCGATTTTGATTCTTTTGGTTGTATACAGCACTAACTTCCTTTTTACCTTTAAACGGCTTCATTGCAGCACTAGAAGAGGCATCCTTCTGAATTTTTCCATATCAGATTCCAGCTTCCACTCTTTCTCCTATTAAAATCAGTTTAGTAAAACCCAACGATGAACTTCCAATCAGATGGTTGAAGAACGGCCCAGTCAAAGTTCCCAGAAACATATCCACGAGCTCCTGATCATCCAAGGGAGGTTGAACTCTTCCAGCCAAATCTCTCCACTTCTGAGCATAACCCTTGAAACCCTCATTCGAACCCATAGACAGATTTTGGAGTTGTGTACGGATGGGAGCGAGGTCTGCATTAAATTGATATTGCTTATAAAATGCAGCATCAAGGTCTTCCCAGTTATGAACATTGGCTCTTTCCAGCTGATAGAACCAATCCAGTTGTGTTCCAGACAAACTGTCTTGGAAGAAGTGAACCCACAGGTCTTTGTCAGCAGTGTGAGGCTGTATCTTCCTCACATAAGAACAGAGATACATTTTAGGACAAGAGACCCCGTCATACTTAGCAAATACTAGTGCCTTGAACTTTGGGGGGATGACAACCCCGGAGACCAGACCCAACTCTTCAAAATCCAGCCCAGGAACCTTCTGGATTTCCATATCACTCAAACGCTCTTCTAACTGATTATACCTTTCATCAGTCGGAGGGTACTGCTCCTCATTGTAATCAGTTTCATTATAGGACTCTTTAGGACTAGGGTCCTCTTCTCTGTTTTCAACCTCTTGATTCTCTCCCTCTTTAGATGAAGAAGCTAGATCAACAACCCGTCTTGGCGGCCCTCTAAACCTCATGCTCATATGTACCACACCGGCTGTCCTCTTGGTTTTTTTTGTTTTTCTTAGTAATCAGAGCCTTCAGCTCTTCCTGTCCTTTGGCCAGAGCCACAATCATCTGTTGGAATTGCGTGTTCTGAGTCTGAAGATCTTTCACAGTTTGTTCAAGAGCGATTGCTGAAATAAACAGCGGAGGTGATGAGAAACCTGTTATGAATCCTGCTATGCAATGATATGTATAATATGTATGCAATGTTTTCAAAGACTTTGGGAAATTTAACTTTGCGAACCAAAATGAAACAAAGCTTTTATTAGTTAAATTCAAAGTTCAAATGCCTTTTAGGCGTTACAACAAATCTAAAAAACTAGAAAACAAAATCAAAAATCCCATGGATGCTTCCTCTTTGTGCCGAGATAGACATTAAGTCTTCTTTCTTCTTGGGGCTGCTTTGTGAGCTCTAAAACCTTCCTCTCTTGGGCATAGAACTGATCCATGTAAGTATCCTGCTCTTTCTTCAACTGAATCCAAGACCTCTGTAATTCTCCAAGATCAGTGGGCATATCAGGATAGAGAACCGTGTAAGGAATACCCCCTTAAATAGTGAGTTCCACAATCACTGGTAGAACGGCCATATAGGGCATCCTAATTTTTTGGGCGCGAGCTCGTACCCATTGGAGGTAAGGTTCCATAGGAATGGAAGCCTTTGGCCCCAAAGCCTTGGCACGAGATCTGTTTACCATGCCCCAAGCTCGTATGAACCTCCGACGAAAATCCTGAACATCATCCTCATAGTTAACTATAATGCCCTCGATAAGTAACTCATGTGGACCATCTCTTCGAGCGTAACCAAATTGTCGCAGAGCTAAACAAGGATTGTAGGTTATACACCCTCTGATGCCAAGTAACGGGACATTAGGGTACTCCCCACAGCGGTCAATAATAGCAGTATTTTCCATAGCTTGGGAACACCAGAGAATATCTATGTGAGCGAGTGACATTATCCTTTGTGACCAACCCACACCTTCTTCATTCTTCAGTACAGACTTAGGGAGGTGAGAAATAAACCACCTCGACGGCAATGGCATGCAGCACATAAGCACCCCTCTTCTCTTCATGGTACGAGTATGGAGAGTGTGCAAAATATCTCCGAGCAAGGTAGGCACAGGGTTGCGAGAGAGGAAGATCTTGATAGCATTCACGTCTATGAATAAGTATGGATTAGGGAATAGTACTAACCCATATATTAGAAGGGCCAAGACCTCCTCAAAAGCCTGAAAATCCATATCATCCCAAAATAGCTGGGCCTTGTCTATCAGGAACTTGGCTAGAAAACCCTTGACTCCGCTTCTTGTTTCCCAATTGGATACCATGTCGGCCCGTTTCAAATGCAAGGATGAGGCAATGGCTTCTGGCTTAGGAACCTCTTCCAGACCTGTGAAGGGCAACTGTTTCAAGAATGGGTATATCCAACAGCTGAGAGAATTCTTCCATGGTAAGCACCAACTGATAGTCTGGAAAGGTGAAGCAGTGGTGCTTGGGATCGAAGAACTGAAAGAGTATACTCATCATCTTTTCATCAAAGTTTGAAGTAACCAGGTTAAGAAGTCGACCGTGTCTCTTAGTAAATGCAGAAGTTTTGGAAACCTTTGATACTAGCTCTTTGAGTTGGGCAGGTATCTTCACAAAGCTGATTCAGATAGTGTTTCTACGAACGGAAGCCATGATCTGCAAAACAGAACAAAGATAAACTCCCTTGGTCCTTCAAATGGTTAGTGCAATAAGAATGGATGCTATGTTATGATGCATGATATCATGATAAATCACAGGTATAGCAAACACAGACAAATCACACCAAGCTATTAGGTTTAAGGCTTGCATGAGGTTAAAGGTAAGTACCCTCTTGAAGTTTAGTTGGTTTCAACCTGTCTTAGAAAAGTAATCGGGTTCTAAAGATTTCCAATATCACTGACCATCCTTTATCGGACATTGTTTCAGCTCAAGCAATCTTTTCTTGCGGTCGAAATATCCCAAAAGTCTGATCTCAATGAGTGTAGCATCGAGTATCAACAAATCCTCAGCTCTATACTGAAGTCGGATATCTCACTACTTTCTAATGGCCAAGTTTGTTCAACTATGGTTCTAAGGTCCATTAGTGCTTCACGACACCATGCGGCGGCCCTGTATTCTCCTTGTTTCCCCACGAAGGATACCGGTACCAACCAAAGTGCCACACCAACACAGCCATCGCTTAAACCATATCGGTCAACGCCGTACAATCTCCGCGATCTATTGTTGTTTACCTAAAAAATGCCCCCAGATCCGGTTGTAGGATCTATAGTAACCTAAAAAAACCCTTTAAGAATAAAGCAAACAAACAAGAAAGCAATTTTAAAAAGACCTAGATCCTAAGGTAAACCCCACTTTATTTTTAATTCCCCAGCAGAGTCGTCAGTTCTGTGATACGGTGGCAGAACCGACTGTTAATACTGGTTTGCATTTTTTGTTTGCAAAATGCCGCGGTAAGCAAGAGTCGCCACCGACTTTTATTTTATCCAATCAGGAAAAGGAAAAAGAACAGAAAAAACCTTTTTTTCGAGAATATTCTGAATACGGAGGGTAGATTATAGAAAGGGAATGTGTTAGCACCCTTTATATTCGTGGTTTTCCACAGGCTCTTAGGTACTTGCTCATTTTTGAAAATTGCTTGTGTGTTTGTGTTTTTGAAAAGTTTTGTTTTACTTCATTTTAAGCCTTGTTTTTGTCCTCAAGAGTGTTACGAAGTTGTTTTTTAGAACTTTGTCTGAAAAGTGTTTGGTGTGAAAAAGTTTGTTTATTTTGAGCAAGTACCTAACAGTTATCTACCTACTCGAAAAAAGTCTGTTCATTTTCCTTTAGACAATGCTATCCTATTATTAAGGAATAGGTAGCACCAACGTTGGAGTTGAAAGGGACATTTGAAGGGACAAGTATGATCATAAAAGCAATGTTAGAAGGTGTTAGTAATCATCCTAAAGCCTTAAAAATCTTTTTCTGAGGCAACATCCAAATGGGTCATTTGAGATCTTTCAGGGCTAGAGGACGACCACTAACAAACCTTATACTTTATGACCGCTTAATCAAAGGCAACCGAAGTGGAGTAAACCCTATGAGTGAGCATGTGCGGGTGAATTTTTTCAGTTAATTTGCCTTCGCACATTTAGGGTTTTCTACCGTTTTAATTTTCAAGTATTCTTTCCATACAATCCTATTAGCCATGCATCTAGACAGTTAAAATTTGCAGGAATTTAAAGTGCGGAAAGTTTAAAGTTCTAGCTATTACATGGTGTGATCGGTGGAAATAGAACTGACTGTTTGGAATGCTGGTTCGCGAAATGTCGCGGTAAGCAAGAGTCGCCACTGTCTTTTATTTTCTCCAACAAGGAAAGGAAAAAAGCACAACAAAATTCCTTTTCGAGATGTTTCTCGGGTTCGGGAGGTAGATTATAGAAAGGGAAGGTGTTAGCACCCTTTCTATCCGTGGTTATCCACGGGCTCTTAGGTACTTGCTCACTATGTTTTCAAAAGATTTTGCTTTTCTTGTGTTTGTGGGTGTGATCGGTGGAAATAGAACTGACTGTTTAAAGCTGGTTCGCGAAATGTCGCGGTAAGCAAGAGTCGCCACCGTCTTTTATTTTCTCCAACATGGACAGGACAAAAGCACAACAAAATTCCTTATGAGAATAGTTCTCGGTTCGGGAGGTAGATTTATAGAAAGGGAAGGTGTTAGCACCCTTTCTATCCATGGTTATCCATGGGCTCTTAGATACTTGCTCTTATGTTTTCAAAGTGTTTTCTTTTCAAAATGTGAGTGGGTTTGAAAAAGTTTTGTTTAAAGATTTCTGAATAACTCTTGTATCTGTCCTTAAGAGTGTTTGAAAAATTGTTTTGAAAGCTTTTTGAAAGTGTCGGTGTGAAAAGATGTTTTGATTTGTTTTTTGAATAGAGCAAGTATCTGTGAGTCATCTACCTACCCTAAGGAATTAGGCTGTGTATAAGTCCTTAAGGTAGTGCCATCCCACCATTGAGAGGTAGGTAGCACCGCCGTTGGAGGTGTTCGGGTCAATTCGAGTGTAGGGACAGTGTGGTCACCGAAGCAACAGTAGGACACCTTAGAAGCTACCCTTATGTCCTTGATCCTTTTTTAATTCGAGGAAACTGTTTCGAGGCAACTATTCCGAGGCAATTGTTTCGAGGCAACTGGATCACGGACATAAGGACTTACTAAAACGTCCTATACTTGACGACCACGTTTCGAAGGCAACCGGTGAGGCGTACCCTAGAAGTGGTGTGTGAATTTGTGTGTTGTTTTCAGTTTAACAGTTATCTTTGATCATGGCATTGTGAGCTACGCGTTATATTTAATTAGCATACATTCTTTCATACAAAGTTAGAATTTAAGAGTGCGGAAAATTAAAAGACGGAAATATAAAAGCTACGCTATTACAAGGCGCGGGTCTATACATCGCCAAAGTACAAAGACCCGTTTTTGATAAAATGCGGAAAGTAAAAAGACCTAATTACTATTACATCCGGAAAGCAGTTACATAATAATCACTAAAAGAAAATAAATGCGCGAAAAGAATTAAAATTGAACGTCCGAGGGTTTTGACCCTTTGCTTGAAATTAAAGTCTATTTAATTATTTAATTAAAGAAAAGAAATTGTTTTTTATGTTTTTTGTATTTATCAAATAAAGAAAATTAAAATTAAATGGGAACCCTAATTCTAGATTATTTTTAGTTATTAAATAAAATATCCAAGTTAACCTAATTTACGCTAATTAATTAATTTACATGTTTATTTACAAAAATAAATAGTAATTAACAATAATAATAAATAATGAGGAAAATGATTTAATTAAGAAAAAGATGAAAATGCCAAAAAATCCTAATTCTAGATATTTTTTATTTGTTCAGAAAAGATTAAAGTTTAAAACCTAAATTAAACTAAATTAATTGTTAGAGTTTATTTACAAAAATATTTTGGTGATGAATTAATAATAATTAAATATATTTTACATTTTTTGATTCTTTTCTGTTTTTATTATGGAAAATTAATTTATGGTAAAAAATAAAAAAAAAACAATTAAAACAATTAAATGATTAAAAGAAATTAAAAGAAAAGAAAAGAGAATAAAAAATAAAGCAAACCAAGGGGGTTTCAGGCCCAAATGGAGGTGTTATTGGAAGAATCTTGGCCCATTAGACAAAGCCTGTTTGACTTTCCACGCTTGTGTGTACGTCCATTGACTGAAGTGCACCATGGAACCCACTACGCAGCCTTCAGATTATGGGTCAAGGCCATTTGGCAAGCCAATGCATGGGTATGTATGGTGGACCACTGAACCATTGCTGCATGTGAACATGTTAAAACAAAAATTATGCAATATGTGGGGGGACCTGGGAATCAAACCCAGGTCCCAATACCTGCAGTACACGTCCTCAACCACCAGGCCATTTGCGTTTGTTTGTAAATATAATGGACAACAATTAACATATATGAAAAAAGCTCAATTATGCAGAATCATTAAAAAACCGCGCCAAGATTTGAACGCCCCAGTCATGTAATGCCACGTTCATCTTCTTCTTTGTTTTCCTGCAACTATGAAACAAGTAGCGGGGGTTTTAAACCCCCACTAAGTGGAACAGTGAATAATAGCGAATAGAAGAGGAGGACATATAAAAAAGGCGCGATGGTCTCATTTGAATCGTCTTGAGCTGCTGAATTCAGCTGTATAGGTCTAAAGGTCCAATTGTTCCATACAAGGAAAGCCCTATTTTGAAGCTTCTGAAACCCTAGGTTTCATCAATGGTAGATTTTGATTCAAGCAGTTTTAGAGCAATTAAATTATACCAAACGCTTCAGGAAGATGTTAGTAGCATAAATCAATAATCAAAACACATGAATGATGCATGGAAATTAAAATTCGATTATGAAATATTTGTGAAGAAACGTGGCTCTGTTATACCGTTTCTTTGTGTTAGAACAATGTTTGAATCTACTACCCTATATTTAAGTTTTGATGATAACAAAGTGAAAAGATATAGTATTTATATGTTTCATGTTTGAACTATCTGCTGCCTAAAATTATTATGTTCTGACTTGCAGATACGCTGATTGAAATAAGCAAGATCACATCTATTCAGCATCAGAATTTGATTTCATACACCAGCATCAGAAGTTGCTACATCAGAACGTCAAGATCAGATGATCAACTCACGTACATGCTGAATCCTGATGAACAAGACTGCGCTCAAACACTCTGATACAGAAACACAATAGTTCATCAGCAGCGAAGCAGAATCAGAATGAGCCAAGCCAGAACTTGCGTTAAGTAAGCAACGGTACTGTGCATTGAAAGCTAATTAATTCCAACGGCCTCATTCCAGACAAGATCTGCTCAAAAAGGAAAGCTTGTTATTAGCATTGAATCAAGAATATTGCATCCAACGTTCATCATCTCAAGTGCTATATAAACAAGGCTTTGAAGATTGAAATGGTTAATGCTCTCCAAATCTCTACACGCACAAAAGCTGAACCATAATCTTCGTTCTACCAGTTTTGCTAAACCACATACTCTGATATTCCATTACTGTTTAGCAATCTAGTTTCTAAGCTTCATTTTGTGTATACATCACAGTTGTGATACAGTTTTGTAGAAAACATCCACACACATAGTTTTATCTCTTTGTAAGAAAGTGTTACCTTGACAAACCGGGTTGTGGTTTGAATCAAGAAGGCTTTAGCAGTTGTTAAAGCAGTCTGTAATATTCAGTTGAATATAGTGGATTAAGACCTCGTTGGAGAGAGGCAAAATCACCTTGACGGGTGGACTGGAGTAGTTTGAGATCAAACGAACCAGGATAAAAATATCGTGTTCATTGCTTTAGATTTCAGTTTTACAATTCAACCCCCCCTTCTTGTGTTTTTCACCACTTCAATTGGCATCAGAGCGCTTGGTTCTGAGCTAAAACACTTAACCGTGTCAGTACAAGATCCAGCGTCAGAAAAACACAATGGCAGGAAACAATTCTCACATCAGCAATGACAATAATGAGGACGGAGACAGATTCAGTGGCAAACCTCCAGTCTTTGATGGAGAAAACTTTGATTACTGGAAAGACAGAATTGAAAGCTTCTTTCTGGCACATGATGCTGATCTGTGGGATATGGTGACAGATGGATACACGCACCCTGTGAATGCAAGTGGTCATAAGATTGATAGAAAATCAATGTCTGATCAACAAAAGCGTGACTTCAAGAGTCACCACAAGGCCAGAACCATCCTCCTCAGTGCCATTTCCTATACTGAGTATGAAAAGATCTCCAACAGAGACACAGCAAAGAACATCTTTGATTCTCTCAGAATGACGCATGAGGGCAACGTTCAGGTCAAAGAAACAAAAGCTCTGGCGCTCATTCAGAAGTATGAGGCGTTCAAAATGGAAGAATCTGAATCCATTGAAACTATGTTCTCTAGATTCCAGATTCTGGTAGCTGGTCTCAAAGTTCTGGACAAAGGGTACTCTACTGCTGACCATGTCAAGAAAATAATCAGAAGTTTACCCAAGCAGTGGAGGCCTATGGTTACTGCTCTGAAGCTAGCTAAAGATCTCAACAAAATCACTCTGGAGGAACTTATCAGCTCCCTCAGAAGTCATGAGATAGAGCTAGAAGCTGATGAGCCTCAGAAGCAAGGTAAGCCTTTAGCATTAAAATCTAACAGAAAATTTGAGTCTAAAGTTTTGCAGGCAGTTGAAGAAACATCTGATGGATCATCATCAGAAGAAGACGAACTTTCCCTTCTCTCCAGAAGAGTGAATCAACTGTGGAAGCAAAGACAAAGGAAGTTCAGGAATCCCAGAAGATCTGATCAGAACGAGTCTTCTTCCAGATACAGAAGGACAGATTCTTCCTCTGGATACAGAAGATCTGAAGGCTCCTCCAGTAGCAAGAAGCCAAACACCAAAGACATCATCTGCTATGAGTGCAATGAGCAAGGACACTACAAGAGTGACTGCCCAAAGCTTCAGAGGGAAAAGCCCAAAAAGAAGTTTGGAAGAGAGAAGAAGAAAAGTCTCATGGCTACATGGGATGACTCTGACTCGTCTGAAGCTGACTCAGAATCAGATGATGAAAGGGCAAACATAGCTCTCATGGCTAACATTTCAGAAGATAGTGAAGCTTCTGAATCAGACTCAGAATCAGACACAGAAGAGGTATTTCCTAACTTCGCTGTTAACTTTACAAAGGCTGAACTTGCTGAAAGCCTCAATGAGATTCTGGAACGTTATCAGCAAATTAGAGCTAAATTCAGAGACCTGAAAAGGAATCTTGAATCTGACTCTAATAAGTCTGAGAGTCTCAAATTGGAAAATTCTGATCTGAGAGATAAGATTTCAAAATTAGAAAACACTTTACAAAACTCTCAGAAGGAACCAATTTCTGAAACTCCCAGCAACGCTGATGAGATCATCAAGGAGTATGATCATAGTTTCCAGAAGTTCCTAGCTAAAAGCATAGATAGAAGCAGAATGGCTTCAATGATCTATGGAGTTAGCAGAAACGGCAGGAAAGGAATAGGATACCAAGGTAAGGTTCCTACACCAAAGAATGTCATGGAATTAACCATTAAAGACACTCCTCTAAATTCACACTTTGTGTATGGTCACACACATGATATCAAATATACTAGCAGTAAGCACTCTGTGAAACCAAAATTCAACCAGAGTTTTGGTAAAACTAACAAATCAGGACCCAAGAAAATCTGGGTACCTAAGGATAAAATAATACATGTTGCAGATATCTTTAGCAGCAAGTCAGAAACACCAGTCATGGTACCTGGACTCTGGCTGCTCACGACACATGACGGGAAGAAGGCATATGTTCCAAAGCCTGGAACTTAAGCCTGGAGGCCACGTTGGCTTTGGAGGCAATCAGAGGGGAAAGATAATTGGCTCTGGAACTGTAGGTAATGGAAATCTTCCCTCTATTAATAATGTTCTGCTAGTAGATGGATTGATGCATAATCTGTTATCCATAAGTCAATTAAGTGATAACGGTTATGATATAATCTTTAATCAAAAATCATGTAAAGCTGTTAGTCAGAAAGATGGGACTATCCTGTTTAATGGTAAGAGGAAAAACAACATTTACAAAATTAAACTTTCTGAACTAAAGAGTCAGAATATAAAATGTCTTCTGTCTGTTAACAACGAGCAATGGATCTGGCACAGAAGATTGGGGCATGTTAGTATGAGAAGAATATCTCAGATTAACAAACTCAATCTGGTCAGAGGACTTCCTAATTTGAAGTTCAATTCAGATGCTCTGTGTGAAGCATGTCAGAAAGGCAAATTTTCAAAACCTTCTTTTAAATCCAAAAATGTTGTTTCCACCTCTAAGCCATTAGAACTTCTGCACATTGACTTATTTGGACCAGTTAAAACTGCTTCAGTCAGTGGTAAGAAGTATGGGTTAGTAATCGTAGATGACTATAGCAGATGGACATGGGTAAAGTTCTTAAGACACAAGGACGAGTCACACTCTGTGTTTGTTACGTTCTGTAACCAAGTTCAGAATGAAAAGGATCTTAGAATCGTTAAAGTCAGAAGTGATCATGGTGGAGAATTTGAAAATAAAGATTTTGAGTCATTCTTTAATGACAAAGGCATTCTGCATGATTTCTCTTGTCCTAGAACTCCCCAACAAAATGGAGTTGTAGAACGAAAGAACAGAACATTGCAAGAAATGGCCAGAACCATGATCAATGAGACAAACGTTGCTAAGACTTTCTGGGCAGAGGCAATAAACACAGCGTGCTACATTCAGAATAGAATCTCAATAAGACCTATTCTGGAAAAGACTCCATATGAATTGTGGAAGAACAGAAAGCCCAACATTTCATATTTTCATCCATTTGGATGTACTTGCTTTATATTAAATACAAAGAATTATTTGAACAAGTTTGACTCTAAGGCACAGAAGTGTATTATGTTAGGATACTCTGAACGCTCAAGAGGGTATAGAGTATACAATACAGAAACACAGATTGTGGAAGAATCAATCAGTGTTCGTTTTGGTGACAAGCTTGACTCTGAAAAGTCAAAGCAGAATGAAGTCTTTGCAGGTATAGAAATTGAATTTGCAGGTTCTGAAGACAAGTCATCAGAAGCTCTCAACACAGACATTCCTTCAACGTCTGAAAGGAGCACTGCTAGAAATCTTTCAACAGCTGCTGATCAACCTCAGAAGAGATTACCCAGGAGCAGCTTGGATCACCCAGAAGAGACTATCCTAGGAAGAAAGGAAGATCCAATCAGAACAAGAGCAAGCTTCAGAAACTCTGAAGAAACACTTATGGGACTTGTGTCTCTGATTGAACCTTCTTCTATTGATGAAGCACTTCTGGATAATGACTGGATTCTGGCAATGCAAGAAGAGCTGAATCAATTCACCAGAAACGACGTATGGGATCTCGTTCCCAGACCAAAAGGATTCAACGTCATTGGAACAAGATGGGTGTTCAGAAACAAGCTAAATGAACAAGGTGAAGTCATCAGAAATAAGGCACGACTGGTTGCACAAGGTTATAGTCAGCAAGAGGGGATAGACTATACAGAAACCTTTGCCCCAGTCGCCAGGTTAGAATCTATCAGACTTTTAATTTCATTTGCTGTTAATAGAGGCATCACTCTGTATCAGATGGATGTCAAAAGTGCATTCTTAAATGGTTATATAGAAGAAGAAGTTTATGTTCACCAACCCCCAGGTTTTGAAAATACAAAACACCCAGAACATGTTTTCAAACTAAAGAAGTCACTGTATGGTCTGAAACAAGCTCCCAGAGCTTGGTATGAAAGGCTAAGTAACTTTCTGCTTGAAAATGAATTCACCAGAGGGAAAGTGGACACTACTCTATTCTGTAAATCAGTTAAGAGTGACATCTTAGTCTGTTAAATTTATGTTGATGATATTATTTTTGGTTCTACTAATCCTTCTCTTGGAAGAAAATTTGCTAAGTGTATGCAGGCAGAATTTGAGATGAGCCTCATGGGGGAACTGAAATTCTTTCTAGGAATTCAGATCAATCAAACTCCAGAAGGAACTTACATTCATCAGAGCAAATACATCAGAGATCTTCTGAAGAAATTTGACCTCTCAGAATGTAAGCCATCAAAGATTCCAATGCATCCCACGTGCATTCTGGAAAGAGAAGAGGTAAGCAAAAGTGTAGAACAGAAAGTCTACAGAGGTATGATTGGTTCTCTCCTCTATCTGACTGCTTCAAGACCTGACATACTATTCAATGTTTGTATCTGTGCTAGATTCCAATCAGATCCTAGAGAATCTCACTTAACAGCTGTTAAGCGAATTTTCAAGTATCTGAAAGGTACTACTAATCTGGGTTTGTTTTATAGAAAATCTAGTGATTACAGCTTAGTAGGCTACTGTGATGCTGATTTTGCTGGAGACAGAGTGGAACGTAAAAGTACTTCTGGAAGCTGCCAGTTTCTGGGAGAAAATCTGATCTCTTGGTCCAGCAAAAGGCAATCAACAATTGCTCTGTCAACAGCAGAAGCTGAGTACATAGCAGCAGCAGGATGTAGCACACAAATACTCTGGATGAAAAGTCAGCTTGAAGACTTCCAGATTTTTGAGAGTAACATTCCTATACTTTGTGATAATACTTCTGCTATTTGCTTAAGTAAAAATCCCATTTTACATTCTAGGGCTAAGCATATAGAAATAAAACATCACTTCATTAGGGACTATATTCAGAAAGGTATTTTGAACTTAAAATTTATAGATACAGACCATCAATGGGCTGATATCTTTACTAAACCCCTTTCAGAAGATAGGTTTAATTTCATTCTGAAACATCTCAGCATGAAAGTGTGCCCAGAGTGAAAATGTTTTAATTCCATATATTTACTTTCAGAATGTAATTATTTCACTGTGAACTTCTGATCAATCTCCTTTCAGAAAGATAGAACATGCAGATTGTATCAGATGCAAGTCTAAAGATCTGAGAGTCTAATCTCAAAGACAGACGTGCTGATCACTACATCAAACAAGTGTCATCCAATCATCAGCATATCTCTGAAGCAGAACGCGTGCACGCTTCTGAGAAGGCAAAGCGCTGATTGGGTGCATTGAGACACATGTCTGGTAACCGTTTTTAAGTATCTTTCTCAAATCCCCCAAAATCAGCAAGCATTTAATGAAAAGTAATCATGCTTTTAAATAGCAATCATGATTTTTCTCTCTCTTAAAAACGTTTATCTTTTCAAAATAGTTTTGAAAACTCTATTTAAGCACATTAATCTCATTCTTATTCTTTACGCTTTCTCACTAACACTCAAGCATTTTCTGCATATTTCTGAGTTCATCTCTTGCAAACCTTTTTCTTCAATTCATTCTCAAAACCCTTTTTAGTGTGAACAATGGCATCCTCCAGCAGCGTTTCTGCAGGTAATCAGAAGAAAGCAACTTCTGAGCAATATCAAGTGCCGCTCAGAACTCTCCTCACTCCGGTGAAGAACCTTGAAGTGCTCTCTGAGTTAATCATTGATTTTGAAAGCTTGAAGGAGAATGGTTTTGACCTAACTGAAGAAATTAGGGCTCAAAAGTGGGAAAGGTATTTCGATAGGTTGGTTGGACCAACATTCCCAGCGCTGGTCAAGGAATTTTGGATTCACGCCAAGGTTTCAAAACATCTAGTCATCTCCTCTGTCATGGGGAAGAAGATTGTGATTTCTGAAGATCTCATTGCAAGGCTAATCGGTCAAAGTGGTGGTGGCGTCCGTTGTGTGGACATGGCTGAAAGATGTGCTGATATAGGTGTGGTAGCTAACAGGATTTTCACTCTTGGGATGCCCAGCAGCAAGATTAAAGATCTGAAGGATCATTGCAGAGTATGGGCTAAGATTATTCTGGGATGCTTCAACCACAGGAAACCAACAAGTTCTCCTGATTATATAAATGTGGATCAGCAGTTTCTGATCTACTTTATTGATCAGAAGATAAAGATCAATCTGGCTCACTTCTTGTTCAACCATCTCAAAACCAGTGTGAAAGAAACAAGGGAAGAAGAAAGAACCAAGAGGGACTGGATACCTTTTGGAAGGCTAATATCAGATATTCTGACAGAGAATAGACTGATTGAGCATCTGATAGAAGCTCAGGAGCTGAGCACTATTGAACCAACAATTGGGAAACCTCTGAACGCAAAGAATCTGAAAAAGATGAAGCTGATAGAGAATATTCAGAAGGAACCCAGAGCTACTTCCACTGCTGATATCTCCAGCAGAAGAGTGCCTCTGAGTGATTTTCCGGTATTTTCTGAAATGGAATCCAAACCAGAGATGTTTCTCAGGTACCCAGATGCGTACAAGGCAGATGATACAGATCCAAAGCTGAATATCAGAGATCTGCATCAACCCCAACCAGAAGTGACTTTGAAGAAGACAAAGAAGAGGAAAGCGCCATCAGAAGGATCATCTCAGCAGACTCCAAAGAAAAGAGGTACTTCATCTGCTGCCCCTATTTCAAAATCTTTTACTATTCCAGCATCTATCCCTCCTCAAACCTCTCATAGAATATCAATTCCCATCCCTACCATTGATGAAACCATACAAGAAGAAGACCCTTCTGAGGCATTAAAACTCAGAAGACCTAGAACCAAACAACCCAAACAACCAACAATTTCAACAACAACAGCACTTGACCAAGTGCTGGCTGATATTGAGCGTCAAAATGCCTCTGCTCAACCAAACTCTGAACCACAAAATGTTCCTCCTCCACAACCAGAACAACAACAACAACCAGAACCAGAACCACAACAACAACCACTCTCAGAAGAACCTCTGATCCCTGAGCAATCAGAGATTCCACCTCCCTCTCCCCAACCAGAAATTAATCCACCTTCACCACAAACAGAGTTTCACCACTCTGAAACCCCTTCTCCTCATCAATCTGACCCTCACTCACCTCAACCATCACCGCTGGCAATCCAGTTGCCATGTGGAACCACTGTTTTCATGCCCCAGTTACCATCCTCATCAGAATCGACACCACCAAAAACTCCCAAAACACCACCCACTCCAATCGAAATATCTGACTCTGATACCCCTCCTCCAAAACAAACAGCCTCTCAGAAAACCTCTGAAAACCCCAGCAGGACTTTCATTGACTTAACCAGTCTTGACCGTCTTGCTGATCTAAAACACAAAATTGCAATCCCAAAACCAAAGCAACCAGATGTTGGCTCTGGTATTTTGAATTTTGAAACAGGTGTGCTGCAATGGATCGCTTCTTTGAAGCAAGTCTGTCCTGGGATGATTGACCCAGCTGCTTCTGATCAGCTCTGGTCACAGTTCAGACTTTGGGTACGTGCTGAAGCCCTCAAGTTGCAGGATATCAACTATGAGCAGGCACAACAAAATTTCAGCAAGCTTCTGAATGAAGTTGGAAGTATGCTTCTGAAAGAGGATGTGCTCCCTCTGGACAGTGAACCTTGGTCTGAGAAACAGCAAGCTGCAAAGGTGCAACCATCAGAAGAAGACAAGACCATTCAGGCTGAAGAAAGTCAAGCAGAGGATGTTGCTGAAAGTTCTGAGAAGCCTCCTCCTTCTGATGCTTCTCAAGCTGCCTTGGACAGGCAGACTCTGGAAGAACTAAGGCTGAATGACATGCGTCTGCAGCAGCGGATGGATGAAAACGATCAGAAGATGAAAGAGAGAATGGATGTGCAGGACAGCAAGATTGACACTGTTGTCAGCATGGTTCATAAGCAAAATGAGACTTCTGAAAAGATTCAAGCGATGCTGGAGAGCCTGTTCACACGCTTGCCTCCTCAACCTTAAATCTTTTCTTTCATGCATGACCTTTTTCATGTTTTCCCTGATTTTCTGATGTACTGTTTTGATTATGTTTTGTAGTATTTTCTTGCTCTGATTCTGAACTATATTAATATGATTAGTTTTTCTGATCTTAGTTGTTTTAGCACATCACCAACACTTTTTGATTGCTGACAAAAAGGGGGAGAACAAGAATGATATTTAAATCAATAACGGCTAACTAGACAGAAATTCTCAAACATTCTAACTTTATTACTTGAAATGTTTTTTTCTGTTTTGTTTGAAGTCTACAGGCACAAGGAAGCTCCTGGACACTCTGAAGACTAGAAGCTCTGATCAATGTTGCTCTGATCAATATGAAGTTCTAATCGTCCTAATACTCTGATCCAAAGCAAAGCTCTGACAAGAAAAGCTCTGAAGCTCTGCTCTCTGATAAGTCAAAGACTCTGCTAATCTGATGTTCAAAGAAAGAAAAAGATCTGATCCTGAAGAACACGTATAATCAAAGGGAAGTAATAAACTCAGGGGGAGTATTTCCTTACTCCTTATTCTTTTACTTCTTATTCTGATACATATTCCAGATACCTTTTCACGTTATTTTAATTTAAAATATCTAGTTTTTGTCATCATCAAAAAGGGGGAGATTGTTAGAACAATGTTTGAATCTACTACCCTATATTTAAGTTTTGATGATAACAAAGTGAAAAGATATAGTATTTATATGTTTCATGTTTGAACTATCTGCTGCCTAAAATTATTATGTTCTGACTTGCAGATACGCTGATTGAAATAAGCAAGATCACATCTATTCAGCATCAGAATTTGATTTCATACACCAGCATCAGAAGTTGCTACATCAGAACGTCAAGATCAGATGATCAACTCACGTACATGCTGAAGCCTGATGAACAAGACTGCGCTCAAACACTCTGATACAGAAACACAATAGTTCATCAGCAGCGAAGCAGAATCAGAATGAGCCAAGCCAAAACTTGCGTTAAGTAAGCAACGGTACTGTGCATTGAAAGCTAATTAATTCCAACGGCCTTATTCCATACAAGATCTGCTCAAAAAGGAAAGCTTGTTATTAGCATTGAATCAAGAATATTGCATCCAACGTTCATCATCTCAAGTGCTATATAAACAAGGCTTTGAAGATTGAAATGGTTAATGCTCTCCAAATCTCTACACGCACAAAAGCTGAACCATAATCTTCATTCTACCAGTTTTGCTAAACCACATACTCTAATATTGCATTACTGTTTAGCAATCTAGTTTCTAAGCTTCATTTTGTGTATACATCACAGTTGTGATACAGTTTTGTAGAAAACATCCACACACATAGTTTTATCTCTTTGTAAGAAAGTGTTACCTTGACAAACCGGGTTGTGGTTTGAATCAAGAAGGCTTTAGCAGTTGTTAAAGCAGTCTGTAATATTCAGTTGAATATAGTGGATTAAGACCTCGTTGGAGAGAGGCGAAATCACCTTGACGGGTGGACTGGAGTAGTTTGAGATCAAACGAACCAGGATAAAAATATCGTGTTCATTGCTTTAGATTTCAGTTTTACAATTCAACCCCCCTTCTTGTGTTTTTCACCACTTCACTTTGAGTGTGAGGATTTGTTCTTGATGCCAATAGCTTCCTAGCAATGTCAATAATGCAATGGAAGAGATTTCAAGCCTTGAATCGTACTGCAAGTGTGATTTCAGTTTTCAAGTTTTGGTTGAAAAGTTGCAAATTGGTTCGGAGTTTGTGAGCAGCTTTTTGTGTCCTATGGAATAGGGTTGAGTTGTGCATAAGTATGTGAAGCAAATTAGGTCAAGAAAGAGCCCATGGATCCATGAATTAATGTTTTGAATCTTTGATTTTCATCATATATTTTTCAATCTTTTTTCATTGAAATCTTTGCCAATCATGGATGATTTTCTTTTTTTGGATGTGAAAAGACTTGGCCAGCTTGCCCTAGTTTGATTTGCTGCACAAAAAGATTTGAAAAAGCATTATTTGATATTTTCTCATAATTAAATCTAATTAAATGAATTAATAAGAATAAAAATTCAATCAATTAATTAAAAATAAGAAAATAAATCCCTTTGAGCTCAATGGGTCGTGCATAGGCTTTGGGTAATGATTCAAGGAAGAATTTGAGGCCCATTAGCAATTTTGAAGTGTTTTAGGCAAAGTTGACTTTTGAAATTTCCCAAAAATTTCCCAACTTCTCCAATGCATATCTTGCTCAATTTTGAAGCTATGAATATGTTCTTGGACATTTTGGAAAGGTCTTGAAGTCCTCTAACCAATGCCTTTGGTCCCATGTCATTTTGATTTACCAATCTCAAGTTATGGTCTTTGACTTAAAGTGCCTTTTTGTTGACTTTTGAAAATGACCTATAATGTTGAAATTGATAACTCTTTGTGAGAGCATTTCTTGGACTTGGAGTGTGAAGATGAGTTGTAGGAAATGTCATCATCTTCAAAATGAGCTTTGGATGGGATTTTTATGATAAACCATGAGGAAGTTATGCCTTGGTCAATTTGCAGTTGACTTTTCAGCTGTCCAAAAATAGAAACTTTTGCATCTTGAGACTTTTTGAGCCATGCTTTTGGAATCATGATCAAGAATTGATCAAATGATGTTTTTGGCTTCAAAATGAGATGTTGACCAAAAATTTTGACTTTTGACTGTCAAATGACCATTTTGCCCCTGCAGTTGACTGTGAAGCATTTAGGGTTTTTTGACTGTGCAAATTGATGCTGTGAGTCTTGAAACTTGACATATGGATGCTTGACAATGTTTATGAGCATATGGAACTTGATTGAGCCTCTGAAAACCTCAATTTCTTTGCAAGAACCAAAACCCTAATTTTGACTGTGTTAGGAGGCAATTGGACTGTGCAATCCTTGAGGGATTTTGAATCATCTGGAGATTGATCTTGACAAATCTTGAAGAATATGGGAGGCCAAATTTTGGGGTACAACAGTTGCCCCTGTTCAATCTTCTTAAACCTGAGGATGTAGATTGGCTGGCGTGCCTTTCGTAAACCGAGGGTGGAAGATGATTGAACACTAGAGTGCCCAGAAATTTGCACTCACATAGTAGAATGTCAGCAGTGTGATGGTGGGAATGGGCTTACAGATGCCATTTGGAGGGATGAAGGATAGGAGGATGGGCTTATAGATGCCATATGGAGATGTGACCGAATCTTGTCGGGAATGGGCTTATGGATGCCATTTGGAGACTGTTGGTATGTGGATGGGCTTACAGATGCCATCTGGGTGTAGATCGCGTAAGAGATTCCTTAGAGAGAATTTGCGTACCTGAGAAAGAAAATAATTACCTGGCCTGTTACAGGGGTTGATCTTCAAACTCTTTATGTAGATGTGCCCTGGCTGGATACAGGAATCGAATCTTTAAACTCTTCAGACGTGCCCTGGCAAGATACAGGAATCGAGTCTGGAGAATAGTCGTCAACAGATACACCCTGGCAGGATACAGGAACCGGATCTTCGAACTCTTCAGACGTGCCCTGGTAAGATACAGGAATCGAGTCTGGAATTAGTCGTCAACAGATACACCCTGGCAAGATACAGGAATCGGATCTTCGAACTCTTCAGACGTGCCCTGGCAAGATACAGGAATCGAGTCTGGAATATAGTCGTCAACAGATACACCCTGGCAAGATACAGGAATCGGATCTTCAAACTCTTCAGACGTGCCCTGGCAAGATACAGGAATCGAGTCTGGAATATAGTCGTCAACAGATACACCCTGGCAAGATACAGGAATCGGATCTTCAAACTCTTTAGACGTGCCCTGGCAGGATACAGGAATCAAGTCTGGAATATAGTCGTCAACAGATACACCCTGGCAAGATACAGGAATTGGATCTTCAAACTCTTCAGACGTGCCCTGGCAAGATACATAAATCGAGTCTGGAAAAATAGTCACTCACAGACATGCCCTGGCTGGATACAGGAATCGAATCTGGAATTGCGACAGTTGATAGTAATTATCTTTGGATTGATCTTGGTCCTGGAAAGACAAAATGTTAGTTGTATGCAATGTCATGATGTATGATATGCGTGATGTTCTCAAAATAAATGAGATTGTATGTTCATGATGCGTATGTGCATGCTATAATTTATGAAGTTGTGATGTATGAAAATGTGATATGTTTATGAATGTATTTCCGTCTAGGAAAATAAATCCTTGACGAATGTCGGGAAGTTGAATCCTGGGCTGATGCTGAAGAGTAGCGTTCTTCATTTCCGTTGGGGATGATTGTTGCAAGAATACTGGTAGGAGAAGATGACTCCGTTAGGGAATAAACTTGGCGAATAGATTACTCTGCGGGGAGTGAACTCTGTGGGGAAAGAGAAGTGCTTTGCTGAGATGTTGATGATAACTCCGCTGGGGATACCATTGATGTGTTATGTTGAAAGATTTGATGAACTCCGCTGGGAATTGGAATACTTCGTCGGGGACGATCTTTCCGTGGTTTTCAGCTGAGGATAACCCAGTTATATCCTTGTGGGGAAATAAACTTTGAATAAAGCCGGGGGAGAGCGTTCGTACTATGCGGGTGACAAGCTTCCAGAATCTACTGGGGATAAGCTTCAAGACCTGCCGGGGGTATGGATTCCACTTTCCTGTGGAAACTTTTCAGATTGGAATGGGGGTAAGCTTCCTACTGGGGAGATGGTTCAACTCTCCTGGGGAGACTTTTTGAGCTGTATTGGGGAAATGGCTCCACTGGATGTCTGGTATACCGCCGGGGAACAATCTTAGATCAAGACTGCCGGGGATGCTTGTTAGGAATGTTTGTATACTCCGTTGGGGAATATTGAGATCAGCTGGGGATACCCAACTTCCATAAGGCTGACTGTAGGCTAACTCTGCTTGGGGAGAGTGTTGACTTGCTGGAGATATTTGCCTTGTAGGGTTGACGGGAGACCAACTGCTTGGGAGAGAATTGTTGAATCTTGTCTTACTCGGCGGGGAGTGAAGGTATCTGGGTTGCATTCTTAGCCGAACTTACCTTGGTACCTTGGTGGACAGAGCAATTAGATTGCTTAGACAACTCATTATTGCCCCTGTTTCTGATATTACCTGTAATTAATCCTTTGTTTCGTATGCAAATATTTATGAGTTAGCAATTAGTGTCAAATGCATATATCACAATTGAACATTGGACGTTCTTCGCAAAACAAAACAGGAAAAGGAAAAACAATTGGCAATTTTAGCTGAAAAGCGAATTTGTATTGATTTTTGGATTGGCCTGTAAATAGGTGTTTATGTACAAGAGGCTGACGTCCTAGTAAGAGAACGCCGCCGAACGACAGAGTTTATACAATTTTGTGAAAAGGGAAAACAAAACAGCTATGTGAAAAGAAACAATCCTACTGGGTTCCAACTCTTCTATCGCCTTTATATCTTCGAGCGTCTCATCACTTGGCTGCTCGATTGAAGATGAAGTTGATTGATCGATGCCGTCTGAACTTGATGTTGATACCGGATTCTGGATGCAAGGTGATCCAATGAGACATAGTATTACGCTTTATCCCTAACTTTTGCCTGGACCGCCCTTTCAGGTTTTCAGTCCACCGGGATACCCATTTTTGCCCAAGCCGCCTTTTCAGGTTTTCGACTTGCCGGGTGTACAGATTTTTTTCATTTCATCCCTTATTTTTTCCCAAACCCTTTTGGTTCGCCGGGAAGCCCTAATTTTTGCCTAGGTATGTCAACCTAGCGGGTCTTTTATCATGCGTAGTATCTTTTTACTATGTCTGCATTGGCGGGGTGAGGAAGGTCGTCACCATCCATGGTGGTTAGGATCATGGCTCCTCCTGAGAACACATGTTTAACCACAAATGGCCCTTCGTAGGTGGGGGTCCATTTGCCCCTGGGATCACTTTGAGGAAGAATGATGCGTTTGATTACCAGGTCCCCAACTTGATACTCTTGTGGTCTGACTTTCTTGTTAAATGCCCTGATCATCTGTTTTTGGTACGTTTGACCATGACAAATAGCAGTGAGTCTCTTTTCGTCAATTAGGTTCAACTGATCAAGTCGAGTCTGGATCCAGTCATCTTCGCTCAAACCTGCATCCTTCATTATCCGGAGAGAGGGTATCTGGACTTCAATCGGCAAGACTGCCTCCATGCCATAGACCAAAGAAAAAGGAGTTGCCCTGGTTGACGTCCTTGCTGAGGTACGGTACCCATGAAGAGCAAACGGTAACATCTCGTGCCAATCTTTGTACGTCACTGTCATCTTCTGCACAATCTTTTTGATATTCTTATTTGCCGCTTCTACATCCCCATTCATCTTCGGTCGGTAAGGAGAAGAGTTGTGGTGCTGTATCTTGAATTGCTCGCAGAGCTCAGTGATCATCTTGTTATTAAGATTGGTACCATTGTCCGTAATGATCCTTTCTGGGACGTCGTATCGACAGATCAGGTTGTGCTGAATGAACCGTGCCTCAATGTTCTTGGTTACTGTAGCGTAGGAAGCTGCTTCAACCCACTTCGTAAAGTAATCGATCGCTACTAGAATGAAGCGATGTCCGTTGGATGTCGTAGGTTTAATCTCGCCGATCATATCAATGCCCCACATTGCAAAAGGCCAAGGTGCAGTCAAGACATTCAGAGGAACTGGAGGAACGTGCACCTTATCTGCATAAATCTGGCACTTATGACATGTCCGAGAATGTTGGTAACAGTCAGCTTTCATTGTGGACCAGAAATATCCCGCCCGAAGGATTTTCTTTGCCATGGTGTGTCCACTGGAATGGGTTCCGAAGGTACCTTCATGCATTTCTGCCATGATTCTTTCTGCTTCAGTCTTATCCACACACCGCAGTAAAGTTGAATCATGGTTTCGCTTGTATAGAATGCCATTACTGAGGAAGAACTTTGCTGCGAACCTTCTCAGAAACTTTTTGTCATTGATGGATGCACCTTCAGGGTATTCTTGAGATTCCAAGCACCTCTTCACCTCATAATACCAGGGTTTTTCAATTACTGTCTCAGCCTCAAGATCACAACAATATGCAGGTTCGTCCAGTTTCCAGATAATGATCCGGGGAGCCTCATTGTCCCATTTGACTTTGAACATAGACGACATCGTAGCTAACGCGTCCGCCAGCTGATTCTCCTCTCTCGGGAAGTGTTCAAAAGTTATCTCTATGAAATGGGGGATCAATGTCAACACACACTCTTTGTAAGGAATAAGATTTGGGTGTTTTGTATCCCACCCGCCTTTGATCTGATTGATCACGAGAGCGGAATCTCCGAAGACACTCAGAAACTTGATCCTTAAGTCAATCGCAGCTTGCAGACCCATGATGCATGCCTCATACTCCGCCATGTTGTTGGTGAAGTTGAAACATAGACGGGCGGTAAGTGGAGTATGAGTGCCTTTGGGGGATATGATCACAGCGCCAATTCCGTTAACCAAAGCGTTGGAGGCTCCATCAAAGTGCATAGACCATCGGGATCCTTCCTCAGGTCCTTCATCCGGTCCAGGTACTTCACAATCAGTCACTACCATGATGTTCTCGTTAGGAAATTCAAAGTTCATTGACTGGTAGTCGTCTACTGCCTGGTGTGCCAAGTGGTCTGCCAATACACTTCCTTTGATAGCTTTCTGAGTCGTGTACTGGATGTCGTATTCTGTCAAGATCATCTGCCATCTCGCTATTCTTCCAGACAGAGCAGGCTTTTCGAATATGTACTTTATTGGATCCATTTTTGAAATCAACAGAGTAGTGTGAGTCAGCATATACTGTCTCAGCCGGCGAGTATCCCATACCAAAGCGCAGCAAGTTTTCTCGAGCAGTGAGTATCGGGTCTCACAGTCGGTAAACTTTTTGCTAAGGTAATAAATGGCGTGCGCTTTTCAGCCAGACTCGTCATGCTGCCCCAGCACACACCCCATTGAGCTGTCAAGTACTGTCAGGTATAGTATTAGAGGTCTCCCTTCAACCAGTGGCATAAGAATGGGTGGTTCTTGGAGATACTCTTTATTCTGTCAAAAGCGGCCTGACATTCATCATTCCAACGTACTACCTGATCTTTCTTCAGCAGTTGAAGATTGGTACACAGGTAGAAGTTAGGTGCGAGATGAATCGGGCAATGTAGTTCAGACATCCTAGAAAGCCTCTGACTTCTTTCTCTGTCTTGGGAACTGGCATCTCTTGTATGGCTTTAACCTTGGCAGGGTCCACTTGAATACCCTTGTCACTTACGACGAAGCCTAGCAACTTTCCAGATCTTACCCCAAATGTGCACTTGTTTGGATTCAACCTCAGCTTGTATAACTTCAGACGGTCAAACAGCTTCTGCAGATGGTCAAGGTGTTCCTCCTCAGTTTGAGACCTTGCAATCATATCGTCGACATACACTTCAATCTCATGGGGGATCATGTCATGAAATAAAGCAACCATGGCACGTTGGTAGGTTGCCCCAGCATTTTTCAGTCCAAAAGGCATGACCTTGTAGCAGAAGGTGCCCCACTGAGTAACAAAGGTAGTCTTTTCCATATCTTCAGGAGCCATCTTGATCTGATTATAACCTGAAAAACCATCCATGAAGGAGAACACCTTGTGCTGAGCAGTATTGTCAACCAGAACGTCGATGTGAGGAAGGGGGAAGTCATCCTTGGGGCTGGCCCTGTTCAGATCCCTGTAGTCAACACATATTCGGACCTTACCATCTTTCTTTGGCACCGGAACCATGTTGGCAACCCACTGAGGGTAAGAAGTCACTACAAGAAAACCGGCATCAAATTGCTTCATAACCTCAGCTTTGATCTTCTCAGACATCTCTGGACGCATACGGCGGACTTTCTGCTTAACCGGAGGGCATTCTTCCTTGGTAGGCAAGTGATGGACCACAATGTCGGTATCCAACCTAGGCATGTCTTCGTAAGACCAGGCAAAGATTTCCACGTAATCATGCAACATCTGAACCAACCGTTGTTTCACGCTGAGCTCCAGATTGGCACCAATCTTAACATCCTTTTTATCTGTCTCAGTACCCAGATTTACCGTTTCCACTGGCTCTTCATGTGGCTGAATGGCCCTCTCTTCCTGGAGTAACAGTCTTGCAAGCTCACCAGGAACCTCTCAATCATCTTCACCTTCGTCTTCGGCTAAGTTGATCGGATTTTCGAAGTCATAACTGGCAGTAGCAGAGTCGTTACCAGTGAGATCCAGAGTGGATTGAAACCTGTATAAGTGAGTGTGTGTAAATATAGCTGTTTTGCAATATATAAAGAAAGAAAGACAGGGAGCACAAGATTTGAAATGCGAAAAACGTCCAATGTCTTTATTCATGATATATGGAAATGACAAGTAATAAGCCCTCACAAATGAAGCCAACGGTGCCCCGGGTAAGACACCGGGCCATAAAGTTTCAATTTATTGTTTATTACAAATAAAAAACAAAGGAATTCATTACTGCGTAACAAAAGTAACAGGTATGTGGTCTTTTGCAGTCCAATTGTTCAGTCCACCGTTGGTCGTCGGGTAGATCCAGCTATCAAACTATGATTCCTCCGTATCGCCTTCAATAGCATTCACTCCCGGGTTGGTGATAAACACGGGAGGTCTTTCGATCCTTGCTTTGCGTACAGCCCTCTGAGCCTCTGCAGTAAAACCCAGCCCAAACTTGTCAGTCTTAGGAGTAAAATCAGGGAGCCTGCCCCAGTTTGCACATTCACCTTTTTCAATTACTTCCCGGGCGTCCTTCAAGGAAGCCATCTTCAAAGGAAAGTCTTCTTCAATCACTGTCTCTGCTGACGCCAATGTTGGAGGTACCTCTTCAAAATGTTGAAAGGGGGTTTCAATGAACTCCCCGTCCATCTCTATATACCGGAACGAGTTTAGATGACTAACCATGTATTCTTCCTCCCCCTGCACTGTAACAACCTTCCCTTTGACAGGGTACTTAAGCTTCTGGTGTAGAGTGGAGGTCACAGCCCCAGCCTTGTGAATCCAAGGACGACCCAGAAAACAGGAATAGGATGGACGAATTTCCATCACATAGAACGTTGAGTCAAAGACTTGAGAACCAACACGAATCGGAATATCCACTTCACCATGTACCATCCTTTTTGACCCGTCAAAGGCTCGGACCACGATGTTACTAGGCTTCAACTCTAGACCCTCACAATCCAACCTGTCTACGGCCTTCTTGGGCAATACATTCAGTGACGAACCGGTGTCTACCAACACGTGTGCAAGAGTAGTGCCCCTGCATTCAATGGAGACATGCAGGGCATCATTGTGGTTCTTTCCCTTGGCGGTCAGATCAGCATCCGAGAAACCCAAACCATTGTCAGCGGTCAAATTGGCCACACAGTCAGTGAATTGATCGGCAGATGTCTCTTGTGGCACATGAGCCGTCTTCAGAAATGAAATCAGGGCCTTGGCATGGGCCTCTGAGCACAACAATAATGATAGCATGGAGATCTTAGAGGGGGTATGCCCCAGTTGTTCAACGACGTTGAAGTCGCTCTTCTTGATGATTTTAAGGATTTCCTCCATCTCTTGCTGGGAGGCTTCAACATTGACAGTCTTCGGTGCCTCCATCCGGGCAGGCACATCATCAATCCATTTGCCCCGAGTGTCAGATGACTCGGCAGCAGGGGTAGAAACTTGATCAGAAGGGGAAACAGGCGCACTTGTAGGCGTTATGATAAGAGGTCTTCGGATAACTGGTAGCGCAATGTCAGGCGAGAAGAGCCTGCCACTGCGAGTAACTTTAGCGGGACGGGTGATGTTACTGATACCGGTATTAGTGTTGAACTCCTGTTTTACTCCAAGCACATACACATCTGCCCCATAGTGCCATGGGACAGCCTTGTCAGATTTGTAGGGGAGGGGCCCCGGAACAGTAATGATAATGGGTGCAACAGACATGATTTTGACTGGCTTCCTCGGGGGAGCCTTGGTAGGATTGTTAAAAATGGTGACAACAGATACTTCTGCAATAGGAATAGTAGGAACAGAGGTCTTCTTGAACAAAATTTCTTTGCTATCCATCAGGTTTTGGACGCCTGACTTCAGCAACGGATAACTAGTAGGCAAAACAGCACACAGAAGGCAACCCTCGCTACAACCCGGAAATAAACCGGCCAGCAACAGGTTCCTCTTGACATTCAATAAAGGGGTAGCAACACCATCCACAGAAACTGCATACAAGTCTTCCTCAATAGCATTTACTCCATGCTGGGGCATGGGAGCAGTCACAACGTTGGGCCTTTCTGGCGCCTCGAACTGTATTTCCTTCGCATCAATAAGGTCCTGAACCTTATTTCTCAGGGCCCAGCAATCATCAATAGAATGCCCCGGGCTATCAGAGTGATAAGCACAGCGGGCATTGGGATTATACTTCGGAGAGGTTGTGTTTACCACCTTCGGAGCTTCTCTGACGGTCACCAAGTTGGTCGATAGCAATTGTGGCAAGATCTGTGACAAGGTCATACTAAGCCGAGTATATTCTCTTCTGGGTGTCTTATCCCTTGGTTGGTTAGGTTGCCGAGGAGCGGCAACAGGCTTTGCAATTACCACCGCGTTGACAGCTTGGCGGCATTCTGGTTTGTTTTGCCTTCTAGGCCCATACACAGCACTGGCTTCCTTTTTGAAAGGCTTCTTCTCGGAACTTGAGGACGCACCTTTCTGTATCTTCCCTGATTTCATACCAGCCTCTATCCTTTCCCCAGTCAGAATGAGATCTGTGAACCCTGCAGACGAATTGCCAATGAGATGATTGAAGAATGGCCCGGATAGGGTCCCTAAGAACATGTCCACAAGTTCACGGTCGGTTAACGGAGGCTGCACCCTGCCAGCCAGGTCCCTCCACTTCTGCGCATACTCTTTAAAACCTTCTCTCGATCCTAGCGACATACCCTGGAGTTGGGTACGTGTAGGAGCGAGGTCGGCATTATACTGATACTGCTTATAAAAATCAGTAGCCAAATCCTCCCAGTTACGAACCTTGGTTCCATCCAGCTGATAGAACCATTCGAGATAAGTCCCTGAAAGACTCTCCTGGAAGAAATGGATCCATAAGTTCTTGTCCATAGTATATGGTTGGATCTTCCGCACATAAGATCTGAGATGTAGCTTAGGGCAGGACGCCCCGTCATACTTTGCGAAAGATGGTGCTTTGAACTTGTGTGGGATCACCACACCAGAAGATAGACCCAAGTCTCCGAAATCCAAACCAGGCACTTGTTGAATTTCCATGGCATTCAGACGATCCTCTAACTGCTTGTACTTGTCTTCAGCTGGAGGATACTGCTCCTCATTGAAATCAGTCTCGTTGTCAGAGACCACCGGACTAGGAACCCTTCCCCCATGGGGGCTGCCTTTCCCTACAGAAGAACCAGCTTGATCAACCTCATTCTGCAGTGTGTTACCAAACCTCCGGCCAGTGTTGAACAGTACAGTTCTCTTCTTCTTCTTCTTGACCAGCAGAGCCTTCAATTCCTCTTGACCTTGGGCCAAACTCGTGATCAGCTCTTGGAACTGGGCGTTCTAAGCCTGGAGGGCCTTGATGGATTGCTCAGTAGATGATTCAGGATTCATGATGGCGAGCTGAAATAAACAGCGAAGAACATTAAGCAACCTGAAAAGAAGAGTACTTGTTATGCACATGATGTATGATATGTGTTTATGCAATGCATTCAAGGGTTCGAAAGTTCAAATTTGTTGTAGACAAAAGGGAACACACGTTATCATTAAGAAATAATTGTTCAGTACATCAGGGCCTCATGGGCAAACATTACAAAGTAAATCAATCCCAAAAGACACTGCGCATCCTCTTTGGAGCAATGTAAGTGTTGAGAGTCTTTTCCTCGTGAAGTAGGCGGGTGAGCTCCAAGACCTTCTTCTCACTAGCATGTAGACTGGACTCAAGAGAATTCCGTTCTTCCTTAAGCTGGATCCAGCTCTTCTGCATTTCTTCCCAGGATGTGGGCATGTCAGGATGCTGAATGGTGTAGGACACCTCTCCTTCTAAAACTGGCTCTTTGATCACAGGGAAAACATGAGGATACGGCATCACTAATTTCTGGGAGCGGGCTCGTACCCACTTGAGATAAGGCTCCAACAGGATGGAGTTCCTGTGACCCAATGTCTTGCTGTCTACCTTGCTGGGCATCCTCCAAGCTCTGATAAATCTCTGGTGAAGTCCTTGTGCATCGTTGTCGAAGTCAAAAACTATGTCAGGAATTAACATGTCATGAGGGCCGTCCCTCCGAGCATAACCAAACTGTCTCCAAGCCAGACATGGGTTGTAAGTAATACCTCCTCTGATTCCAAGTAAAGGAACAATAGGAAACTCCCCGCAACGATCAATGATAGTGACATCCTCTCTGGACCGAGAGCACCAATGTATATCAGCATGCGTAAGAGTCATCAATCGTTGTGACCATCTCAAACCCCGCTCATTCTTCAAAACTGATTGTGGAAGGTGCGAAATAAACCACCTTCCCAGGAGAGGGGTGCAGCACATAAGAACACCTCTTTTTCTCATGGTTCGAGTGTAACATGAGTGAAGGATGTCCCCAAGCAACGTAGGTACAGGATTCTTGGACATGAAGATCTTGACGGCATTGATATCTATAAGCTGATCGGGATTCGGGAACAACACCAACCCATAGACAAGGAGGGCCACAACTTCTTCAAAGGCTTGTAGGTCGAGGGAATTCCAACATTCTTGGGCCTTCTCAAACAGAAATCTGGCCAAGAACCCTTTGATACCACTTCTAACTTCCCAATGTCCCTTAATGTCAGATGGTTATAGGCGTAATGCTTTAGCAATCTCTTCAAGTTTGGGTTCCTTTTCCGTACCGTTGTAGGGTAGTTGACTAAGGATAGGGATCTTCAGAAGTCGGGAGAACTCTTCCAATGTGGGCACCAGTTGATAATCCAGGAAAGTAAAACAGTGGTGCAGAGGGTCAAAGAACTGGAAAAGGGCCTTTATCATATCTTCCTCAATGTTGGTGTTGACCAAACTGATGAGTCTTCCATGTTTCTCGCTGAAAGAAGAGCTCTCGGCAATCCTGGATATAAGTTCCTTAAGCTGAGGAGGGATCCTTACAAGGCTGATCTGAATTGTCTTTCTGCGGATAGTTTCCATGTCCTACAAAACAAGAACAAAGATGAAGATTCGAACCCCTGAAATGGTTAGTCAATGCATATGATGTTGTATGATGTCATGATGCTATGATTAAACACACCACAAATATCCACAAAAGCAAACATGGTAAGGCACACAAGTCACACAAGACAGCCCTTAGAGTTTAGGCCAGCATGGGGTCTAGGTATTACCCTCTTGAGGTTGGTGGGCTCAAAACCTGTCCTATCAGAAGTAACCGGGTTCTAAGGGTCCCAATATCATTGGATTGTTTTCTGTGTTTATCGTTTCGATTTAGCCACTGAACTGGCGACCGAAATATTCCAAGAAAACAACCCTCAATTGAGTGTAGTATCGAGTATCAACCAACCTCGGACTGCACCAAAGTCAGTTATCTCACTACCCTAAAGAGGCCAAGATGGTTCAATTAAGGTTCCTAAGGTCAGTTGATGCTTCACGACACCACGCGGCGGCCCCGTACTCTCCTTGACTTGACTCAAGGGTTACCGGTACTCACCAAAGTGCCACATCAACGTAGCAGACTGCTTCAACCATGTCGGTATACCCCGCACAGTTCCCTCACAACCTTGTTGCTACTTTCTAAGATGGTATTCCCCAGATCCGGGTTAGGATCTATAGAACTCCAAAAACAGGCCCAATAATATTAAAGCAAACAATTCAGACAATTGAAAACACAAGTGATCTTAGTCCTAAGGTACACCTCACTTTTATAAAGTCCCCAGTAGAGTCTCCAGTTCTGTGATCGGTGGAAATAGAACTGACTGTTTAAAGCTGGTTCGCGAAATGTCGCGGTAAGCAAGAGTCGCCACTGTCTTTTATTTTCTCCAACATGGACAGGACAAAAGCACAGCAAAATTCCTTATGAGAATAGTTCTCGGTTCGGGAGGTAGATTTATAGAAAGGGTAGGTGTTAGCACCCTTTCTATCCATGGTTATCCATGGGCTCTTAGATACTTGCTCTTATGTTTTCAAAGTGTTTGCTTTTCAAAATGTGAGTGGGTTTGAAAAAGTTTTGTTTAAAGATTTCTGAATAACTCTTGTATCTGTCCTCAAGAGTGTTTGAAAAATTGTTTTGAAAGCTTTTTGAAAGTGTCGGTGTGAAAAGATGTTTTGATTTGTTTTTTGAATAGAGCAAGTATCCGTGAGTCATCTACCTACCCTAAGGAATTAGGCTGTGTATAAGTCCTTAAGGTAGTGTCATCCCACCATTGAGAGGTAGGTAGCACCACCGTTGGAGGTGTTCGGGTCAATTCGAGTGTAGGGACAGTGTGGTCACCGAAGCAACAGTAGGACACCTTAGAAGCTACCCTTATGTCCTTGATCCTTTTTTAATTCGAGGCAACCGTTTCGAGGCAACTATTCCGAGGCAACTGTTTCGAGGCAACTGGATCACGGACATAAGGACTTACTAAAACGTCCTATACTTGACGACCACGTTTCGAAGGCAACAGGTGAGGCGTACCCTAGAAGTGGTGTGTGAATTTGTGTGTTGTTTTCAGTTTAACAGTTATCTTTGATCATGGCATTGTGAGCTACGCGTTATATTTAATTAGCATACATTCTTTCATACAAAGTTAGAATTTAAGAGTGCGGAAAATTAAAAGACGGAAATATAAAAGCTACGCTATTACAAGGCGTGGGTCTATACATCGCCAAAGTACAAAGACCCGTTTTTGATAAAATGCGGAAAGTAAAAAGACCTAATTACTATTACATCCGGAAAGCAGTTACATAATAATCACTAAAAGAAAATAAATGCGCGAAAAGAATTAAAATTGAACGTCCGAGGATTTTGACCCTTTGCTTGAAATTAAATGAAATTAAAGTCTATTTAATTATTTAATTAAAGAAAAGAAATTGTTTTTTATGTTTTTTGTATTTATGAAATAAAGAAAATTAAAATTAAATGGGAACCCTAATTCTAGATTATTTTTAGTTATTAAAGAAAATATCCAAGTTAACCTAATTTACGTTAATTAATTAATTTACATGTTTATTTACAAAAATAAATAGTAATTAACAATAATAATAAATAATGAGGAAAATGATTTAATTAAGAAAAAGATGAAAATGCCAAAAAACCCTAATTCTAGATATTTTTTATTTGTTAAGAAAAGATTAAAGTTTAAAACCTAAATTAAACTAAATTAATTGTTAGAGTTTATTTACAAAAATATTTTGGTGATGAATTAATAATAATTAAATATATTTTACATTTTTTTGATTTTTTTCTGTTTTTATTATGGAAAATTAATTTATGGTAAAAAATAAAAAAAACAATTAAAACAATTAAATGATTAAAAGAAATTAAAAGAAAAGAAAAGAGAATAAAAAATAAAGCAAACCAAGGGGGTTTCAGGCCCAAATGGAGGTGTTATTGGAAGAATCTTGGCCCATTAGACAAAGCCTGCTTGACTTTCCACGCTTGTGTGTACGTCCATTGACTGAAGTGCACCATGGAACCCACTACGCAGCCTTCAGATTGTGGGTCAAGGCCATTTGGCAAGCCAATGCATGGGTACGTATGGTGGACCACTGAACCATTGATGCATGTGAACACGTTAAAACAAAAATTATGCAATATGTGGGGGGACCTGGGAATCGAACCCAGGTCCCAATACCTGCAGTACACGTCCTCAACCACCAGGCCATTTGCGTTTGTTTGTAAATATAATGGATAACAATTAACATATATGAAAAAAGCTCAATTATGCTGAATCATTAAAAAACCGCGCCAAGATTTGAACGCCCCAGTCATGTAATGCCACGTTCATCTTCTTCTTTGTTTTCCTGCAACTATGAAACAAGTAGCGGGGGTTTTAAACCCCCACTAAGTGGAATAGTGAATAATAGCGAATAGAAGAGGAGGACATATAAAAAAGGCGCGATGGTCTCATTTGAATCGTCTTGAGCTGCTGAATTCAGTTGTATAGGTCTAAAGGTCCAATTGTTCCATACAAGGAAAGCCCTATTTTGAAGCTTCTGAAACCCTAGGTTTCATCAATGGTAGATTTTGATTCAAGCAGTTTTAGAGAAATTAAATTATACCAAACGCTTCAGGAAGATGTTAGTAGCATAAATCAATAATCAAAACACATGAATGATGCGTGGAAATTAAAATTCGATTATGAAATATTTATGAAGAAACGTGGCTCTGTTCTACCATTTCTTTGAGTGTGAGGATCTGTTCTTGATGCCAATAGCTTCCTAGCAATGTCAGTAATGCAATGGAAGAGATTTCAAGCCTTGAATCGTACTGCAAGTGTGATTTCAGTTTTCAAGTTTTGGTTGAAAAGTTGCAAATTAGTTCGGAGTTTGTGAGCAGCTTTTTGTGTCCTGTGGAATAGGGTTGAGTTGTGCATAAGTATGTGAAGCAAATTAGGTCAAGAAAGAGCCCATGGATCCATGAATTAATGTTTTGAATCTTTGATTTTCATCATATATTTTTCAATATTTTTTCATTGAAATCTTTGCCAATCATGGATGATTTTATTTTTTTGGATATGAAAAGACTTGGCCAGCTTGCCCTAGTTTGATTTGCTGCACAAAAAGATTTGAAAAAGCATTATTTGATATTTTCTCATAATTAAATCTAATTAAATGAATTAATAAGAATAAAAATTCAATTAATTAATTAAAAATAAGAAAATAAATCCCTTTGAGCTCAATGGGTCGTTCATAGGCTTTGGGTAATGATTCAAGGAAGAATTTGAGGCCCATTAGCAATTTTGAAGTGTTTTAGGCAAAGTTGACTTTTGAAATTTCCCAAAAATTTCCCAACTTCTCCAATGCATATCTTGCTCAATTTTGAAGCTATGAACATGTTCTTGGACATTTTGGAAAGGTCTTGAAGTCCTCTAACCAATGCCTTTGGTACCATGTCATTTTGATTTACCAATCTCAAGTTATGGTCTTTGACTTAAAGTGCCTTTTTGTTGACTTTTGAAAATGGCCTATAATGTTGAAATTGATAACTCTTTGTGAGAGCATTTCTTGGACTTGGAGTGTGAATATGAGTTGTAGGAAATGTCATCCTCTTCAAAATGAGCTTTGTATGGGATTTTTCTGATAAACCATGAGGAAGTTATGCCTTGGTCAATTTGCAGTTGACTTTTCAACTGTCCAAAAATAGAAACTTTTGCATCTTGAGACTTTTTGAGTCATGATTTTGGAATCATGATCAAGAATTGATCAAATGATGTTTGTGGCTTCAAAATGAGATGTTGACCAAAATTTTTGACTTTTGACTGTCAAATGACCATTTTGCCCCTGCAGTTGACTGTGAAGCATTTAGGGTTTTTGACTGTGCAACTTGATGCTGTGAGTCTTGAAACTTGACATATGGATGCTTGACAATGTTTATGAGCATATGGAACTTGATTGAGCCCCTAAAAACCTCAATTTCTTTACAAGAACCAAAACCCTAATTTTGACTATGTTAGGAGGCAATTGGACTGTGCAATCCTTGAGGGATTTTGAATCATCTGGAGATTGATCTTGACAAATCTTGAAGAATATGGGAGGGCAAATTTTTGGGTACAACAGTGGGTTTTGAAAAAGTTCTGTTTGAAAACTTCAATTTAACTCTTGTATTTGTCCTCAAGAGTGTATGAAGTGTTGGTTGAAAACTTTTGTCAGAAAAGTGTAGGTGCAAAAAGTATTTTTGTTTTGAAAGAGCAAGTACTTGAGAACCTCTACCTACTCAAAAGAAATTAAGTTGTGTAAATGTCCTTTAGACAGTACTATCCCACTATTGAGAAGTAGGTAGCACCGTCGTTGGAGTTTTTGGGTCAATTCGATTATAGGGACATGTGGTCACCAAAGCAATAGTAGGACGCCTTAGAGGTAACCCTAATGTCTTAGATCTTTTTTTTTATCGAGGTAACCGTTTCGAGGCAACTTGATCTTTAGACAGGAGGGCGACCTCTAAAACACCCTATACTCAATGACCACGTCGAGGCAACCAAGTGAGGCGTACCCTAAGAGTGGCATGTGCGAGTGTGTCAGGTTTCAATTAATGTTATCTTTGTATATGTTATGGTGAGCTACGGGTTGATTTTATTTTAAGAGCTATCTTGACATGCATAGCCTAGTTAACATACATCTAGCAGTTTAATAGTTTGCGGAAAATAAATCTACGTTATTACAAGGCGTCGGGTATTTACATCGCCAAAAACAAACCCTTGAAAAAGTAAATGCGGGAAATAAATAAAAGCGATAAAAAGTCCTAATTAAAGCTATTACATCCTCGGAGCAAATACAATTATATGATGAAAAATATTAATCAAGAATAATCACACGCGCGAGAGAAAGTTGAATCGGAGAGTTTTTAGGGTTTTGACCTTTTTTTGAGAAAGAAAGAGTTTTTTATGAATTAAAGAAATAGTCTAAATTAATTAATTAATAAAAAGAAATATTTTGAGTTTTTTATGTTTTAATAAAATAAAAATAAAAGATAGTCAAAATTGTCAAGAAACCCTAATTCTACATTAGTTTTATTTATTGTGAAAAAAGTTAAAAATAACCTAATTAAAACTAAAGAAATTATATTAGTATTTATTTACAAAATAAGTAATTACATTTAATAAATAAAAATATTATTATTTTTAGGTTTTCTGAATTTATTATGAAAAAATTAATTTGGTTAATTAAGTAATAATAATAATAATAATTAGTAAAACAATTAAATGGAAAATATAAAAGAAGAAAAGAAAAAAGGAATAAAACCCAGGGGGTGATGGGCCAGCTTTGGAGGTGTTTCTGGAAATTCTCAGGCCCAAATACTGCAAGCCCTTTTGACTTTCTGGGTTAGCTACACGCCTGTTGACTGGGGAATATGGTGATCCTTCCATCTAGGCCATTGGATCTACGCTCGCAGACATCTGGCGCTTGGGAATTTGAGATACAGGGTGGACCATCTCTTGAAACCTGCATGTGATCACACAAAGAAAAAGAGGAACAAATGTTTTGGGGGACCTGGGATTCGAACCCAGGTCACAATGCTTATTGGACGCTTGCTCAACCACTCCACCACCTGCACCTTTTTGTTATTTAGATAATAGGCAATTGTTATATTATTAAACAAACAAATATGCCGTACAACGAAAAATAACGCACGCTTTTCAAATTGTCCAATGAAGTATCAACACATCATCATCTTCTTCATTCGTTCTGCATAAATAATATTAGACAGCAGGGGTTTTTAACCCCCACTAAACCCTGCCAGGAAAAATAGCGATTAGCACCACAGTTCATATAAATATTTTGCGAGGTATTAGGCTTGTTCGTCTTGGTCTCGTGATCTCAACCATGTGTCTCACTAGTCCTGATTTTTCCTGGTTCAGAAAGCCCCAATTGAAAACTCAAGAACCCTAAAAAATCGTTCATGGCATCTTGTGATTCAGGGAGTTATAGTTCAATTAAATGATACCATTAGCTTCTTATGGTTCCTAGAAAGACAAATCAATCACAAGAACATGTTAAATATGCATGAATTACGAAATACGATTTTGAATAAAGAAGGCAAACCGTGGAACTGTGTTCTTTGATTCTTTGAGCTTTAATGCTTGAATTGGATTGCAAAACACTCCTGACACTTCCTGCAGTGTATTAGAATCAATAAAAAACCTTGAATCGCCCTAGAATGCAAAAATCAGTTTTCAATTTTCTTGGAATTTTTTCAATATGCTATGGCTGTTTCTGCAGCTTTTTCCACGTCCATTTGATCAGGGTTTGCTTGCTTATGTATAAGAGAACGAAATTAGGTCAAAAACTTGGGCCAATATCCATTGCATTGATGTTCAAATCCTTGATTGGAAATCATATCTTTTTGATTTTTCATGATTGAATAATGTTGCCAATCTTGGATTTTTTGTATCTTTGACTTGGTGCTCGAATTTGCCAGCATGTTGAGGTCCTATTTGCTTCACAAAAAGATTTAAAAACCAAATCTTGTATTTTCCTACAATTTAAATTAATTAAATGAATTAATATTAATTAAAAATCCAATTAATCAATAAAAATAAGAAAATAAATTCAATTAAGCTTGATGGGTCGTGCATAGGTCATGGGTGAAGTTTCAAGAAGAGATTTGAGGCCCATTAGCAAAAATAAGGTGTTTTGAGCAAAGTTGACTTTTGTAAATTCATAAAACTTTCCCAACTTCTCCAAAGCACAATTTGCTCAATTTTGATCATATGACCATGTTCTTGGACATTTTGGAAAGCTATTGAAGTCCTCTAACCAATGCCTTTGGTCCCATGTCATTTGGATTTACTAATCTCAAGTTATGGCCTTTGACTTAAAGTGCACTTATGTTGACTTTTGAATTTGACCTATAATGTAAAAATTGGTAACTTCTTGTGAGAGCATTTCTTGAACTTGGAGTGTGAAGATGGATTGTAGGAAATTACATCCCCTTCAAAATGAGCATTGGGTTGGATTTTTATGACAAACCATGAAAAAGTTATGCCCTGGTCAAGATACAGTTGACTTTTTTGCTGTCCAAAAATAGTAACTTTTGCATCTTTGATGATTTTTGAGATATTCTTGTGGAATCATGATCAAGACTTGATCAAATGATGATTGTGAACTCAAAATAAGATGTTGACCAAAAATTCTGACTTTTGACTGCAAAATGACCATTTTACCCTTGGAGTTGACTATGGATCAAATGGGGCTTTTGACTGTACAAATTGGCACTGTGAGTCTTGAAACTTGGCATGTAGATGCTTGAGAATGTATATAGGCATGTGAGACTTGATTGAACCATTTAAAACCCCAAATTCCTTGAAAGAACCAAAACCCTAATTTCAGCTATCTTAGGAGGTAATTTGACTGTATGACCCTTGGACAATTTTGAGCAATTTGAGGATCATTCTTGACAAATATTGAGAAATATGGGAGGGAAAATTTTGGGGTACAACTGTTGACCCTGTTCAATCTTCTTAGACCTGAGGATGTAGATTGGCTTGCGTGCCTTTCGTGATCCGAAGGTGGAAGATGATTGAACACTAAAGTGTCCAGAAATTTGCACTTGCATGGTGTAGTATCAGCAATGTGATGTCGGGAATGGGCTCATATATGCCATTTGGAGAGATGATGAATAGGAAGATGGGCTTATAGATGCCACCTGGAGATTGTTGGTAGGTAGTTTTGTCTCTGGAGTGCATCCGAAACATGAGTGACAGAATGACATCTGAATCTGGATCGTATCTGAACTTTGCTTGAATGAGTGGCAGAATGATATCCGAATCTGGATCGTATCTAAACTGTATTTGAAATTGAGATTTGTATGAGTAGCAGAATGACTTCCGAATCTGGATCGCATCTGGACTGTCTCCTTAATGAATCTGGAATAAGTATCAGAATGTCGCCATGTCTGGGTCGCACCTGAACTGTCTCTGGAAGGAATCTGGAATAAGCAATAGAATAGTATCCATGTCTGGAGCATCTCTAAGTTGTCTTTAGAAGTTTGAATCTGAATAAGCAATAGAATAGCATCCAGGTCTGGAGCATCTCTAAGTTGTCTCTGAAAGGAAATCTGAATAAGCAATAGAATAGCATCCGTGTCTGGAGCATCTCTAAGCTGTCTCTGAAAGGAAATCTGAATAAGCAATAGAATAGCATCCGTGTCTGGAGCATCTCTAAGTTGTCTCTGAAAGGAAATCTGGAATAAGTATCGGAATGTCGCCATGTCTGGGTCACATCCGAACTATCTCTAGCAGGAAATCTGGAATAAGTATCAGAATGTCGCCATGCTTGGGTCACATCTGAACCATCTCTAGAAGGAATCTGAAATAAGTATCAGAATATCGCCATATCTGGGTCACATCTGAACCATCTCTAGAAGGAATCTGGAATAAGTATCAGAATGTCGCCATATCTGGGTCGCATCTGAACCATCTCTAGAAGGAATCTGGAATAAGTATCAGAATGTTGCCATGCTTGGGTCACATCTGAACCATCTCTTGCTCCATGGAGTATACCGCTGAGGTTATAGAATCGGTCCGTACTATGATGGAGGAGAACATCAAGATCTAAGAACTGACTCATGCTCAATGGAGTATACCGTTGAGGTTATAGTACTTGTCCACCCTATGATGTAGGGAAACCGTCGAGATTGAGAACCTTATCTGAGCTTCAACCGAGGATAGTCCGATTGAGATTTAAGAACTGGTCAGATCTTCGACTAAGCTGAGAACTTAACTGCATCTTTCCTGAAAGGTAAAGGTCAGTCACATGCAATGCATGAGATGGATCAAGCAATGATGTTCTCAACATAAATGAGATTTTACTCGTATGATGCGTATATGCATGTATCATGATGTATGAAAATGTGATGTTTCAGCTGGGGAAAATAAATCCTGGAGCTGCTGGAGGATGACATTGAATTCTTCGTTTCCGCTGGGGATGATGAACGAAGATGATCACAAGAATAAACCGGTAGGAGAGGATAACTCTGTTGGGGAATAAACTTGATGAAGAGATTACTCCGAGGGGAATTACTCTGTGGGGGAGAGATGCTGAGAGTTTTAATGAAAACTTCGCTGGGGACTCCGTTGATAAGCTCTGTTGGGGATTTGATGATGAACTCCGCTGGGGATAGAAAGAACTTCGCTGGGGATGATCTTTCAATTGCAACTTGCTGAGGATAACCCAGTTAGACTCTTGTGGGGGATAACCTCTGAATTTGGCTGGGGAGATTTATTTTGTACTCCGCTGGGGATAAACTTCCAGAGTCTACTGGGGAAGATGGTTCAACTCCATTGGGGAAACTTTTTTAGACCGTGCTGGGAAACGGCTCCACTGAGGGGTATCTTATATTTCGCCGGGGAATATTCTTATACTCTGTCGAGGAATATTAAGACTGCCGGAGATGCTTGCTGAGGAATATATGTATACTCCGCTGGGGAATATTAAGACCTACTGGGGATACCCAACTTTTTCGGGACGATGGTAGACTAACTCTGCTTGGGGAGAGTATTAATGATTCGTCTGTAGTTGTAAGTCTCAGTGGGGAGAGCTTCCACTACTGTCTTACTCTGCAGGGAGTGAAGGTATCTTGGTCATACTCTTCAACTGAATCTACCTTGTACCTGGAGGACAGAACAACTTGTACAGTTCGGATAATTCTTATTGCCCCTGTTTCTGTGGGAGAAGAAGGCCTGCAAGGTGCTTAATAACTGCCGATTGACAAATCTTCTCCTGGTAGGCAAGTGACGAGATGATGGGACATAGTCGTACGCTTTAATCCCTAATTTTTGCCTGGACCGCCCTTTCGGGTTTTCAGTCCATCGGGATACCCTTTTTTGCCTAAGCCGCCTTTTCAGGTTTTCGACTTGCCGGGTGTACAAATTTTTTATTTTCATCCCTTATTTTTGCCCGAACCCTTTTGGTTCGCCGGGAAGCCCTTATTTTTGCCTAGGCCAGTCAACCTAGCGGGTCTTTTATTATGCGTAGTATTTTTTTGACTATGTCCACGTTTTCAGAGTGCAGGGAGTTGTCATTGTCAGTAGTGTTGTGTTGCAATGCTACCAGAAGATGTTTGATCGTGCAAGATTCGTCGCTGGAATTCATGTCCAATGCCCCAAGTGACTCAGGCGGAGATTTGCCCCTGGCTATTTGGCATTTTGAGAGATTCCTTGAATCTTGACTTAACTGCCCCAGATGATGGACAATGCTCATGTCGTGCCCCTTGATTGGAAGTGCTTTTGTTCACTAGATATTCGTCGTGCGAATTTCTCTGCTGTTTAAACAAATATTTATATGTAAACAATGTTATTTTAAGAATGCACAGCTTATGTCTGTCTTGAATTTTTTTTTTGAAAATGCAGTTCAAGCGAATTTTTGTAAAATGTGATGTCAACTCAAGATTTTACAGCGAGCCCTACAGGAGTCAGGATACCTTTTGTAACACTATGCTTTCGAACTAACCCATGCTTCATCTAGGACTTTTAAAGGTTATAACGTGGCCTGGTTCACGGTTTAAGAAACAAAGGATAAAGGCTCAAATTTTATTTGTACCCACCCGTTCTTCGTGATGTTCTTCGATCCTAAACTCAGCTAATCGTGCATTAGATCTTGGTTGAGTCTTTGCTCTGATATTCCGGTGATGGTTCAGATATTGACAATTTATTTTGAACAGGCAGTCATTTTGTAACATTTTTCATGTTGTTGAGGATTTGTAGCGACCTCTTTCTTTTAATTTGTGTTATCCCTATCTTTTGCCTGAACTGTTTCTTTTTGTATTTACAGTCAGCGGGATGCCCCAGTTTTGTAAGTCTCCTTCATAGGTTTTGACTTGTTGGGCTTTTGTTTTTTGAAAGATAACGACTGCCTGTCTTGACGATTATACGGAACCAACACCGTCCTTTTGTCTCAGAAGGACTTCTTTGATGCCATTTATTGTGCACTTGGATCAACTGAGAGCACTACCCTGCCCCAGGTTATAATTAAGGTTTTTAATATTTGTGAAAAGAAAAACTCCAACTTCTTTGGCTCGAAGGGGTTGACTAGGGATTATCTTCCTTATAACTCCACTGTTTAGGATTTGAAACAATGCATGTACTTCATCAGCGGGGTCTATTCAAAAGCATACTGTAAAGATCATGGTATCGTTTTCGTCATCCTCCCTCAAAAGGTTTGGAATTTTTTAATCGAGAGTTGAACATCACAAAAAAATGAGAGCAATTTGAATATAGTGAATACGAATGGATTGATTCAAAACAGACATATGCGATGCATTAATGAAATAAAAAAGTTTGTCATGACAATAATTATTTGAATAAGCAAAGAAAAATACAACTTGAAAATTCAAATAAAACAAAAGCCTTCAATGATTTGGCATAGGAGCAGTGATTATGTTTGGAGTTTCTGGAGGGTCAAACTGGATTTCTTTGGCATCGATCATGTCTTGAACCTTATTCTTCAAGGTCCAACAGTTGTTTGTGTCATGTCCCGGACTGTCAGAGTGGTATGCACACCTTTCATTGGGATGATAGGTAGGAGCGGAAGTGTTTGGATTCCGGAGAGGAGCCCTTAATGTAATCAGCCCTGCCTTCAACATTTGCTGTAGCGCTTGAGTCAGTGACATGTTAATCTTAGTGAATTGTCTTTTAGGTGCGACCTCCTTACGTGGATGCCCCTGTCTTTGTTGAGCAAGCGTAGGATTAGAGATCAAGATTTCTCCTACGCGTTGGTCATGACGACTCTTTTGACCATACACAACATTGGACTCTTTCTTCCCATTGTAGGGCTTTTTCTGAGCATCGGAAGGTGTAGCTTCTTGAATCTTCCTGCTTTTTATGCCAGCTTCAATTCTCTCCCCAGTCAAGATAAGGTATATAAACCCGGCTGAAGAGTTTCCAATCAGATGATTAAAGAATGGACCAGACAAGGTCCCCAAAAACATATCGACGAGCTCACGATTAGTTAAAGGTGGTCGCACCCTTCCGGTAAGGTCTCTCCATTTTTAGGCGTACTCTTTAAATCCTTCACCCGTCCCTATTGACATACCCTGGAGTTGGGTACACGTAGGAGCGAGGTCGGAATTATATTGATACTGCTTATAGAACGCAGTAGCCAAATCCTCCCAGTTGCGGATACTGGCCCCATCCAACGGATAGAACCACTCGAGTTGAGTCCCTGAAAGACTATCCTGAAAGAAATGGATCCACAAATTCTTGTCAGCAGTGTAAGGTTGGATCTTCCTTACATACGACCGGAGGTGCAGCTTTGGGCCGGAGGCTCCATCATATTTGGCAAAGGCAGGTGCCTTAAACTTATGGGGAATCACCACCCCAGAGGATAAACCTAGGTCTCCAAAGTCCAACCCAGGCACATTCTGTATCTCCATGGCACTCAAGCGGTCCTCCAACTGTTTATACCTATCCTCAGCAGGAGGGTACTGCTCTTCATCATAATCCGTCTCGTTGTCGGAGACCACGGGACTAGGAACCCTTCTCTCTTGTGGGCTGTCTTTCCCTACATATGAGGTAGTCAGCTCAACCTCATTCTGCAGTCCATTCCCAAATCTGCGTCTAGTGTTGAACAAGACGGTCCTCTTCTTCTTCTTCTTCAGAATCAGAGTCTTCAACTCCTGTTGACCCTTGGCTAGGCTCACAACCAACTCTTGGAACTGGGCATTCTGGGCCTGGAGGGCCTTGATAGCTTGTTCAGTGGAAGGTTCAGTAGACATGATGACTGCTGAAATAAACAGCGAAGAAGATAAGTGACTTGTAAAAGAGTACCTGTTATGCAATGATATGTATGATATATGTATGCAATGTTTTCAAGGATCTCGTGGGGTAAACAAAGAAACTTGTTAGAGTTTGAATTTCGCAGCTTGATTGAAGGAACTTCATGTTGCTGAGAATCCTTCTTCAAGAGTTAGGCTCACCATATCGAGTGGGTCATAGCCCCTGACTCAAGTTATCATGTTTTGATCTCCGAACAACCTTGGCTAGAGGAAAATAGATCCCCTTTACCCCTTGCTAGACATTTGGTTCATCATGACCTGCATCACAAACCCTTGAGGTCCTTGAAATGGGTTAGTCCTTATGCAAGATGTATGCAATGTTAGGATGTTATGATGTTATGATGTCATGGTAAAGGCACACCACAAGTATTCACAAAAGGCAAACATGGTGAAGTCACACAAGTCACACAAGAGAGCCCTTAGATTTCAGGCCAGCATGAAGTTTAGGTACTACCCTCTTTCAGTTTCAGTTGGTTAAGACCTGTCCTAAAAATAGTAACCGGGTTCTAGAGGATCTCAATATCACTGACAACCCTCAATCGGTCATAATTCCAGTTTGGCAACCTTTTCTTGCGGCCGGAACCATCGCGAGAGTTTAGTCTCAATGAGTGTAGCATACTGCTACTGTTCTATGGCCAAGTTGGTCAATTTAAGGTTCTAAGGTCAGTTGGTGCTTAATGACTCCTCAGAAGACCCATATTCTCCTCGTTCAAACACTAGGGATATTGGTACAGACCAAGGTATCACACAAACGTAGCTACTGCTTCACCCGTGTCGTTCTACGCCGGACAGGTCTCTCACAGTTTATTGCTACTTACCTAAAGGGTATTCCCCAGATCCGGGTTAGGGTCTATAAAACTCCAATACAAGCCCACAAAATTAAAGCATATAAGGCATACAATTGAAAACACAGTGATCTAGTCCTAAGGTACACCTCACTTATAGATTTCCCCAGCAGAGTCGCCAGTTCTGTGATCGGTGGAAATAGAACTGACTGTTTGGAATGCTGGTTCGCGAAATGTCGCGGTAAGCAAGAGTCGCCACCGTGTTTTATTTTCTCCAACAAGGAAAGGACAAAAGCACAGCAAAATTCCTTTTCGAGATGTTTCTCGGGTTCGGGAGGTAGATTATAGAAAGGGAAGGTGTTAGCACCCTTTCTATCTGTGGTTATCCACGGGCTCTTAGGTACTTGCTCACTATGTTTTCAAAAGATTTTGCTTTTCTTGTGTTTGTGGGTTTTGAAAAAGTTCTGTTTGAAAACTTCAATTTAACTCTTGTATTTGTCCTCAAGAGTGTATGAAGTGTTGTTTGAAAACTTTTGTCAGAAAAGTGTAGGTGCAAAAAGTATTTTTGTTTTGAAAGAGCAAGTACTTGAGAACCTCTACCTACTCAAAAGAAATTAAGCTGTGTAAATGTCCTTTAGACAGTACTATCCCACTATTGAGAAGTAGGTAGCACCGTCGTTGGAGTTTTTGGGTCAATTCGATTATAGGGACATGTGGTCACCAAAGCAATAGTAGGACGCCTTAGAGGTAACCCTAATGTCTTAGATCTTTTTTTTTATCGAGGTAACCGTTTCGAGGCAACTTGATCTTTAGACAGGAGGGCGACCTCTAAAACACCCTATACTCAATGACCACGTCGAGGCAACCAAGTGAGGCGTACCCTAAGAGTGGCATGTGCGAGTGTGTCAGGTTTCAATTAATGTTATCTTTGTATATGTTATGGTGAGCTACGGGTTGATTTTATTTTAAGAGATATATTGACATGCATAGCCTAGTTAACATACATCTAGCAATTTAATAGTTTGCGGAAAATAAATCTACGCTATTACAAGGCGTCGGGTATTTACATCGCCAAAAACAAACCCTTGAAAAAGTAAATGCGGGAAATAAATAAAAGCGATAAAAAGTCCTAATTAAAGTTATTACATCCTCGGAGCAAATACAATTATATGATGAAAAATATTAATCAAGAATAATCACACGCGCGAGAGAAAGTTGAATCGGAGAGTTTTTAGGGTTTTGACCTTTTTTTGAGAAAGAAAGAGTTTTTTATGAATTAAAGAAATAGTCTAAATTAATTAATTAATAAAAAGAAATATTTTGAGTTTTTTATGTTTTAAGAAAATAAAAATAAAAGATAGTCAAAATTGTCAAGAAACCCTAATTCTACATTAGTTTTATTTATTGTGAAAAAAGTTAAAAATAACCTAATTAAAACTAAACAAATTATATTAGTATTTATTTACAAAATAACTAATTACATTTAATAAATAAAAATATTATTATTTTTAGGTTTTCTGAATTTATTATGAAAAAATTAATTTGGTTAATTAAGTAATAATAATAATAATAATTAGTAAAACAATTAAATGGAAAATATAAAAGAAGAAAAGAAAAAAGGAATAAAACCCAGGGGGTGATGGGCCAGCTTTGGAGGTGTTTCTGGCAATTCTCAGGCCCAAATACTGCAAGCCCTTTTGACTTTCTGGGTTAGCTACACGCCTGTTGACTGGGGAATATGGTGATCCTTCCATCTAGGCCATTGGATCTATGCTCGCAGACATCTGGCGCTTGGGAATTTGAGATACAGGGTGGACCATCTCTTGAAACCTGCATGTGATCACACAAAGAAAAAGAGGAACAAATGTTTTGGGGGACCTGGGATTCGAACCCAGGTCCCAATGCTTATTGGACGCTTGCTCAACCACTCCACCACCTGCACCTTTTTGTTATTTAGATAATAGCCAATTGTTATATTAGTAAACAAACAAATATGTTGTACAACGAAAAATAACGCGCGCTTTTCAAATTGTCCAATGAAGTATCAACACATCATCATCTTCTTCATTCGTTCTGCATAAATAATATTAGATAGTGGGGGTTTTTAACCCCCACTAAACCCTGCCAGGAAAAATAGTGATTAGCACCACAGTTCATATAAATATTTGGCGAGGTATTAGGCTTGTTCGTCTTGGTCTCGTGATCTCAACCATGTGTCTCACTAGTCCTGATTTTGCCTGGTTCAGAAAGCCCCAATTGAAAACTCAAGAACCCTAAAAAATCGTTCATGGCATCTTGTGATTCAGGGAGTTATAGTTCAATTAAATGATACCATTAGCTTCTTATGGTCCCTAGCAACACAAATCAATCACAAGAACATGTTAAATATGCATGAATTACGAAATACGATTTTGAATAAAGAAGGCAAACCGTGGAACTGTGTTCTTTGATTCTTTGAGCTTTAATGCTTGAATTGGATTGCAAAACACTCCTGACACTTCCTGCAGTGTATTAGAATCAACAAAAAACCTTGAATCGCCCTAGAATGCAAAAATCAGTTTTCAATTTTCTTGGAATTTTTTCAATATGCTATGGTTGTTTCTGCAGCTTTTTCCACGTCCATTTGATCAGGGTTTGCTTGCTTATGTATAAGAGAACGAAATTAGGTCAAAAACATGGGCCAATATCCATTGCATTGATGTTCAAATCCTTGATTGGAAATCATATCTTTTTTATTTTTCATGATTGAATAATGTTGCCAATCTTGGATTTTTTGTATCTTTGACTTGGTGCTCGAATTTGCCAGCATGTTGAGGTCCTATTTGCTTCACAAAAAGATTTAAAAACCAAATCTTGTATTTTCCTACAATTTAAATTAATTAAATGAATTAATATTAATTAAAAATCCAATTAATCAATAAAAATAAGAAAATAAATTCGATTAAGCTTGATGGGTCGTGCATAGGTCATGGGTGAAGTTTCGAGAAGATATTTGAGGCCCATTAGCAAAAATAAGGTGTTTTGAGCAAAGTTGACTTTTGCAAATTCATAAAAATTTCCCAACTTCTCCAAAGCACAATTTGCTCAATTTTGATCATATGACCATGTTCTTGGACATTCTGGAAAGCTCTTGAAGTCCTATAACCAATGCCTTTGGTCCCATGTCATTTGGATTTACCAATCTCAAGTTATGGCCTTTGACTTAAAGTGCACTTTTGTTGACTTTTGAATTTGACCTATAATGTAAAAATTGGTAACTTCTTGTGAGAGCATTTCTTGAACTTGGAGTGTGAAGATGGATTGTAGGAAATTACATCCCCTTCAAAATGAGCATTGGGTGGGATTTTTCTGACAAACCATGAAAAATTTATGCCCTGGTCAAGATACAGTTGACTTTTCTACTGTCCAAAAATAGTAACTTTTGCATATTTGATGATTTTTGAGCTATTCTTGTGGAATCATGATCAAGACTTGATCAAATGATGATTGTGAACTCAAAATAAGATGTTGACCAAAAATTCTGACTTTTGACTACAAAATGACCATTTTACCCTTGTAGTTGACTATGGATCAAATGGGGCTTTTGACTGTACAAATTGGCACTGTGAGTCTTGAAACTTGACATGTAGATGCTTGAGAATGTATATAGGCATGTAAGACTTGATTGAACCATTGAAAACCCTAAATTCCTTAAAAGAACCAAAACCCTAATTTCAGCTGTCTTAGGAGGTAATTTGACTGTATGACCCTTGGACAATTTTGAGCAATTTGAGGATCATTCTTGACAAATCTTGAGAAATATGGGAGGGCAAATCTTGGGGTACAACACATGGCTTTTGCAGATACATAATTATTTTGGACTGAAAATAAAAATGCGGAAGTTTAAAACCCTAATTAACTATTACAACCTCGAAACAGTTATAATAATAATAAAAGGAAATTAAAGAAATGCGCGCGACAAATTTAAATGCGAGAATTAATTAAGAAATCCTAAAATCTGATTGAAAAAATATTTAAGTTATTTTGAGGAAAGATTGAATTAAAACCTTAATTTCTAATTAATTTAAATTATAGAAAAAGGAATTAATTTTGCCCTAATTTTAATTAAACTAAATTAACAAAATATTTTTTTTTTAAAAGATTTTTTTTTTATGTTTTTGTGACTTTTGATTAAATGATAATAAAAATAATTTTTGGTGTTATTTTAAAAAGAAAATGATTAGAAAATAATTAAAAGAAATTAAAATAGAAAAGATAGAAATTGGGCCTGTTTAAGCAATTGGGGGGTGCCATGAGGAATTTGTCTTTAGGCCCAAAGAGTTGAGCCCAGCCAACGCTCCTGATTCTGTGTTGGCCAAGTTTGTAAGGTATACCATGGTATTTCATTGACAGACGTTGGTTCTGGATTGATGATGAATCCAATGGTTGAGATCCTGGATTGCATAGTGGATGTTTGGAGGCATGATGCACATGATCAGCTGAAACAAAGTTAGAAAATAAAATTGTTGGGACCTGGGATCGAACCCAGGTCCTCTACCTTTCCAAACACACGCTTCACCACTGGGCCACCTGTTCTTGTTTTTCATAATATTAAAACAAAAACAATATAATGCAAATTAGTCACAAGCTTCAGAAAATGCGCGAATATTTAAATTGCCCAATGGTGGTCAGCCACGTCGTTATCTCTTTTCCCAGGACTATCGTTTTTGACAACAACCTTTTACCTACGGTCAAATACGTCGTTGTATGTTATAGCGAAGGTATTGGTCTGTAGCTACAAACCTGCAATATCTCAAAATGTACAACAAGCAATATTAATTAGAACTAAGGACATAGACCCACTAAGAATCTTGCCCTGAGTCCATTGGTATCATTAACCAACCCTAATTTGGCCTCTACAGAGAAACCTTAGTTTGAAGCTTCCAAACCCTAATAATGGCGTAAGCTTGTTCCTGCACTAGAAATCAAATTCAGGCTATCCAAAAGATCACAAACATGATTATGAATACATTTATGCAAGTAAATTGGTACGTAGAACCCTGGAAAAAAATTTGAGTTCAGAGGGTGCAAACCGTGTGGATTATGTGATGATTCCTAGAGCTTTGAGGCACGCAAATAATCGTGTTAGCTTCTGGAAAGGTCCAGGAAACGATTGGTAGCTTTGAAAGTCTTTGAATCAGCCTTTAAACTGAAAATCGATATACCACTTTTTTGACAATTTTCAGTTTTTGTTTGCAGCTTTTACGACCACTCCCTCTTCTTTTCTGGCTTGGTTGTGTCCTATATATGTACTGGAATTGATTAGGTCAACAAAACTGCATGGTATCTTGGTGAATTAAAGAGATTTGATTTGATTTTGTTTTTGTATGATATCTTTCCAAAACAACCAAAATCATGCTATTTTTTAATCAACCAACCCTTGCACGACTTGGATATGATATGCTAGCTTGATTGGATTTGATTCGACCAAAAATCTGATCACAAAACAAATCTTTGATATTTTTTGCTATTTATTTGATTTAATTTGACTTTTAAATGATAAAAATAAAAATAAAATAAATAAATGAAGAAAATAATGTGTGAGTGCTGATTTGGGTCGTGGACCATGTCACAAGCAAGATTCAATCATGTAAAACTAAGCCCACTTGACAAAAAATATGTTTTTGAGCATATTTGACTTTTGGCAATTTTGCAAAAATGGCCAACTTTTCCAAGGCATATCTCCTCCAATTTTAACCCTAGAGAGGTGTTATTGGACTTTTTAGAAAGAGTAGGATATCCCCTAAACAACCTTTTTTGTCTCATCTCAATTGGGTCTTCCATGTTTATGTAAGAAGCTTTGACCTAAAAGGTGTTTTTGTTGGCTTTTCAAAAGGACCTATAATATAGAAATTCATATCTTTTGATGAGTGCATATTTTAAACTTTAGGGATGAAGATGAATTGTAGGTAATTGCATCCTCTTCAAAATGAGGCTTGGATGGAAAATTTCTGATAAAGTATGAGAAAGTTATGCTTGGTCAAAGTTTGGTTGACTTTTCCTGAGAAACCCTAATTTAGCAACTTTTGGGTTTTGATGAATTTGGGGAATTCCTTGGGGAATCATGATAAACCCTTTATAAAATGATGGATATTACTTTAAAATGTTAATGTTGACCAAAAATCTTGAAGTTTGACTATATGTGGGCCACAGTTGACTTTTGACCTAGTATAGTTAATTTTTAGGCATCTAAGCAATTGACTAAGCAAAACTCTTGTGCAAGGAATAAAACTTGACATGGATGATCTTGATAACATATTAGGACCATGGAAAGAATTTGGGACCTTTGGAGCTCCCATACCCTTATGAAAATGGAAACCCTAATTTGGGGTTCATTGCCTTAGGAGAGAGTTTGTCTGGTCAACTCTTGGGCATCCTTGAGCAACTTGAGGAACTCAATGGGCATGTGTTAAGTAAAATGAGAGGGAAATTTTGAGGTACAACAGTGTGACACCTGCTCGATGAAATTCCTTGGCAGGATGCCTCAGGATGGCTGTGTGGCTCGCCCATGATGCCAAACATTTGACCAACTTGCCCAGAACTTCAAAGGCTCATAACTTTTGATTTTGAGTAATAAGTGTGTTTTTGTCCTCTGTGGTCCCTTGTAGATCTCTTTACCCTCTTCAATTGGCAAAAAGAACCACCAAAATCCCCTGAAAAATGAGAAAGTTATGCCCTTGCAAAGTCAGGCCAAGAATCAAGGGCACTTAGTGAAATTTTCGATCACCAAGATAATTTCAAATCCAAGTAACCTCTCAAACTTGCAATTCTATGGTCATCCCACATGAAAATACATGTCAAATGCTTCATGTTGACCAAAATTCCACTTGGTCAACTTTGACTTTGTTGACTTTGAGTAAAATGACTGTTTTACCCCTTTGATTCAATTGAACCACTTCTCTTCAAAATTGATGATCAAAATTTCAAACATATGATATTCCAAACTCATAAAGGCTATGGAAGGAGTTTCCACTCAAAAATTCCAAAGAATCCCTGATTAAAACTCAAGCCCTAGTTTTGACTGATGAATCAAAAGGAAGTGATTCTCCTTATAAACAGCACAATACTCAATCTTCTAATGATCCAATGAGGAGGATAAGATATCTTGGGATATGTGATACCTTTGGGCTTCAAAGATCCAAATATTTAAATAATAAGGCTCTCCTTGAGCAACTTGTCAATATAATTAATCTTCCAAAGCTTAAGGGAGGCTTGATAAACCAAAATACCTTGATCCCTACACCATGTAAGAATGCAACGCGATATGATGTTTATGATGAAACATAAGCCTAAATCAAGAGGGTAAATTTTGGGGTGCAACAGATTCCCCTATTCAATTATCTTTAACTGGATAAGTGAGAAAAGCGACGGCTTTCGAGCATTTAGAGTTGAAGATGATTGAATATGAAAGAACCCGAAAATTTACACTCTTGAAGAAAAAGCAGAAAAACCCCCCAATACCTGCGTCAGAATGAAGTTGTAACGCAGATAAAAAATGAGACAAAACCAAAACTTAGAAGAATAGACGAAACTAAACCTCTGCAAAAATGTGTCAGGACAAAACCGGAGCTCAAAAGGGTGAGATAAGACTCAAACCAAAGAGAATAGGTGAAACTAAACTCTGGAAAAGAAAAAGCACGCGGGTGAGGAGACGAAACTCTGAGGTCGACCCAAAGCGAAGTGGCTAGAGTGCGTGATTCTAGGAGCACCTGCTAATCTCAAACTAAGATAGCCAGTATGAAGGAACTGAAAGAATATCAGGAGTGAGGAACAAAAGCGAGACGAAACACGACCCAAATAACTAGTTCGATGAAACTGACCTAGATGAGTACCAGGATGAAATTGGATTTCACGCACGGGTGACGAGGCAAAACTCGACCCATAGCAAAGTGATGAGAGTGCTTGTTTCTCAGAGCACCTGCTGGTCTCAGATCAATGGATAAGCAGTGACAAAAACTGATAGAAGAATCCAAGGAACAAGAGAGACTGAATTCAACCAGGGACGTAGCACAAAAACCACAAAGAGACTCGGTAAACGATAATCGAAAAGGGTTCAGTAAATGATAACTGATAAAGTCCAAGGTATGAAAACAAAAATGAGATGAAACTCGACTCATTATACCTAGTCAGGCGACACTAAACTAGATGAGTACCAGAACGAAACTGGATTTCTTGTACAGGCGACGAGATCGAAACTCGACCCAAAGCAAAATGATGAGAGAGCATGTTTCTCAGAGCACTTGCTGGTCTCAGATCAATGGATAAACAGTGAGGAAAACTGATAAAAGAATCCAAGGAACAAAAGAGATTGAATTCAACCAGGGACGCAACACAAACACCGCAAAGAGACTCGGTAAACGATAACCGAAAAGGGTTCAGTAAATGATAATTGATAAAGTCCAAGGTATGAAAACAAAAACGAGACGAAACTTAACTCATTAAAACTAGTTAGACAAAATTGAACTAGATGAATACCAGAATGAAATTGGATTTCATGCGCAAGGTAAGGAGACGAAACTCTGAGCTCGACCTAAAGCATGGAGATTAGGGCGTACACCTAAAGACCTGTAGAAAGCGAATATCAGGACAAAACTGGTATTCGAAAGGTAGATCAATAGACATTGGAATGAACTTGTGAGGGCAGTGAAGACTAAACCCAAGAAGACTATGCCAGGGTGAAACTGAACTACGATCAAGAGTAGACACTCAAACAGTCAAATGATTAACATCAAAAGGATATTTGTATGGGGTGAAACTTGAGATAATGCGGAAGAAGACCTCGCTGGGAATAAACTTGCAGAATTAGCAAATCACTGGGGATAAACAGAAACGGTAATGGCTTATGTTCTGATGCATGTTTGAATTTTTTTATATAGCGTAATGCTCCATATAATGGAAATGCTATGCGTTTTGGGAGATGCAATGATGCATGTTTAAATGTTTCATTGGGGAATGGCCAACCGAGAGGCCAGCGACCAAGAAGTCAGGATTTGGCAAGACTTTGCAAAAATAAATTGCAAAATCTGCTGAAGAGGAGAAGATGCGAGGAAACGCTGGAGAGAAACCCTTTAGGAGATGAGACTCTGCGGGGAGTAACAAATGAGTAACTAGTAGGAACAGGATACAAAGATAGAGAGGAGTTGCAAAAATAAATTGCAAACTCATAGAGAAGATCAAATCAACACTGTAGCTTCTGGAGAGGTATGCTAAATGAATATTGGACACTGTGGGAGAAGATCAGGGCAAGGCTGTAATCTCTGGAAAAGACAGCGCACAACCGTGTTGAGAATGTTACCAAGATAACGAACCGGATGCGGGAATCAAAACCCTCATTGGGGAAACTTCCTTTGAAAAGTCCTCTATTGTATGCCGAAGATTAACAAAATCTCAACTAATCGACCAACACAACTACACTGAGGATAAGGAAAGATCCTTAAATAAGGATGCCCCAAGAAACAAATTAGCTAGGAAATGAGAGATCAGGACGAGGAATCTCTGATTGGCAACCCTACTAGGGAATTGAAACTTCTTCAGATTGCAGATTCTTATCTAAGCAACTCCATTGGGGGCATGAGACGTCTTTAAACTTGAAGTCTCCGAACGAAGCCTTTCTCTTGAAAAAGATTTATGAGAAATAAAACTCTATTGAGGATACAAAACTCCAATGGGGATACCAAACTCTGTCGGGGAGTATTTTGCTGGGGACTCTAGAACCTTCGGCATGCAACCGTAAAATAGACCATAAAGATAGTCAAACAATATTGACTTTACTGGGGATATGGAAATCTCAGCCAACATCAACCCTGCTGATGATAATAGATTCTCTTGATAAATAAATGCCCCAAGTCATAACTCAGATGGGAAAATGATAAATTCTGAATGCGTACTTCAACGATAATTCAAATCGGAAGATAAACCCCACTGGGAATAGTCCTTATTAATAAACTAAATAATGCTCATCCAGACTTGGCTGGCGAACGAAGGTATCCAAAGACCTTATCCGCCTCGAGCATCCCTCATATGACAATGCTGAGGAGAAGCAACCCTGCGGGGAATCCCTTATTCCAGAGTTCAAAAGTTAGAGGTAAGACTTTTGCATCGGTGCTGACAAGCTTCAACTTATAGAGTGAACGACAATTCCTTGAGAGGACCCCATGGGATTCATACCATCATTGATATTCTGCCCCAGAGTAGTGGAACTTTGGGAGAATGATCCTCCACTTAACTGCCCTAGATTGGTGAAACAAAATGACCAATAACCATAGGCCGAACCCTGATAAGACTTGCAAAAATAAATTGCAAATTCCACTAGAGAAAATCAAATCAAAACTGACTTTTGTTTGATAACTTGTCAATTTCTCACTGGGGATAACTTCCTGGGGAGAAAAAAAAATTGCAGTGCAGAAAAAATCCTGACCTATGTTCCACCTCTCAACCTTCTGAGAAAAGATCCAATATCTCTTTCCATGGATAAAGAGATCATTGTTGGGAGTCATTGTTCATCACTGGAGATGCCAATACATATCGGTGTCGGAAACTCGCAGTACCAAAGATTACTGGGGATACTGATAAAAAATTGAATTGGGGAGCTCGTGATACCGAAGATTATCAATGACTCCGCTGAAGATTGAATTGTTGATGAAGCGAGTTTACAGGTACACCACTGAATTCTGAATTGTATTATTGGGGAAGAGATAATCTGGCCAGACTTCAATACATCATGAACCGTTGAGAGGGTAATAGAACTGAATATGTCGAATAATGGACACCAAACACCATGTGAATTTCTTCGAATACATGTCCCAAGTTTACGCCACACTAGGGAATTATCTCTTGAATCACATGGGGATGAAAGATGGGTATGGACACCAGTGTATGCCCTGGTTTAGCTCTGCGAATGCCCTGGTTTATCTTCCCTAGGGGTGTACTTGATTAACTCTACTGGGGATGCACTAGCGTGTGCCAAGGAAAACGACGACTCCAAACTTCCTGAATTCACTTGGGGAATTAGGTTTGAAGTTGTCTGCAGCAGATGAAGGCAACTTCGTGCACTGGCTAGGTTAGGGAGACCATTATGACTCTCTTAGCTTGATTATATTCATCTCGTACAACATAATTAGCTTGAGAAGCGTTGAAAGTACGGTTGAGGAATACCCTTGTCTAGAGGATTTCTGAGAGAATCTGTGCCGAATAGAAGATCAGAATATTCGTGCCACAATACGATATGAGGTGGCCTGCCCCCGTGTCTTGAGTCACGAAATAAACTTCTCTTGATTACAGCTTTCTTTGATAGATTTGTCGAATCTCAACTTAACTTCCCCAGGTTGAATGAATTCATAATAGATCTCGATGCGATAGCCCTTGATCGACAGCATCTTGAAGAAATTTATTGACGTGATAGCCTCTGATTGATAGCTTGAAGAGACTCATAGACGTGATGGCCTCTGATTGATATCTTTTAGGTAATGCCCTAGATTTGGTTGAGTGCAGAGAGATCGACTATCGACTTAATTGCCCTAGATTAGCAGAATCTTGGCAAACCATTTCTTTACCTCATGCTCACATAGGAATGAGAAGTTCACGAAGTTTAGAAGACAACACCTCCTCAGAATAATTGACTTACGTCTTAAAAACAAGCTAGTACACAATCATACTTTTCAACTCGAACTTCTTCACGCTCAAGCAGATGCTTGAAGAAAGTTGTCCTTCGGGACCAACTGGAAGTGATACACCATTGCTCAATAGAGATTTAGGGGCAGACAAAACTTACGCACAATCATTAAACAAATAGTTCTTAATCAATCTCTCAAACTAGTCTTCTTCAATTTAAAAGAGTAGCTAGAAAGCATGCCCCAGATCAAGATCATTATTTTCAATAGATTCCTGAAGCATTTCGTCCCTCGGGATAATCAAACTCTTCATCTGATGTTCATTATGCAAGTTCACTTGATGTTTAAGAACCTTTTCAATATTAAAAGAATGTTTTATCCCATGAATGATAAATCTATTACAAATCATATGCTTCTGTTGAAGTTCGAAAACTTTTTTTTGAAAAGATGCCGAAACATCGGGAAAAAAATTTTAGTTCAAAGAAAGTAAAAGGGGGAGTGATACCAACTCAAAATGTTTTTAGCAAGTCTCCTAGGAGTCAAGTTATCATACTTCTCGTAACAGCTTTGCTTTCGAATTAACCCATGCTTCAATTAGGACTTTTAAGGGTTATAATGTGGTCTGGTTCACGGTTTTTAGAAAGAAGGATTCAAGGATCAAAATTTTTGGTGCCCACCCATTCTCCATGATGTTCTCCAGTCCTACATTCAGTTAATTCGACACGAGCATTCATCTCTCAAAAGAGGAGTTTTAGAATGATTGAGGAGTCACAACGATTTCTTGGACACGACAGTCACTTAACATTTGTTTTTTTTTATGTTCGATCACACGACTTTTCTTTTGATGAGGATTTTTATTGGATAATCCTTTTCTACCTTTCAGAATTTTAAAATTCTTTTTCGCTTTCCCTAACTTTTTCCTGGAAAAATTCTTTTGAATTTTAATTTGGGAGTCCAACGGGATGCCCTAACTTTTGCCTAAGCGACTTGTTTTCAAGTTTCGACTTAGAGGGGCTTTTTGTTTCTTTCTTATTCATACTTCCCCTTTTCAACAAATAGTGTAACTCTAAGTCTTTGAACTCTTGGAGGAAAGTGATTGCCTCATTCCTTGGTCGGTGAGGGATAACCTTTGTTATATCGATTCGATCTCGACCTTAGGATCTTTTGTTTTTTTTCACTGGGGAAATAACCATTGTGGTTTTGATCTTTTTCCGACCTCATAATGCGAGGGATAAAATGTGGTGATCCTCAGATGGGACACTCCTTCTGAAATTTGAATGCTCGATCAAATTATCTGAACATCTACCCTGCCCCGGGTTAAAAAAAATAAGGGTTTTTTTTTAACAAAAAATAAACTCCTACTTCGAAGGCTCAGAGGGGTTAACGAGGGTCTATCTCCCTTATATCTCCTGTGTTTGGAGATTGAAACAAGGCTTGTACATCGTCAGCAAGGTTTTTACTCGAAAGCATACCATTTGAGTTTCCAGGTAAATTTTTGTCATCCTCCCTCCAGAGTCATTGCTTTATTAACAAGAGTTCAATATCAAAAACATAGTAAAACAAATAAGAGTGATAACGAATGGATTAGTTCAAGACAAACATATTCAATGCGTTACGATTAATCTTTCAAAAATATGAGCAAGTTTGCATATAAGAAATACTAAACAAAACAATTAAGATTGAAAATGCAAATGCAAATGAAATTTGAAATTTCCATGTTGAGGAGACTTGACTCCGTATGGACTGATTGTTTCGAACAATCTTCAGCAGCCTCGAGGCTCACTTGGATAAGAGATCCCATTTGATATGGACACAACAGTCTCTGAATTGATCCAAGATTGGACTTTATCTCTGGATGACAAACCATCTTTAACTGAATAGTCGAATGCCCCATAATGATGTTCACAAAAGATTCTCTCAAAAGAGAGGGTGAAAGTTGTTCTAAACAAAAAGTTTGAAATTGTCAGCCACATTAGAAATTGGACTTTGGAAAAGATGCTAGGCAGGAACTGGACTTTACTCAAACCTCTTGAAATCTTCAACATCACGGAAAAATTCCCCAAAATGAGAGACACGCCTAGCATTTTCATCGAGAGAAAGAATAATCAACTGAATAGTCTCCAAAGCATAAAGCTTAATCAAATGAATTCCTAACAGACAAGGAAGTGCCAGGATGTAAAGCATTGAGATGGTATCAACATACTTCTCAGGCTTCTTCTATCTTTTCTTAAAAGCTTTGACCCATGCACTCACTTGGGGAACAAACACTGACTGCTAAAGAGAAGATAAGGTGGCCCAAAGTTGTAGAGAGCGCACCTGATTGAATAATCGGGTGCCCCAACGTGGTAACCATATCTGACGTTGGTAACAGGATTTGGAAGGGGAATTTTCAGATGATACTGAAGCATGGAGCCTAACCCACTGAAGCTCAAACAAGCGTGGAAACAAATGAGAATAAAGCACTGGGATGGGATCGAAATCGTTCTCTAGGATTCTTCAGTTCTTGCTGGTACATCAAACCTCTTGAGTTCAACTAGTAAATGGGAACCATCTACTGATAAAACGTTCCAGGTACTCAAGATAATAGATGAGACCCACAAGGCACTGCATGGTTTGAAAGAGATCCCAAAATATGGCGAGAAGAGAATAACTCATGTTGCAACGGCCAATGTAGGATTGTTGACACTATCATCAAGGCTTCCATGACCTGACTCAGCTGGATCTCCAACTGATTATCTTCCTTCTCGAAGAGTTCCCGATGACGGGCCAAAGCTTGCATGTATACCACAAACAACCACATCTGAATCTTCATCACGGCCAATACCCCCACGAAGTCATTCCATAACTGATATCTGAACAAGCAATAATGGTGAGTCAAGTCTGATTCTGAAGAGAATACTAAGTCTAAATACGAAATCCCCAACTATGAGTACCTGTTATGAATGCATGAATATGAATGAGGTGCTTGAGTGGATGCAATTCCATGTTCGATCATTTCCAAGGAACCCACATGCTTTTAATTTTTATTTTAAACCAGTAAGAGGTGGAGAAGCACAACACAAAGCTCACAAGCATGGTTCCTTGCAAATGGAAAGAGAATGTGTGTTAAAATGATGTTAACAGATTATGTGTGCAAGAACACGGGATCAAGGTTCCATAAACATGGAAAATGGTTGCACTGTCTCTAAACTGAATGATGAACATCACCGGATCAAAGGTACGACGCCACATTGAAACACAAAAGAATCAAGTACCAAGTGGATCAACAACTGTATGAGACCGAAATCTCCCTGTCATAAAAGATAAATGATGAACTGCTGAAATAAACGGCCATCACAAGGTGATAAGTCCGGAACAAAACCGAGAGGACATACAGTCATTGAGAGTATCAAGTCACCATAAAAAACACACAGTAACTATCAGAACATGGACACCAACAGAACTCAAGTCACCAACATAACTAGAGCAAATAGTCACCAACAGAACAAATAGTCGCCATCTGTACTTGTACCTGTAAGAAAGGTTTTCCTGCCCCACTCACGGGTGAAAATTAGGTCGCGGTAAGGCCAAAGGCCAAATCAGAGCACAAGAACTCGTCTGTTGGTATTATCATACAATAACACCTATCTGAACTTCCTCTGAAGTTGTGGGTCTCATGGTCGGGTCTACAAGACATACGCCTCATAGCCACCATGGCCACTCTATTCCTAGTTCCTATGGAATTCACTCATAGCCTGGGTATGAGGCCTTTTACCTCATGGAACAAACCACCCACCAAGAAAAACAGAATCCAACACAGCAGATAACCAATATGGAAAGCAAAAAAATGCAATGCAAACATATGCTCAGATAAACATGTACAAAATGAACAAGCTATAAAGCATAAAAATAAACACCCAATGAAAAGAAAGCAAGAGAAAGGATCAACTCAGAGATGGACCAGTATTTGGTCAAATTTCTCCAGTGAAGTCTCCAGCTGAAACAATCAGCCGAACCGTCATCCGATATAAAATCAATAAAGTCCCCACCGAATGTCTTTTATCCCACCGAAAGGGAAAGGTAAACATCGAGAAAACCTGAAAAGGGAGAAGTCACGGTCTTGCAACCAAGAGATCAGGTAAGGGAGTCTGTTACGTGGGGGAAAGGTATTAGCACCCCCTCACGCCTGTAGTACTCTACGGTATCCACTCTTGTTGTCTAATCTAATGGGTGTGTAAAAATCTATATCTAAGTTGTACAGGGAATGTATGCAAAAGAAGGGAGAATGAATGCAGGGAAAATAAAAGTTGGGCTCGCTTGGGCCCTACCCTAATGCCTACGTATCCCTTTTAAGGAATCAGAGCAGCCGTAGTTCGGCTCACATATTTTGGTTGGTTTGTGTTTTTTAGTTAAGAAGATAAAAGCAACAATCAAGGTGGAAAAACATCAGATAAAAAGACAAAAGATCAACAACGATGATAAACCAACAAAAAAGGATAACAAGATATCACATGGTAACACAAACTCAGATAAGGTGGTGAAACTCCATAATGATAGCAAAATATCAGACAAGATGATGAAACATTACACCTAACAATGATATTGAAAATCAAAGTAGGATAACAAACATGTGGAATGGCGAAACATCGACTAAAAGAATGTGTGATGGCGAAACATCGGCTAAGAGATAGGAAGATGACGTGGCAAAGATAGCAAAACATCAATAAACCAGGGAACAAAACATCACACCAAACAATGATATTGAGAATCAAGGTAGGATAACAAACATGTGCGATGGCGAAACACCAGCTAAAAGAATGTGCGATTGCGAAACATCGGCTTCAAACAAATATGTGATGGCGAAACATCGGCTAAAAGATAACAGGGTATCATGACAAAGATGGAGAAACATCAATAAGCCAAATGATAAAACATCACACATACTGAAATTCTGGAAGCAGATACTCAATGTCACAGTGAATGTTATGACACCGTATCTGACTTTCTATAATACAGTAAATAAAAACAGTAAAGAACACAGTCAATTGTTTACCCAGTTCAGTGTGAAACAACACCTACTCTGAGGGCTACCAAGCCAGGGAGGAAATCCACTATAAGAGATATTAATTCAGGAATAAACCAACCAGTTTATCTCCTTCACTTAAGACCTACCCAATGCAACTTCAATCTAAGTTCAACTTAAACCTGAGTTCCTACTCACTCCCCCTCAATCACAGCAGTGATACTTAAAACAATTGACTAATGAAATAATGAAGACACTCTTCAGAACATACACTTGATTATGCTTCACGGCTTTTTAATCAAGTAACACAAACACTCGTGCTTCACAGCTTTGAGTGATACATAAACCTAACTTGACTTTGCTTCAAAGCTTTAGTCAAGAGACACAAACACTCTTGCTTCAAAGCTTTGAGTTATACAAAAACCCTTACAAACAAAACATATTCCAAGACTTATCACAATGATACTTGCTTGGATTACAGCAGTTAAAACTATACAGCTCCTAATTGATCTTCAGTCAAAGAGTTACTTTGCAACCAGCATTCCTGTTGAATATATATGCAGCTGTTTCTTCAGTTAGGGTTTCCACGAAAAGCTAGGGTTAATTAGGTTTAACCTTAAGACTTGGTCACAAGACTTTATCAACCAGATTAGGGTTGAGCTAGGTTAACCCAAGGTCCACGTGAGATTCTGTTCTGGAAGGAATGAGCCATCTTCCTAAAAAATCTCAGAATTAACCAAACTGCATAACTGTTAGATCAGTACAGGATGTCTTAACATTTGTTATGACATCAGAATTCCTGTTTACTGATTTTGGTAGAAGGCAATAAATGTGATCATTGCAAATTGCTCAGATACACACTCATAAACAGTAGCTACTGTATGCCATAATTTTTCTGCATAAAGTACCTAATAAACCAGAATGTTATGACATCAGTCATGACATTCACACACCTGGTTTTACCAAAAATACATGCCAATAACTAAACACTTACAAACTCCCCCTCTGGCATATTTTTGGCTAAAACCCCTAAGCAATCAGAGAATAGAGGGCAGCAGAATGAATATGACTGCAGAAAAAATATGATGTCTACCAAGTAATTAACTCAAAATATCTCCCCCTCTTTAGCCACAAATAGGCCAAAGATACATGTACTTATATGTTATACAGTCATCCAAAATAAGTAATAAAAACAACAAGTAAAATCTGAAGACACTTGCATTGAGCTGATCTTGAGCTGATCTTCAGCAGCACCCTCTTCCCTTCTGTTTCCTTCAGTCTCCTCCTGTTCCAACTAGAGAGAGAACTTTGATTGAGAGAATGGGATTTGTTGCAGAGTTGAGAGATGAAGGAGGCAAATGAGTGTCTATTCAGCTTCTTAATAATTATGAAAGAAATGGGAAAGCATATGATTAACCCAATCAAAATAGACTTAACAAAAATAACTCCTTCAACCCTTGTTTTAAGCAAAATTAATTGCTACAATTCCTCCTGTTGGCAAATACCCAACTTGCCCCTCAAGTTTTCAAATTGATTTGCATCAAGAGCCTTGGTAAAAATGTCAGCCAGCTGTAGCTCAGTGGCAACATGTTCCAGTTTAATCGTCTTCTCTTCTACAAGGTCTCTGATAAAGTGATGTCTTATGTCAATATGCTTGGTCCTGCTATGCTGAATAGGATTCTTGGAAATGTTGATTGTACTCAGATTGTCGCAGTACAATGTCATAACATCTTGTGTGACATTATACTCAGTAAGCATCTGTTTCATCCAGATCATTTGAGAACAGCTAATACCAGCTGCAATGTATTCAGCTTCAGCAGTAGAGAGAGACACACGGTTCTGTTTCTTGCTGAACCAGGAGACCAGATTATTTCCTAAGAAGAAACATCCTCCAGAGGTGCTTTTTCTATCATCAGCACTTCCAGCCCAATCAGCATCACAGTAACCAGTCAGAGTTGGTTCACAACCATGAGAGTACAGCAAGCCATAGTTGTAAGTTCCACTTACATACTTCAAAATTCTCTTTACTTGGTTGATATGACTGACTTTAGGATCAGCTTGGTATCTTGCACAAACTCCAACTGCAAAAGCAATATCAGGTCTGCTGGCTGTTAAGTACAGCAAACTTCCTATCATGCTTCTGTACAGACTTTGGTCCACCTTAACCCCACTTGAATCTTTGGATAGCTTTAAATGAGTAGGTGCAGGGGTCCTTTTGTGACTGGCATTCTCCATACCAAACTTCTTGACAATGTTCTTTGCATACTTGCTTTGAGATAGAAAGATTGAGTCCTCCATCTGTGAGACTTGCAGTCCAAGAAAATAAGTCAGTTCTCCCATGAGACTCATTTCGAATTCAGCCTTCATCTGGTCAGCAATATGTTTAACCATTTGTTCTGACATTCCCCCAAACACTATGTCATCAACATATATTTGAGCTACCATTAACTTCCCTCCTTCATTTTTGACAAAGAGGGTTTTATCCAAGCCTCCTTTTCTGTGTCCTTTGTCTGAGAGAAATTTTGTTAACCTGTCATACCATGCTCTAAGAGCTTGTTTCAGGCCATATAGAGCTTTCCTCAATTTGTAAACATGATCAGGGTGGTTTGGATCCACAAAACCTTTAGGCTGTTCCACATAAACTTCTTCATTTAAGTACCCATTTAGGAAGGCACTTTTTACATCCATCTGAAACAGCTTGAACTTCAGGAGACAAGCAATTCCCAATAGGAGTCTGATAGATTCCAGTCTAGCTACAGGGGCAAAGGTCTCATCAAAATCAACCCCTTCAACTTGAGTGTATCCTTGGGCAACAAGTCTTGCCTTATTCCTAGTGACAACTCCTTCAGCATCTGATTTGTTCTTGTATATCCATTTTGTGCCAATGATGTTTGTTCCCTCTGGTCTAGAAACTAACTCCCAAACTTCATGTTGCTTAAATTGGTTCAATTCATCTTGCATTGCACCAATCCAGTATTCATCAGTTAAGGCCTCCTTAACATTTCTTTGTTCAATTTTAGACACAAAGCAAGAGTTTGAGATGATTTCTCTAGATCTTGTAATGACTCCACTATTTGGATCCCCTATAATGAGTTCTTTAGGATGATCTTTCTGAATTCTGATGGAAGGGGTTTTGCTAGCTTCCTTGGATTCAGAGTCTGCTGTAGTGGTGTTAGGAAGGTCATTCTGTTGAGTTGGAGTCTCAAAGAATGTCTCAACATTACAAGGGACATCTGTTTCTTCATGATAATCATCAACTATGACATTTATTGATTCCATCATGACTTTGGTCCTGGAATTGAATACCCTATAAGCTCTGCTGTTGGAAGAGTATCCTAGAAATATACCTTCATCACTTTTAGGGTCTAGCTTTCTCCTTTGTTCACGATCTTCCAGAATATAGCATTTGCTGCCAAATACATGGAAGTACTTCACAATTGGCTTTCTTCCTTTCCAGAGTTCATAAATGGTGGATGAGGTTCCCTTTCTCAAAGTGACTCTATTATGGACATAACATGCTGTATTCATAGCTTCAGCCCAAAAATGAATAGGAAGTCTTTTGGCATGTATCATAGCTCTGGCAGATTCCTGTATGGTCCTATTTTTCCTTTCTACAACTCCATTTTGTTGAGGAGTTATAGGAGAAGAGAATTCATGACTAATTCCTTCTGAGGAACAGAACTCATTAAACTTACTGTTTTCAAATTCCTTACCATGATCACTTCTGATTTTGACAATACACCCTTCTTTTTCTCTTTGAATTCTTTTGCACAGTTCTTTAAAAACTTCAAACACATCAGATTTTTCCCTAATGAAGTTAATCTAGGTGAATCTGGAATAGTCATCCACAACAACATAGGCATATCTCTTTCCACCAAGACTTTCCATCTGCATTGGTCCCATCAGATCCATATGAAGAAGTTATAGAACCTTAGAGGTGGTCAGATGTCTTGACTTTGGATGTGACATCCTAGTCTGCTTACCAACCTGACATTCACCACAAACTCTCCCTTCATCAATTTGCAGTCTTGGAATCCCTCTGACTGCCTCTATGGAGATAATCCTTTTCATTCCTCTTAGATGAAGATGGCCAAGTTTTTGGTGCCACAGTTTCACCTCTTTTTATTCTTTGGCAATAGATCACACAGTGGAGTAATTAGTGTTCTCAGGCTCCCACAAGTAACAGTTGTCTTTAGATCTGACTCCTTTCATTACAACTTCTTGTTTTTCATTAGTTACAAGACATTCAGATTTTGAGAAGTTGACCTTGAATCCTAGATCACATAATTGACTGATACTAATGAGGTTAGCAGTCAGGCCTTTTACCAATAGTACTTCATTTAGATTTGGAACTCCAGGGCAGTCCAAATTACCAACTCCTTTGATTTCACCTCTAGCACCATCTCCAAAGGTCACATAACTAGTGGTGTGAGGTTTAACATTATTGAGAAGGTTCTTGATTCCAGTCATGTGCTTAGAACACCCACTGTCAAAGTACCAGTCTTCCTTTGCAGAGACTCTCAGGGAAGTGTGGGCTATCAGGGCAGTAGCCTTTTTCTTCCATTGAGGAGTATGTGGTACCCTGTTAGACTTAGGTTTGACACCTGGGTTCTGATTAGGGTATCCATACAATCTGAAGCAGAAAGGCTTTATGTGACCAAACCTCCCACAATGATGACATCTCCATCTTTGGTACTTTTTCTTCATATTTCTCTGTTCCCGATGTTGAGTGTTATGTTGTGACATCTGCTTTGACCTTTGTTTATCAGACCTGATCTTCTTGTCTGCACCAGATTTCTTTGCTGCCACAAATCCTAGACCAGACTTGTTTCTCACATTTTGTCCAACCTGAAGGATTTCTTCCAATTTGTCAGTTCCATTTGTCAACATCTTGACAGATTTGGTCATCTGGTTCAGTTTTGAGTTCAGCATTTGAACTTCCCCTTCTAGATGACTTATAGTTTCAAGGTCTGCCCTTTTTTCAGCCTCCAACTTTATGATGAGTTTTGTTTGTCTCTCATTTTGCACACAGACTTCAGCACTTCTGATACACAATTTCTTGTAAGTATCAACCAGTTCTTCAAATGTCACTTCCTCATCACTAGTGTCACTTTCAGAGGTACAAACACCAGTTAGTGCAGTAACTAGTTTGGCAAATTCTTCTTCAGAATTACTTTCTGAATCACAGTCAGACCAGGTAGCAGTCATTCCTTTCTTTTGTTTCTTAAGAAAGGTAGGACATTCAGCTCAAATATGCCCATATCCTTCACAACCATGGCATTGAATTCCTCTGCCTTGATTTCCCTTCTCTTCAGACCTTGGTCTTCTGCTGGAGTCATAAGATCTGTTAATGTCAGAGGGGATGTTCTCAACATTTGACCTTGACTTTGGATCCATTCTCTTGATGAGTTTGTTGAATTGTCTTCCAAGCATGGCTATAGCTTCTGAAATATTTTCTTCTTCATCCTCCTTGTTTTTATCTTCAGAGTTGGATACAAGTGTTATGCTCTTGTTTTTCTTGTCAACATTGTCACTGATCCCCATTTCAAAAGTCTGAAGAGACCCAATGAGTTCATCCACCTTTAACTTGCTGATATCCTGGGCTTCCTCTATAGCAGTTACCTTCATTGCAAATCTTTTAGGCAGGGATCTGAGAATCTTTCTCACCAGTTTTTCTTCAGACATCTTTTCTCCCAATGCTCCTGAGGTGTTGGCAATCTCCAAGATGTTCATGTGAAACTCATGAATGGTTTCATCTTCCTTCATCCTTAGGTTCTCAAACTTGGTAGTCAGCATCTGAAGCCTTGACATTTTTACTTTGGATGTGCCCTCATGGGTAGTTTTGAGAGTGTCCCACACTTCCTTGGCCAGTACACATTGATGTACTAGTCTGAATATGTTTCTATCAATTCCATTGAACAAGGCATTTAAACCTTTGGAATTACCCAGGGCTAACTCATCTTCTTCTTTGCTCCATTCTTCCTCAGGCTTCATACTGATTTTCCCATCTTTCTCAGTTATGGTGGGATGGTTCCATCCTTTGTCAGTAGCTCTCCAAGCCTTTTTGTCCAGTGATTTTAAGAAGGCAATCATACGAGGTTTCCAGTAGTCATAATTTGTTCCATCCAGAATGGGTGGTCTATTTCCAAAAACTCCTTCTTTGTCCATAGTGCCAGAAAGTGATATCCCTAGATCTCACCCAGTAATACAGGCAGGGTGTCTGCTCTGATACCAATTGAAATTATGGCAGCAGATACTCAATGTCACAGTGAATGTTATGACACCGTATCTGACTTTCTATAATACAGTAAATAAAAACAGTAAAGAACACAGTAAATTGTTTACCCAGTTCAGTGTGAAACAACACCTACTCTGGGGGCTACCAAGCCATGGAGGAAATCCACTATAAGAGATATTAATTCAGGAATAAACCAACCAGTTTATCTCCTTCACTTAAGACCTACCCAATGCAACTTCAATCTAAGTTCAACTTAAACCTGAGTTCCTACTCACTCCCCCTCAATCACAGCAGTGATACTTAAAACAATTGACTAATGAAATAATGAAGACACTCTTCAGAACATACACTTGATTATGCTTCACGGCTTTTTAATCAAGTAACACAAACACTCGTGCTTCACAGCTTTGAGTGATACATAAACCTAACTTGACTTTGCTTCAAAGCTTTAGTCAAGAGACACAAACACTCTTGCTTCAAAGCTTTGAGTTATACAAAAACCCTTACAAACAAAACATATTCCAAGACTTATCACAATGATACTTGCTTGGATTACAGCAGTTAAAACTATACAGCTCCTAATTGATCTTCAGTCAAAGAGTTACTTTGCAACCAGCATTCCTGTTGAATATATATGCAGCTGTTTCTTCAGTTAGGGTTTCCACGAAAAGCTAGGGTTAATTAGGTTTAACCTTAAGACTTGGTCACAAGACTTTATCAACCAGATTAGGGTTGAGCTAGGTTAACCCAAGGTCCACGTGAGATTCTGTTCTGGAAGGAATGAGCCATCTTCCTGAAAAATCTCAGAATTAACAAAACTGCATAACTGTTAGATCAGTACAGGATGTCTTAACATTTGTTATGACATCAGAATTCCTGTTTACTGATTTTGGTAGAAGGCAATAAATGTGATCATTGCAAATTGCTCAGATACACACTCATAAACAGTAGCTACTGTATGCCATAATTTTTCTGCATAAAGTACCTAATAAACCAGAATGTTATGACATCAGTCATGACATTCACACACCTGGTTTTACCAAAAATACATGCCAATAACTAAACACTTACACATACTATGATATTGAGAATCAAGGTAGGATAACAAACAGGTGCGATGGCAAAACACCGGCTAAAAGAATGTGCGATGGCGAAACATCGGCTAAAAGATAACAAAAATTATGGCAAGGATGGCAAAACATTAATCTGAAATGATTTAAAACAAAAGCCAAGAGGCACACGAAGAGATAAGATTGGTTTTGTATTTTTTACCTTAAAGAAGGGTTTAAGTTCATTAGAGGTATTTTATGATTTTCCAAGAAGAAGTTTTAGTTTTAAGATGCAAGAATGCAAAGGAAAAGAAAACAACTAGGGGAGACTATCCTAATATCTAGCCCTAATGTTATCATACAATGATTGATCCTAAGGTTGAGGGTGAAATAAGGAAGTTTCTACCCTATGTTAGCATACTTGGATCACAGTGACAAAACACAAGCAGATGGCGTAATATCTAGACAAACAACAACTCGAGCATCACTCGAATATCAAATACCTACAAGGCGCGGGCCTAGAAGTAGAAAGGGAGGTCCCTCTATAGACAAGAAACCAAGCATCAGACCAAGGGTCAAGCCATAGCCAAGGGGAGCGTATCACCCGAGTCAATAAGCCATAGAAGTATAGGAATGCAAAAGGGTCCTTAATCGTGGTATCAATTACCAGGGTAAGAAAGATCTGGGGGAAAAGACATAGTGCATGCGTACACTAAGCATCAGTGTTGGTAAACATGAGCTAAAGAAAGCATGGGGATCCGACTGCGGGAACCCTTTCCACTTTCCTTTAAAGGACTTAAATTCATTCGGATCTTGGGCACATGTTCAGAGCATCTACTTGTAGAAAGTGAGCATAGGAACGACATGGACTGGAATATGCGGGGGTCGATTACGAACCCTTTCCGCTCGCCTCCTTTTGAGGACTTTTTACCTGTAATACAATGTGGGCACAAATGTAAACACATGTGCATAATACATACTTCAAAGGTAGGATTTTAAACAAACACAAATAGCATACAGAAAGCGGTGCCTGCTATAGGACTTTAAACAGCGACTTCGAGAGCACGCTTTTTATTTCCTACTTCCTACTTCACATGATTTCTAGAAAGAAACAAAGTACGAAATGAGATAAACAAGAGAAAATACCAAATGGATATTAATCCGTAGCAGAGCATTTTAAACGAAGAAACCCGACGACCTTCGCGAAATCTTCACCAATAATCAACTAAACTAATCCTCAAGCACTCAATATCACAAACCAAACTTTTACCACAAACTCATGGAAATAAAATAATAAAAAAATGAGTATTAGCATGGAAAGAATAATTTGGAAACTTTAATTAAATTCTAAAGTCCTAAAAAAAACTCTAAAATATTCTATCATTTTTGTATCGTTTTTATCATCAAACTATAAAAAAGGAAATTTCCATGAGAAATCAAATGACAAAACTTTGCCTTCTTCGATTGGCTTCAATTCTGCCTTCTTCGATTAGCTTTAACCTGCAGCAGTAGCATCCTTTGATTGGCTTCAACCTGCAGTATTAGTATCCTTCAATTGGCTTTAACCTGCAGCAGCAGCATCCTTCGATTGGCTTCAATTATTCCTTCTTCAATTGACTTCACTCCAGCCTTCTTCAATTGACTTCAAATCAGCCTTCTTCGAACAAAGTTTAAACCTTCTTAGATTGGCTTCAATTCATTCTTCGAACGAAGCTTCAACCTTCTTCGAACGAAGCTTTAACCTTATTCGATTGGATTCAATTCATTCTTTGAACGAAGCTTCAACCTTCTTCGAACGAAGCTTTACTGACTTAGAATTTCAATGTTTCGACTCATCCTTTGAAGCTTCACAGACTCTAACCTCCAGCATAAATGAAACTTGTGCGAAAATTCAGTGCAAGGGCTCATGTTCATATCATTCAAACAAAACTCAAATCTCCATCAGATTTAGTAAAATCAAGTGCAATCGAAAGCTAGCTAATCACTCTACATCATGCAACTCAAATCATCTCGAATCATTAGCCATGGATCAAGAACAAAGTTCATGAAAACTCAAATAAAATCATCTACACACAGAATTTCAGAAACTCCACAACACGATTCAAGCATAAAACGAAAATAAATATATACATCGGACCTATATTCCAGCCAGCTAAAACACAATGCACCAGAGTTACAACACTAATTCAAGCTAAGACACATAAATCGAAGTCCAAGAAAACTCACAGCAAATCAAATTCTAAGCAACTCACACCAAATCGAAGTCCAACCAACTCACAGCAAATTGAATTCCAAGAAAACTCACCTTGATGCAAAATCTTGAAACTCGAATCCTCTGCTCCAAATGCAAACTAAAGCTTCCACTGTGATCTACTCACTTCATTGGAAATGAATTAACAAGAAAAAATGGAAAAATAAATCAGAAAAATGAGAGAATTCGAGAACTGAATTTTTGAGAGAAAATTTCAGATCTGAAATTATTTGGCCAATGATGCTCCCTTTCGACTGAGGATGTAGAATTGAGGAGAAGAGTTACTTCAAGTTCTTGATGTTGTTGCACGTGAATCAATTCCAGTTTTGTCTACAAGTTGATTATAGTGCGATGAATGAAGCAGTGAGGTAGATAATGCATTCTGAGATGAAAAAAACCGTGATGCTGTTGTTGCTTGCGATGATGATGAAGATTCTGTAGAATTGAAGAAGTTGCAGTGGTGTAAAGAATGTCGTTAAAGATTGATGCAAGGATTGTGAAGGTTTGAGGAGGTTGAAGCAGTTGTAGAGAGAATTTTTGGTTGAAGATTAAAGAAGAAAGCAGAGAGAAGATGAGAGCTCTTTTTGGTGATTCTTCCAATGACTCAAGAATGACTAAGATTCAAAGAGAAAGTTTGTTATATAGCAACAAAAGTTTGTTACAGTTGAAGTGATCCTGGCCTTTGAATCAGAAAATCCAGCTGGAAAATGGATGGTGAGGATCGAAATAATTTTGAGGTTAGTTTGAGAATTTTGGTTTTTTCTCTGCTTTCATACAAAATCCAAAATGTGGAAATTGCATTTCATGCCTTGCAACTCCTCAATGACCTGCGTTTTGATGAGCAAAGAGTGAATGGAAATGAGAGGAAATAAGTGTGAATGCTGAGGTGTCCAACTGTGCATGGAATATGTGATATCTTTGAGAGAAAGTTACCAAAAATGGCAAGGCACGAGAGAAGTGAGGTGAGGCATGGTGCATGAGAATGTTTAGCCAAATGAGGTAAGAAGTGGTGTGGGAGATGAGTGCACACGTGAGACACTCGTGTGTGATGAAATCAAATCACAAAAATACCTTTTGTGTTACATCTGGTGTTGATGTGCAACTGGCTTGGCCATGCCTTGCATCTTGCGTGCCATGCCTGATCAGCTGAGGATGCCCACTTTCAGCATTCATAACTTGATCAAACCCTAACCATCTCCAATAATTCTTCTCACAATGGAAAGCCAATATGTAATACTTATAATTAAACCCAAAATTAAATCAAAACCTAGCTTGAGTTACAAGAAAATGGATTGCACATTTAGTGTGCCACCTACTCGATGAAATGCCTGGGCAAGATGCCTCAGGATGGCCGTGTGGCTCGCCCATGATGCCCAACATTTGACCAACTTGCCCAGAACTTCAAAGGCTCATAACTTTTAATTCTGAGTAAGAAGTGTGTTTTTGTCCTCTGTGGGCCCTTGTATATATTTTTCCCCTCTTCAATTGGCAAAAAGAACCACCAAAATCCTCTGAAAATGAGAAAGTTATGCCCTTGCAAAGTCAGGCCAAAAATCAAGGGCACTTGGTGAAATTTTCGATCACCAAGATAACTTCAAATCCAAGTAACCTCTCAAACTTGCAATTCTCATCAAAATTAATCATTAATGGTCATCCCACATGAAAATACATGTCAAATGCTTCATGTTGACCAAAAGTCCACTTGGTCAACTTTGACTTTGTTGACTTTGTTGACTTTGAGTAAAATGATTGTTTTACCCCTTTGATTCAATTGAACCACTTCTCTTCAAAATTGATGATCAAAATTTCAAACATATGATATTCCAAACACATAGAGGCTATGGAAGGAGTTTCCACTCAAAAATTCCAAAAAATCCCTGATTAAAACTCAAGCCCTAGTTTTGACTGATGAATCAAAAGGAAATGATTCTCCTTATAAATAGCACAATACTCGATCTTCTAATGATCTAATGAGGTGGATAAGATATCTTGAGATATGTGATACCTTTGGACTTGAAAGATCCAAAGATTTAAATAATAAGGCTCTCCTTGAGCCACTTGTCAATACAATAAATCTTCCAAAGCTTGAGGGAGGCTTGATAAACCAAAATACCTAGATCCATACACCATGTATGAATGCAATGCGATATGATGTTTATGATGAAACATAAGCCTAAATCAAGGGGGTAAATTTTGGGGTGAAAAATTCCAAAGCCTGAAATTTAAATCTGGAGGATTCGCAGGTTTCAGAGGCATCATAAAGAAAAATTTATTGGCTCTGGAACTATTGGGAACGGTAATGAGAATACAGCACCAGAAGCTCTCTAAAGAATCTCAATTGAATTTAGAAGAGGATGTCACATCTTCTCAAGCAACTTCTATGAAAGAAAGACAAATAGAGTTTTTCCTACTTCTTGATTATTGACAAAAAGAGGGAGAAGGAAAGATATTTTGACTCCTATCAGAAGCTGACTCCTATCAGAAGCTATATCAGAAGATTTTTACGGAAGTATTTTATTTTCTCGTTATCTGAGTATTCTACTCAGGGTTTTTTTTTTATTCTTTGTTCTTTATATTCCATCAAAATATACAAGTTTTTGTCATCCTCAAAAAGGGGGAGATTGTTAGAACATAATTAGGTTTTACATCCCTGTAAGAGTTTTGATGATAACAAACACATGATATATATATATATATATATATATATATATATATATATATATATATATATATATATATATATATATATATATATATATATATATATATATATATATATATATATATATATATATATAAAGAACATATATGCTCGTTAATAATAGTATCTTTATATGCATGGAAGTTCTAATGTGAAAAAGATGTTCTGATGTAAGGAGCATAGAAGATCTGCTAGAACATCACCAGAAGTTCTGTTTATGCAAGCATAAAAGATGAGAGTATTATGATATAATCAGACACATCCTTCTTAGAAGCAAATCTACGTGACACGCTTATATGAAGAAGTTGTATAACAACTTTTGAATGCACCAACACAGTGAAACATGATCTCTGATACTCCGATATGTAAAGTTTTGATACAAACAGTAAGGGACTCTCAACGGTAACCTTTATCTTCTGATGTGAGAAGTTCTGAAGCGTTACAATTTATCAATGCATATCAAAAGTAACGGCTATAAAGAGACAAGAATCTCATGGTTTGGAAAGATCATTGATTCGTGTTATGAACATTCTAAAAGCATCTTCTTATGTCAATGTTGCATGGTCTATATAAAGAGGAAAAAAAGAAGAAATCAAATGATGAACTACTGCGCACAAAAATAAAAGCATATTTACCCAGTTCTACCTATCATTCTTAAATTGTGTAATACATCACAGTTGTGATATTGTTTTATTTTAGAAAACATATTTATACACACTCAATTATATTATTTGGTAATTCCTTGAGAAAAACTGGGTTTTGGTTATACTCATGAAGACTTTGGAAGTTGTCAAAGTAGACTTGTAATCAAGATTGATTAGTGGATTAAGACCTCGTTGGAGAGAGGCGAAATCACCTTGGCGGGTGGACTGGAGTAGTTTGAGTTTAAACGAACCAGGATAAAAATCAATGTGTTCTTTTCATTAAGTTTTAAGATCCCTATTCACCCCTCCCCCCCCCCCTTCTTGTGTTTTTCCATTTTTCATAAACTCATGCTTTTAATAACTTAGTTTTTCTTTTTGTGTTTGTTTCGTTTTGTATGCAAGTAATAAAAAGGGAGTCTTAATGATGAAAGCTAGGAGGCAGCAGCATGTGTTGCATTTCCCTCTATGAGTCATCTTCCTCGAGCTTGTTCTGAAACATTAGGGTCAATGTTTAGTTCAAGTTTGGGGGGGCAGGGGGGGGGGGGGGGTTAAGGCTTTTCGTTTTGAATTATTTGTTGGTTCAATGCTAATTGCTGTGTAAATCCACGAGTTGAAGTCCTTCCAAAATTTTGCCAAAATTTTTTGTTTTGTTTAAGAACTTGTTTCTCATAGAGTTTGAGAATAGTATATAGAGACAAAGGTATGGTTGTTTGAGGGTAAGATGTTCAGAAAAACATGACAGAGATACGAGTCTAACATGTATATTTTTACCATGGTACTTGAATCCTGAGAAGTACTCCTTGGGTAGTTTATTTATACAGTCTGTCATAATCTTGATTCACATGCAGGTAGGATTGATTGAGAAATAAAGAAAGATGGCACCAAATGATGAAGAGGCATTAAAAGGAAAATGGCTCACTAAGTTGGGTAGCCCATACCAGGTTATTCAGCCCAAAGGGATTTGATCCCCAAACATCATCCAAATGGATAATATACAACTGCAAAGTTTGAAATTTTCATCAATTAAAAGTAGCATATGCTAATCATTTGGTGCCGAAACAACATGAAATATTGATTTGTCTTGTGTATGTGATGATTATCATTATTCTCATTGCCTTAATTTGATTGTCTGAATGAAAGAGGAGAAAACCCGGAAAGAGACCTAAGTACAAAGCATAGTTAGAGAGGTGTGTGAAGATGAAGGTTGAGATTGAAATTTTCTTACAAAAACTCTCTGTGTCATGTAAATTCCAAACATAATACCTTTTGATCAATTAGAACGGATGTCTCACGTATGAGTAGCGGGATGCTGTGATTTTAATGAGTTCTTGTAATGGTCGCTTGATGTCAAGCAACTGTTTAAGTTTGGGGGAGTTTGATCAGTGGTATTTACACAGTTATTTACCATTGTTTTTAATTATCTTTTATTTATTTTGTCAAGTGTTTTACTTTATGTTTCCGCAATCTATGCTTTAGTTGTGTGTTTTTCCTGTTTTTAGGCTCAGAGGAATAAATCGAGACAAATTAGTGCGAAAGCATGCAAAACATAGATTTTAGGAGAAAGTAAAATATTTATGTACAAGAGGCCTGACACGGGCTGTGTCAGGATGAAGGCTAGGCCGAGACAAAGAAAATGGAAGTCAGGGGTCCGACACGGGCTCTCGTGTCAGCTGACACAGCCATTGTTAGGAGGTATGTATCAGAAAATAAAAAGACACATTCCCAGAGGTCCAACACGGGCGCCCGTGTTGCCTGACACGACCCGCGTTGGGGTGTGACGTTGATTTCAAGATTTATTGTTATTTTTTCCAATAGTTGGCTTGCGAGGGTGTTTTGGGTATTTCCAGCCGACCTAAGTGAATGTTTTCCAATTAGATGAGTTTTGAAGAAGAATTAGGGACCTTTTTGTTGCAGAGAATGAATTCCATAGTCGAGGAGTGACGATATGAGATTCTTGAAGAATGGATATCTTTCATGAGCGGACGCAATTGAAGACCAAAGTTCCTTCATCATCTGTAATGTCTAATTCTTATATTTTTGTAATTCTCGTGAACAATATGAACGGATAAACCCCCTAATGCTATGGGTGTCCCTGATTTGAATCTGTAATGATTAGGAATTCCTGAGTTCTTTAATAAATTTGATTTCTTATTCAATTTAATATGAAATGTTTTTATGCTTTCCTGATCCGACCAATTAGGATTGATTCACGGTTAACAACCAGTTGGACCGCAGTTGTTAAGGTTTTTGTACGAATAGACTATAATAGATATCACCTAAGACTAGGGATACCCTATAGTTACCAGATCACTCTTGATAAAATAAAGGCTTGACTCTATCAGATATCTCTAAGGACTTAGTATTTAGGATGGATGGTTAAAAGTTTTCTTACTAAGGACTTAAGGGAAAATAATCTAAAGGGATGGTAGTTGAATGTTATGAACTTGTTGAAGAAATCAGGATTCAAGGTCGTTATAGAGAAAATTACGCACCACACCCTAGCATGTTCATCATATATGTAAAAAAGAATATTTATATTTCTGCTTATTCTTAAGTGACAATTTCTAAGACCACATCCCCAAGTTAAGTTTTTGATTATCTGAACTATGCATTAAACTCGGTAATTCTGTGCAGTCCTTGAGATTGACATTTGGGGAATTTTTCCTATTATATATCGATGAAAATAGTACACTTACTATTTTTCCTATCAGTTGCCATAGAAAAAAATAACTTCCAGTTGCTTTGTCAACCACCAAAGCGGAATATGTTGTTGCTGGTAGTTGTTATGCATAAATCCTTTGGATTAAATAATAATTACTCGATTTTGATACTGAACTTTCATGTATTCTCATCATGTGCGACAACACTAGGTGCTATTAATATTACCAAAAATCCGATCATACACTATCGCACTAAACATATTTAGATTCGTCACCACTTCCTGCGTGACCATGTTGAAAAAGGCGATGTTGTATTTGAGCATGTTGATAGTAAAAATCAACTTGAAGATATTTTTACAAAACCACTTGCAACAGAACCCCATTTCAATATTCGAAGGAAATTGGGGATTCTAAACATCTCAAATGTTGTCTAAGATGTAAATGTTACATGCACTCTTAATATATTTGATCAAACTTTCCTTGAGAGTTTCATACTTGTGAGTGCATTCTTCTTTCCGTTTATTGATGAGGTAATATCTTTCCTTTTTCTCCTTGAAAGTTAGTCCTTTTGTATCATATATGTTAGCTGGCCTTTAATGATATGTCCTTCATGAATGTTCACTTCCAAAAATTTCTAATTGTCAACCATTGTGTGTTTTTAATTTATATGCTTATAGTGACTTCATGACATTTGTATTTTCCTTGAAGTATGTTCTTAATTCTCATTCATGTTGTGGTTCTTATTGCTTATATCTCTTGCAAGGTGTTTATCTATTCGTTGACACATGAATTAAATATGAGATTGTTATTTAACTTTTGTGCTTGTTGATCATGTCATATTATATGTTATGAATTCATTTTGTTCTTTGGTTTTATTGGTGATTTGTTGTTCGCCAAGCTAGACACATGCATGTATGGAATTAGCAACACCATTGTGATATCTTGCATACTATTGACATTGGATGCGACTCTAGAAAGTTGCACAAGCATCGCATTTCTCATACTTTGTATCCTTATATATTTTATCATGGTAACCATTACCTTTCCATGTTTTATTTGATTATTAATCTTGTGTAACATCTTGTGTATGGTAACATGTATGTTTGTGCTCTTACTATTGCAAAACGTCTTTGTGTGATGTATTTATATTTGTGTGAATTTTGATACTTCTCTTTAATATGGTGGGAGAACTGACTTGGGTGTTTTGCATTTGATCGCAATGATTGCGGATATCAAGAATCGCCACCGACTTTTCTTTTATCCAATAAGGAAAGGTTGAAAAGAACAGGAAAGACCTTTCAATATTATTTTCTTGAGTTCATGGGGTAGATTCTGAAAAGGGAAGGTGTTAGCACCCTTTTCATCCGTAGTTATGTACGAGCTCTTAGTTGCTTGCTAGATCACTTGCTTTTGTTTGAAAATGTGCTTGTGGTGTGAGTTTTGAAAGTATTTTGAAAACTTCTTTGTAATGGTTCTCGTTTCTATAAGAATGCGTACAAAGTGCTTTGTCTTTTGAAAATGTTTCAAAGTGAAAGTGTGGGTGTATAAAATGTTTTTATTGTGGGCAAGCAAGCAACTAGGAGCATCCTACCTACTCAAAAGTTCTTAAGGTTCTTTTCCTCCTCCTTTAGATGTTGTTATCTTACCATTGATTTGGTAAGAAGCCCCATCATTGGATATGAAGGGACGGGCGTGGGACGTTTGTATAGTCATAGAAGGCAACCTATGGGACGTTTTAGCAATTTTTTTTTAGGGACTAGATCGTTTACCGAAGGCAACATTGAGGGTCATCGAGGGACTACAATCTTTAATTGAGGTTCTTTGCTAAAACGCCCATTTTCGAGGGACATGACTATTTTTCCAAGGCAACAAGTGAGATTACCTTAAGGGTGCATGTGTGTGAATAGTGTGTTTGATTGCATACATTTTGTCTTTGAATTTTAGGTTATCTACTTGTTGGTTTTATCTTTCCATACATCCTAATTACTAACATTTGTACAAAAGAAATAAAAAATGCAAAAATAAATCCTACACTATTACAACCATATTGAAATAGAAAGAAAATATAAAGACAAAATAAAAAAATAAAAAAAATATAAAGAAATAAAAAGGGCTCTTTCGATTTAGGCAGAAGCATCCTTCGATTCTGCACTTCTTGACTTCCTTCTATTTGGGAATGGAGTCAGCAAGGTCATGTCCTTCGATTTCACCTCTTGCATGTTCCTTTCGATTGGGACCTGTAAGGCAGCGTGACCATCCTTCTGGCTGCTTCTTTCGTTTGAGACTTGGAAGTCAGTGTGGACATCCTACTGGTTACTTCCTTCATTTAAGGCCTGGAGACAGTGTGAGGTGCACGCTTTTCCTCAGACTCCTTGCCGCCTCCTTTGACTATAGGAATGCTAGGCCCTCAGGCTGGGATTCGAAGGGCTTGAATACTTAGCCAATCGAAGGGTACAGAGAACCTATTTTAAACTTTTAAAATGAAACATTCAAGTGTAACTTTCAAAAGCTACAGGCCAGGGGTTAGTATAAAATAACTGGGTCTCAAAGTCCAAAGCCTAACTAGTCAGAGTTGATATTTTTAACACATGGGCAGTCAGAATCGAAGGTTAAAATATGGTCAAGCTCCCTATATGAAATATCTACATTTTTTCTTTATTGGCATGTACACATGATATTTAAATGAAATAGTTCTAAGTTTAAAGAGAACTTACCTCTTGAAGTTCTTAAATCGAAGTAAACTGCAGGTGTCTTCCTTGGTGGTGAATGGGAGTTCGTTGGAGCCTTCCTGAGACTAGTCTAGTTACTACTTTGTTCAAGCAAACACTGAATTGAAGGAGGGTGTGTGAGTGAATCGAAGGTTTTTTCTATCACAAGTAAAGGAGTGAATCAAAGAATTACTATATTGTGGTTGGGGGAGTGGGTCGAAGGTTATCTCTCTTGGTCACTTGGGGAGTGAATCGAAGGATTCACTTAGTGTAAAAATGGGGGCTGAGTTTTTTATGAGTGTTAGGAATTTTTTTAAGAAAAGCGTTGGATGGATGTTTGAGAGTTTTTTGAGGAATTTCTCACAAGAGTTTTCTTGTAACTATTCCGGGGGGCCCTAAGATATAAGGTGGAGGCTTATATTTATAGGAGATTTTGGTTGATGTTTTTGGAGGGAAAACAAAAAGTTTAAAACAAAAAAGGCATGTTGTGTTTGTATCTTTCGAGGGACAATGTTTGTATGCCATTTTGGTGTAAGAAATAAGGCAGTGTTGCATGACTGTTGTGCAGCAGTTTTGGAGTTTTATGGACAGTGTATCAGGCCTGAACTTGGCAGCGCATGGGACTTGGTGAGCAAGTAACTTTAGGCATCTCAAACTTTTGTTTTGACCCCCTAGCCTTATCCTTCGACCAGACTCCTCAACAGAATTTCCTTTTTTTCAAATCAAAGTGTCCTTCGAAGGGGTCATATGGGTATCCTTCAACCAGGCCTTTGTGGGTTCCTTCGAATGGTCCAAATACATGCTCCCAGAGTAGACCAATAAAACATGTCATTCGATTGGGACATCCAGACATGTCTGGAAAGTCCTTCGAATGTGCCACCATGGTACTTCTTTCGCACGAGACCATGGCATAGTGTAGAATTTGTATGTTGAAGCAAACTATTTCCAAGGGAGATACTGCCCACTCAAACTTTCCTGCAAGGGGTCATATGGCCAAATGAAAAGGTGTATGTAAGGGGTCCCTGCTTTGTGACTTCATGTAAACATGCAAGAGATCTTTGCTTAAACGAAGGCTTGCATAAAGGGAAACACATGCCCAAACAAAAGGTATAACCAACAACTTGTACTGAAGGATTCACACGCCTTAAATGAAGAATGCATGATGAGGATAAAGGGCACAATTGAAGCTTGCAACAAAGGAGGGCCACATGCCCCAAACGAAAGAGGCGTGCAGGAGGAAAAATTTGCAATCAAAGGAGACCAGAAAAGAGGCCTTTGCCTCCTGAATTGAAGGACATCAATCAAGAGGTTCTTTTCCTTGGAATCGAAGGAGGCTTCGGGAGACTCTTGCCTTGTGCCTGTTGGCCTGGTGAGACCTCTTGTGTGTAAGAAGGAATCTGTGGCTCAATAGAAGGCTACATATAGCCAGCCATCACTTTGTGAGTCAAAGCAAGCATGAAGGGGAATATTTGTCCAGTCAACACAGGCATGCAAGCACCAAATATCCAATCGAAGCAGGCACATAGGCAGCCACTGTGTTGTGAACCATATGAGGCCAAAGATGCAATCGAAGGTTGCATGCAGGAAGCTTCTGCCTTATGAATCAAAGCCAACGTGCCAGAGGCCCACGCCCAGTCGAAGGATGCAAGCCAAGCTTGCATCGAAAGAGGCCAAAAGGCCAATTGAAAGAGATAAATCAAAAGAGACTTGTTTTTTCTTCAATTTTGTCAAAAATATTATTTTCATCTGTTTTCCCCTTTCTAACAGTTTCCTCTTTAACTTGATGCTAGAAAATCCAATTTGTACTTATGCAAGCTTGAATTTTGAGAATCATTGTGAGAAATTCCTTGAGAAATGAGAGGGAAAATTTTGGGGTACAACATTCTCATTTTGTGTTTTTTCTCTTTTTGATGTTGTCAAAAGGGGAAAGTATAAGGAAAGAAAATGGATGAACATATTCAGGGGGAGCTGTTATTGAAGACACAAAAAGAATCATCAAAAGACTTGGGTTTTTCCATCATCAAAAAGGGGGAGTATGTGGATGCATTTCTCTTTTAGATGTTTTGAATGGTGTCAAAACTAGGAATTGATTTAGACTATTTGTACATTGAACGATATATCTGAGCATCTGTGTGAACCCTTGCATTAGAAGTCATTAGAAACTTTAAGAAGCATATAGAACAAGTTTGGTTTGGTTATCCATTGGTCTCATAAAAGAAAAATAAGTTTTTTCACAAAATTCAGGTCTTTGTGTCGACACATTCGTGCTTCGTGTTGACACATGTGCTATTGTTTTAAGCAAAAAATTATTTGGAAACTTATGTCGACTAATCCTCATGTTCGTGTCGATACATACCTTCAAAACTACTATATGTACTGACACATTCATGTTTCGCGTCGACTCATGTGTTGTTGTTTTTAAGCTTGAAAATATCTGGAAAGTTTGTCGACTCATAATCTGTTACAGGTCAACACGTGTGCCTATTTTTGTCATGTATGTGTCGATACATCACTTGTACGTGTCGAGATATCGTATACCAAACTTCAAAAATTAGTTTTATTTTTTATTTCTGGGTCTTTCTTTTTGCCTAAAAATCTCACACCTATATATACTTCACACATGCATCATTTTCAACTTGGTGAAACTATAAACACTTACTTGATTGCTCATCATCTTCAACCTTGACCCTATGAATACACACAAACAAAGTAAACATAATCATTCAGTGTTTGGGTTCCATCTAGACTTGGATGATAACGTTAAATTTAGGTTAGTTGTAATCTAAGATTGGGTTAAGAATCAAGGGGTTTCATCCGGAAAAACTGAGTTTTTGTCCTTCAAGATCATTGTGGATTTGAGGGTTATTCCAATAAGAAAACCGAGCAAGGGTTTTCCTTAAAGATCATGGTGATTTGAAGGTTTTGGACAAGGCTACACAATTTGGATTTGATCGAGTGAAGACCTCAAAGAACAGGTGTTTTTGTAAGCCTAGTAGCATGAGACAGTGAATCAAATTGGTAGATCTCGGGATACAATAATTTGCAATTTGGATTCGGCCGAGTGAACATTGAAGACAAATTTCCTTCAACTTAGTAGCGTGAGATGGTGGATAGAATTTGTTAGTTGGGTGCAATGGTTACAATTGATCATGCGCGAAAGCTTTGGAGATAAAGTATGCACGGGGTATCAAGATTCGATAAATCAATTGGCAGATATTATGTTCTTAGTCTCAATGTAGATTAAAAGAAGAGAAGAGGTTGAATCAACAACAAACGGTTAGGGTTTGTAAGGGTTGCTCTTCGAACACTTCTCTTGTAAATCATACTTTTGCAAAGTAATAAAATATCCTAATTCTAAATTGGAATTGGGTGCAGGCGTACCCACATGCGAGGACAAAAGTGGGTAACTGTGTAAACTAATCCTTGTGTCTCTCTTTATCATCTCTTTACTCTCTTTTGTTTTCATTACGTAATTCGTCGAATAACATAGTGTAGTCGATTGACTCGTAAGAATTTTTCTGCAATTCTTTTATTTAAAGTGGTGTGTTACTTAGCTTATAATTACTTTAATTATAAGTGGTTTTCATATCAACACAACTCAAAGTAAAAATTCTGAAAAGTTGAATGCACACCAAGTGTTTGACAAATTTACTTGGAAATAGGAAACTATTGTGTTTACTATTAAACCATTAATTGAGATACTTTTATGTGATTGGTTTTATCATTATCTTAATTCCATACGGCTTATGCATATCTGAGTTTCCAATAATTAGGTTCATTTGGACTACTATTTTGATCTAGGCCAAAATACTTCCGCTCAACATTATTTTTCAAACAAGTTTTTAAATACCTATGTTTGAAAGGTTATTTTTTAATTGAGGAACTATTCACACCCCTCTAGATAAGTTGTCATAGTCTAACAACTTGTTGGTTATTATCCTATTGGAGGTTATAAGTTATTTAACGTTGCAAACAAGAGGACCATGCTCAGTTGAGATGTGGTGGTTGACAAACTGAGGCGTTTCGACAACAAAAAATATGTTTTATCAGGTGTTGTAATCAATTACCAGAATGGCGTAACCGATTACAGGCGCAATTTGCTGACTCATGAGGCTATTGGAACTGGTGTAACAGAGGGCGTAATCGATTACGAGAATCTTGTAACCAGTTACAGTAATGAAAATACAAAAAATCAAGTTGCAGGAGTCTCTGTACAAAAACATGTCGAAGCTTAAATCAGGGAAAATAGTAGACGACCAACTAGGAAAAGAGGTTTGCCTCAGAGACTCCAAGATTGTGAAGTATTTCAGGATGACGATATCAATGATGATGGTGATTTCGTTCATTTTGCTCTTATGGTTGAATCAGATCCCATTAGCACGGAAGAGGCATTAAGTGATCCAAAGTGGTGGGTGTGATTAAAGAGGAGCTGGAATCAATTGAAAAAAATACTACTTGGAAGTTGGTTGATTGATAAATAAAAATTGTAGCTATTTTTGTATATACTTTATGTTGCACTTATCGACTCTTTGTTGTTAATAATCATTGAATAAATCCTACTTTTGTGTATATACGTTTAGTTTGTATATAATTAAGTTTTTAATTCATTTGTGTAACGTTTGATAGATTTTACTTCTTTTGTAGGTATTTGTTTCATTATGCAGCATTGAGGAATAAAGTTTCAAAGGCACAACTCCATATGCGCGTTTTCAAAATAAAAGATCCAGTTTTGAGAAGTTCTGCTAATGGGACCGTGCTAAGCGCATCCTCTAGCATGCTACATGCAATTTTGAAGAATTTGGCAGAAGATTTGTAATTGAGCCCGCTTAGTGCGGATATCGTGCTTAGCGCGACTTTAGGCAGTTTAGTGTGTATATATCAGGCAGCCTGCTTATCGCGGTGAGCTTGCTAAACACGGTCTGCTCAGATCAGTTTTGTATAAATAGTTTAGAAACATATTTTCTAGGTTTTTATCATCCCTTTCCCTCTTAGAGGAGCTTTGATCCAATTCTTTGTAGCTTAGAGGTTCAAGCAACATCATTGGGTGGTTCATCATGTTACTTGGCTATGGGGGGTCTTGGATCGTGTTGACACCACGAGAAGTTTCCTATTCATCTCCTTCTTCCCTATGTATCATTCTTATGGTGGATGTTGTATGTATATCTTTACTCTTATTGTATGTACATTTGTTGATCATGGGATTGTATGAAATCTCTTTTACAAATTAATATCGGTGTGTATTCTTGATTTTTGCTTAATCGTGGAGTTTTGGTTTGTCATAGACATATGCTTTCCGAATCTCTTTCTTGAATGAATATCTATTAGGTCATAGACTCTAGACATAGATTTAGAATTAATATTCATGTGGGTATCAGTTATGAAATGCATCCGGGTTATTTGAGTCGGTTGAGAGATCCTCAATGAGAGTAATACGAGTGATGTCTCACTTTGTGTTAGAGATAGCCTTAGTGTGAGCGATACGTGATGGTATTGACAAGTGATTTAGGTCGCGTGCAATTGATCTGCAAGTTTAAGTATTTGACGGGTAGAGTGAAATGCGATTCCAAAATGAATTCTCTTAGGCTGCAGATGATTGTTTATCGCTTTCTTTATTGCTTTATTTACTTTTCCCTCACTTTTTCCGCAAACCCTTTTTCCAAACTTAGAATAATTAAAACTTTTGAACGATAGTTTTTTTCCTCTCACCAATCTCCGTGGACACGATAGGATATAACCTATATATCACCCGATAAAAATAATACTTTACTTTTTGCTTGTCGCTTTACCGCTTTAGCATTGATCTACCAGAATGAAATAAGCCAATCATTGTGAGATGGGTCTATAAAGTGAAGGTGAATCACAAAGGTGAAATAGTCAAGCATAAGGATAGATTAGTTACCAAGAGATTTTTGCAAAGATAAGTTATAGACTTTGATGAGGTGTTTGCACCTATTCTTAGGATAGAAACCATAAGTCTAGTTGTTGGCATTGCAAATTGCAATAATTGGTTTGATATATCAAATGGATGTGAAAAATATGCGTTTTTGAACAATCTTCTTGAGGAGGAGGTTTATGTAGAACAACCCCCTGATTTTGTTGTGTTAAATCAAGAGGGAAAAGTCTATAAATTGAAGCAAGCATTTTATGGTTTAAAGCAAGCTCCTAGAGCTTAGAACAAATGCATTGATAGTTTCCTAGTTAATGTTGGCTTCAAGAAATATGTGTCTGAGCATGGTGTTTATGTGAAGTGGGTGTAAGAACAAGATTTGGTTCTGCAATATTATCTCTGAGTTTTTATGATAACAAATGAGTATGTTTGTATAAAAAAATTTGATACTCTAATGTTTGTTATTGTTGAGTACTTAACAAACAGGTTATGCTTCTAATGGACGGCGTGTCCAATACATTAGAAGAGAATTAGTTCCGCTTTTGTGCAACACAAGTTATGTTGAACAATAGAAAGTCACTCCAGAAGGCTATGATGTTTGTATAAAGAAACTATTCAGAAGATCTGAAGACAGAAGTTGCAACTTAAGTTCAGATGCTGAAGAATCATGTTTCTGAAGACAATGGGTTCTAAAGAAATAGTCAGAAGATCTGAAGACAAAAGTTGCTACTTAAGTCCATATGCTGAAGACTCATGTTTCTGAAGACAATAGCTTCTAAAGAAACAGTCAGAAGATCTGAAGACAGAAGTTTCTACTTAAGTCCAAATGCTGAAGACTCGTGTTTCTGAAGACAACATATTCTAAATAAACAGTTAGAAGATCTGAAGACAGAAGTTTTAACTTAAGTCCAGATGCTAAAGACTCAAGTTTCTAAAGACAGTGTGTTCAAAAGAAACAAATTTAGAAGATCTAAAGACAATGTTTCTACTGAAGTCCAGATGCTAAAAACTTAGTTTCTAAAAAGACAACCTGTTTTAAGAAGACAAAGTTAAAATATCTGAAGACAATGTTTCTACTAAAGTCCAGATTATGAAGACTTGTGCTTCTAATAATAAGGTTCTTAAAAGGATTCTTAAAGAACCAAGTGCTAAAGATTCTAAAGACGTAAGTTCTGAAAATTCCAAAGACTTGAAGTTATAAAAGATCCAAGGTTCTCTACAATGGGTTCTCAAGAACAAGTTCTGAAGACTCTAAAGATGCAGTTCTTAAGACTCGGAAGACTTGAAGCTCTTCTGATCCAAGGTTCTCTACAACAGGTTCTCACGACCAAGTGCTGAAGACTTTGAAGATGTAGTTCTAAAGACTCTGAAGACGCAATTCTAAAGACTCTGAAGACTTGAAGTTCTGAATACCTTATGTTATGTTCCTGCTTCTAAACTCATGCTCGTAGAAGCCTCTAAAGTGCAGAAGGAAAGAATATAACGTTAAAATGGTACAATAGTACATAATACGGAAAGCCTTATTCCACTACCTCTCCACTAGCTTGAATTGTGGAAGAGAAAAGGACATAGCAATACTATTTGTAACGACTCTTTTTCAAATAGCCAACGGCTCTATTTCGCTTGGATATATAAGAAAATAATGGTATGTTTAAAATGTTGTTGGTGTTCAATGTTAAAATGAAAGCTGTCATTATTGGAACACAACCAAAAAGCTGTCAACCACTATAACAACAAAAATAACAATTGTTATCAAAATGATTCTTCAATCATGTTGATAATGATTACAATGAAATCATTGATTCACAGTGTGCTTAATTTCATATGTTGCACAAAGCTTGCTAAGCCGCATAAGATAATGAAGATGATCATGAAAGCTCCAGTTACAAATTCACAACATAAATTTTGTACTCTAAAGTGATCATTAAATACAATAAAACAAGGGATGTTGTCCAAAATGTTCTAAGGTGAATCAAGAATAAGAATTTTTTTCTCTTTACTACATCAAGAGCAACAAAGCTTCCAGAAGCTTATGAAGAAGAAGACTTCAACAATTCAAGTGCTTTGGGATATTGTCTGAAAAGAAGCTACTTGAAGATAAGAAGACCACACATCAAGCTATATTATAATGTAATATTTTTAGTGTGTATTACGATCTTCTGATATATGCTTAAATTCTGTTTATATCCATCTTGTGTAGAAGCATTTTATTGTAAACAAATGTAAATCAAACAGCTGTTTGATGATACCTTGAGAGACTGGGTGAAGGTCTGTTCTCAAGAAGATAGTGATTGAAGGTCATTATGAAATCCCGGTAGTGGTTTATATTGGGTCAATGGTAGTCATATCTCAAAGGGGACTGAGTAAAGGTTAGCCTTGTGAGATCACTAATGGATACCATTGGAAGGAAATCCTGGTAGGAGATTCCGAGGGATCAGATTATATTGGGTCAATGAATGTTATATCCAGTTTGGATCCCTAAACGCGCCATTGGATGTTAGTCACCGACAGTTACCCGTGTGATTGTAATCAAATTAGTTACAATGGATTAAGTCCTTGAGTTCAAGGTGAAATCACCTTGGAAGGATGAATTGGACTAGCTTGGGGGGTTTTTAAGTGAACCAGGATATATCACGTGTTCTTTACTTTTTCTTATGCCTAATAGTGTATGTTTTCATAACTTAATTAGAAGCATTGCTTAGAAGAAATATCCATAAGCATTGTTTAACAATCAATTCTTAGAAGCAAAAGTTTTTCAAGAAAGGAAAACCCAATTCAACCCCCCCCCCCCTTTCTTGTGTTTTCTTCACACCTTCAGTGAGATGCAAGCAAAGATGTGATCATACTTTATCTATATGTAGATGATTTATTGATCACGGGAAACAATGAGATGAGTATTTCTAAGTTCAAGAGTGAACTTATGAAAGAATTCGAGATGAGTGACCTTGGCACTATGACATACATCCTTGGAATAAAGTTCCACAAGTCAAAAATAAGACTACTCGTTCACCAACGGAAGTATGCACTTGAGATATTGAAGAGATGTGATATGGAGCATTGCAATGCTGCCAATATACTAGATAAAGTAAGGTTACAGTTGTCCAAAAGCGAAGAGGAGCATAATGTGGATCCTACTCAATATAGAAGATTGATTGGATCATTGTGTTACTTGTGCAATACACAGCCTAATTTGGAAAGTAGTGTAAGTATTGTGAGTGCATTCATGGAGAGACTAATGGTGTCTCACTTGTAAGCAGACAATAGGATCCTAAGATACGTCATAGGAACTCTTGGTTGCGGAATTTTCTTTCCTGCAGTAGATACGGGAAAAAAATTCAATTTGCTCGGTTATACCGATTCCAATTGGTGAAGAAATAAAGTTGATCGAAAGTCCACAACTGGTTATATCTTTATGATTGTAGGACATCAATCTCTTGGTGTTCTAAAAATGAACCGGTGGTTGCACTCTTTTTTTGTAAGGCTGGGTATATCGCTGTTTCGTTATGTGTGTACCGAACCGTTTGGCTTATGAATCTTTTGGAGAAGCTGGGCAACAATGTAGGAGAAGTTGTCACACTCTTAGTTGATAATATTTAAGCCATTAATCTTGCTAAGAATCCAATTGCACATGGGAGGAGAAAGTATATTGAAATGAGGTTTCATTACTTGAGGGATCTGGTGAGTGAAGGCAAGTTAAGGTTGAGATACTGTCGAAGCAAAGAACAAGTTGCAGATTTGTCGACAAAAGAGGTCTTAAATGATGTATTCAAGAAGTTGAAGATGAACTTGGACATGGATAACTTGGAGAATTTGAATTAAGGTGGTGTATTGAATGTACATAATAAATCAAATGCATTGTATAAGCTTTTGGGAGCATTTTGGAGGTAACAACTTAAAAATAAGCACTTCTGGAATGCAGGAACTGGTTTTTTCATGAGCGTAAGGGTTACGTGAAAAGGCGCAATCGGTTATGAAAGGTGTTTTTAGTTATGTGTTTTTGTGTATCGAAGGTGTAACCAATTACAACATTTTGCGTAATCGGTTACGAACCCGTGTTTGGTTTTTTAGCTTATTTTTACATTTTTTGTACTCTGATTGTTTAGCTCAACTTGTATATATATTTCCCTCAGGTGTAACATTTAATGTTAATGTCATTTGTTACATATTTTCTCCTCAACCTCTCTCTCTCTCTCTCTCTCTCTCTCTTATCTTTTCATTTTATCTTCTCCAATTGACACAAATTCTCCATTGATTCACCACTAGTGTTTGTGTATATTCATACATTTGACATCAAGAGCCTTGGTTCTGATCTATAATTCGCTGCAAAGATGACTACTGTCTCCAACGATCTAGTCCTCACTAATCTTCCAACCCTTGATTCGAAGAACTACGATAAATGATGCAAACAAATGAAGGTGTTATTTAACTATCAAGATGTTCTTGAATTGGTCAACAACAGAGTTGCTCCACTCGGGGCTAAATCTATAGATGCTTAGATGGATGCAAACAAGGAAGAGAAGAAGAAAGATTATAATGCACTCTTCTTGATTCATTCTTGTATCAATGGTGACAATTTTGAAAAAGTTGGCGATTGCGATTTGGCGAAGCAAGCATGGGAGATCTTGAAGAAAGCTTTTGAAGAGGCTGATAAAATAAAGGTGATGAGATTACAAACTCACAAGCGACAGTTCAAATTGAAGAGAATGAGATAATTAACGACTACATAACGCACATTACACGTTTGGTGAATCAAATGAAGTCTTGCGGAGAAAATATTTCGAAGCAGAATGTTGTATCCAAAATCTTACAATCTTTGACACCAAAATTTGACAACACTGTAGTGGCGATCGAAGAGTCGAAGGATCTTCTGAAATTGAGCAAAGAGGAGCTTCAAAGCTCTCTTGAGGCTCATGAACAAAGGATAGATAAAATGGAAAATGACAATGAAAACTTAAAGCATTTGAATTAAGGTGGTGTATTAGATGTACATAATAATTCAAATGTATTGTATAAGCTTCTGGGAGCATTTTGGAGGAAACTGCTTAAAAAATAAGCACGTCCCCAATACATGAACTGGTTTTTTCGTGGGTGTAATCGGTTACGTGAAAAAGACGTAACCGATTATGGAAGATGTTTTCAATTATGTATTTCTATGTATCGAAGGCATAATCGATTACAGTATTTTACGTAACCGATTATGAACCCGTGTTTAAATTTTTTAACTTATATTTAAATTGTTTTTTGTATTCTAATTATTTAACTCAACTTATATATATATATATATATATATATATATATATATATATATATATATATATATATATATATATATATATATATATATATATATATATATATATATATATATATATATATATATATATATATATATTCCACGGTTATAACATGGAATGTTAATGTCATTTGTTACTTTTTTTTTTCCTCAACTTTAATTATTCTCTCTTATCTTTTCATTCTATCTTTTTTTAGTTAACACAACTTGTCTACTGATTCATCACTAGTATTAATATATGTTCCAACAATTCAAAGTTAGATTAAAATCCAAAACTCCTAATTAAATTGAAAGAAATTTCCGTCATCTTATTAGATACTCTTAAATAACTACTAACAACCGAGCTTTAATAAAAGTGCTCATGCCTCATATCTAAGCAATTAATGTCCAAATTTTAATTAAAAAAATATATTAAATATCCAATACATTTCGAATAAACTTAAATTAGGTGAAGAAACATTTCACAAAAAATAATTTTATTCAAACTTTATTTTTTGAATACTATAATTTACTCAAATTTTGATAATAGAAACTGTGACCACATTCACATGGTGTGTCATCATCCTTTTTATTTAAATTTCGTTATGGGCTCAGACGTTTTATTTTAGTAGATCTGACCATTGAACCTGAACTCATTCTCTCCATTCAAAGCCACTAAAGCTACAAACAAACGATCCTTTTCTCATTATATTTATTTATTTTCTAGATTTTGTGGGTCGTGACAAAAGCATATAACTATATTTGTGCTTATCCATGTCATCTAAAACTTTTTACTCTTTTTTTTTCTTATTCTCTTTTTTCTACCCATATCTCAATTAATTATATAACAACACGTGACGATTTTGATGTTTTCTATTAGAAAATGTTTTTTTTGGGACTCCTATAGAGTTATGCATTATGAAAGAGAAAAATGTATGCTTTTGAATGGTATATAAAAAATCCACGGACACATTAATCAAATATTTAGTATTATAATTTAATAGTTTTGATGAATATTAACGGAAAAATTATACTATATATCTTTTAAATTATTTTTGTGTGATATGTTTGTTATTTAAGATTTTTTTTAAAATAATTTAGTCTACTACAAAAAAAAATCTGATTTAGTTTGGAGTAAATGCTTAGGGGTTAAACTCCTAGTTAAATTTAATATTAGTTTGGGGTTATCCCCTGTCTAAATAACATTAAAAAAAATTTAAAATTTGGAGCTCCCCGTAAATAAAATTTTAGGAGAGAATTTGAAAATAAATTTGTTGGCTACTTGCGAGGGGGTGACACATGGGAAAAAGAAAAAACATTTAGCGAGGGGACATCACCTCGCCATAAATAATAGTCGTTGGGAATTTGCGAGGGGCTAACCCCAAGTCCATTTTTACATCACTGCTACACCTCTGAATCGGCTTGATTGTTGCAGTGAAACAACATTTGTTGGCAGCTAGCGAGGAGCTAGCCACAAGCTAATTATGGTACCGTTTGACACCTAGTGAGGAGCTAACCCCAAATCAACTTTGGTACCGTTTGCGTATTATATCTTCCTCTTTCTCTTCCATTTCTTTCATAAACAGTCTCTCAATTTCTTCTTCTTTCTTCTCTGCAACTCTCTCAACCTCCTCTTTTCCTTCATATTTTTTCTCCATTAATCCTACATTTTACTATATTGGAAGCTTTAACTTTTTATTTCAAAGGTAATAAAATTATTACTATATGTTATTTAAGATATATATTGTTATATTAATTTATAAATTCTAATTTTTGTTGGATTAAATTCGTAGGTATTTATTATATTTTTCTCCATCAAAATTAGCTTTGTTTAATAAAGCTTCTTTATAAGGTATGTAATTTATTTTATTTTTTTATTGAAATTTTTTATAAATTATATATTATATTTAGGTAAATTAAATTGGTTTAGGTATGTATTAGATTTAGTTGATATATATATATTATATTAAGTTAATTGTTATTATGAAAATATAATATATATTTTATATTTTTTTTATTCCAAAAATACTTTAAAACAGTTTATATATTATATTTTTTTTATTCCAAAAATATATCATATAAAATGTATTTATTATATTAAATAATATATTAAAACAGTTTATATTTTTTTTATTCTAAAAATATATTATATATTATATATTTCATTATATTAAATAGATTATTAAAACAGTTTATATATATATATATATATATATATATATATATATATATATATATATATATATATATATATATATATATATATATATATATATATATATATATATATATATATATATATATATATATATATATATATATATATATATATATAAATAACAGTTTATATATTTTATTATATTAAAACAGTTTATATATTTAATTATATTAAATAGTTTATATATCATAAAAACAGTTTATATAAAAATATATATTTAATTTATATAAAAAATACCAAATATTTAGTTAATCTAAATAATAATATATTTAGTTTATATAAAAAAGAGTATATTTAGTTTATATCTAATTTAAGTATTTAGTATATTTAGTAAATATTTAGTTTAAATAAAATATAATATATTTAATTTATATAAAAACAGTTTATTTAGATTATAAATAGTATACTTAGTTATTTTGAAAAATATTATATATTAAGTTTATATTAAAAAAATAATATTTAGTTTATATAAAATATAATAAATATTTAATTAATCTAAATAATAGTATATTTAGTTTATAGAAAAAACAGTATTTTTAATTTATATCTAACTTAAATATTTAGTATATTTAATAAGTATTTAGTTTAAATAAAACATAATATATTTAATTAATATAAAAATAATAATATATTTAATTTATAAATAGTTTACTTAGTTATTTTAGAAAACAATATATATTTAGTTTATATAAAAAAGATATATTTAGTTTATATAAAATATGCCAAATATATAGTTAATCTATATAATATTAGTATATTTAGTTTATAGAAAAAACAATATATTTAATTTATATATAATTTAAATATTTAGTATAAATAAAACATAATATATTTAATTTATATAAAAAAATAGTATACTTACTTATTTAGTATATTGAAAACTGTGCATGATTATAGTTATTTAGTATTCTTATTTAGTTTAAAGTATATTTATTGATAAAATCTTAAAAATCTGTTGATATATTATTACTCTCCCTTTTGTCTAATAAATTTAAACATAAATAATGTTATAAATGTGCAGTATGGAATATTATCAATTCTATCGTAGTTGGATGTATGATAGAATGTTTTCGGGAAGACGTGGGCTTAAACCACAATTTAAGGAAGGACTTGATATGTTTCTCACATATGCGTTTACTCACGAATGGTGTCGTAGAGATGGAAGGGTAAGATGTCCATGCTTAAAGTGTGGTTGTAGAAATATAATTAGTGACCGTAGTGAAGTGAAACAACACTTGGAGACAGTGGGGTTTAGGCTAAATTATTGGGTTTGGACATCTAATAGAGAAAAATTGCCAGAGATGAATAGGGAAGCTTATAGCAATCAAACACATGTTGGATCGGACAAAAATATAGATGGTTCGAGTAGTCAAGCACAAATGCAATACCAGGAGCAATTTAGTCAAGCAAGTTTTTCTTAAACTTAGTCATTTTATTTATTTCTTTTGTGTATAACATAATTTAAATTGCAATAACACCTACTCCTTTTAATAGGAGGAGTATGAAAAACAGCTTGCTCTAAGATTATCACAGCATCCTGAATATACACCACCTCTGTCAAGATTTCCCACTGATCCTAGTCTGAGTTTTCAAACTTGGTATGATGTATCTCGTGGAAAGAGAAAAAATGGGAGAGTGTATGGTGTTGGAGGTCTCGCCAAAATAATCCGGCAGCGTGATAGGAGTTTCAGAATGCAAATTACTGATGGTGAAGGATCATCGACTCAACCTTAACTTATCCCAGACATGATGGAAACTGTGAGATCATTAGCGCACTCTGAGGCTGCCCGTGAAGTGGAAGCGAGAAATGCTGAAATAGAAGAATTGAAGAAGAGACAAAGAGAAATGGAGGAAGAAATGAGAAGAAAAACTAGAGAATATGAGGAATCTATGCGTATTTTTCAACAGTTTATGCAACAATTTGGAGTGCGTGATAATCAAAGACAAAATGACAATGAAGACAGTAACACCGATGAAGAAAATTAATCTTTATCAATAACACTTTTTATTTATAATTATAAACAATGTTCTTGTAATATTTTAATTTTAATTCAGTATTTTATTAATATAATATTAATTATAAATTATATTATGTATTATATTTAAAAATATATTATTAATATTATTAATATTAAATTTTTTATTTTATTAAATTATAATTATGAAATTCATTGATTATAAATATAATAATAATAAAAAAATTAAATAATTACGTTTATAATTTAAAAAATAAATTATGGTTTTTAGCTTGGGGGTAAACCCTCTAGCTAATGTCGCATGTACTATGCACCTTTCTGCATGCTTTCTTCCTGCACAATCCCTGCCTTTACTGAGTACCTGCGCCAAAAGCAGCATGGTATTTAGCTAGGGGTAAAGCCCTTAGCCAATGGTCAATCAAATTTTGCCTTTAGCGAGGGGTTTAGCCCCAAGCTAATTGGCTAGATGCTTAACCCTTCACCCCTTGTCTGCAACCAATGATTTAGCTAGGGGACATAACCCCTCGCAAATGTTGATTTTGTAAAGTGTTTTTTGGCTTAGTGAGGAGTTAAACCCCTAGCTAAAGGGATTTTTTCTTGTAGCGGTGTTTTAAATTATCAAACATGTACATAGTTATTTCTATTTAATAAAGTGAATATGTTAATGGTTGATACAATTATTTTGAGTGGTATGAAAATATGATGAAATACAATAAGAAATATAACCGTCATAAATTTTTAAATGTTCAAAATATAAGAAAAATGATGTAGAAATCAATCAAAACGACTAAGTTGTTAAAAAAAATTAAATGACCAACCTATTATACAAAAATAATTCAAAGGACCTCTGATGTAATTTTGTCAATATCAACTTAGTTGTTACAATTTTAGTCTCTTTAACATTTATTATTTTAGCTAACTGTGACTTTAACTAATTTTGGATATTTCACTCTTTGATTATTTGATGGTAATACAATTTTATGTCATGCAACTTTAGTTTGTTACTAATATTTTATAATAATTTTTACTAGTTGATGTTATCATTTATTATTTTATTACTATTTTATGATACGAAAAAAATAGTAAAAATAAGTTATCTAATTTATTTTTGAAGATAAAAATGTTGAGTGATTTTTATATAAGAAAATGATGACTTATCATTTAATCATTTAATATTAATAAAATAAAATTATTTGGATAGCTCACTACTAAACCCAATCCAACTCAAAAGTTAGTTGGTTTAATCAAAGTATAACATTAATGTAACAAGTGATTATTTTATCTCACTTAAACTGGAGTGTCTAATATTAATTGAATATTGAATTTGGCCAAACTCAATCTAAACCAACCCACGTACACCCATACCCATTTTATTTAAGAATGATGCTAGTTCTCATTCAAAAACACCATCACCAAGAGAAAAGTGTATTTTAGGGAGATCAACAAAAAATTTACACTACAAGACCAAAGACATGCATTCTTCTATTGATCGAGGCACATGATAGAGTTTTCGAGTCAAACTGAGCAAGAAATTTTTTTTATAGACCTTCCAAGTGTAACACCCCACCAATATGTGTCTAGAATCATATTAGTAAGATATTAAAATTTGGTACTAAGTACATACAAAAGTTGATAATGGCATAGTAAAATGTATACATTACAAATATTACATCGAGAAGTGTATACAACATATATGTCTACAAAAAAATGCACATCGGAAAGGAAATCAGGTATGGTCTTCACGCCATCTGATCACAAAAGCTTATAGTCCAAGTCTTCTAGTGAATCCTCTAACATCTACAGCAACCCTGAAAAATTATTAACAACATGGAGTAATATTACTAAATCTCAGTGAGTTCTCATATCTTATGAGTTCACTCGGCTCTACATGGCCACTATGTCTAAAATTCTAGTTCTGCAAGGTCTTATACAAGATCTAGATTCAAAATCCTAACAACTTCACTACAAGTGGGTATCCAACAACCTACATACTTGGACCGTGCTCTTGGACCATCGCCCAAGTATGTGGACCATGCACTTGGACCATCACCATTAAAGTGATTGTTAGACCACCTTTACCCTTAGTAAACCTAACTATGAAAACTCCAAGCTTCATACTTGCCACATGATTGAGTAAACCTCTATGCAATTCCCTCAAGGAATGAGTACTATGTGAATCAGTTCACCTCCTTCAAGAACTATGGAACATCTTAATCATGCGGACTATGGGGACTTGTCATTCTTATGAATCAATTCCCCTTCCTTTGAAGGATAACCACTTTCAAGAGGATTATCGAACTCTTTGATCATATAGACTATGATGACTTGTCACTCCCTGCCATGATCATGAATAATATTCACTCTTAATCTCATTTTTGGGACTTATTCGATTGAAGCTTACAAAATTAGGGGAATTAACATAACAAATATGCTCTTGCTAAACAATAAGGTGTCTTTTTGTCCTAGGGGGATTAACTTGTTATTTGTTATATTTTATACTTACCCTATGAGTTATTAAGTCTTTCTCATCATAGAATCTAACTACTCAAGTAGTACTTGCTTGCTCCTTTCAATTAAGGTTATCTAATAAGGAATGTAAATTTTAGTTTTACACCAATTGCACTCATTTGGGAGAAAATAGAAAATAACATAATGTATACATGCAACATGTCAAAAAGGAAATGATCATTCATACAATAGGTCAAACTACCATGGCATCATCCTAACATCAATGCCTGGCATCATTGACATGTTATCAAGGCACTTCAATCTTAACCTCCCAATCATGTAATCAAACACGAGATTATCACCTATCACAAACTATCATACAACCATGATATTCATTAATCACAAGATAGAGCGTTGGATTAACTTTCCAACTCCTTCGACCGTGTCCCATTTCAAGTTATGGAACTCGAGTTATACAGAAAACAAGGTCTGAGATAAATCTGCCTCCCGTGATTCGAATCATGTTATATTCCTGATTTGAATCATGCCTAGAAAAAGGCTTTTTCTACTGAAATTTTATTATGATCCAAATCAAGTTAAAACCGTGATCCAAATCAAGTTAAAACCGTGATCCAAATCATTTTTGGAAAAGCTTAAAATCTTTGTTTTCTTCATAAAAAACCAAATCTATCATGCTAGAAAACCCCATGTCATTACCCCAACAATATTCAAGAAATAGTAGTCCATAAACATGCATATATTTGGGTTCTCATCACAATAATTTTATCCAAATATTAAACAACCATGATCACAAATTTTCCAAGACATCAAATGCATGATATTCTAGGATTTGCAAGCCTTTTTCACTTTGACAAGTTAAAGGGTTCATGTGAATTCTAAACTTCAGCAAAATCAAACATGCATCATTCATTCAAGTAGAGCATCATCATAGTTGTTAGGTATATGATTTTATGATAGAAAACAATTTTGGTAAAACATGTTTCATGTGGAAAATCTGTATGACATTCTGATGTTGAGCAAGATGTCATGATATCTTGACCAACTGGTACACTAGAATATGTTGTTACTATTTTGTACAGATGTTCTGACAGATGTTCTGACATGTTACACCAGAACATCATAACAGTACAGCTGTTTAAGTCCTTGAATATTTGATTTTAAAATATGATATTTTGGATGATTCTAGTTCTCTACAGGCGCAACCAAGCAATGATATTTTAGGAATAATGCATATTTGATTTGGTTTCATAAAAAGGATCTTGGAGACTTTTTAGGAAACTTTGAAGTTTGTTCCTATTTTTGTGGAGAATATCATGCAACTAATTTGCAACTGGAAGATTGGATTTGATTGAAGAGTTCAAGCTCATTCTACAAGAGTATATAAATAAGAACTTGTTAAACCTAAAATAGCAAGCATTCACAACAAGAAAATGGGGGTGTATAAGGGTATATGGTTTTGGGAGTCTTTTAGAGTTTTTGTTTTTTTTTCTTTGTATGTCACTCATGTATCTTTCGATACATTGAGGTTGACTGATAGTTACTTTGAAATCATTCATGAGATTTTAAGCAAAGAGTTGATTGTGAATCAAGTTATTGTTATAAATCATGAGATTTTAAGTAAAGAGTTGAGTATTATGTTTGAAGTGTAATCTTCTATTTGGTTCTTTTGATATTTTCACGGGTTTGTGGCTGGTTTTATCATTGCGGTGATTGTGGGAAGTGAGAGGGTGATCTCATATCTAGAAGTTATCTAGGTAAAAGTTGCACAAGGTATGGATTAGGTGATAAGTTATAAACTAGGGTTGTTTAGCTTTGAACTAATAATATCATTGTGGATTTCATTTCTGGCTTGGTAGCCTCTATAGTAGGTGACGTTATACCGAACTAGGTTAACAATTGACTGTGTTGTTTTACCTTCAGCAATTTAATTCTACATAACTTCTATTTTGGTAAAATTGTTCTGTCAGCAGATGATGTCTTAACATTTGTGTTGACCTTCTTTTTTTGGTGTTAGGACATCAGTCTTGACATTTGTATTTCAAGTGCCATAATTTCAATTGACATCAGAGAAGTCACCCTGTTATGTTTATTGGATGAGCTCCAGGGAGAATAATATTTGGTACTATGGACAAGGATGAGGATACAACAATAGACCACCTCTGTTAGATGGTGCAAATGATGACTATTGGAAGGTTAGTATTGTAGCCTTTTTGAAATCTGTTGTACCTCAAAATTTGCCCTCCCATAATCTTCAAAGTTTTGACAAGAATCATCCACAAATGGTTCAAGTCTACTCAAGGGCTACACAGTCAACCATCCTCCTAAGCCAGTCAAATTAGGGTTTTGGTTCTTGCAAGGAAGTTGAGGTTTTCAAGGGCTCAATCAAGTCCCATATGCTCATAAACATTGTCAAGCACCTACATGTCAAGTTTCAAGGCTTACAAGGTCAAGTTGCACAGTCAAAAGTCCCATTTGCTCAACAGTCAACTGTAGGGGCAAAATGGTCATTTGGCAGTCAAAAGTCAAAATTTTTGGTCAACATCTTATTTTGAAGCCACAATCATCATTTGGTCAAGTCTTGACCATGATTTCACAAGAATGGCTCAAAAATCATCAAGGTGTCAAAAGTTTCTATTTTTGGACAATTGAAAAGTCAACTGTAACTTGACCAAGGCATAACTTTTTCATGGTTCATCAGAAAAATTCCATCCAATTCTCATCTTGAAGGGGAAGACATTTCCTACAACTCATCTTCACATTCCAAGTCCAAGAAATGCTCTCACAAAAAGTTATCAATTTCAACATTATAGGTCATTTTCAAAAGTCAACAAAAAGGGGCTTTAAGTCAAAGACCATAACTTCAGATTGGTAAATCAAAATGACATGGGACCAAATACATTGGTTAGAGGACTTCAAGACCTTTCCAAAATGTCCAAGAACATGTTCATAACTTCACAATTGAGCAAGATATGCATTGGATAAGTTGGGAAATTTTTGTGAAATGGCCAAAATCATTTATCCTTGAAATTTCATTTTTTGACAAAAGGGGCCACTTTTTCCATTTGAATCAGCTTGGCCATGCTTCCCACGTGTCTCACATTTTATTTCAAAATTTAAAATTAATTTTTTCATTTTTATTTGATTTTATTGGATTTAATTCATTTTAAATCCTTTAAAATCAAATAAAAATCAAAAGGGTTAATTAAGGGACATATTTGGTTTTGATTAGCTTTGAACCACCATTATGCACATCCCAAATTCGTGCAAAGGGCTAAAGCTAGCAAGAATTCAAAATTGGCTCAAAAATGGAAGGTGTGTTAATGGAGTTTATGTCAAAATCCTAAGCATGAATGCAAGGCATTATTGGCCATAATTCTTATCAAGACTCATTACATAATGCATATACAAGTGAACACAAGCAAAGGCACAACCTAAGAGGCTCCAAAACTGCAAATCACATTTCAAATTTTTGAAGCAAAAGAGCAAATCTGAAAACCTCCTTAGAGCACTTTTTAAGCCCCCATTCCTATCCAAACACATTGCTGACATCCCAAGGAAGCTCTAGCAATCAAAATCAACCCTCCACGCGCAAGGAATTGGTATATTGAAGTCACACTTTTCTCAAACTTTTTCATAATCGTATCTCAATATACATACATTTTTCATACGTTTTGAATGTGGATTTACACTAATATGAAGGTTCTGAGGCTAATGGTACCCTTTGATTTAACTAACAATGCCTATATAGAGATTTGCCATGAATGCTTGCTAGGGTTTCAGGAGCTTGGAAATAGGGCTTTTCACATATGAAAAAATTGAACCTCAAAATCGATATGGTTGAATTCGTCGCAAGGAGCCTGATTCAATGAGACCTTCACGCTCAATTTATGATTAAACATGGCCTAATCGCTATTATCCATAAGCCTGTGTTTTGGGGGGTTTAAAACCCCCGCTATCCTTTTTTGTTACAGGAACGAACGGAGAAAAAGATTGCGTGGCGAGACGTGAATGGAGGATTTAAATTCCAGCGCGTTTTTTTTATTTCATAACATTAACTTTGGTTTTGTTTTATAATGATTATTATCTATTACCATACAAACGCGCACCAATAGCTCAGTTGGTCAAGGCATTCGCTGGTAAGGCATTGGGACCTGGGTTCGATTCCCAGGTCCCCCACTCCCTTAATATTATTTTTCTTAATGCGTTTCCATGCAGCTTCTCACCTAAGGACCACCATACAACTCCAGCTCCTGCTTGCCACGCGCCCAGAAGCCTCAATCTGAGGGGCATCATGTGAATTCCATCATGCACCTTAGTCAATGGATCTGCACGTGAATAGGGAAAGTCAAAAAAAGCCTCCTCCTGTTGGGCCAAAACTCCTCAAACCACCTCCTCAATTGGGTCAACACCCCCTATGTTTGCATTTTCTTTTTCTCTTTTATTCCTTTCTTTTACCTATTTTAAATATTTTAATTATTTTCCTTTAACTCACCAAATTAATTTTTAATACAAAAATAAAAAAAAATCAGGAAATCATAAAAATAAAAATATGTTTTATTTAATATTATTTTGTAAATAAATTTTAATAATCAAATTAGTTTAACTTAGGTTTTCAATTTTAATATTTTCTTAATAACTAAAAAATATAGAAATTAGGGTTTTAGTATTTTTATTCTTTTTCCTTTTTATTCTTATCATTATTAATTATTAATTATTTTTGTAAATACTCTTGTAATTAAACAATTAAGTAAATTAGGTTTAAATTTAAACATTTTCTTTAATAATTAAAAATAACTTAGAATTAGGGTTTTATTTAATTTCTAATTTCAATTAATTTTCTTTATTGCCCTTAAATACAAAAACATCAAAAATAAGTTCTTTTCTTTATTTAATTTAATTAAATTTAATAATTTCAATTCAATTCCTTAAAGGGTCCAACGCCCTCGCACTCGATTCTAATTTCTTTTCGCACGTTTACTTTTATTTTTCTTTTTTATGTAATTGCCCCAAAGCCTTGTAATAGATAATTAGGACATTTACTTTCCGCACTTTTATTCAAATCGGGTCTTGGTTTAATTTGGCGATGTAGACCCGCGCCTTGTAATAGCGTAGGACCTTTATTTTCCGCATTTTTATTTTCCGCACCCTTTTAACTGCTAATCACATGAAAGAATGAATGCCCAAATAAAATCAAAGTGTAGCTCACCCAATGCATGACGAGACAAATAATAACTGAAAATGACACACAATTCACACACCACTCTTAGGGTACGCCTCACTGTTGCCTTGCCCCTCGAAATGTGGTCGTCGAGTATAGGACGTTTTAGTAAGTCCTTATGTCCATGAACATGGCATAAGTGTAGCTTCTAAGGTGTCCTACTATTGCTCTGGTGATCACACTGTTGCCTTGCCCCTTGAAACGTGGTCGTCGAGTATAGGACGTCTTAGTGAGTCCTTATGTTCCATTGATCTAGTTGCCTCGAAACGGTTGCCTCGAAACAAGTTGCCTCGAAACGGTTGCCTCGAAATAAAAAGATCAATGGCATAAGGGTAGCTTCTAAGGCATCTTACTATTGCTCAGTGACCACACTGTCCCTAACCCTCGAATTGACCCGAACACCTCCAACGGTGGTGCTACCTACCTCTCAATGGTGGGATGGCACTACCTTAAGGACATCCACACAGTATAATTCCTTAGGGTAGGTAGATGACTCGTAGATACTTGCTCTAATTCAAAACAAATCAAAAACTTCCTTTCACACTGACACTTTTCAAAAAGCTTTCAAAATAACTTTTCAAACACTCTTGAGGACTGATACAAGAGTCGATCTGAAACTTTCAAAGAAACTTTTTTTTTCAAACCCACTCACTCTGAAAAGCAAACAAACATTTTGAAAACACAAATGAGCAAGTATCTAAGAGCCCATGGATAACCATGGATAGAAAGGGTGCTAACATCTTCCCTTTCTATAAATCTACCTCCCGAACCGAGAGACAATCTCAAAAAAGGAATTTTTCTGTGCTTTTGTCCTTTCCATGTTGGAGAAAATAAAAGACGGTGGCGACTCTTGCTTACCGCGACATTTCGCGAAACCAGCTAAAAAACAGTCAGTTCCAGATCCACCGATCACAGAACTGGCGACTCTGCTGGGGAATCTTTTAAAGTGAGGTGTACCTTAGGACTAAGATCACTGTGTTTTTAATTGCTTTGACTTGTTTGCTTTAAATTGTGGGACTGTCTTGGGAGTTCTATAGATCCTAACCCGGATCTGGGGATACCTTCTTAGAAAGTAGCAACAAGGTTGTGAGGGAACTGTGCGGGGTATACCGACATGGTTGAAACAGTCTGCTACGTTGATGTGGCACTTTGGTGTGTAACGGTAACCCTTGAGTTCAGTCAAGGAGAGTACGGGGCCTCCATGTGGTGTCATGAAGCATCAACTGACCTTAGGAACCTTAATTGAACCATCTTGGCCTCTTTAGGGTAGTGAGATAACTGACTTTGGTGCAGTCCGAGGTTGGTTGATACTCGATACTACACTCAATTGAGGGTTGCTTTCCTGGGATATTTCGGTCGCCAGTTCAGTGGCTAAATCGAAACGATGAACAATGAAAGCAATCCAGTGATATTGGGACCCTTAGAACCCGGTTACTTCTAATAGGACAGGTTGAGCCCACCAACTTCAAGAGGGTAATACCCAGACCCCATGCTGGCCTAAACTCTAAGGGCTGTGGTGTGACTTGTGTTCCTTATCATGTTTGCCTTTGTAAATATTTATGGTGTGTTTAATCATAGCATCATGACATCATCCAGCATCATATGCATTGACTAACCATTTCAGGGGTTCGAATCTTCATCTTTGTTCTTGTTTTGTAGGACATGGAAACTGTTCGCAGAAAGACAATTCAGATCAGCCTTGTAAGGATCCCTCCTCAGCTTAAGGAGCTTATATCCAGGATTCCCGAGAGCTCTTCATTCAGTGAGAGACATGGAAGACTCATTAGCTTGGTCAACACCAACATTGAGGAAGACATGATAAAGGTCCTGTTCCAGTTCTTTGACCCTCTGCATCACTGTTTCACTTTCCTGGATTATCAACTGGTGCCTACATTGGAAGAGTTCTCCCGGCTTCTGAAGATCCCTATCCTTGATCAACTACCCTACAACGGTACGGAAAAGGAACCCAAACTTGAAGAGATTGCTAAGGCCTTACACCTACAACCATCTGACCTCAAGGGACATTGGGAAGCTAGAAGTGGTATCAAAGGGTTCTTAGCCAAGTTTCTGTTTGAAAAGGCCCAAGAATGTTGGAACTCCCTTGACCTACAAGCTTTTGAAGAAGTTGTGGCCCTCCTTGTCTATGGTTTGGTGTTGTTCCCTAACCCAGATCAGCTTATAGATATCAATGCTGTCCAGATCTTCATGTCCAGGAATCCTATACCTACGTTGCTTGGGGACATCCTTCACTCATGTTACACTCGAACCATGAGAAAAAGAGGTGTTCTTATGTGCTGCACTCCTCTCCTGGGAAGGTGGTTTATTTCGCACCTTCCACAATCAGTTTGGAAGAACGAGCGGGGTTTGAGGTGGTCACAGCGATTGATGACCCTTACACATGCTGATATACATTGGTGTTCTCGGTCCATAGGGGACGTCACTATCATTGATCGTTGCGGGGAGTACCCTAATGTTCCTTTACTTGGAATCAGAGGAGGTATTACTTACAACCCGTGCCTGGCTTGGAGACAGTTTGGTTATGCTCGGAGGGACGGCCCTCATGACATGTTAATTCCTGACATAGTTTTTGACTTCGACAATGATGCACAAGGACTTCGCCAGAGATTTATCAGAGCTTGGAGGATGCCTAGTAAGATAGACAGCAAGACACTGGGGCACAGGAACTCCATCCCGTTGGAACCTTATCTCAAGTGGGTACGCGCCCGCTCCCAGAAGTCAGAGATGCCTTATCCTCATGTTCTCCCTGTGATCAAAGAGCCAGCATTGGAAGGAGAGGTGTCCTACACCATTCAACATCCTGACATGCCCACATCCTGGGAAGAAATGCAGAAGAGCTGGGTCTAGCTTAAGGAAGAACGGAATTCTCTTGAGACCAGTCTACATGCTAGTGAAAAGAAGGTCCTGGAGCTCACCCGCCTACTGCACGAGGAGAGGAATCTCAACACTTACATTGCTCCGAAGAGGATGCGTAGTGTCTTCTGGGACTGATTTGCTTTTGTAATATTTTGCCCATGAGGCTTTGATGTACCAAACAATTATTTCCTTAATGATAACGTGTGTTCCTTTTTGTCTACAACAAATTTGAACTTTCGAACCCTTGAATGCATTGCATGAACACATATCATTCATCATGTGCATAGCAGGTACTCTTCTTTTCAGGTTGCTTACCGTTCTTCGCTGTTTATTTTAGCATCATGAACCCTGAATCATCTACCGAGCTGTCTATCAAGGCCCTTCAGGCGCAGAATGCACAATTTCAGGAGCTGATCATGGGTTTGGCTCAAGGTCAACAAGAGCTGAAGGCTATGCTCCTGAAGAAGAATAAGAAGAAGAAGAGGACTGTGCTATTCAACACTGGGCGCAGACTCGGGAACACCTTGCAGAATGAAGCTGAGAGGACTACTCCATCTGTGGGGGAAGGTAGTCACCAAGGGAGAGAGGTCCCTAGTCCTGTGGTCTATGACACTGAGACAGACTTCAACGACGAACAGTACCCTCTTGCTGAGGACCGGTACAAGCAACTGGAGGACAGATTAAATGCTATGGAGATTCAGCATGTGCCTGGACTGGATTTCGGAGACTTGGGGTTATCTTCTGGGGTGGTAATTCCACACAAGTTCAAGGCGTCTGCCTTTGTGAAGTATGACGGGGCTTCCTGTCCCAAGATGCACCTCCGTTCTTATGTAAGGGAGATCCAGCCTTACACAGCAGACAAGAACTTATGGATCCACTTCTTCCAGGAGAGTCTTTCAGGGACTCACCTCGAATGGTTCTATCAGCTGGATGGGACCAACATTCGTAACTGGGAGGATCTGGCCACTGCTTTTTACAAGCAGTATCAATATAATTCCGACCTCGCTCCTACGCGTACCCAACTCCAGGGTATGTCGCTAGGATTGGGTGAAGGTTTTAAGGAGTACGCACAGAAATGGAGAGATCTGGCTGGCAGGGTGCAGCCACCATTGACGGACCGGGAGCTGGTGGATATGTTCGTGGGGACCCTATCTAGTCCATTTTTCAATCATCTCATTGGTAATTCCTCTGCTGGGTTTACTGATCTGATCCTGACTGGTGAGAGGATCGAGGCTAGTATAAAATCGGGGAAGATACAGAAGGTTGCCTCCTCAAGTACTGAAAAGAAACCCTTCAAGAAAGAGGCAAGTGTTGTGTATGGTCCAAGAAGGCAAAACAAACCTGAACGCTGCCAAGCTGTCAACGTGGTGGTTATTTCTAAGCCTGCTACTGCTCCACAACAGTACAACCAACCCAGAGCTGAGAGGCCCAAACGGCAGTATACTCGACTCAGCATGACTCTCTCTCAGATCCTGCCGCAACTGCTGTCAACTAGCCTGGTAACTGTCAAAGAGGCTCCGAAGATGGTAAACACAGCATCTCCGAAGTACAACCCCAACGCCCGTTGCGCTTATCACTCTGATAGCCCGGGGCATAACACAGATGATTGTTGGGCCCTAAGGAATAAGGTTCAAGACCTTATTGATGCCAAAGAGGTTCAGTTTGAGGCGCCCGAGAAGCCTAATGTGGTGACTGCTCCCATGCCCAACCATGGAGTAAATGCTATTGGGGATGAATACAAAGTGGAAGAATCTGAGTTTGACAGTTGGATTTACTCAACGACTAACGGTGGCCCTAGCAACTGGACTGCCAAAGACTTTATGCCTATTACTTTTGTCACCCAGTAATGAACTTATTTGTTTTGGATTTGTAATAAACAGTAATTTGAAACTTTAAGGCCCGGTGTCTTACCCGGGGCACCGTGGTTCTATTTGTGAGGGCTTTTGTTTGTCACTTTCATATATCATGAATAAAAGCATTGGACGTTTTTCACATTTCAAATCTTGCGCTCCCTTTCTTTCTTTATATATATTGCAAAGCAGCTGTATTTACACACACTCACTCATACAGGTTTCAATCCACTCTGGATCTCACTGGTAACGACTCTGCTACTGCCAGTTATGACCGAAAATCCGATCAACTTAGCCGAAGACGAAGGTGAAGATGATTGCGAAGTGCCTGGAGAACTAGCAAGACTGTTACTCCAGGAAGAGAGGGCCATTCAACCACATGAAGAGCCAGTGGAGACGATAAATCTAGGTACTGATACAGATAGAAAGGAAGTTAAGATTGGTGCCAACCTGGAGCTCAGCGTGAAGCAACGGTTGATTCAGATATTGCATGATTATGTGGAGATCTTTGCCTGGTCCTACAAAGACATGCCTGGGTTGGATACCGACATTGTGGTCCATCACTTGCCTACCAAGGAAGACTGCCCTCCGGTTAAGCAAAAGGTCCGCCGTATGCATCCAGAGATGTCCGAGAAGATCAAAGCTGAGGTTATGAAACAATTCGATGCCGGGTTTCTTACAGTGACTTCTTACCCTCAGTGGGTTGCTAACGTGGTGCCAGTACCGAAAAAGGATGGTAAGGTCAGAATGTGTGTCGACTACAGGGATCTGAACAGGGCCAGCCCCAAGGATGACTTCCCCCTACCTCACATTGGCGTTCTGGTTGACAATACCGCTCAGCACAAGGTGTTCTCCTTCATGGATGGTTTTTCAGGGTATAATCAGATCAAGATGGCTCCGGAAGACATGGAAAAGACTACCTTTGTTACTCAGTGGGGAACTTTCTACTACAAGGTCATGCCATTCGGGTTGAAAAATGCTGGGGCAACCTACCAACGTGCCATGGTTGCTTTATTTCATGACATGATCCATCATGAGATAGAAGTATATGTCGACGATATGATTGCAAGGTCCCAAACTGAGGAAGAACACCTTGATCATCTGCAGAAATTGTTTGACCGTCTGAAACTATACAAGTTAAGGTTAAACCCGAACAAATGCACCTTCGGGGTAAGATCTGGAAAGTTGCTAGGCTTCGTCGTAAGTGACAAGGGTATTCAAGTGGACCCTGCCAAGGTTAAAGCTATTCAAGAGATGCCAGTTCCCAAGACAGAGAAGGAGGTCAGAGGTTTTCTAGGACGCCTGAATTACATTGCTCGATTCATCTCGCACCTAACTGCTACCTGTGAACCAATCTTCAAGCTGCCGAAGAAAGATCAGGTAGTACGTTGGAATGATGAATGTCAGGCTGCTTTTAACAGAATCAAAGAGTATCTCCAAGAACCACCCATTCTTATGCCACCGGTTGAAGGGAGACCTCTGATACTATACCTGACAGTACTTGACAACTCAATGGGGGTGTGTGCTGGGGCAGCATGACGAGTCTGGCCGAAAAGAGCATGCCATTTATTACCTTAGCAAAAAGTTTACCGACTGTTAGACCCGATACTCACTGCTCGAGAAAACTTGCTGTGCTTTGGTATGGGCTGCTCGCCGGCTGAGACAGTATATGCTGACTCACACTACTTTGTTGATTTCTAAGATGGATCCAATAAAGTACATATTTGAAAAGCCTGCTCTGTCTGGGAGAATAGCAAGATGGCAAATGATCTTGACAGAATACGACATCCAGTACACAACTCAGAAAGCCATCAAGGGAAGTGTATTGGCAGACCACTTGGCACATCAGGCAGTAGACGGCTATCAGTCAATGAACTTCGAGTTTCCAGACGAGAGCATCATGATAGTGACTGATTGTGAAGTACCTGGACCGGATGAAGGACCTGAGGAAGGATCCCGATGGTCTACGCACTTTGACGGAGCCTCCAACGCTTTGGGTAACGGTATCGGCGCTGTGATCATATCCCCTCAAGGCACTCATACTCCACTCACTGCCCGGCTATGTTTCAACTGCACCAACAACATGGCGGAGTATGAGGCATGCATCATGGGTCTCCAAGCTGCGATTGACTAAGGATCAAGTTTCTGAGTGTCTTCGGAGATTCCGCTCTCGTGATCAATCAGATCAAAGGGGAGTGGGATACGAAACATCCGAATCTTATTCCTTACAGAGAGTGTGTGTTGACATTGATCCCCCACTTCACAGAGATAACTTTTGAACATTTCCCAAGAGAGGAGAATCAGTTGGCGGACGCGTTAGCTACGATGTCTTCTATGTTCAAAGTCAAGTGGGACAATGAGGCTCCCCGGGTCATTATCTAGAAACTGGACGAACCGACATACTGTTGTGATCTTGAGGCTGAAGAGGTAACTGAGAAACCCTGGTATCATGAGGTGAAGAGGTATCTCGAAGCTCAAGAGTATCCTGAAGGTGCATCTTTCAACGACAAAAAGTTTCTAAGAAGGTTCGCAGCGAAGTTCTTCCTTAGCAACGACATCCTGTACAAGCGAAACCATGATTCGACCTTACTGCGTTTTATGGATAAGACTGAAGCAGAAAGGATTATGGCGGAGTTACATGAAGGTGCATTCGGAACACATTCCAGTGGACATACTATGGCAAAGAAGATCCTTCGGGCAGGGTATTTCTGGTCCACTATGGAAGCCGACTGTTACCAACATTCTCGGACATGTCATAAGTGCCAGATATATGCAGATAAGGTGCACGTTCCTCCAGTTCCTCTGAATGTCTTGACAGCACCTTGGCCTTTTGCAATGTGGGGCATAGATATGATCGGCGAGATCAGACCTACGGCATCTAACGGGCATCGCTTCATCCTTGTAGCGATTGATTACTTTACCAAGTGGGTTGAAGCAGCCTCTTACGCCATGGTAACCAAGAACGTTGTGGCACGGTTCATTCGGCACAACCTGATCTGTCGATACGGCGTCCCTGAAAGAATCATTACAGACAACGATACCAATCTCAATAACAAGATGATCATTGAGCTCTGCGAGCAATTTAAGATACAGCACCACAACTCTTCTCCTTACCGGCCGAAGATGAACGGGGCTGTCGAAGCAGCGAACAAGAATATCAAGAAAATTGTGCAGAAGATGACAGTGACCTATAAAGATTGGCACGAGATGCTACCGTTTGCTCTACATGGGTATCGTACCTCAGCAAGGATGTCAACCGGGGCAACTCCTTTTTCTTTGGTCTACGGCATGGAGGCAGTCTTGCCGATCGAAGTACATATACCCTATCTCCGGATAAAGAAGGATACAGATCTGAGCGAAGATGATTGGATCCAGACACGACTTGATCAGCTAAACTTAATCGATGAAAAGAGACTTACTGCTATATTTCATGGTCAAACGTATCAAAAACGGATGATCAGGGCATTTAACAAGAAAGTCAGACCACAAGAGTATCAAGTTGGGGATCTGGTAATCAAACGCATCATCCTTCCTCAGAGTGATCCCAGGGGCAAATGGACCCCTACGTACGAAGGGCCATTTGTGGTTAAACATGTGTTCTCAGGAGGAGCCATGATCCTAACTACCATGGATGGTGACGACCTTCCTCACCCCGCCAATGCAGACATAGTAAAAAGATACTACGCATAATAAAAGACCCGCTAGGTTGACATACCTAGGCAAAAATTAGGGCTTCCCGGCGAACCAAAAGGGTTCGGGCAAAATGAGGGATGAAATAAAAAAAATCTGTACACCCGGCAAGTCGAAAACCTAAAAAGGCGGCTTGGGCAAAAATGGGTATCCCGGTGGACTGAAAACCCGAAAGGGCGGTCCAGGCAAAAGTTAGGGATAAAGCGTAATACTATGTCTCATTGGATCACTTTGTATCCAGAATCCGGTATCAACATCAAGTTCAAACGACATCGATCAATCAGCTTCATCGTCAACTAAGCAGCAAAGTGATGAGACGCTCGAAGATATAAAGGCGATAGCAGAGTTGGAACCCAGTGGGATCATTCTTTTCACATAGCTGTTTTGTTTTCCCTTTGTACAAATTTGTATAAACTCTTTTGTCCGACGGCGTTCTCTTACTAGGACGTCAGCCTCTTGTATATAAGCGCCTATTTACAGGCAAATTCAAAAATCAATATAAATTCACTCTTCAGCTAAAATTGCCAACTGTATTTTCCTTTTCTGTTTTGTTTTGCGAAGAACGTCCAAGGTTCAATTTGTGATATATGCATTTGACAATAATTGCTAACTCGTAAATGTTTGCATACGAAACAAAGGATTAATTACAGGTGACATTAGAAACAGGGGCAATAATGAGTTGTCTAAAGCGATCTAATTGCTATATCCACCAAGGTACCAAGGTAAGTTCAGCTGAAGAACAGAACCAAGATATCTTAATTCTCTAGAGAGTGAGTCAGCAAGTCAATACACTCTCCCCAAGCAGAGTTAGCCTACTCTATCAAACCTTAAGGAAGTTGGGTATCCCCAACAGATCTCAACATTCCCCAGCATAATCATACAGACATTCCTAACAAGCATCCCCGGCAGTCTTGATCTAAGATTGTTCCCCGGCGGTATACCAGACATTCAGCGGAGCCACTTCCCCAGTACATCTCAAAATTTCCCCAGGAAAGTCCAGTATAGTTCAAGATTTCCCCAGGAAAGTTTGAATCCATCTCCCCAGCAGTAAGCTTATCCCCAGTAGATTCTGGAAGCTTCTCCCCTGCAGAGAACGAACGCGTCCCCCAGACTTTATTCAAAGGTTATTTCCCTACCAGGATATAACTGGGTTATCCTCAGCCAAAAGCCACGGAAAGATCGTCCTCGGCGAAGTCTTCCCATCCCCAGTGGAGTCTATCAATTCCTTCAACATAACATATCAATGGTATCCCCCAGCGGAGTTATCATCAAACATCTCAGCAAAGTACCTCTCTCCCCACAGAGTACTGTTTCCCAGCAAGATCGCTAGAGTAGTTATTCCCCGCAGAGTAATCTCTTCATCAAGTTTATTCCCCAACGGAGTCATCTTCTCATACCGGTATTCTTGCAACTATCATCCCCAGCGGAAACAACAAAGCACTATTCCTCAATATCAGCCCAGGATTTAACTTCCCGGCGTCCGTCAAGGATTTATTTTCCTAATACGAAAACATGCATTTATAAACCTCGCATCTTTATACATTATAGCATGCATATACGCATCATGAACATATAATCTCATCACGCATGTCATAAATCATGACATCACATACAACTAATGTTTTGTCTTTTCAGGACAAAAGTTAATACAAAGATAATTGCTATCAACTGTCGTGATTCCAGATCCGATTCCTGTATCTTGCCAGGGTGTATCTGTTGACGACTACAGTACTAGACTCGATTCCTGTATCTTGCCAGGGTGTATCTGTTGACGACTAATTCCAGACTCGATTCCTGTATCCTGCTAGGGCACGTATGAAGAGTTTGAAGATCTGATTCCTGTATCTTGCCAGGGTGTATCTGTTGACGACTAATTCCAAACTCGATTCCTGTATCCTGCCAGGGCACGTCTGAAGAGTTTGAAGATCTGATTCCTGTATCTTGCCAGGGTGTATCTGTTGATGACTAATTCCAGACTCGATTCCTGTATCCTTCCAGGGCACGTCTGAAGAGTTTGAAGATCCGATTCCTGTATCTTGCCAGGGTGTATCTGTTAACGACTAATTCCAGACTCGATTCCTGTATCCTTCCAGGGCACGTCTGAAGAGTTTGAAGATCCGATTCCTGTATCTTGCCAGGGTGTATCTGTTGATGACTAATTCCAGACTCGATTCCTGTATCCTGCCAGGGTACGTCTGAAGAGTTTGAAGATCCGATTCCTGTATCTTGCCAGGGTGTATCTGTTGACGACTACAGTACCAGACTCGATTCCTGTATCTTGCCAGGGCACGTCTGAAGAGTTTGAAGATCCGATTCTTGTATCTTGCCAGGGTGTATCTGTTGATGACTAATTCCAGACTCGATTCCTGTATCCTGCCAGGGCACGTCTGAAGAGTTTGAAGATCTGATTCCTGTATCTTGCAAGGGTGTATCTGTTGACGACTAATTCCAGACTTGATTCCTGTATCCTACCAGGGCACGTCTGAAGAGTTTGAAGATCCGATTCCTGTATCTTGCCAGGGTGTATCTGTTGACGACTAATTGCAGACTCGATTCCTGTATCCTGCCAGGGCACGTCTGAAGAGTTTGAAGATCCGATTCCTGTATCTTGCCAGGGTGTATCTGTTGACGATTAATTCCAGACTCGATTCCTGTATCCTGCCAGGGCACGTTTGAAGAGTTTGAAGATCCGATTCCTGTATCTTGCCAGGGTGTATCTGTTGATGACTAATTCCAGACTCGATTCCTGTATCCTGCCAGGGCACGTCTGAAGAGTTTGAAGATCTGATTCCTGTATCTTGCCAGGGTGTATCTGTTGACGACTAATTCCAGACTCGATTCCTGTATCCTGCCAGGGCACGTCTGAAGAGTTTGAAGATCCGATTCCTGTATCTTGCCAGGGTGTATCTGTTGACGACTAATTCCAGACTCGATTCCTGTATCCTACCAGGGCACGTCTGAAGAGTTTGAAGATCCAATTCCTGTATCTTGCCAGGGTGTATCTGTTGACGATTAATTCCAGACTCGATTCCTGTATCCTGCCAGGGCACGTTTGAAGAGTTTGAAGATCCGATTCCTGTATCTTGCCAGGGTGTATCTGTTGATGACTAATTCCAGACTCGATTCCTGTATCCTGCCAGGGCATGTCTGAAGAGTTTGAAGATCCGATTCCTGTATCTTGCCAGGGTGTATCTGTTGACGACTAATTCCAGACTCGATTCCTGTATCCTGCCAGGGCACGTCTGAAGAGTTTGAAGATCCAATTCCTGTATCTTGCCAGGGTGTATTTGTTGACGACTAATTCCAGACTCGATTCCTGTATCCTGCCAGGGCACGTCTGAAGAGTTCGAAGATCCGATTCTTGTATCTTGCCAGGGTGTATCTGTTGACGACTACAGTACCAGACTCAATTCCTGTATCCTGCCAGGGCACGTCTGAAGAGTTCGAAGATCTGATTCCTGTATCTTGCCAGGGTGTATCTGTTGACGACTACAATACCAGACTCGATTCTTGTATCCTGCCAGGGCACGTCTGAAGAGTTCGAAGATTCGATCCCTATATCTTGCCAGGGTGTATCTGTTGACGACTACATTACCAGACTCGATTCCTGTATCTTGCCAGGGCACATCTGAAGAGTTCGAAGATCCGATTCCTGTATCTTGCCAGGGTGTATCTGTTGACGACTACAGTACCAGACTCGATTCCTGTATCCTTCCAGGGCACGTCTGAAGAGTTCGAAGATCCGATTCTTGTATCTTGCCAGGGTGTATCTGTTGACGACTACAGTACCAGACTCGATTCCCCTATCCTGCCAGGGCACGTCTGAAGAGTTTAAAGAATCGATTCCTGTATCCAGCCAGGGCACGTCTACATAAAGAGTTTGAAGATCAACCCCTGTAACAGGCCAGGTAATTATTTCTCTTTCTCAGGTACGCAAGTTCTCGCTAAGGAATCTCTTACGCGATCGACACCTAGATGGCATCTATAAGCCCATCCAGATACCAACAGTTCCAAATGGCATTTATAAGCCCATTCCTGACAAGGTTCTGTCACACTTCCAGATGGAATCTATAAGCCCATCCTCCTATCCATCAGTCTCCAAATGGCGTTTGTAAGCCCATTCCCACCATCACACTGCTGACACTCTATTATGTGAGTGCAAATTTCTGGGCACTCTAGTGTTCAATCATCTTCCACCCTCGGATCACGAAAGGCATGCAAGCCAATCTACATCCTCAGGTCTAAGAAGATTGAACAGGGGCAACTGTTGTACCCTAAAATTTTCCCTCCCATAATCTTCAAAGTTTTGACAAGAATCATCCACAAATGGTTCAAGTCTACTCAAGGGCTACACAGTCAACCATCCTCCTAAGCCAGTCAAATTAGGGTTTTGGTTCTTGCAAGGAAGTTGAGGTTTTCAAGGGCTCAATCAAGTCCCATATGCTCATAAACATTGTCAAGCACCTACATGTCAAGTTTCAAGGCTTACAAGGTCAAGTTGCACAGTCAAAAGTCCCATTTGCTCAACAGTCAACTGTAGGGGCAAAATGGTCATTTGGCAGTCAAAAGTCAAACTTTTTGGTCAACATCTTATTTTGAAGCCACAATCATCATTTGGTCAAGTCTTGACTATGATTTCACAAGAATGGCTCAAAAATCATCAAGGTGTCAAAAGTTTCTATTTTTGGACAACTGAAAAGTCAACTGTAACTTGACCAAGGCATAACTTTTTCATGGTTCTTAATAAAAATTCCATCCAATGCTCATCTTGAAGGGGAAGACATTTCCTACAACTCATCTTCACATTCTAAGTCCAAGAAATGCTCTCACAAAAAGTTATCAATTTCAACATTATAGGTCATTTTTAAAAGTCAACAAAAAGGGGCTTTAAGTCAAAGACCATAACTTCAGATTGGTAAATCAAAATGACATGGGACCAAAGACATTGGTTAGAGGACTTCAAGACCTTTCCAAAATGTCCAAGAACATGTTCATAACTTCACAATTGAGCAAGATATGCATTGGAGAAGTTGGGAAATTTTTGTGAAATGGCCAAAATCATTTATCCTTGAAATTTCATTTTTTGACAAAAGGGGCCCACTTTTTCCATTTGAATCAGCTTGGCCATGCTTCCCACGTGTCTCACATTTTATTTCAAAATTTAAAATTAATTTTTTCATTTTTATTTGATTTTATTGGATTTAATTCATTTTAAATCCTTTAAAATCAAATAAAAATCAAAAGGGTTAATTAAGGGACATATTTGGTTTTGATTAGCTTTGAACCACCATTATGCACATCCCAAATTCGTGCAAAGGGCTAAAGCTAGCAAGAATTCAAAATTGGCTCAAAAATGGAAGGTGTGTTAATGGAGTTTATGTCAAAATCCTAAGCATGAATGCAAGGCATTATTGGCCATAATTCTTATCAAGACTCATTACATAATGCATATACAAGTGAACACAAGCAAAGGCACAACCTAAGAGGCTCCAAAACTGCAAATCACATTTCAAATTTTTGAAGCAAAAGAGCAAATCTGAAAACCTCCTTAGAGCACTTTTTAAGCCCCCATTCCTATCCAAACACATTGCTGACATCCCAAGGAAGCTCTAGCAATCAAAATCAACCCTCCACGCGCAAGGAATTGGTATATTGAAGTCACACTTTTCTCAAACTTTTTCATAATCGTATCTCAATATACATACATTTTTCATACGTTTTGAATGTGGATTTACACTAATATGAAGGTTCTGAGGCTAATGGTACCCTTTGATTTAACTAACAATGCCTATATAGAGATTTGCCATGAATGCTTGCTAGGGTTTCAGGAGCTTGGAAATAGGGCTTTTCACATATGAAAAAATTGAACCTCAAAATCGATATGGTTGAATTCGTCGCAAGGAGCCTGATTCAATGAGACCTTCACGCTCAATTTATGATTAAACATGGCCTAATCGCTATTATCCATAAGCCTGTGTTTTGGGGGGGTTTAAAACCCCCGCTATCCTTTTTTGTTACAGGAACAAACGGAGAAAAAGATTGTGTGGCGAGACGTGAATGGAGGATTTAAATTCCAGCGCGTTTTTTTTATTTCATAACATTAACTTTGGTTTTGTTTTATAATGATTATTATCTATTACCATACAAACGCGCACCAATAGCTCAGTTGGTCAAGGCATTCGCTGGTAAGGCATTGGGACCTGGGTTCGATTCCCAGGTCCCCCACTCCCTCAATATTATTTTTCTTAATGCGTTTCCATGCAGCTTCTCACCTAAGGACCACCATACAACTCCAGCTCCTGCTTGCCACGCGCCCAGAAGCCTCAATCTAAGGGGCATCATGTGAATTCCATCATGCACCTTAGTCAATGGATCTGCACGTGAATAGGGAAAGTCAAAAAAAGCCTCCTCCTGTTGGGCCAAAACTCCTCAAACCACCTCCTCAATTGGGTCAACACCCCCTATGTTTGCATTTTCTTTTTCTCTTTTATTCCTTTCTTTTACCTATTTTAAATATTTTAATTATTTTCCTTTAACTCACCAAATTAATTTTTAATACAAAAATAAAAAAAAATCAGGAAATCATAAAAATAAAAATATGTTTTATTTAATATTATTTTGTAAATAAATTTTAATAATCAAATTAGTTTAACTTAGGTTTTCAATTTTAATATTTTCTTAATAACTAAAAAAATATAGAAATTAGGGTTTTAGTATTTTTATTCTTTTTCCTTTTTATTCTTATCATTATTAATTATTAATTATTTTTGTAAATACTCTTGTAATTAAACAATTAAGTAAATTAGGTTTAAATTTAAACATTTTCTTTAATAATTAAAAATAACTTAGAATTAGGGTTTTTATTTAATTTCTAATTTCAATTAATTTTCTTTATTGCCCTTAAATACAAAAACATCAAAAATAAGTTCTTTTCTTTATTTAATTTAATTAAATTTAACAATTTCAATTTAATTCCTTAAAGGGTCCAACGCCCTCGCACTCGATTCTAATTTCTTTTTGCACGTTTACTTTTATTTTTCTTTTTTATGTAATTGCCCCAAAGCCTTGTAATAGATAATTAGGACATTTACTTTCCGCACTTTTATTCAAATCGGGTCTTGGTTTAATTTGGCGATGTAGACCCACGCCTTGTAATAGCGTAGGACCTTTATTTTCCGCACCCTTTTAACTGCTAATCACATGAAAGAATGAATGCCCAAATAAAATCAAAGCGTAGCTCACCCAATGCATGACGAGACAAATAATAACTGAAAATGACACACAATTCACACACCACTCTTAGGGTACGCCTCACTGTTGCCTTGCCCCTCGAAACGTGGTCGTCGAGTATAGGACGTTTTAGTAAGTCCTTATGTCCATGAACATGGCATAAGGGTAGCTTCTAAAGTGTCCTACTATTGCTCTGGTGATCACACTGTTGCCTTGCCCCTCGAAACGTGGTCGTCGAGTATAGGACGTCTTAGTGAGTCCTTATGTTCCATTGATCTAGTTGCCTCGAAACGGTTGCCTCGAAACAAGTTGCCTCGAAACGGTTGCCTCGGAATAAAAAGATCAATGGCATAAGGGAAGCTTCTAAGGTATCTTACTATTGCTCAGTGACCACACTGTCCCTAACCCTCGAATTGACCCGAACACCTCCAACGGTGGTGCTACCTACCTCTCAACGGTGGGATGGCACTACCTTAAGGACATTCACACAATATAATTCCTTAGGGTAGGTAGATGACTCGTAGATACTTGCTCTAATTCAAAACAAATCAAAAACTTCCTTTCACACTGACACTTTTCAAAAAGCTTTCAAAATAACTTTTCAAACACTCTTGAGGACTGATACAAGATTCGATCTGAAACTTTCAAAGAAACTTTTTTTTTCAAACCCACTCACTCTGAAAAGCAAACAAACATTTTGAAAACACAAATGAGCAAGTATCTAAGAGCCCATGGATAACCATGGATAGAAAGGGTGCTAACACCTTCCCTTTCTATAAATCTACCTCCCGAACCGAGAGACAATCTCAAAAAAGGAATTTTTCTGTGCTTTTGTCCTTTCCATGTTGGAGAAAATAAAAGACGGTGGCGACTCTTGCTTACCGCGAAATTTCGCGAAACCATCTAAAAAACAGTCAGTTCCAGATCCACCGATCACAAAATCCATGGACAAAATTTTTTTGAAGGTCGTGTTGAGGGATGAAATCATCTTGTTGTGAAGAACAAAGATGGAAATGAGTCCTTGAAGCGAGAATAAGATTGGTCTAAAGAGGAAGATGAATTAGCTCTTGGAAATTCAAAGTCTTTGAATGCTCTATTCAATGTAGTGGACAAGAACATTTTCAGGTTAATAAATTCATGTACTGTAGCTAAAGATGCTTGGGAAATCCTTAAGACAACTCATGAAGGCACATCCAAAATGAAGATGTCCATACTTCAACTTCTCAGTACTAGATTTGAGAACCTAAATGTGAATAATGATGAAAGCATTTAAGACTTTCACATGAAGGTTCTTGAAATATAAAATGCATCTAGTGCCTTGGGAGAGAAGATGTATGAAGAAAATCTTGTTAGAAAGGTTCCAGGTCTCTACCTAAGAGATTTGACATGAAGGTGACAGCCATTGAACAAGCTCATGACATCAGCAACATGAGGGTTGATGAACTTGTTGGCTCACTTAAAACTTTTGAATTGGCTATTAGTGACAAGTCTGAGAAAAAGAACAAGGGCGTAGCTTTTGTATCCAATGCTGAAGAAGGTCAAGCTGATCTGGATATGATGAAGGATTATCCAATACCATTGTGTTACTTAGGAAGCAACTCCATATATTTCTAAAGAGAATTGATAGAAGAGGAAGACCAAATTTCAAGAACATCTCATCTAACATCAATAATAACTATGATTCTCAAAAGAATACCAAAATTGAAGACAAGTCCAATCAAAGCAAAGGCATTCAATGTTATGAGTGTGAAGGTTTTAGTCACATTAGACCAAAATGTCCCCACCTTTCTCAAGAAGCATAAAAATGGCTTTACTATATCTTAGTTTGATGATGATTAGTCAAAAGATGAACCTAACTCTGAGACTGCCAAAGCTATGAATGTTCTCTCTGGTAGATGGGCATATGAAGTTGAATCTTATGACAAGCGTGAAGAAATCCTTAAGATAGTAGAAGATCAGAGAAAGATCAGTGCTAAATTGGAGAATGAGAAGAAGAAGTTGCTATGTATTATTTCTCAACTACAAAATAAGGCAACTCTTTTAAATTCCAAGCTTGACAACTTGACAAATTCCTTTAAAAGGACGAAAAATTGAAATGATATGGTTAAAGAGGCTGGAGATACTAGAGTTCATTGTCAATCTGATGATAAACAAAGAAGAATGTTTGTAGAGAAGTTTTTTCCTTCTGAAAGAAAGAAAATGATCACAATGTCCACTCAGATGTTACAACATTCTGGCAGACATGGTGAAACTTCAAATTAACCTTAATTAATCTGGAGATGCCATTATTGTGGTGAATATGGTCATATAAAGCCTTTTTGTTTTAAATTATATGGAGATCAAAAAAGTTTAGCTCATTCTAAGGCTAGTCAAGTAAGCAAAAAGAGAAGTGTTAAAGATAGGGATATTAACCTTATAGCTCATACTTCCTTGAGATCTTCAAATAGAGAAGACGGGTACTTTGACAGTGGATGCTCTAGACATATAACTAGGGTTCAGAAGTTGTTGGTGGATATTAGGTCTCAACTCACATGTGCTGTCAGATTTGGTGATGGATTTAAAGGAGGAATGAAAGGAGTGGGAAAATTTGTGTGTGATGGTTCTCCTAATTTAGAAGATGTTCTTATTTTGAAATGACTAACTTATAATCTTATTAGCATTAGTCAATTGTGTGATCAAGGGTTGTTGGTCAATTTCTCGAAGTCAGAGTGTTTAATCAAAGATGAGAAAGATGTTATTCTGATGAAGGGTATAAGGTCTAAAGACAACTGCTATTTATAGGAACCTCAAATAAATGCTTACTCTTCAACATGTTCAATAACCAATGAGGATAAATTGAAGCTATGGCATCTAAAACTTGGACACCTTCATCTCAAAAGATTGAAGGAAATCATATATGAAGGAATCATTAGAGGAATGCTAGAACTCAAGATTGAAGAAGGGAAAGTTTGTGGTAAGTGTGAAATTAGGAAGCAAACCATGATGTCACACCCAATGTTACAACACCAGACTACTTCCAAAGTGTTGGAACTTCTTCACGTGGACTTAATGAGACCAATACAGGTAAAAAGCTTGGGTGGTAAGAGGTATATCTATGTGGTTATAGATGATTTTTCTGGGTTTACATGGGTGAACTTTCTTAGAGAAAAGTCAGACACCTTTGATGTCTTCAAAGAACTATGTCAAAGTATTTAAGACGATAAGAATAGTGTGATTATCAAGGTTAGAAGTGACCATGACAAGGAGTTTGAGAATAAAAAATTCTCTGAATTTTGTGCTTCTGAAAATATCAGCCATGAATTTTCTTTCTCCATCACTTCTCATCAAGATTGAATTGTTGAAGCAAAAGACTTGAGCTATACAAGAAGCAGCTACAGTCATGCTTCATAATAAGCATTTTCCATTTGAGTTTTGGGCTAAATCTATGAATACTGCATGTTACATTCATAATAGGGTCACTTTGAGAGGAGGTACTTCAACTACTCTCTAGGAGTTATGGAAAGGAAGGAAGCCTACAGTCAAATATTTTTATACCTTTGGAAGTAAATTCTATGTCTTTATTAACAAATATCAAAAGGTTAAGAAGGATCACATAAGGTATGAAGGGGTATTTCTAGGTTACTCTTCAATCAGGAGAGCATATATAGTTTTTAACTCCAAAACTGGAATGGCAATGGAATCTATCATTGTGGTAATTGATGATTCAATTACCGAACAAAGGATGGATGTTGAAGACAATGTTAGAACATCCTCTGTGCATACTGATGAGGTAGCAATAGAGGTAAATTTTGAATTCATAAGCTCTGAATCAGTGAGTTATCAAGCCAACAAAGGTCTCTCTACTAGAGGTCAGATCATCCAAGGAACTGATTTCAAGCCACATTAATGAAGAAGACATCACTGAATCCAATAAGAAAATATCAAATTCATGTCTTGTTTCTATGCTTGAATCAAGGACGAGTCTTACTATTCAAGAAAGGAATATCTTGAATTGAATCATTAGCATCGGTTTTTATGGTGTGCCTTACTCTTTCAAAATGAAATAGTTCTGTAAGATAAAGTGGGTCAGTAGTATTGATAGATGTTTATCTCTAAGGAACATTATGATTTTTTTGTTTTAATAAGAAGCAAATATGTGCTTCTGGGAATACTATTGAAGCTGAATATGGTGGAACAAGAAGAGGTTGCTCTCAACTAGTATGGATGAAATAGATGTTGAAGGATTATAATGCCAAATATGATATCTTGAAATTATGTTGTGAAGATCTAAGTGATATCAAACATCTCATTAAACATGGTTGTAATAAGAACCTTGATAATCATAATCAACTAATCAAAAATCTTGTTGAAGGAAAGGTTGTTATTCTAGAGCATATGGAAAACAAGGAACAGCTTACTGTTATGTTTAACCTGATTGAGAACAGAAGCAGTGGGGTTGGAACTTGCACTATTGAGGAGTTATAACAATTACAGATATTGAGGAATGCATCAGTTACTGCATCTTTCCTCTATTCTCTGAGGCGTGATAAGCCTATACGAATTGCTATTGATAAAAGATGGAACAAAGGATCTCGACAAGATAAAAAGGCTGGTTTGAAGGAGACATATTCTAAGGTTGTGGAAATGAAGTTCAGTTTCAACACTTTTAAAACATATGAAAGTAGGAAAGAGTGTAGAAGGATCTTTTATAGAGGAAAGAGGTGGAAGACCACCTGAAGATGTTTAAGATTGTGTTGTTCCATCTGATTTTTTTTGCTTCCATCTATGTTATTGCTTGTGTGCAATATGTGTTCTTCCAATTATTTTTATATTTACTCTTTTTTAGGTCAATTTTTGGATAAAAAGAGGAGTAAAGTGTTAGTGTTTCTATTTATCTTGATGTTATGTCACATGTCTTGATATGCTGATTAACATGCTGATATGATTGTACTACTGCTAAGGGAAGATTAGTCTACTATGGCTGCTTGTTATATGCGACTATTTAGGGGGGACATGATTGTATGTCATGCTTATTGGTGCTTCTGCTACTGCTGATGGTGATTTGATTGCTTGATATGTTTTATGGAAAATCCTCTAGTGAGGCTTATTTATTTATCTTCTGCTGCATGTGCCTCTAATGTGTTAACTTGGGTAGTTCATGTTTTGGATTTTCTGGTGATTTGGGTCTTCCCTTAAGGGGGGTTTTGGTTATGTATGATATGGGGAGTAATTGACCTGTCTGATTAAACAAGCTCTTGTGCTCTGTTGGAGCTGTGTTGATATGATGTCAGACCACTTGTATGGACATCTGGCTTCTAGAGTATTGAAGATGGTGATCTGTAACTATATTGTATATCTGATATATTTTTATGTTTGCAGCTTGTACAAATTTTACTTGTTTTCATGTAGCTTGTGTTTTATAATTGTGGTTTTATTCCTCTTTCCAGAATTATTATGCTAAGGTTGTTTTATCCAAAATTTTCCAAAGGGGGAGATTGTTAGGTCTATGATTTTATGATTGGAAATAATTTTTGTAAAGCACGTTTCATGTTGAAAACATGTATCACAACCTGATGTTGAGCATGATGTCATGACAACAAAGTCTATTGTTACTATTTTTGATAGATGTTCTGATAGATGTTGTGACATGTTACACCAGAACATCATAATAGTACAATTGTTTAAATCCTTGAATATTTGATTTTAAAATATGAGATTTTGGATGGTTCTAGTTCTCTATATGTGCAGCCAAGCAAGGATATTTTAGGAACAATGCATATTTGATTTGGTTTCATAAAAAGGAACTTGGAGACTTTTTAGGAAACTTTGAAGATTTGTTCCTATTTTTATGGAGAAGATCTTGCAGATGATTTGTAATTGGAAGATTGGATTTGATTGAAGAGTCCAAGCTCATTATACAAGAGTCTATAAATAAGAACTCACTAAACCTAATATAGAAAACATTCATAACAAGAAACTGTGGGTGTATAAGGGTTTTTATTTTTGGGAGTCTTTTAGAGTTTTTGTGTTTTTCTTTGTATGTCACTCGTGTATATTTCGAGACATTGAGGTTGACTGATTGTTACTTGGAAATCACTCATGAAATTTTAAGCAAAGAGTTGATTATGTATCAAGTTATTGTTCTCACTCATGAGCTTTTAATCAAAGAGTTGAGTATTATTGTATTTGAAGTGTAATCTTATATTTGGTTCTTTTGATATTATCATTGGTTTGTGACTGGTTTTATCACTGGAGTGATTATGGGAAGTGAGAGGGGGATCTTATATGTATAATTTATCTAGGTAGAAGTTGTGCAATATAGGGATTAGGTTATAAGTTATAAATTAGGGTTGTTTAGCTTTGAACTAATACTATCATAGTGGATTTCCTTTTTAGCTTGGTAGCCCCTAAAGTAAGTGACATTGCACCGAACTGGGTTAACAATTGAATATTTTATTTTATCTTCTTCAATTTAATTCTGCATAAATACTATTTTGGTAAAAAAAATTCTGTCACCAGATGATATCTTAACATCTGTGTTGACCTTCTTTTTTTGGTGTTGGGACATCAGTCTTGACATTTGTATTGCAAGTGCCAAAATTTCAATAATCATGTACCAACATATTAGAAAAGGAATCAGATAACATATAAATTCAACTAGACATGCATTCAAATTCACAATCCCTAACTCCATATCATGCATTTTATTATTCACATTAATCTCTACCCAAGTTTCTAACTGATAGAACCCACCTTTGAAAAAGAACCTGATTTGGAGAAGAACAAGATGATGATGATGATGATGATGATGATGAGATATTCATTTTTACTTTAATGGTTTTTCTTAATGTTTCCTCTTAAAGGATCGACCAATTACTCACACATGCATCCATGGAGAAAGAGCTTGATTTCACAACCTTCCTTCTTCCTCCTTGTCTCTCGCCACTTTCACTCTCTTTCTCCTCTCATTCTGATTTTTGAAAGGATACAAGTAGGTTATCCACAAAGGTTCCGACCATCATATATCACCCCCTGGAACAAAGGTATGCTAACATGACCCTTACGACATACACATCTGTCGAGCATATAACTAGGAGGACCATCTCCGCAACATTAAAGACATATATCCCTGTAAGATGAAGCCACCCAATTGACATCTCTCAAATGTGTAGTCTACCTAAGAGCAAGTAAAAAAATAAGTAAAATATACTTTTGTTTTGACTTTCTCGACGAGTTAAGTATTCCATAAAGTTTTGCATAATTTCAATAATTAATTTACTAACTATGAAACATTGTGAACACTTGGTAAACTCACTTCAAGGGTAACTAGCATACCCCCTATGTAGGATGGTGTAAGTTTATCTTATGAAGTATATTTTAAACTTGGTAAAATCATTACAAGGGTAGTTAGGGCACCCCTATTAGGAACTATCCACTCCAAGAGCATAGGCGATAGAGCCCAAAGATGTCCTCCTGAAGTAGGTCAAACTTCGGGACAGGTACAAGAACCTTAACTTCGGTATGGGACGATTCCTTGTGACGTTGAATAATGACACTAACTCTTCTTGATTGGAGTTAGTAACAATGAAACTCCACCTAGGACTACAAAATTTGATAGACACACCAAACGCCAATAACCCTCATAAGATGAACAAATTCAAAGATGCATGCACTATGGGCGAGTTCTGATGCAATAAGGATTTTCCAATTGAACCAAATCATGGATACCAGCAACCCATATGGTGGGTTGGACAACCTTAAATAATAAATAGAATATATCAAACACAAAAATCTAAATAAAGGCACAAAGTGGAAAGGTAAATATATAAATAGTATTATTTTTGCAAAGGCATAAAGGCCAACTAATATTATAAAAAAATAATAAAAATAAAGTCAGGCTTCCTCGCTCTAAGATGTTGCGTCTCGGTTGTCCCCCAAAGCCACATCCTGAACAACCTTGAAAGGATTCAATTTTGGGTTGGGAATGGTGACGTCCTGGAAAAACCCTTGGGCTTGGTCCACTGCTTGATCAAAAGCCTCATATATGTTAGTCAAGGTGTGTTGGAAAGACTCCCATACTTTCTCCTTTATCTCAGCCACCTGGCCATCATAAGCCATATAATCTTCAACACATAACTCTCTTTCATGTTAAAAGGATTTCTGAGCCTCCTCAGCGTGAAGACTCACATTCATAATGTGATACGGTGGCAGAATCGAATGTTATACTGGTTTTGCATTTTGTATTCGCAAATATTGCGGTAACCAAGAGTCGCCACTGACTTTTCTTTTATCCAACAAAGGAAAGGGTGAAAAGAACAGAAAAATACCTTTCGAGAGTTTTCTGAGTAAGGGGGGTAGATTATGGAAAGGGAAGGTGTTAGCACCCTTTCCATCCGTAGTTTTCTACAGGCTCTTAGATGCTTAGCTCATTTGAAAAATACCTTACGCTTTGTGTGTTTTTGAAAATAATTTTGAAATGCCATAGTGAGACAATTTGCTTTATGATAACTCTTGTATCAGTCCTCAAGAGTGTTGATAAAGCGTTTTTTTGAAAATGTTTTTGAAATGTTTTTATGTAGGTGTAAAATTTTATTTTGAGCATAACATCTAGGAACTATCTACTTTACTCGAAAGGGTCGTTCTTTTCCTCCTTTCCTTTAGATAGTGCTATCCTACTATTAGTGAGTAGGCAGCCCTATCGTTGGATGTTTGAGGGACATTCGAAGGGATGTTTTATAGTCACAAAGGCAACTGGGTGAGAAACCTTAATAACTACCCTAGGGTTTTAAGATTATTGTTTACCGAGGCAACATCGAAAGGGTCATAGAGGGACTTATGATCTTTTAAACTGGAGGGTAGCCACTAAAATCTCTCATGTTTCGAGAGTTGTGACTATCTTTTCCAAAGGCAACCAAAGTGGGAGTACCCTAGAGGCGTATATGTGCAAGTGTGTTTGTTTCAGTTATTTGTCTTTGATGTTAGGTTTGCTAACGTTGCTTTTAGTTTCTTGCCATACAATCCTATTAACATATATCTAAATAGTTGATATCTGTACATGAATTTAAAGTGCGAAAGTTAAAGCTATTATGTGGCTTCAGGGAGGGGGATTAATTACATAGTCCAAAATTTGGGAAAAAGAAAAGCGGCAAAGTAGTCCTAGTTAATTCTATTACATTCAGTATACAAATACAATAATATGAAAACATAATAGAAAATGTAAACGCGCGCGAGTTAGGAAAAGACGTCTAAAAATCCTAAGGTATAAGAAAAATCTTTTTGTTTGTTTTCTTTTAAAATATGAAGAGAATTAGACTAAAAAACCTAGATCTATTTGGTTTTAATTTAAAGAAAATGGTTAAAATAATTGATTAATTAATTTTCAAAATTAATCTGATTAAGAAAAATACTAACCTAATTTTTTTTGTAATGTTTTTGCCTTAAATAAACCAAAAACAAAATAAAAGTACAAATGGGTCAGGAAATGAATGGAAAAAAAGGGGTTGTATGTTTTGTAAGACGCAAGGCCCAGATTGCCTCTTAGATCCAGTGAGAACATCTCCTGAAGGTGTATGATACTCTGCGTGTTTGGAATCTTCTGGATCTAAGTTGATGTGATCCTCTGATTAGGATTAGGGGATGTATGGTGAGCGTCTAGATGTGAAACATACAAGATCTGCAAAATAATAGTTAGAAAAAATAAAATTGTGAGGCCTGGGTATCGAACCCAGATCCTTCGATCCTATGCGTGTTGGTCTGTTTAGACTGGATCTGCAGTATAAGCGTTAAAGATAAAAAAACACGGACCTGGGTGTCGAACCCAGGTCCTTAATCCTGAATACAAATTGAATGACTATAAGTATTAATATGACATGCAAAAAATGTAAATTTTGATTTTTTGCCAATTCTTACCAATGATAATGTATGGATCTGTGGCTTCAGGTGTGGATATGCTTCCTTAAGGGTTGTTTCGATTTTGACAACCTTTGGAGATTTTGAGAAGTTTTGTATGGCTTTCTTCAGGTAATGGGTGTGTAGAATTTTTGAGGTAACTTGGCTGTCCTTGTACTTGTGTTGTGTCTTGTATTTATAGAGTTAGGAGAAGAGAAAGTATGGCAAGAGACAAAGGCTTTCAAGGCCATGAAACAAAAATCCAACATATTAAAAGTTTTCCATATTTGGATGATTCTTATCCTTTTGGGTTTTGGGTTAAAATTGGACATGTTTCACTCCTTGACTCTTTCGAATGCCCTCAAGCCTTGTTCTTAGATTGTCCATGAGTTACTTCCTTCAAATGGCTCAAGGCTTCATCATTGTGGCTTCTCCGATTGAGCCACTATCTGCCTTAGTAGCTTGATCTGAAACTTTTCCACTAGCCCAATCGAAAACTCCTTTTTGGCCAGTCGAAGCTTCTTTTATTACCTCCTTCAAATGTGATTATGCAGGAGGCTTGGGATTGGTAGCATGTAGGATTTTGGCCAGCAAGCATCTTGGACCAAGACTCATCATAAAACAAACTTGTTTTCAATAATCATGTATCCTTCGAATGGACCACATGTGTGTTCTTCGAATGGACCACATGTGTGTTCTTCGAATGGACCATATGTGTGTTCTTTGAATGGACCATGTGTATGCCCTTCCAATCCACCAAATTCGCATTCTTCGAATGGACCTTTTGAATGCTTCTTCGAATGGACCATATTGTGTGTTAAAGTGTAGAAACTATGTTGAGGGGTTTTAGAGGTGGAGTCAGAGCAGGCCTGAAGGTAGACATTGCCCAGTCGGATCTTGCATGTAGATAGCCATTGATCTATGAATCGAAAGTCAGTTGAAGGGGCCTTTTCCTTGTGGATCAAAGGCAAGTTGAAGGGGTATGTGCCTTGTGGATCGAAGGCAAGTTGAAGGGGTCTTTGCCTTGTGGATCAAAGGCAAGTTGAAGGGGCCTTTTCCTAAATGAAGCTTGCATGCAGGAGGTCATTGCTTTGTGAATCAAAATAAACACGCAGGAGGCCACTACTGGTGAATCGAAGCAAACTTGTAGGAAGTTCTTGTCTTGTGAATCAAAGGCAAGCCTGAAGCAACCAATGCTCAGTCGAAGCTTTGTGAATTGAACTTGATTGAATGGGGCCCAACGTCCAATAAAAGCTTGTGAATCAGGCATGCATCAAAGGAGGCCAAATGTTCAATCGAAGATTATGAAACAAAGCTTGCATCAAAGGAGGCCAAATGCCCAATAGAAGACTTTGAAACAAAAGCTCGCTCGAAGGATTTTAGATTCCCAATCGAAGCTTATGAATCGAGGCAAATTTTATCTTTTTCGATTTGATGCCTGAAATCTAAAATGATCCATGGAAACTTGTGTAAACTTGCCCTTTGAAAACCCTTATGAGAAAATGACTTGAGAAAAAGGAGGGACAATTTTGGGTACAACAGCTGCCCCTGTTCAATCTTCTTAAACCTGAAGATTTAGATTGGCTTGGTCGCCTTTCATGATCTGAAGGTGGAAGATGATTGAACACTAGAGTGCCCAGAAATTTGCACTCACATGATGTGATGGTTGACTGTGTAGGGAATGGGCTTGAAGATGCCATTTGGAGAAGATGACTGAGAGTTGTTGGAGATGGGCTTAAAGATGCCATCAAAAGTAGATGCTGACTTCATAAGAGGTCTCTTTATGGGGGATTCTTATTCCTGTTGTCTGAGGAGGAGTCCGCTGGGGAATGTTGATTTCTGTTGTTCTCCTACTTGAGGAAAACTCTGTGGGGAATAGAGTCTAGGAACTTCATTTGTGCAAGGCTCTAATGAGGAGTTATCTCTAGAAAAGTTAGTTGTTTTCTGATTGAAATCCAGGCTTCACAGTAATTTGCTAGGGAGAATGAAATTAACTGCTATCTGGAAATGTATTAGAAGAAACCTACGTAGGGTTGCTTCAGGATGAGTCCGTGTTAGACTGCATCTGGAAATTGATAGTTTTTCTGTCTGGTTCTAGGTATTAATTTATAATTGTTCGTCCACAAATAGCTTTCCTGTCTGGTTTCAGGTATTAATCTGGAACTTGCTTTTGTCGGTCGTTGAGATAATTGTCATGTCTGGTTTCAAGTATTAATCTCTGACCTTAGAGAAATAAATTTTTCTCGTCTGGTTTTGAGTATTAATATTCAATCTGCTCATGTAGATAGTTTTCTTGTCTGGTTTCAAGTATTAATCTACAATTGGTCGTCCACGGATAATTGTCCTGTTTGGTTTCAAGTATTAATTTGGAACATGTTTTTAACGATTGTTGAGATAGTTGTCTTGTCTGGTTTCAGGTATTAATCTCTGACCTAAGAGAAAGAAAGTTTTCCCGTCTGGTTTCGGGTATTAATCTTCAATTTGCTCATGTAGATAGTTTTCCTGTCTGGTTTCAAGTATTAATCTACAATCGATCGTCCACAGATAGTTGTCCTGTCTCGTTTAAAGTATTAATTTGGAACTTGCTTTTGTCGGTCGTTGAGATAGTTGTCCTGTCTGGTTTCAAGTATTAATCTTTGACATAAGAGAAAGGAAGATAGTTTTTCCGTCTTGTTTCGGGTGTTAATCTTCAATCTGCTCATGTAGATAGTTTTCCTGTCTGGTTTGAGGTATTAATCTACAATCAGCTATTCACAGATAATTTTCATGTCTTGTTTCAGGTATTATTCTGGAACTTGGCAATGTTGGTCACATAGATAGTTTCCCTGTCTGGTTTCAGGCATTAATTTGTGGCCTGCTGTATTTTTCGGTAAACTCGTCTTGTTCCGAGAGTTCATACCCCTTGGTCGTGTAGATAGTTTCCCCGTATGGTTTCGGGCATTAATCCTTGACCTGCTGTATAAGTTGATAGTATTTGTCTATCTTCTAATTTAACCTGAAAAGGTAAAACCAGTTTCATGTGATTTCATGATGTATGAATTGCATGATGCTCTCAAAATAAATGAGATTGTGATACAAGCATTTGTGTTGCATATGCTATGATGTTTGCAGAATGATGCATGAATGTAATGTATGGATGTATCAGCTGTTCTATTCCCGTGTTATTGAATTAGGGAAAATAAATGCCTGATTGTTGCTGAGGGTGAAGAATGTAGGTCTTCAGATTCTGTTGAAGTTGAAATGATGGGAAGTGGATTTTCGTTGTTAGAGAAATAAACTCTGTTGGGGAAGGGAAACTCCATGAACTGCTTGGGGATTTTGTTGAAATCCTGCTGGGAAATTCTGAAAAGCTTGGCAAACCAGGTTAGGGAATTCTTTAAGATACCGGGGCAGTAATTGGAGATTCCTGCTCCACCGGTGATATAAGAACACCTAACACCATTAGGTTGTATGCTGAGGATATGTCAGTGACTTTATAGTAGGATGCCCCTGCCTCTGTACCTGTTGGAGAAAGTATCTGCTGGATTTTGTGGATGGCATTTAGACATTGTCCCGTTACTTAAAGCCATTAGTAGTTGTCTTTCTGCTTTTTTATGCGTGTATTTGTAAATGGTAATCACATTCAAATGCATATGTTCAAAAATAATCACTGGACGTTTTCGCCAACAAAACAGAAAAATAAAAGACAAATAGTTTTGCACTTTCAAAGATATTGTGATCGGTGGAAATATAACTGACTGTTTTGAAATGCTGGTTCGCGAAATGTCGCGGTAAGCAAGAGTCGCCACCGTCTTTTATTTTCTCCAACAAGGAAAGGACAAAAGCACATCAAAATTCCTTTTCGAGATGTTTCTCGGTTCGGGAGGTAGATTATAGAAAGGGAAGGTGTTAGCACCCTCTCTATCCGTGGTTATCCACGGGCTCTTAGGTACTTGCTCACTATGTTTTCAAAAGAGTTTTCTTTTCTTGTGTTTGTGGGTTTTGAAAAAAAGTTTGTTTGAAAACTTCGATTTAACTCTTGTATCAGTCCTCAAGAGTGTAGGAAGTGTTTGTTTGAAAACTTTTGTCAGAAAAGTGTAAGTGCGAAAAGTTGTTTTTGTTTTGAAAGAGCAAGTATCTAAGAACCTCTACCTACTCAAAAGAAATTAAGCTGTGTAAATATCCTTTAGACAGTACTATCCCACTATTGAGAAGTAGGTAGCACCGTCGTTGGAGTTTTTCGGGTCAATTCGATTATAGGGACATGTGGTCACCAAAGCAATAGTAGGACGCCTTAGCGGTAACCCTAATGTCTTAGATCATTTTTTTTTATCGAGGCAACTGTTTCGAGGCAACTTTGATCTTTAGGTAGGAGGGCGACCTCTAAAACACCCTATACTCAATGACCACGTCGAGGCAACCAAGTGAGGCGTACCCTAAGAGTGGCATGTGCGAGTGTGTCAGGATTCAGTTAAGTTATCTTTGCACATGTTATTGTGAGCTACGTTTTGATTTTAATTTCAGAGATAAGTCTTGTCATTCATAGCCTAATTAACATACATCTAACAGTAAATAGTTGCGGAAAATAAATCTAAACTATTACAAGGCGTCGGGTATTTACATCGCCAAAAACAAACCCTTTGAAAAAGTAAATTGCGAGAAATTAAAGAAAGCGATAAAAAGTGGTCCTAATTAAAGCTATTACATCCTCGGAGCAATTACAATTATATGGATCAAAAATTAATAAAACAAACATACGCGCGAGAGAAAATTGAGTCGGAGAAGTCCTTAGGGTTTTGACCCTTTTTTGAGAAAGAAAGAAGTTTTTGTTATTTGGCATTTAATTAAATTAATCCTAAAACGAATCAATTAATAAAATAAAATATTTGGCTTTTTAATGTCTCAAGGAAATAAATAAAAAATAGTCAAAAGTTAGTAAAAACCCTAATTCTATGTTAATTTTATTTATTGTGAAAATATAAAAGTTAACCTAATTAACTAAATAGATTAATTATGTATTTATTTACAAAAATAATAAATTAAGGGTGAAATTAATAAATAATTAAAAAAATTATGTTTTTCATGTTTTCTGAATTTATTATGAAAAATAATAATTATTTAGTTAATAGTTAATTTAAGGATTAAAATTAAATAAGTAAAATAAAAAGATAAGAAGGAAAAGAAAAATAAACTCAGGGGGGTGTTGGCCCAATTAGGAGGTGTTTGGAAATCCTGAAGCCCAATTGCTAGAAGCCTGTTTTACTTTCTGAGATCCTCCATGGCGCGTGTTGACTGGGAGTATGATGGTCTTCCACTTATGAACACTGGATCCAAGTTTAGAGACACATGGCGTGTTGAGATTTTAAACATATGGTGGGTCTCTTTTGGGAAGCTGCACAAGAATATGGTAAGAAAAATAGAATAAGCGTTTTGGGGGGACCTGGGATTCGAACCCAGGTCCCAATGCTCATTGGATGCTTGCTCAACCACTCCACCACGCTGTCTCAATTGATATTAGAATAAAAAACAATTATTATATATGAAACAAACTAAAACGCTGTAAATAAAAAAAAGTGAATGCGCATTTTTTGAATAAGCCAATGGGACGCTAACACGTCCTCGTCTTCTTCGTTGTTCCTGCAAAAAAGAACATTAGACAGCGGGGGTTTTTAACCCCCACAATATGCTACGAGGAAAAATAGCAATTAGCAGCATGATGAACATAAATATTTCGCGAGGGGTCCTTTGTGTTCGTCTTGTCCTAACGATTCTAACCATGGGTCTCGCAAGTCTTAATTTTTCCTGGATTGTAAAGCCCCAATTTCAAAGCTTAAGAACCCTAGAAATCGTCCATGGCATCTTGTGATTCAGTGCATTATAATTCAATTGAATGATACCATTAGCTTCATATGGTTCCTAGCAATGCAAAACAATCAAGAAAATATGTTAAATGCGCATGAATTAGACAATACGATTCTGGAAAAAAAATGGCAAACCGTGGTTTTGTAGGTATCGATTCCTTGAGCCTCAATGCTTGATTTTGATTGCAAAACGTCCCTGACACTTCCTGCAATGTGTTTGAATGAAAAGAATGCCTTAAATTGGCTTGGAATGCAAAGATCAGTTTTCACTTTTTTCTTGAAATTTCTCAATATGCTATGGCTTTTTTCTGCAGCTTTTTCACGTCCATTGATCAGGGTTTTCTTGCATATATATAGAGGAATGGAATTAGGTCAAAAACTTGGCAAAAATCCATGTGCAATGGTGATTGAATCTTTGATTGGAAATCAAATCTTTTTGATTTTTCATGATTGGAAAATGTTGCCAAATTTGGAGATTTTTCATCTTTGACTTTGAGCACGAATTTGCCAGCATATATTGACCATATTTGCTTCACAAAAAGATTGAAAAACCAAATCTTGTATTTTCCTACAATTTAAATTGATTAAATGAATTAATATCAATTAAAAATCCAATTATTTAATAAAAATAACAAAATAAATTCCATTAAGCTTGATGGGTCGTGCATAAGTCATGGATGAAGTTTCAAGAAGAGATTTGAGGCCCATTAGCAAAAATAAGGTGTTTTGAGCAAAGTTGACTTTTGCAAATTCATAAAAATTTCCCAACTTCTCCAATGCACATCTTGCTCAATTTTGATCATATGAACATGTTCTTGGACATTTTGGAAAGCTCTTGAAGTCCTCTAACCAATGCCTTTGGTCCCATGTAATTTGGATTTACCAATCTCAAGTTATGGTCTTTGACTTAAAGTGTACTTTTGTTGACTTTTGAAATTGACCTATAATGTCAAAATTGATAACTTCTTATGAGAGCATTTATTGGACTTGGAGTGTGAAGATGGATTGTAGGAAATTACATCCCCTTCAAAATGAGCATTGGATGGGATTTTTCTTATGAACCATGAAAAAGTTATGCCCTGGTCAAAATACAATTGACTTTTCTACTGTCCAAAAATAGTAACTTCTTGCACCTTGATGATTTTTGAGCTACTCTTGTCGAATCATGATCAAGACTTGATCAAATGATGTTTGTGAGCTCAAAATGAGATGTTGACCAAAAATTCTGACTTTTGACTGCAAAATGACCATTTTGCCATTGCAGTTGACTGTAGATCAAATGAGGCTTTTGACTGTGCCAATTGGCATTGTGAGTCTTAAAACTTGACATGTAGGTGCTTGAGAATGCATATAGGCCTATGAGACTTGATTGAACCATTGAAAACCCCAAATTCCTTAAAAGAACCAAAACCCTAATTTCAGCTGTCTTAGGAAGTGGTTTGACTGTCTAACCTCTTGAGCAATCTTGAGCAGTTTGAGGATTATTCTTGACAAATCTTGAAGAATATGGGAGGGCAAATTTTGGGGTACAACAGTTGCCCCTGTTCAATCTTCTTAAACCTGATGATGTAGATTGGCTTGCGTGCCTTTCGTGATCCGAAGGTGGAAGATGATTGAACACTAAAGTGCCCAGAAATTTACACTCGCATGGTGTAGTATCAGCAATGTGATGTCGGGAATGGGCTTACAGATGCCATTTGGAGAGATGATGGATAGGAGGATGGGATTATAGATGCCATCTGGAGATTGTTTGTTAGGAGGATGGGCTTATAGATGCCATCTGAAGATGTGACAGAATCTTGTCGGGGATGGGCTTATAGATGCCATCGGGAAATGCTTGTTGAATTGTGACTTGGTAGTTTGAAAGAAGGAACCTGTGTGGGGTTTCCTGATGATGAGTCAGTGTAAAACCGCATCCTGGAAGAGAAGGAACCGGTGTAGGGTTGCTTCATAATGGTCAAGTAGATAGTTGTCCTGTCTGGTTTCAGGTATTAATCTACAATCCGTCGTCCACAGATATTTCATGGCTAGTTACAGGTGTTGATTCGGAACTTAAGAAAGGTTGGCCGATGAGATAGTTTTCCTGTCTGGTTTCAGGTATTAATCTTTGACTTGAGAAAGAAAGATAGTTTTCCTGTCTGGTTTCAGGTGTTAATCTTCAATCTCTTCATATAGGCGGCTTTCCTGTCTGGTTTCAGGTGTTAACCTATAATCATTCGTCCACAGATATTTCCTGGCTAGTTACAGGTGTTGATCTGGAACTTAAGAAGGTTGGCCGACGAGATAGTTGTCCTGTCTGGTTTCAGGTATTAATCTCTGACTTGAGAAAGAAAGATAGTTTTCCTGGCTTGCTACAGGTATTAATCTTCAATCTCTTCAATGTAGATAACTTTCTTGTCTGGTTTCAGGTATAGATCTACAATCAGTCGTTCACAGATATTTCCTGGCTAGTTACAGGTGTTGATCTGGAACTTAAGAAAGGTTGGCCAATGAGATAGTTTTCCTGTCTGTTTTCAGGTATTAATCTCTGACCTGAGAAAGAAAGATGGTTTCTTGGCCTGTTACTGGTGTTGATCTTCAATCTCTTCAATGTAGATAACTTTCCTGTCTGGTTTCAGGTATAGATCTACAATCAGTCGTTCACAGATATTTCCTGGCTAGTTACAGGTGTTGATCTGGAACTGCAAAAGTTGATGGTAATCATCTTTTGATTGACCTTTTCCTGAAAAGGAAAAACATTAGTTGTATGCAATGTCATGATGTATGAAATGCATGATGTCATGATGTTCTCAAAAATAAATGAGATTGTGTCGTATGCACTTTATCATCTATGTAAGCAGGAATGTTTATGAATGTATCTTCGTCTGGGAAAATAAATCCTTGACGAATGTCGTGGAGTTTGTTAAATCATGGGCTGATGTTGAAGAGTAGAGTTCTTCGTTTCCGCTGGGGATGATGAACGAAGATGTTTGCAAGAATAAACCGGTAGGAGAAGATGACTCCGTTGGGGAATAAACCTGGTGAAGAGATTACTCTGCGGGGAATTACTCTGTGGGAGAAGATGCTTCGCTGAGATTTTAACGATAACTCCGCTGGGGATTCCGTTGATAAGCTCTGTTGGGGATTTTTATGATGAACTCTGCTGGGGATAGGAAAAACTTCGCTGAGGATTTTCTTTCCGTTACAATTTGCTGAGGATAACCCAGTTAGACTCTGGTGGGGGATAACCTACTGAATATGGCTGGGGAGATTCATTTGCACTCTGCAGGGGACAAGCTTCCAGAATCTACTAGGGAAGATAATTCAACTCTATCGGGGAAGATTTTCAGACTGTGCTGGGAAATGGCTCCAATGGGGGTATCTTGTATTCCGCCGGGGAACAATCTTATATTTCTGTCGAGGAATATTAAGACTGCCGGGGATGCTTGCTGAGGAATATCTTTATACTCTACTGGAGAATATTAAGATCTTCTGGGGATACCCAACTTTTTCCGGACTGATGGTAGACCAACTCTGCTTGGGGGAAGAGTATTGCTGACTTGCTGGGGATACTGTGCCCTTTTTAGGGCTGATGGGAGGCCAACTCTGCTTGGGGAGAGTATTGCTGACTTGATGGAGATACTGTGCCTTTTTAGGGCTAATGAGAGACCAACTCTGCTTGGGGAGAGTATTGCTGATTTGTCTTACTCTGCGGGGAGTGAAGGTATCTTGGTCATATTCTTCAGCCGAACTTACCTTGGTACCTCGGTGAATAGAGCAACTAGATCACTTAGCCAATTCTTATTGCCCCTACTTCCGATGTCACCCGTAATTAGTCCTTTGTTTCGCATGCAAATATTTGTGATCAGCAATTAATGTCAAATGCATATGTCAAAAATGAACATTGGACGTTCTTTGCAAAACAAAACAGATAAAGGAAAAACAAATTGAAATTTGTCTGAAAAATGAGCTTGTATTGATTTTGAAATTTGCCTATAAATAGGCGTTTTTGTACAAGAGGCCGACGTCCTAGTAAGAGAACGCCAACGAACAAAATCAAGTTTATACAATTTATGAAAAGAAAATCAAAACAGCTATGTGAAAAATCCCACTGGGTTCCAACTCTGCTATCGCCTTTATGTCTTCAAGCGTCTCATCACTTTGCTGCTTAGTTGAAGGTGAATCTGATTGATTGGTGCCGTCCGAGCCTGATAGTTGATACCAAAGTCTGGATGCAGGGTGATCCAATGAGACATAGTATTACGCTTATCCCTAACTTTTTCCTGGACCGCCTTTTCGGGTTTTCAGTCCACCGGGATACCCATTTTTGCCCAAGCCGCCTTTTCAGGTTTTCGACTTGCCGGGTGTACAGATTTTTTTATTTTCATCCCTTATTTTTGCCCGAACCCTTTTGGTTCGTCGGGAAGCCCTTATTTTTGCCTAGGCCAGTCGACCTAGCGGGTCTTTAATCATGCGTAGTATCTTTTTACTATGTCTGCATTGACAGGGTTAGGAAGGTCGTCACCATCCATGGTGGTAAATATCATTGCTCCTCCTGAGAAGATGTTCTTAACCACAAATGGCCCTTCGTACGTAGGGGTCCATTTTCCCCTGGGATCACCTTGAGGTAGAATGATGCGCTTGATTACTAGGTCTCCGACTTGATACTCTTGTCGTCTGACTTTCTTGTTAAATGCCTTGATCATCCGTTTTTGGTACATCTGACCATGACAAATAGCAGTGAGTCTCTTTTCGTCGATTAGGTTTAATTGATCAAGTCGGGTCTGAATCCAGTCGTCTTTTCTCAAACCTGCATCCTTCATGATTCAGATAGAGGGTATCTGAACTTCAATGGGTAGGACTTCCTCCATGCCATATACCAAGGAAAAGGGTGTTGCCCCTGTTGACGTCCGTGCTGAGGTACGGTACCCATGAAGAGCAAATGGTAACATCTCGTGCCAATCTTTGTAGGTCACTGTCATCTTCTGCATAATCTTCTTGATGTTCTTATTAGCCGCTTCTACAACCCCATTCATCTTCGGTCGGTAGGGATAAGAGTTGTGGTGTTGTATCTTGAATTGCTCGCAGAGCTCAGTGATCATCTTGTTGTTAAGATTGGTACCATTGTCCATAATGATCCTCTCTGGTACACCGTATCGACAGATCAGGTTATGCCGAATGAACCGTGCCACGACGTTCTTGGTTACGGTGGAAAAAGAAGCTGCTTCAACCCACTTTGTGAAGTAATCAATTGCTACCAGTATGAAGCGATGCCCGTTGGATGCTGTGGGTCTGATCTCGCCGATCATATCAATGCCCCACATTGCAAAAGGCCAAGGTGCTGTCAAGACGTTCAAAGGAACTGGAGGAATATGCACCTTATCAGCATAGATCTGGCATTTATGACATGTCTGAGAATGTTGATAACAGTCGGCTTCCATTGTGGACCAATAATATCCTGCCCGAAGGATTTTCTTTGCCATGGTATGTCCACTAGAATGAGTTCCGAAGGTACCTTCATGCAGCTCTACCATGATCCTTTCTGCTTCAGTCTTATCCACACAACGCAGTAAGGTTGAATCATGGTTTCGTTTGTAAAGAATATCATTGCTGAGGAAGAACTTTTCCGCGAACCTTCTTAGAAACTTCTTGTCATTAACAGATGCGCCCTCGGGGTATTCTTGAGCTTCGAGGTACCTCTTCACTTCATGATACCAAGGTTTTTCTGTTACCTCTTCGGTCTCAAGATCACAACAATATGCAGGTTCATCCAATTTCCAAATAATGATCCGGGGAGCCTCGTTGTCCCATTTGACTTTGAACATAGAAGACATCGTAGCCAACGCGTCCGCCAACTGATTCTCCTCTCTTGGGAAATGTTCAAAGGTTATTTCCTCGAAGTGTGGAATCAACATCAATACATACTCCTTGTAAGGAATAAGATTTGGGTGTTTCATATCCCACTCGCCTTTGATCTGACTGATCACAAGAGCGGAATCTCCGAAGACACTCAGAAACTTGATCCTTAGGTCAATTGCAGCTCGAAGACCCATGATGCATGCTTCATACTCCGCCATGTTGTTGGTGCAGTTGAAACATAGTCGAGCGGTAAGTGGAGTATGAGAACCTTTAGGAGATATGATCACAGCGCCAATACCATTACCTAAAGCGTTTGAGGCTCCGTCAAAGTGCATAGACCATCGGGATCCTTCCTCAGGTCCTTCATCCGGTCCAGGTATTTCACAATCAGTCACTACCATGATATTCTCGTATGGAAATTCAAAGTTCATAGATTGGTAGTCATCCACTGCCTGATGTGCCAAATGGTCTGCCAACACACTTCCCTTGATCGCTTTTTGCATCGTGTACTGGATGTCATACTCAGTCAAGATCATCTGCCATCTTGCTATTCTTCCGGACAAGGCAGGCTTTTCGAAGATGTACTTGATTGGATCCATTTTTGAAATCAACAGAGTAGTGTGAGTCAACATATACTGTCTCAGCCGGCGAGAAGCCCATACCAAAGCGCAACAAGTTTTCTCAAGCAGTGAGTATCAGGTCTCACAGTCGGTAAACTTTTTGCTAAGGTAATAAATAGCGTGCTCTTTTCGGCTAGACTCGTGATGCTGACCTAGCACACATCCCATTGAGTTGTCCAGTACTGTCAAGTATAATATTAGAGGTCTCCCTTCAACCGGTGGCATAAGTATGGGTGGCTCTTAGAGATACTCTTTGATTCTTTCGAAAGCGGCCTGACATTCATCGTTCCAACATACTACTTGATCTTTCTTCAGTAGCTTGAAGATTGGTTCATAAGTAGCATTTAGGTGTGAGATGAATCGGGCAATATAGTTCAGCCGTCCTAGAAAGCCTCTGACCTCTTTCTCTGTCTTGGTGACTGACATCTCTTGTATGGCTTTCACTTTGGCAGGGTCCACTTGAATACCTTTATCGCTCACGACGAAGCCTAGCAATTTTCCAGATCTTACCCCGAAGGTGCACTTGTTCGGGTTCAACCTCAGCTTGTACAACTTCAAACGGTCAAACAGCTTCTGTAGATGGTCAAGGTGTTCCTCCTCAGTTTGGGACCTTGCAATCAGATCGTCGACGTATACCTCAATCTCGTGATGGATCATGTCATGAAACAGAGCAACCATGGCACGCTGGTACGTTGCCCCAACATTTTTCAACCCAAAAGGCATGACCTTGTAGCAAAAGGTGCCCCACTGAGTAACAAAGGTGGTCTTCTCCATGTCTTCAGGAGCCATCTTTATCTGATTATAACCGGAGAACCCGTCCATGAAGGAGAATACCTTATGCTGAGCAGTGTTGTCAACCAGAACGTCGATGTGAGGCAGAGGGAAGTCATCTTTAGGGCTCGCCCTGTTCAAATCCATGTAGTCAACACACATTCTGACCTTACCATCTTTCTTCGGCACTGGAACCACGTTGGCAACTCATTGAGGGTAAGAAGTCACTGCTAGAAAACCGGCATCAAATTGTTTCATAACCTCAGCTTTGATTTTCTCGGACATCTCTGGACGCATACGACGAACCTTCTGTTTTACCGGAGGACAGTCTTCCATGGTAGACAGGTGATGAACCACAATGTCGGTATCCAACCCAGGCATATCTTCGTAAGACCAGGCAAAGATTTCCATGTAGTCATGCAGCATCTGAATCAACCGTTGTTTCACACTAGACTCCAGATTGACACCAATCTTGACTTCCTTTCTGTCTGTCTCAGTACCCAGATTTACCGTTTCCACTGGCTCTTCATGTGGCTGAATGGCCCTCTCTTCCTGGAGTAGCAGTCTTGCAAGCTCACCAGGCACTTCGCAATCATCTTCACCTTCGTCTTCGGCTAAGTTGATCGGATTTTCGAAGTCATAATTGTCAGTAGCATAGTCGTTACCAGTGAGATCCAGAGTGGATTGGGACCTGTATATGTGAGTGTGTGTAAAATAGCTGTTTTGTAATATATAATAAAGAAAGACAAGGAGCGCAAGATTTGAAATGCAAAAAACGTCCAATGCTTTTATTAATGATATATGAAAATAACACACAAAAGCCCTCACAAATGAAGCCACGGTGCCCCGGGTAAGACACCGGGCCATAAAGTTTCACAATATTGTCCGTTACAAATTCAAAACAAAGGAGTTCATTACTGAGTCACAAAAGTAATATGGACGATGTCTTTTGCCATCCAGTTGTTTGGTCCACTGTTGGTCGTAGGGTAGATCCAGCTATCGAACTCAGAATCCTCTACGTCATCCTTAACCCTGATAGCATTTACTCCATGCTTGGGCATGGGAGCTGTTACAACATTGGGCCTCTCGGGCGCCTCGAACTCAACCTCTTTAGCATCAATCAGGTCTTGGACCTTATTCTTCAGAGCCCAACAATCATCCATAGTATGCCCCGGGCTGTCGAAGTGATAAGTGCAGCGAGCATTAGGATTGTACTTTGGGGATGTTGTGTTTACAACCTTCGGAGCTTCTTTTATAGTCACCAGATTGGTTGTCAGTAACTGCGGCAATATCTGGGACAAGGTCATGCTGAGTCGAGTGAACTGCCTTCTAGTTCTCTCACCCCTTTGTTGGTTATGTTGCTGAGGAGCAGCAGCAGGCTTTCAAATAACCACCGCATTGACAGCTTGGCGGCATTCCGGTCTATTCTGTCTCCTTGAACCATAGAAAACACTAGATTCCTTCTTGAAGGGTTTCTTTTAAGTGCTCGAGGAGGCACCTTTCTGTATCTTCCCAGACTTGATACCAGCTTCTATTCTCTCACCAGTCAAGATAAGGTCTGTAAACCCGGCAGAAGAATTCCCAATCAAATGGTTGAAGAACGGACCAGACAGGGTCCCCAAGAACATATCAACAAGTTCATGGCCAGTTAAGGGTGGCTGCACCCTTCCAGCAAGATCTCTCCACTTCTGAGCATACTCCTTAAATCCTTCACCCGTCCCTAGTGACATACCCTGGAGTTGGGTACGCGTAGGAGCGAGGTCGGAATTATACTGATACTGCTTATAAAATGCAGTAGCCAAATCCTCCCAATTACGAATACTGGCTCCATCCAGCTGATAGAACCATTCGAGTTGAGTCCCTGAAAGACTATCCTGGAAGAAATGGATACACAAACTCTTGTCAGCTGTGTAAGGTTGGATCTTCCTTACATACGACTGGAGGTGCAACTTTGGGCAGGAAGCTCCGTCATACTTTGCAAAAGCAGGTGCCTTGAACTTATGGGGAATCACCACCCCAGAGGATAAGCCTAGGTCTCCAAAGTCCAACCCGGACACATTCTGTATCTCCATAGCACTTAAGGGGTCCTCCAGCTGTTTGTACCTATCCTCAGCAGGAGGGTACTGTTCTTCATCATAATCCGTCTCGTTTTCGGAGATCACGAGACTAGGAACCCTTCTCGCTTGTGGATTGTCTTTGCCTACAGATGAGGTAGTCAACTCAACCTCATTCTGTAGTCCATTCCCAAATCTGCGTCCAGTGTTAAACAAGACGGTCCTCTTCTTCTTCTTCTTTTTCAGAATCAGAGTCTTTAACTCCTGTTGACCCTGGGCTAGGCTCATAACCAACTCTTGGAATTGGGCGTTCTGGACCTGGAGGGCCTTGATAGCTTGTTCAGTGGAAGGTTCAAAAGTCATGATGATTGCTGAAATAAACAGCGAAGAAGATAAGTGACCTGTAAAAGGGGTACCTTTTATGCATATGATGAAATGAAATGCGTATGATTTATGTATGCAATGTTTTCAAGGATCTCGCGGGGTAAACAAAGAAACTTGTTAGAACTTGAATCTGGTAGCTTGATTGAAGGAACTTCATGTTGTTGAGAGCCCTTCTTCAAGAGTCAAGCTCACCATATCGAGTGGGTCATAGCCTCTGACTCAAGTTATCATGTTTTGATCTCCAGACAACCTTGGCTAGAGGAAAATAAATCCCCTTTGCCCCTTGCTAGACATTTGGTTCATCATGACCTGCATCACAAACCCTTGAGATCCTTGAAATGGGTTAGTCCTTATGCAAGATGTATGCAATGTTTATGATGGTATGATGTTATGGTAAAGGCACACCACAAGTATTCACAAAAGGCAAACATGGTAAGGCACACAAGTCACACAAAAGAGCCCTTAGATTTCAGGCCAACATGAAGTTTAGGTACTACCCTCTTTCAGTTTCAGTTGGTTAAGACCTGTCCTAGAAAATAGTAACCGGGTTCTAGAGGATCTCAATATCACTGACTACCCTCAATCGGTCATAACTCCAGCTTAGCAACCTTTTCTTGCGGCCGAAACCATCGCGAGAGTTTAGCCTCAATGAGTGTAGTATACTGCTACTGTTCTACGGCCAAGTTGGTCAATTTAAGGTTCTAAGGTCAGTTGGTGCTTAATGACTCCTCAGAAGACCCATATTCTCCTCGTTCCAACATAAGGGATATCGGTACATACCAAGGTGTCACGCTAACGTAGCTACTGCTTCACCCGTGTCGGTCTACGCTGGACAGGTCCCTCACATTTTATTGCTACTTACCTAAAGGGTATTCCCCAGATCCGGGTTAGGATCTATGAAACACCAATACAAGCCCACAAATATAAATCATACAAAGCATGCAATTGAAAACATAGAATGATCTAATCCTAAGGTACACCTCACTTATTAAATATCCCCAGCAGAGTCGCCAGTTCTGGTGATCGGTGGAAATAGAACTGACTGTTTTGAAATGCTGGTTCGCGAAATGTCGCGGTAAGCAAGAGTCGCCATCGTCTTTTATTTTCTCCAACAAGGAAAGGACAAAAGCACAACAAAATTCCTTTTCGAGATGTTTCTCGGTTCGGGAGGTAGATTATAGAAAGGGAAGGTGTTAGCACCCTCTCTATCTATGGTTATCCACGGGCTCTTAGGTACTTTCTCACTATGTTTTCAAAAGAGTTTACTTTTCTTGTGTTTTTGGGTTTTGAAAAAAAGTTTGTTTGAAAACTTCGATTTAACTCTTGTATCAGTCCTCAAGAGTGTATGAAGTGTTTGTTTGAAAACTTTTGTCAGAAAAGTGTAAGTGAGAAAAGTTGTTTTTGTTTTGAAAGAGCAAGTATCTAAGAACCTCTACCTACTCAAAAGAAATTAAGCTGTGTAAATGTCCTTTAGACATTACTATCCCACTATTGAGAAGTAGGTAGCACCGTCGTTGGAGTTTTTCGGGTCAATTCGATTATAGGGACATGTGGTCACCAAAGCAATAGTAGGACGCCTTAGCGGTAACCCTAATGTCTTAGATCGTTTTTTTTATCGAGTCAACCGTTTCGAGGCAACTTTGATCTTTAGACAGGAGGGCGACCTCTAAAACACCCTATACTCAATGACCACATCGAGGCAACCAAGTGAGGCGTACCCTAAGAGTGGCATGTGCGAGTGTGTCAGGATTCAGTTAAGTTATCTTTGCACATGTTATGGTGAGCTACCTTTTGATTTTAATTTCAGAGATAAGTCTTGTCATGCATAGCCTAATTAACATACATCTAACAGTTAATAGTTGCGGAAAATAAATCTAAACTATTACAAGGCGTCGGGTATTTACATCGCCAAAAACAAACCCTTTGAAAAAGTAAATTGCGAGAAATTAAAGAAAGTGATAAAAAGTGGTCCTAATTAAAGCTATTACATCCTCGAAGCAATTACAATTATATGGATCAAAAATTAATAAAACAAACATACGCGCGAGAGAAAATTTAATCGGAGAAGTCCTTAGGGTTTTGACCCTTTTTTGAGAAAGAAAGAAGTTTTTGTTATTTGGCATTTAATTAAATTAATCCTAAAACTAATCAATTAATAAAATAAAATATTTGGTTTTTTAATGTCTCAAGGAAATAAATAAAAAATAGTCAAAAGTTAGTAAAAACCTAATTCTATGTTAATTTTATTTATTGTGAAAATATTAAAGTTAACCTAATTAACTAAATAGATTAATTATGTATTTATTTACAAAAATAATAAATTAAGGGTGAAATTAATAAATAATTAAAAATATTATGTTTTTCATGTTTTCTGAATTTATTATGAAAAATAATAATTATTTAGTTAATAGTTAATTTAAGGATTAAAATTAAATAAGTAAAATAAAAAGATAAGAAGGAAAAGAAAAATAAACTCAGGGGGGTGTTGGCCCAATTAGGAGGTGTTTGGAAATCCTAAAGCCCAATTGCTACAAGCCTGTTTGACTTTCTGAGATCGTCCATGGCGCGTGTTGACTGGGAGTATGATGGTCTTCCACTTATGAACACTGGATCCAAGCTTAGAGACACATGGCGTGCTGAGATTTTAAACATATGGTGGGTCTCTTTTGGGAAGCTGCACAAGAATATGGTAAGAAAAATAGAATAAGCATTTTGGGGGGACCTGGGATTCGAACCCAGGTCCCAATGCTCATTGGATGCTTGCTCAACCACTCCACCATGCTGTCTCAATTGATATTAGAATAAAAAAACAATTATTATATATGAAACAAACTAAAACGCTGTAAATAAAAAAAAGTGAACGCTCGTTTTTTGAATAAGCCAATGGGACGCTAACACGTCCTCGTCTTCTTCGTTGTTCCTGCAAAAAAGAACATTAGACAGCGGGGGTTTTTAACCCCCACAATATGCTACGAGGAAAAATAGCGATTAGCAGCATGATGAACATAAATATTTCGCGAGGGGTCCTTTGTGTTCGTCTTGTCCTAACGATTCTAACCATGGGTCTCACAAGTCTTAATTTTCCTGGATTGTAAAGCCCCAATTTCAAAGCTTAAGAACCCTAGAAATCGTCCATGGCATCTTGTGATTCAGTGCATTATAATTCAATTGAATGATACCATTAGCTTCATATGGTTCCTAGCAATGGAAAACAATCAAGAAAATATGTTAAATGCGCATGAATTAGACAATACGATTCTGGAAAAAAAATGGCAAACTATGGTTCTGTAGGTATCGATTCCTTGAGCCTCAATGCTTGATTTTGATTGCAAAACGTCCCTGACACTTCCTGCAATGTGTTTGAATGAAAAAAATGCCTTGAATTGGCTTGGAATGCAAAGATCAGTTTTCACTTTTTTCTTGAAATTTCTCAATATGCTATGGCTTTTTTCTGCAGCTTTTTCACGTCCATTGATCAGGGTTTGCTTGCATATATATAGAGGAATGGAATTAGGTCAAAAACTTGGCAAAAATCCATGTGCAATGGTGATTGAATCTTTGATTGGAAATCAAATCTTTTTGATTTTTCATGATTGGAAAATGTTGCCAAATTTGGAGATTTTGCATCTTTGACTTTGAGCACGAATTTTCCAGCATATATTGACCATATTTGCTTCACAAAAAGATTGAAAAACCAAATCTTGTATTTTCCTACAATTTAAATTGATTAAATGAATTAATATCAATTAAAAATCCAATTAATTAATAAAAATAAGAAAATAAATTCCATTAAGCTTGATGGGTCGTGAATAAGTCATGGATGAAGTTTCAAGAAGAGATTTGAGGCCCATTAGCAAAAATAAGGTGTTTTGAGCAAAGTTGACTTTTGCAAATTCATAAAAATTTCCCAACTTCTCCAATGCACATCTTGCTCAATTTTGATCATATGAACATGTTCTTGGACATTTTGGAAAGCTCTTGAAGTCCTCTAACCAATGCCTTTGGTCCCATGTCATTTGGATTTACCAATCTCAAGTTATGGTCTTTGACTTAAAGTGTACTTTTGTTGACTTTTGAAATTGACCTATAATGTCAAAATTGATAACTTCTTATGAGAGCATTTCTTGGACTTGGAGTGTGAAGATGGATTGTAGGAAATTGCATCCCCTTCAAAATGAGCATTGGATGGGATTTTTCTGATGAACCATGAAAAGGTTATGCCCTGGTCAAAATACAGTTGACTTTTCTACTGTCCAAAAATAATAACTTCTTGCACCTTGATGATTTTTGAGCTACTCTTGTGGAATCATGATCAAGACTTGATCAAATGATGTTTGTGAGTTCAAAATGAGATGTTGACCAAAAATTCTGACTTTTGACTGCAAAATGACCATTTTGCCCTTGTAGTTGACTGTAGATCAAATAAGGCTTTTGACTGTGCCAATTGGCATTGTGAGTCTTGAAACTTGGAATGTAGGTGCTTGAGAATGCATATAGGCCTATGAGACTTGATTGAACCATTGAAAACCCCAAATTCCTTGAAAGAACCAAAACCCTAATTTCAGCTGTCTTAGGAGGGGGTATACTGTCTAACCTCTTGAGCAATCTTGAGCAGTTTGAGGATTATTCTTGACAAATCTTGAAGAATATGGGAGGGCAAATTTTGGGGTACAACAGAGATAGTTTCATATTAATTTGAATAAGCGTTTTTTGTACAAGGAGACGAACATCCTAGTAAGAGAATGTCGTCGTAAGAATGAAAACTTTACAAAAATAGTATACAAAGAAACACGGCTATGTGAAATGATCCCAATAGGTTCCCATTCTGATATTGCCTTCATATCTTTGAGCATCTCATCTCTTTCACTGATTGTCCGAAGCTGACTGGATTGATTAGTACCACTTGAGCTTGATAGTTGATACTGGAAATTGGCTGTAAGGTGATCCAACGGGACATAGTTATACGCTTTAAATCCCTAACTTTTTCTTGGATTGCCCTTTTGGGTTTTCAGTCCACCGGGATACCTTTTTTTTCCCAAGCCGCCTTTTCAGGTTTTTGACTTGTCTGGTGTACAAATTTTTTCATGTTTATATCCCTAATTTTTGCCCGAACCCTTTTGGTTTGTCGGGATGCCCTTATTTTTGCCTAGTCCAGTCAACCTAGCGGCTCTTTGTTCATGCGTAGTATCTTTTAACTATGTCCGCGTTTACATGATGCGGAAGGTCGTCACCGTCCATAGTGGTTAAGATCATGGCTCCACCAGAGAATATGTTCTTGATCACAAATGGTCCTTCGTATGTAGGAGTCCATTTCCCCTGGGATCACCTTGTGGAAATATGATACGCTTGATTACTAGGTCACCAGCTTGATATACCTGATGTTTGACTTTCTTGTTAAAAGCTTTAATTATACATTTTTGATACATCTGACCATGATAGACAGCCACGAGCCTTTTCTCATCGATCAGGTTTAATTGGTCAAGTCGAGTCTGAACCCATTCGTCTTCATTCAAACCTGCATCCTTCATGATTCTCAAGGAAGGGATCTGGACTTCTATGGGTAGGACAACTTCCATACCGTATACCAAAGAGAAAGGAGTTGCCCCTATTGATGGGCGCATTGTGGTATGGTAACCATGAAGAGAAAATGGTAACATATTGTGCCATTCTTTGAATGTCGCCGTCATCTTCTGTATGATCTTTTTGATATTTTTATTAGCAGCATCTACAATGCAATTCATCTTCGGCCGATAAAGAGAAGAGTTATGATGCTGAATTTTGAATTTCATGCAGAGCTTGGTGATCATAGTATTATTGAGATTGGTACCATTATCCGTAATGATTCTTTTTGGAATACCGTACCGATAGATAAGGTTATGTTTGATGAATCGGGACACAACGTTCTTGGTAACATAAGCAAATGAAGTTGCCTCGACCCACTTCGTGAAGTAATCAATGGAAACCAGGATGAAGCGGAGCCCATTAGAAGTTGTAGGTCTAATCTCCCCAATCATATCGATGCCCCACATTACAAATGGCCAGGGAGAAGTCAAGACGTTTAAAGGAACCAGAGGTACATGTACTTTGTCACCATAGATCTTGCATTTGTGATAAGTTCGTGAATGTTGATAATAGTTTGCTTCCATAGTCAACCAATAGTATCCTGCCTGTAGGATCTTTTTAGCCATCGTGTGCCCACTAGAATGGGTGCCGAAGGTGCCTTCGTGCAAATCTTCCATAATCTTTTCTACTTCACTTTTATCCACACACCGAAGCAGAATAGAATCGTGATTATGCTTGCAGAGGATCCCGTTACCGAGGAAGAACTTGGCAGAGAACCTTCTTAGGAACTTCTTATCATTGATTGAAGCTCATTCAGGATACTTCTGGGCTTCTAGATATCTTTTGACTTCATGGAACCAATGTTTGTCCACTACTTCTTCAGTACCAATCTCGTGACAGTATGCTGGTTCATCCATTCTCTCAATAGTGATCTGAGGAGCTTCATTATCCCACCGGACCTTGAACATGGATGACATAATGGCTAGTGCGTCCGCTAGTTGATTTTCCTCTCGTGGAAAATGCTCAAAGGTAACTTCTTCAAAATGTTGAATCAGTTCCAACACAAGCTCTCTGTAAGGGATGAGATTAGGATACTTCGTGTCCCGTTCTCCTTTGATTTGAATGATTACTTGGGCCGAGTCTCCAAATACATTCAAGAATTTGATCCTTAAGTCGATAGCAGCTTTGAGATCCATGATGCATGCTTTATATTCATCCATATTGTTTGTACAATTGAAACATAGCCTGGCAGTGAATGGAGTATGACAACCTTCAGGAGATATGATCACAGTGCCGATGGCCATTGCCAAGTGCATTGGAAACTCCGTCAAAAACCATGGTCCATCGGGATCCTTTTTCAGGTCCTTCATCCGGTCCAGGTTCTTTAAAATTAGTTACTAGCTGTTGCACCCCAAAATTTACCCTATTGATTTAGGCTTATGTTTCATCATGAACATCATAGTGCATTGCATTCAAACATTGTGATAGGATCAAAGTACTTTGGTTACCAAGTTTTCCTCAAGTTTTGAAGGGTGATGGCATTAACAAATTGCTAAAGAAGAATCTTATCATCTAAACCTCTGAATCTTTCAAGCTCAAAAGTTTTTACATATCTCAAGATTCTTTATTCATCTCTTTGGACTCCGAGAAGATTGGAGCTTGTGTTTGATCACAAGCGAAATCACTCTTTGGATGCACCAGTCAAATTAGGGTTTTTCTTGATTAAGGCTTTTGGCCAAGGCACAAGTCTTGATTTTGGAAGCAACAACATTTCTTTGATATTTGAATGGTCTTTGTACAAGAAATTGGTCAAGATGCCCAGAGGATTTGAAGTTTTGAAGATGATTCATCAGTCTCTTGATGTGTTGACCAAAATTAGGGTTTAGAATTTCATCAAGATTTCTTGATAATTTTGAAGTGAAACTTTGCACATGGCCTCTATATATTTGGAAGATCATATTTTTGAAGTTTTGAGCATCAATTTTGAAGGGAAGTGGATCAATTGTTTCAGAGGGACAAAATGGTCATTTTGGTCAAAATCAGTCAAAGTCAAGGTTGACCAAGTGAATTTTTGGCCAACCATCAATTCAAGGATGTACTTTTCATATTTCAAGTCCATTTTGGTCATTGTATTAAATAGATTGAAGTTTGGGTTGAAACTTATTCTTCAAGAAATCCTAAAAGTTACAAATTTTGGAAAATAAGGACTTAATTTCAAAAAATCATATTTTATTCACTCCTGATCAAGAAGATGCAAATGAAATATGCTTGGAAATCTAAGAGAATTATATTTCACCTCCTTTTGGTCTCATGACCAAATTGGCAAGGAATCAAGAGTTATGGCCTTTTAAAGTCATAAAATTATGGGTCATTTTCTAAAATTAGTGAATTTCAAGCCAAATTTTGAGGACCTTAATGAATTAATTTTCAAAAAATAAAAACTAGGGGATTGTAGGTCTTTTCAATACCTTTCCAAATTGTACTCATTTGTTCCAAAATTCAAAAGTATGAGTAAGTTATGAGTTTTGAAATTTTGGGGCATTTTATTGAAATTTGGCAAATGTACAAAATGGCCATTTCTTGCAAAATCAAGTTTTAGCCATTCCTATTGTTTCTAATCAAGCCCATTGGTAATTTGTGGCATGTTGAGGCCCATCATGCCAATGTTTGAGCTGCACATGGGCAAATGAAAAGGGAAATCGTGGTTTTGCAAAAAATGGCATGAATTTGCCTAATCACCAACACTAGCTTAATACAAGGATTTAAGTCCTAATCTTGTTGCTAATCTCTTCTTGAGGGCAAATGGATTAAAATGCACGAAAAAAGAAAGCCAACGCACGAGGGATTTCAAGGCTGCATGTGCATACTTGACTTTGGCCAAAAGAAGATTTCTTTGATTCCAAGAGCTTTCAGCGCGAAAAACCTATCCTACCCCCCTCCTGATGCTCTATATATTGAGAAGGAAGCCTCAGTGAGAAGGGTTCGTGCGCGTTTTGGCCAATTCTTCTTGCATTCTCTTCTCCAAGTGATAAGGATTATAGATCGAGGCTTGGATTGCAACTAGAGTGAAGGAGACAGTAGATCCATTTTTTCTCAAAGGTTTGAATTATCAACTTTGAATTCTAATTTCTAGCCATGCCTCGTGTGATTTAAGTTCATGATCATGTTGTTTGAAGTCTATGGAATGATTCTGAAGCTTTATAGCGTTTAATTTGATGAATTATGCATGTTTGGATGGTTTGAAACTCGCGATTCAGATTGTTTTCGTTCATATTCATGACTTGATTGTGGACAATATGGTTGATGATTTGATTTGCTTCGAATTGTTATGGATTCCTTGCCATGCAAGCTTTGATTTGCCTTTGATTTCATCAAAAATGATGTAAAATTGAGTGTGTTATGTTGATATGAAAGTGAGCCCTAAGCCTGAGATATGCGCGCGTTTTTTGAATGTCTAGAGGTTGAAGATGATGTGGTGGCACATCCTGATTGGTCTGTTTGAATTTTTTGGCTTATTTGAATTTTTCTTTTATTTGACATTTTGTTTAATTTTGTTTTCTGATCAAAACACATTCAAAAATCCCAAAAAATTACCATAGGTCAATATTATTTTCTAGTATTTGTTACATTTTTTTGGATTTTTTTAAAAATAATCTGATTGGTTTAAAAAATTCATAGGTTTAATTAATTAATTGTTCAAAGTTTATTTTTATTTTAATAGTCCTATTGATCTAAAAAATCCGCAAAAATTATTTGAGACTCACAAAATAATGTGAAAATTGATTCTGACTTTGGTTCATCATTTTTCTTATTTTTGATTAAAACTTTAATTTCAAAAGGTTATTTGTAATATTTTTTTTAATACTTCTATTAATTCAAAAATTCCAAAAAAAATCATGTAATCTTGTTTTTAATCATAGAGTCTGATCATATTTTTGTTTTGCCTTTTTTGTGATTTTGGGTAATGGTTTGCATTTTCTTGCCTTTAAATAATAATTTTATTATTAATTGTTTGTTTTTTTGTTTTTAATATTTTCCTTTTATCCAAAAAATTCACAAAAATTCAGGGATGTGTGTTTTTAGCCCTAATATTTGAATATAGTTTTGGTTGGCCATTTTTCTAACTTTTTGATTTAAATATCATTTTGAAATGTGAATATTTGTTAATTACATAATTGTTTGAATATTAATTTCTTTCTTGACTTTTCATAATCCAAAAAAATATAAAAAATATATTTCCTGACATATGGTGCAAGTTTTATTTTCAAAACCACTTTTCCCTGGTTTTTCTATAGGATTCAAGTCTTGATCACGGTTCATGAATGTGTTGGGAATTTGAAAACCATTTTTCTTGAATTATTTGACTTGGTTTGACATTTTTCCACAAATAATTTTGAAAAGTTGTCTAATTTGGTGGTTTTGCCAACTAGTCTTAAACTTTGAACTTCACTTGGCCTCTTCCTCAATCATTCATGAACTTAGGGCTTGCATTCTGACTTCTAAACACTTCCAAGATGTTAATATATTTTTGGTTTGAATTATGGATCCTTGTTTATATTTTTGGTATAATTTTGAAGTGAAGGTACCCAATTATGTTTGCATGTTTTGTGGCAATTTGTTTGATGGCCAATGAATTTGAGTGAGACCTATAATTGGGAACCTAATGGTCATGTTGTTCTGACTTGTCCATTTTATCTCAATCCATTTCACTTAGAAGCCTCATGTTTGAATATTTTGAACCATCTAATGCCTTATGTAGGTTTCATTTCCTATTGTGTTCATGAAGTTGTGATTGAATTAGCTATGCATGATTGAGATGTGTTTGCTACTGACTTTTATGGTCTTTGTTCATATTATTCTCAAGCTCTTATGATCCTTGATTGACATTCAATTGTCAATTCAACATGGTGATAGAAAGGAGCAACATTCCCCTGCTTTTCTTGACCTAATCTGTGCATATGCTTGTTTCTTCTTGTTTATCATGTCTAAAGCCATCATGTTTGTTCTTACTTTTTTCACCTTATGGAATACTAACTTGGTTGTTGAATGTGCGAGGTACTCTGAGCAAGTTGCCACTTTTGGCTTGAGGCTTTTCTGTGTTTGACTTTATTTGTAAAACACAATCTATTATATTGGCATTGTTTTGTGCTTGGCATGTTTGATGGTTTATGCAGGACATATATATATATATATATATATATATATATATATATATATATATATATATATATATATATATATATATATATATATATATATATATATATATATATATATATATATATATATATATATATATATATATATATATATATATATATATATATATATATATATATATATATATATATATATATATATATATATATATATATATATATATATATATATGATTGTGAATGCCATACATTGCCCCTGGGACTTGTTCATATCTGACAGATTCCTGACTCAATTTGTTTACTGATGCCAGCTTGCTTGAAGTTTCTCTGGGTTTCTTTTATTCTTGCTTGATTGCTACAGATAGTTATCTGTTTGGTATTGTGCCACTTCCTTTCTCCCATTTCATTTTTCATAATTCTCTGATTGCATGATGAGATCTCTGTTGCTGATATATGTCAGGAGGCCCTCTGGTTTTTTTATCTGATGCATGCGTTGTGATTGTTGATCGATGAGTCACTCAATTTAGATATTGAGATCACGACTTCGCTCTCATTGCATGTTCCCTATAGGATGTTTATTTCTTTTCTTCTTTAATTGTTGATCGATGAGTAACTCAATTTAGATATTGAGATCACGACTTCGCTCTCATTGCATGTTCCCTATAGGATGTTTTTTGCTTTTCTTTTTTAACTGTTGATCGATGAGTCACTCAATTTAGAAATTGAGATCACGACTTTGCTCTCATTGCATGTTCCCTATAGGATAGTTTTGTTAAGCTTTCTTTGACATGTTGTTTAAGGTAGGAATCCATGTATGCTAACATAGGATAGGACTTTCCTTTATCCTCAACCTTAGGGTCAACCTTTGTATGATAACACTAGGGATAGTACTAGGTTAGTTTCCCTTAGTTGTTTTCCTTTTCTATGCATTCTGCATCCTAAAACAAAAATTTGTTTCTTGGCAAATCATAAGACATTTCTAATGAACCCAAACTCTTATTCAAAGTAAAAGATACAAACCAATCTTACTTTGTCTTGTTATCTTGAAGCCGATGTTTCACCATCGCACATGTTTTGTTATCCTACTTTGATTCTCAATATCATTGTTAGGTGTGATGTTTTGTCATCTGTTTTATCGATGTTTCACCATCTTTGCCATGATATCTTGTTATCTTGAAGCCGATGTTTCGCCATCGCGCATGTTTTATTATCCTACTTTGATTCTCAATATTATTGTTAGGTGTGATGTTTCGTCATCTGTTTTATCGATGTTTCTCCATCTTTGCCATGATATCTTGTTATCTTGAAGCCGATGTTTCGCCATCGCACATGTTTTGTTATCCTACTTTGATTCTCAATATCATTGTTAGGTGTGATGTTTTGTCATCTGTTTTATCGATGTTTCGCCATCTTTGCCATGATATCTTGTTATCTCTTAGCCGATGTTTCTCCATCACACATTTGTTTGAATCTGATGTTTCGCCATCGGATCTGTTTGTTATCTAAATTTGACTCTCAATGTCACTGCTAGGTGTGTTGTTTTATCATTCGATGTTTCTCCATCTTTGACATGTTATCTTCGTTATTATTTAGTCGATGTCTGACCATCTCATTTGTTTGTTGTTTTACTTGATGTTTTGCCATCTTAACTGTTTTTGTTGTCTTAACTAAAAAACACAAACCAACCAAAACACATAAGCCAAACCACAGCTGCTCTGATTCCTTAAAAGGGATACATAGGCATTGGGGTAGGGCCCAACCGAGCACAACTTTTATTTTCCCTACATTATTTTCTTTTTCTTTTGCATGCATTCCCTTTTCAGTTTTAAGCCATAGACATATGATTTGACCACACCCATTAGATTAGACAACAAGAGTGGATACCGTAGAGTACTACGGGCGTGTGGGGTGCTAACACCTTCCCCTCGCGTAACAAACTCCCTTACCCGATCCCTCGGTCGAAAGACCGTGATTTCTCCCTTTTCAGGTTTTCTCGATGTTTACCTTTCCCTCTCGGCGGGATAAAAGACGTTCGGTGGCGACTTCACTGATGTTTCATTAACATCCAGGTGACAGGTTCCGGCCGCGTGGTTCCAGCTGGCGACTTCACTCAGGACAGGTTGACCTTTTGCTGGTCCATCCCGGAGTCGATCCTAGCTCTTGTTTGTTTTCTTTTTGGGTGTTTATTTTACCACTTTGCATGATTATCTGTCGGCATGGCATCCTATGTGCACTTTACTTTCTGCATACTGGATTTGGCTAGACTATTTGGTTTCTAGATTTTCTTGATGGGTGGGTTGTTCCATGAGGTAAAAGGCCTCATACCCAGGCAATGAGTGAATTCCATAGGAACTAGGAATAGAGTGGCCATGGCAGCTATGAGGCGGATGCTTTGTAGATCTGACCATAAGAACCATGAGTGCGGAGGTAGTTTAGATAGGTGTTATCGTATGATAATACTGACATTCGAGCTCTCGTACTCTGATTTGGATTTTAACCTTACCTTGACCTAGACTACACCCGTGAGAGGGGCGGGAAAACTTTTCTTACAGGTACAGGAACTGTTGGCGACTTTGTGTTGTGAAGGTGACTCAGGTTCCCATATTAGTTTTGAAGCTTCGAGATTCTCTTTCGATCTTGAGTGGTGCTATTCTGTAATGGTCCAGCCATTATCCAGTGTGAAACTTTGATCCTGTCATATTGCATCATAGCATATTTATTTCTTTAAAAAAATGATGTAAAAAAAAATATAACTAGCATGCGCATGTCATTTTCCAGGGACATTCAAGAGTCTTCTTTCCATCAGGAATGGCCGGTCTCCCTCCAGTTGTGTGTGATTCATTTCATGTCAAAGAGCTTACCAGGCATACATTCGCTTATCAGATTCCTATTGTTGATGTGTCAGAATTGAAGAGGTTGAGTTCTTATCTGAAGGGTGATGTTTTGAACAATTTCAGCAAAAATTATGGCAATTTGTTACTAATCCTTAACACTCTGGTTGACCCGATGGCTTTGATCACTCTCCTCCAGTTCTATGACAAAGAATTACGGTTTTTTACTTTTCAAGATTATCAACTGGTTCCCACCTTAGAAGAGTATGCATACCTACTTAATATCAGATTGACCGATGAAGTTCCTTTTGTCCAAATGCCGAAAAAGTCGAAGTTCGAAGTTATTGCTGAGATTCTTCATTTGAGTTGGAAAGAGGTGAAAGACAATTGGAAGTCCAGTGAGGGTATTACAAGGTTTTATTTGGATTTCTTAGTGAAGAAAGCTGAAGACTGGGCAAATAAAGACAATTGGAGTGACTTCAGTTCTCTGTTTGCTCTCATGATATACGGGATCGTCCTCTTCCCTTGCAAGAGAAAATTTGTGGTTTTGGCAGTTGTTTATGTTTTCAGAAACAAGAACCCGATACCGACACTCTTGGCAGATACTCTTTACACCATTCACTCCAGGCATGGAAAAGGTGGTAATGTAAGTTTATGCAATTCGATGCTGTATCAATGGCTTAAGTTGCATCTACCGGTAAGTGGCCCTTTCGTGGATACCAGGCTTTCTCTCCGATGGTCATCAAGGCTTGTTAACCTTACTTCATTTGATATCCGGTGGAATCATGACATGGGGGAAGTGCAAAGTATTGTCACTATCGTCAATTGGGATATGCAATGGATGGACCTCCAAAGGTTGATGAGGTGTCTGAATCAGTGTATTTCCCCAGAGGAAGTGATCTTGAGATGTTGAAAAGAGTGACAAGTGCTTGGAAGGGAATTCATAAGAAGGATAGAACTACTTTGGGTAAAAAGGTTCCTATTTCTAGGGTTCCTTACTTGGAGTGGGTTAAATCCAGGGTTAAGATCTTACGGTTACCATTTGCAAGGTCGGCTCCTCTATACGAGCAACCTCCTGCTGTTCTGAGTAACACGGTGCCTACCGAGATGTTCACCCAGGTTCATGTTGAGAACATTCAGCTTCGTGAAAAAGACCGTGAGGCGGGGATGAAACTTTATTGGGCAGATCAAGAAAGAGCTGACTTAGCTCGTAAACTCAAGGAAACTCAAGGGGAAACTTCTGATACAACCAGTTTTAGGAAGAGATCTCATGCTGAAATGGAAGAAGAATTGAGTAAGACTCAGCAAGAGTGTCGGAAGCTTCAGGTATCTGAGAATAGCTACCGGAAGAAGATTCAAAACTTGGAGAAACATCTCAAAGAAAAAGATGCTCAGCTTAAGAAGGAAGTAGCCCAGAAGTGTGTCGCGGAAGATCGGTTCCAAGAAAGTAAAATAGTCGCATATCAACTTTTGAAGGAGAAAGCCAGACTTGAAGAGTACTGTCAACATCTTGAAGCATGTTTAGTTCCGGAGATTTAGTTTTATTATTTATGTTTGGTCACCCCTAGAATTGTTGGAAGGGACCAATTGTTTGTTATTACTATTCAGTTCTTTTTGCTTTATTTGTTAAGACATGTATTTTTAGTTGTTTATCATTTTACTCTTAATTGACCGAAGTCACTTGGACATTGTTTCTTTTGCTTGTAAATAATTAAAGTGTTCATCTTGTTATCATTTCTCTTTTGATTGTATGGTTGCACGCCATGACTGATGAATAAAAGGACTCTTGGATAATTGGGAATGACAAACATATCATGCACATCATGAATTTCGTAACATTACAGGTTATCTCAAGACGGTTTTCTTATTCTACTTCTTTTCTTATTCATAATTCAAGACGACTACTCATCGGTATTCCACCAGAAACAACTTGCCAAGACAGATGGAACAGGTTCAAGCTGAACTCGCTGAAATGAGGGCCCAGATGGCTACTCAGATGCTCAGTTCATGGAGGTCATCACCAATGTGAATCGCCGAAAGGAGGAACTAGCTGCCATTGTCAACAACCAGCGCCGCCATCCAGGGGATGGTGGAAATCAAGGGCTATATCAGGACATTTCTGTAGGAAGGGGATGTGCAAGATCAGCCTGCTGGAAATTTTCACGGGATACCGGGAAACCCTTTCGTGCGTAACGAAGGGCAGTTTCCTCCGTCTCCTGGACCTCGTCTTGTGGGGAACAAAAGATTTAATCATGGCGGTGTAAGGAATTATTAGGATCAGGATTATGACTTTGACCAGGATGAAGATCAGTTTTCTATGCGGCGTTCAGAGCCGGGGGTTCAGATTGAGGATATGAAGTATCGTTTGTTGGAAGAGCGTCTGAAAGTTGTGGAAGGGCAAGGAGTCCTTGGTATGGATGCTAATGATCTTGGGTTGATGTTTGGGGTGAAGGTTCCTCCAAAGTTTAAGCCTCCTAAATTTGAGAAGTACAATGGAACGTCTTGTCCTGTTACTCATGTAACTTCTTATTTCCGGAAAATGTCGGTGCATACTGAGGATCAAGGGCTTTTGATTCACTTTTTCCAGGATAGCCTATCTGGGGAATCCCTGGAGTGGTACATGAAGCTGGAGAAAGCTCATATTCGTTGCTGGAATAATCTTGCTCGGGCTTTTGTCAAACATTATCAGTACAATATGGATATGGCACCTAATTGCACTCAGTTACAGAATATGTCACAGGGACCAAAAGAATCTTTCAAGGAATATGCTCAGAAGTGGCGTGAGTTGGCTGCGAGGGTTCAACCTCCACTCATGGAGAGAGAACTCATTGATATGTTTATGAGTACCCTGCAAGGGCCGTTTTATGAACACGTGATAGGAAGTACTTCGGCAGGATGTGCAGACTTGGTTATGGCTGTGAAAGAATTGAAGTGGGTTTGAAATTGGGAAAGACTCAGATTGGAGGTTCTAGTGGCTCATCCAGGGGGAGTAAGAAACCATTCAACACTTACCCTAAGAAAAGGGAAGGCGACGCAAGCGCAGTTTATTCTCATAGAGGAAGAAGAGAGGATCGTCAACACCAACAAGTCAATGTTGTTTATATTCCTGTTAATGCTCCTCCGCAACAAATACCAAATTTCGTGCCTCAATAACAAAGGCAGCAGGATGCTCCCCGTCAGTATAATAATCAACAGCAAAGACAACCCAGAAAATTTGATCCCTTGCCAGTGTCTCTTACTGAAGCACTCCACCACTTGCTTGATTTGAAGTTGATCAGTCTGAGAAATATGCCACCACCACCCGCAAGACTTCCTGTTAACTATGATGCTAATGCAAGATGCGAATTCCATTCGAGCGGAGTTGGTCATTCCACTGACAATTGTTTTGCATTAAAGTGCAAAGTACAAGACTTGTTGGATTCTAAGGAAATTGAGTTTACTCCAGTAACTGGCCCGAATATTACTCAAAACCCAATGCCAAGGCATGGAGGGGGCATTGTTAACATGATTGATGATAATGGTGAAATGTTGAATTTAATCATGGATGTGGAACAAGTAACTACCCCGTTGAGCTTTGTTAAGAGGTATTTGCTTGACAATTCTATTTTCCCGGGATGTACTTCAGAGTGCGCGAAGTGTAGAGAGCAACTGAAGGGCTGTGATGATTTAAAAGTAGGTATCCAGTTGTTGATAAAGGAGGGTTCCCTGCAGTTTGATAGAAAACCGAGCTACCGTAAGATTATTAAAGAAGATGTTTCTATGATATCTATTCCTTACACCCCTGCACACATTCCTTCCCCATCAAGGGCATCCCCTCTGATGATTACAGTACCTGGTCCCATGCCGTATACTAGTGAGAAGGCCATCCCATGGCATTACGGTGCCGACGTTTATTACCATGGGGTAAAGCAGGAGGTTAATGATTGTTTGTCTGAGAAAGAATGTGCTGAAGGTGATGAAGAGGAAGTCCATAACTTTTCTGGTGTGGGTCGAATGACTAGAAGCGGGAGAGTATTTGGTCCTTCCAATGTGCAAGATGCGGCTGATGCTTCCGCAAGAGAAAAAGGAAAACAACGGGTAACGATTGGTAATCCAAGGGTTACGCCAACCAATGTGACTCAATCAATTCCGATACCAGAAGCTTTTTCAGTTCCCGATGAGGTTGAAGAGTTGATGCGAATTATCAGAAAGAGTGATTATAGCATAATTGATCACCTGAGCCACACTCCTTCCAAGATGTATATCTTGTCTCTGTTGATTTATTCAGAACATCACAGAAATGCTTTGATGAAGTTGTTGAAGAATGCGTTCATGGCACATGAGATAACAATCAATCAGTTCAAAAATGTTTGTGCTAATATATCTGCCGGGAATGGTTTGGGCTTCACAGATTTTGATCTTCCTCCGGAGGGACCAGGCCATAACAAAGCGTTGCATATTTCAATGTAGTGCAGGGGCACTACTTTATCTTGGGTTTTGGTAGACACTGGATCGTCTTTAAATGTATTTCCCAAGTCGACATTGATGAAGATTGATTATTCTAGACTAGAGTTGCGTCCAAGCAATTTGATTATGAAGGCGTTTGATGGGTCTCGAAGGTCAGTATTTGGGGAGGTGGAGTTACCAATCAAGGTTGGTCCTTGCACCTTCACGGCCACGTTTTTTGTGATGGATATACAACCAACATACTGTTGCTTGTTAGGGACGTCGTGGATTCATAGAGCAAGAGCAGTCACTTCTACTCTTCATCAGAAACTCAAGTATCCTGCAGAGGGAAAGGTGATAACTGTATGCGGCGAAGAAGAATACATTGTAAGTCATTTGACATCATTCCACTATGTTGAAGTTGAGGGAGAGATACATGAAACTCCGTTTCAAGCGTTCGAGACAATTCATGTCGTCAATCTTCCTCCTCCAGAGAAAAAAAAGAAATCAGAAATTATTATGTCTTCTCTCAAGGATGCAAAAGCTGTAGTGAAAGGTGGTAACCCTGAAGGTTGGGGTCAGGTGCTGGACGTTACTCCGAAGTTTGATAAATTTGGTCTTGGTTTTAGCCCAGGTCAGCAGAGTGCAGCTGCAAGAGCATCCAGTTTATCTACTCCTGTGAAGTTTTCCCGTCCTTGTGCTACTCAAGAAGGACACGTCAATGCAGTTGGCGACGATAGAGTTGATGGTTACAATGTTGAAGATTGGATTCATCCAAGTATTCCAGACCAGACACTCAAAAATTGGACTTCTGTGGATGTTATCCAAGTTTCAAGCACTGAGGAGTAATTTTCTTGTTTCTTTTATTTGTCATATCATAATCCCTACGCTCTGCCCAAGGTGTAGTGGATCATTTGTGCAGGGCCACCATATTTATTTTGCAAGTTTATCATGAAATAAAGGACATTTTTTGCATTCAAAATCTTGTTCCTTTTTCTTTTTCTTTTTAAATGGCAATGTTTATCTTTTCACACACTTTCACTAAAAACGCAAAAAATGTCATTCATGCAGATGCACTTCTGTAGCGGTAGAAATGTGCAAGACTAAGCCATTGGATTGACTAGACTTTATACAAATCAAAATAAAAATCGCCACGTCGCTTTATTGTTTCCAAAGGAATGGAAAAAGAGCGAATAACCCAAAAAGAGGGGGAAAGATTCAAGGTAAGGGGGTTGGTTATGCAAAGGGAAGGTATTAACACCCTAAACATCTACGGTACTCCGCAGGAACCTCTTTGTAAAATCTGTATATTTTGGCTATAAAAATGTGTTATATAAAAATGGACGATGGAGGCGAGAAGAGAAATATTTTTTTTGATTTTTGCACCCGCCGCGGTTGCGAACCTTTAGTGCCTACGTACCACCTTTCGTGCAATAGGGGATCAGGGTACACATAGTTCCTCTTTTAAAAATTTTAAACACAAGTGTGTTGGTTGATTTTATGAGATAAGACATCATCACAATTGTTTGTGTGAAAAACATACTTACTACCCACAATCATGAGAAAAGAGAATTTGCATCATCTCAAAGTGGAGGATATGGCTTGGATTTTAAAATCAACAATGCCTCACTCAACACCCAAGTGGAAAATATCTCACTTCACTACATATTGTAGAAGTATAGTTGTTTGCATCACTACAAGGATTGACAAGAGTCTAATCTTTTGAGAAAAGTTTAAAGATAAAAGCCAAAGTGGCAAAATGGTTTGAAATGAGATTGATTGACTTTTAGTCTTCTCACAAAAAAATTCAAGGTATTATTAAATTGATTGAAATTTATTTATGAAAATGTTTTGAAGATGCATGGACCTAAGTCCAAGTTTATTATGAAAATGTTTCAAGTTTCAAAACAAGAAGAGTTTTTTTTAAAAGGAGGGAGAAGATTTTTGAAATTAAAGAAGATGGGAGGAGATGAAGAGGCTATCCTAAAGCATAAGGTAAAAGCTAGGGATAAGAACATTCTAACCAACAAGAAGCCAATACTTGACATTATGAGTCAATATAGAATTCCCATTCTTCGGATTGAAACCAAGCAAGCAAAGATATTAGACCTCTTGAGAGAACCAAACTTCAAGTGTATTAAGTCTTCGCAAAAATTGGGCAGAGTAACGGCTGTATACGGGTGAGTTCCAGATTACAAACAAAGATCGTAATCTCAATAACCTGCACACACAAAAAAAACCCAATGTCTTGAGGTAAACCTCAAGAACTCCAGACAAAATATCAAATAAAGTCACAAAGTCCCCAAGATAGGCCAAGGTCTCTAATCCTAAGTCCAAGAAGTCCATCACTCCATAATGCAAAGGATAGTAACCATGTAGTCCAAGTATCATTAATGATTTTTATGGTTCATGTTGATTATTAGGTGTCTTTAAAAAGAAAGAAAATCTCAAGTGAGCAAAATAAAAATGACATAAAAGTAAATGCTCAAGTGAGCAAAGATGAAAATAACATGAAATGTAAAATGCTAAAAGTAAATGGTACATAAAGCATGAAAATAAAAGCGTAAAGTAAAGTTAATTGTTTGTAATTAGTGGTTAGTTGGATGACCATCTTGAAACTTGCATTTGGAACTCATTAGAGGATTGGTAGAACCAAAGCCTCCACAAAACAAGTTGCATTTTCTTTTTGTCAAGTATATCATCCATTTTGGAATTCTCACAAGGCAACATATAATGATCAACGATGTTTAAGTGATCCGCGTTGACCAAAGGTGTTGTAGATCCATTAGAGGATTGGTAGAACCAAATACTCCACACAATGAATCTCAAGGTTATTGTATCAAAGAGATCAAATTAACATACTTGGTCTTGCAATCATAAGTTTGGGCCACGAATGATCATTTATTCGAATCGGGACAAAATTTAGCGCTATGTTAAGCAATTGTAAGTGGACTTATGTAGAAATCACACTTATTTTGAGGCCGATCAATAGCAATCTATGTACTTCATGTTTGGATAAATGATATAGAGATCACCATCCCTTAACATGTAGCACAATTAAAAAAGAAAGGCATAAGTTGAAGAGGGAGGGGAATGATAAGCTAATTTGGATCACCATTTCAAAATTCTTTCATCTTTAAATTCAACCACTCCTCTAGATGGATTAAAGCACTAAACATATCATTAATCCAAAGCACCAAAAATGAATTAAATAATTCACTCTTAGGTAGATTTGAATTGATGAACATTTATCCAACTTCATCTACATCACAAAGTCCATTGAGTTTAAAGACAAATTGGACATTTAAAATTGCAATCCAAACCCACAATCAAAAGGAGCGAGTAGAAAAATCATTTTGGATCAAAGCTGCCCCAAAACAAGGCAAAAAAGTGCATTCTGTCCCTGTGCAGTCGATTGCAGTAAATGTGCTATCGATTGCACACAGTGTTATTTTCAAAAAAATTGTGTGAAATGCTTCTGTGCAATCGATTGCACAGTTATTGCAATCGATTGCACACTGTTACAGTAGCAAAAACAGCATTTAAAAGGCCAATTTCTTATTCAAACTTTCCATCAAATAGCTTATGATCATGGATCCAATTGAGCACGAAAATTCCATCAAATTATGAGAAAATAACACTATTGGAATCACAAAATAATGCTCAAAGAATCAAACCCAAAGATCAACAAGAGATCACATTATGAAAGATGAATTATCCAACTTACCAAAGGTAGATCTAGAGAATTATTAAAACAACTTCAAGAATTTGCTTCAATTCAACCACAAGAATCAATTGACCAAGCTTGGATGTAGAGAATTGATGAAGAAAAAGTGTTTGGATGAAGGTTTAGCTCAAAGATTAGTAAGCTTCAATGCAAAACTTACTATCTTTTTGAAAATGGAGCTTTGAGTGAATTTGGTAGATGGAGAGAATTGAGAGATTTTTTAGCAAGGTGGATTTGGCTATCAAAAGCTTGAAATTTGAATGAAATGAGGGCTCTATTTATAGAGTTTAGGATTGGGATTAGTGGTAATTTGGTAATTGATTCTTGGAGTCAAAATTTGAATTAATGATAACTCTTTCAAATATTAGAGCCAAAATTTGAATTAATGATAATTCTTTTTAAAAATGAAAGATTGGCACTAAAATTTGAATTAATGATACATCTTTCAAAAATGAAGGAAAATTGGAGCCAAAATTTGACAAGTTTAAAATGCTGATTTTTTAAAAATTTTCACGCTGTGCAATCGATTGCACTACAATGCAAATCAATTGCACAGTGTTTTTTTTCAAAAATGGCGCAAAATGCACTATGTGCAATCGATTGCACTTTAAGAGCAATCGATTTCATCAGTGAAAAAAAAGAATTTTTGTTAATTTTCCTTTGCAAATAGAGATTTTAGGAAAATAATACCAGAAATCCTTATTTGTCAGATGCTTCGACTTGGTACCTACAAAACAAAAATATACAAAGACAAAGACATATATTTTTTTTTTTGTATTTGATTAGAAGTTAGTCAACAACACATATACAAAATACACAACCAAGGTGCTTGGAGATTCCTCAAGGGCAAACTTAAAGATAGGAGATAGAAAAAGAGGAAGAACCAACCCTAATGTGATCTTGTTATAATCGAGTTGATATGATATGATAGAGGAATCTTAGGGGCAAAAATTGGGGTACAACAGCTTCCCTTATTTAAGTGTCTTCTATCTGGAGATATGAAGGTTACAAATCTTCGTGTCGACGCGATTGAAGATACTTAAATATAAAACAAGCCCTATTTTTGTCTCTAAGATGCCATGTAATGCTTATGATTATGGATGCATATGAATAGAACAAAAGAGACGCAAAGTAACACTGGGGATGCCACAAAAATGAAGAAATAAAGGAGCAACCCCACCAGGAAAATAAATCACTGGTGGACCAAAGGAATAGAACAAGAGAGGAGGATAACAAGCATCGACATTCACTACTGATGTCTACCAATGTTCACTGATGGTAGAGAGAAGAAGATATACCAACTCACAGATGACAGTAAACTACCAACTCAATAGTTGAAGGTAGAATAGAAAATATATCATGCCATCGCTGTTCACTGATGAGGAACTATCACCATTCACTGATGATAGCAAAAAGATAAGAAACACCGACGTTCACTGCCGATGCACTACCAACGTTCACTAAAGGTAGATTTTGAAAATATCATACCATTGCCGTTCACTGACGAGGAACCACCACCGTTCACTGATGATAGCAAAAAGATAAGAAACACCGACGTTCACTTCCGATGCACTACCAACGTTCACTGAAGGTAGATTTTGAAAATATCATACCATCGCCGTTCACTGACGAGGAACCACCACCGTTCACTGATGATAGCAAAAAGATAAGAAACACCGACGTTCACTGTCGATGCACTACCAACGTTCACTGAAGGTAGATTTTGAAAATATCATACCATCGCCGTTCACTGACGAGGAACTACCACCGTTCACTGATGATAGCAAAAATATAAGAAACACCAACGTTCACTGCCGATGCACTACCAACGTTCACTGAAGGTAGATTTTGAAAATATCATACCATCGCCGTTCACTGACGAGGAACCACCACTGTTCACTGATGATAGCAAAAAGATAAGAAACACCGACGTTCACTACCGATGCACTACCAACATTCACTGAAGGTAGATTTTAAAAATATCATACCATCGCCGTTCACTGACGAGGAACCACCACCGTTCACTGGTGATAGCAAAAAGATAAGAAACAACGACGTTCACTGCCGATGCACTACCAACATTCACTGAAGGTAGATTTTGAAAATATCATACCATCGCTGTTCACTAACGAGGAACCACCATCGTTCACTGATGATAGCAAAAAGATAAGAAACACCGACGTTCACTGCCGATGCACTACCAACGTTCACTGAAGGTAGATTTTAAAAATATCATATGTTCCCTAAACTTTTGGTGTTTCACCTAGAACGGGTCTCAACTTCTTCCTTAACCAAGGAATTCCTCCTGGAAAGGGTAATATGTAAGTTGTCTCAAATAAAGAGACTTCCACTTGCAAAGATTTCACAACGAGCAATTTCTGTGAATTTGAAAGTCTTGCCATCCACTGGCGTAAACTGACGACGGACTGCAAGCTAACCACTCATAGAGGAAATAGCAAAAAAAGTTACGTCGACTTGTACAGGGAAGCACGAGTTGCTCAAACAAAGATACCTGTTGCTTGTTATCATGGAGGATTGCAAAAAGAAACGACTTTCTGGGGATAGAAATGTGGCTTCCTGGGGAAAGAGATATGACTTCCTGGGGAAATGCCACGATATTCATGCTGAAGAGATAAAGTCTTCTCGTGCAAAATAAATGCACAAAACAAAACTCGAAGTTCTCGGAAATCCAAAGTAATTAATTTAGTCATGCAACCACGAATCCAATTAGAAACACACTGGAGCAAGACGGCCAACGAAGATACATCCTTTGAGAAATAAACTCAAGAGGGAAAACCAAATCCACCTAAGCAAGGAGCGCTGCAGGAAGGTTAGAACACAATGTCAATAAAATGATTTGTAGCAATGCATGATGCATGTATGAATGTATGAGTGATATCGTGCATATGCTGGTAAAAGGATACATAATCAGTACAAACAAACAAAACTGCCTCAAGTACTAACAACATTGGGCTAAACTTCAACCAAAAAGATCAATCCAAGAAAGGTAAAAGCAACTGCGGAAACCAAACCTATTGCCTGTCCTAACTTCACTGAGGATAAACATAATCCGGATGTAGCTAAATCAAAAAGATATCGGGATAGAACAACCTTCTTCCGGTTTCATCGGAGAAGCAGTTTTCCAAAAACAACATACCTACTAGAGATTGCAAAACTAGTCTCAAATAAAGCAGACTGACGCCGAGACAACCAAACCTCACTGAGGAATTCAAACCCACTTCCTTGGAGAAATAACTGCGGATTGAAAACTTTTCATCATGAATACTCATGCCAATAAGAGATGCTCTGGGATAACCTTCCCAGGGAATAACACACATACTTCCATGGGGAAAACAAATGTTTCACAGTCCGTACTCCTACTGGGGATTTCGATACTGATTATGAATAAGGAAAATGGAAACCAAATTGTCAAAACATTCACTGGGGAAATCAGACCCACTTTGAAGGAAGAAAAACATACGGACTTCATTAAGGGAGACAATACTTCATCATCGAGACATCTACCGGGGACTTCATGCTGACTTCATTGGGGAGGTCGACACCACATCATCGAGGGGAAACCAAGATACGTTCTTCACTGGGGAAAAAAGGACTTCTATCAAATAAATAAGGCCTTCACTGGAAAATACTGGATTGAGTCTTCATATCAACCAAACCTATTCCAACAAAAGATGCCCTGGTGTAGTCTTCCTGGGAAATCAAGAAGTCAACACTAATTCCAATACTGCAAAAAGAGCGATATCTTAGCACACCAAGGGAATAAAACCTTTCATCATATGAGGGAAAACTTCGCTGGGGAATCTTGGGATGGAGGCTTCTGACCATGCAAACCCAAAATCAAAATCGAACCAAGACTTGGCCGGGGATCATGGGATCACAAACCTAATACTATACCTTACGCCAACTGGTATCGTCTTTAATTATCTGAGAAACACACAAAGATTGCGCATATACCAACAAGATGATCTGAGAAAAACCTACACGGAGGAAGTAAATATTCTTAAAACAACCGGAGTTTGTTCATTCCAGGGATCGCCATTTTTGTTGTCATTGTTTCATCATAAATCCCAAAGTAAATTGAATTGTAAAGATGTCTTTCTTTTTTTGAAAAGTCAATTTTGTTTTTTTAATCTTTTTACTTTGAAAGTTATTATTAGTAATAAATGAAGTCTTTGCAAGCTAAATAAAAATAAGAACACAAAGAATTGGGCAAAAGCTCGAATTTTATTAATAGAATGGTAGTCTGCGAATGGCGAGACTCCATGGATGATTACAAAGTTTGGGAAATGGTAATATATAATGGAAAAGATACATTGAGATACAATGACCACCATTCCCCTAACAACTTTTGAAGTCCTGAGCAGCAGCTTTTGTTGCAGTATGGTGAGGATCCGAGAAGATTGTTGCTTCAACGATCAAGTCTTGTCTGACGTAGTTACTTGCCAAGAAAAATCCCTAACTTTTGCCTAAGCTGCCCTTGTGGGTTTTCAACTTAGCGGGAAATTTATTCTGTTTATGTCTCTAAATTTTGCCTAGACCGCCCTTTCGGGTTTTCAGCCTACCGAGACGCTCCTTTTTGCTTAAGCCGCCCTTTCGGGTTTTTGACTTAGCGAGCTGTTCTTTTATTTCTTTAGGCAAAGTATTTCTTGACTGCGTCAGTATTCATGGGACGTGGGAAATCCTCGCCATCCATAGTTTCAAGAATTAATGCACCACCAGAGAAGGCTTTCTTGACAACATACAGGCCTTCAAAATTAGGAGTCCACTTGCCCCTAGAATCAGTGTTAAAAGACACGATCTTCCTGAGCACGAGGTCGCCTTCTCTGAATTCACGAGGTTTGACCTTTTTATCAAATGCTTTCTTCATTCGTTTCTGATATAACTGCCTATGACACAAAGCTGTCATTCTCTTCTCTTCAATCAAATTCAATTGGTCAAACCTGTTCTGGACCCATTTAGCCTCTGTCAACTTGGCTTCCATTATCACACGCAACGAGGGAATCTCTACCTCAACAGGGAGTACAGCTTCCAATCCATATACCAGGGAGAACGGGGTTGCCCCTGTTGAAGTGAAGACAAATGTTCGATATCCATGCAGAGCAAAAGGGAGCATTTCATGCCAATCCTTATAAGTAATAACCATTTTCTAGATAATTCTCTTGATATTCTTATTAGCAGCCTCAACAGCCCCATTCATCTTTGGCCTGTATGGAGATGAATTGTGATGGACAATCTTGAATTCTTCATACAGTTTTGTCATCATTTTGTTGTTCAAATTTGAGCCATTGTCAGTGATGATTCTACTCGGCACACCATACCGGCATATCAGATTGTTTTTGATGAAATGCACAACCACCTGTTTGGTAACATTGGCATAAGAAGCGGCCTCTACCCATTTGGTAAAGTAGTCAATTGCTACCAAGATGAAACGGTGTCCATTCGAAGCTTTGGGTTCTATCATCCCGATCATGTCTATACCCCACATAGAGAAAGGCCACGGGGAGGAAATCACATTGAGCAATGTCGGAGGTATACGGATCTTATCTGCATAAATCTGGTATTTATGGCACATCTTTGCAATTTTGTAACAATCAGATTCCATTGTCAACCAATAGTAACCTGCCCTTAGCATCTTTTTAGCCATCGAATGTCCATTAGCATGAGTGCCAAATGAACCTTCATGAATCTCATGCATCAACATGTCTGCTTCGTGTCTATCCACGCATCTGAGCAAGACCATGTCATAATTTCTCTTGTATAACACATTTTCACTAAGGAAGAAACTGCCTGCCAATCTTCTCAATGTCTTTCTATCTTTCCTCGATGCACCAATCGAGTATTCCCGAGTCTGAAGAAAATGCTTGATATCATAATACCAAGGTTTTTCATCTGCTACCTCCTCTGTCACAAACACATGAGCGGGACTATCCAGCCGTCGAACTGTAATACGGGGTATATCATTCCAAGAATTCACTTGATACATGGAAGCCAGAGTTTCCAGAGCATCTGCCATTTGATTTTCATCTCTAGGGATGTGATGGAATTTAACTTTATTGAAGAAGGGTAGCAATCTTCTAGCATAATCTTTGTAAGGGATCAAGCCAGGGTGACGAGTATCTCATTCTCCTTTAATCTGATTTATTACCAAAGCTGAATCACCATACACATCTAGAATTTTGATTCTGAGATCAATAGCTTCCTCAGGACCCATGATGCAAGCCTCATATTCCGCCATATTATTAGTGCAATCAAATGTTAGCCTCGCAGTAAAAGGAATGTGCGATCCATGAGGAGTGACAATCACAACACCAATTCCTTTACCACAACCATTCACGGCTCCATCAAATATCATACTCCAACGGGATTCAGGGTCGGGGCCTTCCTCAGGCAATGGTTCATCACAATCTTTCACTTTCAGAAACATCACATCCTCATCAGGGAATTCATATTCTGCAAACTGATGATCTTCCACCGGCTGGTGAGCAAGGTAATCTTCCAGCACACTGCTTTTGATAGCTTTTTGGGGGCGGTATTCAATATCATATTTAGATAACAACATGTGCCAGCGGGAAATTCTCCCAATAAGAGCAGGCTTCTCAAAAATATACTTGATTGGATCCATTTTGGAGATCAACCAAGTGGTATGATTCAACATATACTGCCGCGAACGCTTTGCCGCCCAGGCCAAAGCACAACACGTTTTTTCTAGCATGGAATACCGCGACTCACAATCAGTGAACTTTTTGCTGAGATAATAAATGGAGAACTCTTTATTTCCCGTTTCATCCGGTTGTCCCAGAATACAACCCATGGATTTATCTAACACCGTTAGATACATAATCAGCGGTATTCCTTCTAGAGGAGGGAGCAAGATATGAGGTTCATGCAGATACTCTTTAATACTCTCAAATGCCCTTTGGCAGTCATCCGTCCACACACAACCTTGATATTTCTTTAAAAACTTAAAGATCGGTTCACACTTTGCAGTCATGTGGGAAATGAATCTGGAAATATAATTCAAACGCCCGAGGAAACCCCTGACTTTCTTTTCAGTTCTTGGTGTTGGCATTTATTGAATTGCTCTGACTTTATCAGGATCAACTTCAATTCCTTTCTGGGTAACAATAAAACCTAACAATTTCCCCGATCTAACTCCGAAGGTGCATTTATTTGGATTCAAGCGGAGATGAAACTTCCTCAAACGCTGAAAAAACTTCAACAAATCTTTTATATGCCCTTCTTCAGTTTGGGATTTGGCAATCATATCATCAACATATACTTCAATTTCCTTGTGCATCAGATCATGGAATAAGGTTGTCATAGCCCTCTGGTACGTTGCACCAACGTTCTTCAACCCGAAGGGCATCACTCTGTAACAGAATGTTCCCCAGGGTATGATAAACGTTTTTTTTCCATGTCCTCTAGAGCCATTCTTATTTGATTATACCCGGAAAATCCGTCCATGAACGAGAATACTTTGAATTTTGTTGTGCTATCCACTAACATATCAATGTGAGGCAATGGAAAATCATATTTTGGACTAGCTTTATTTAGATCTCTGTAATCTATGCACATGCGGACTTTTCCGTCTTTTTTAGGTACTGGGACAATATTGGCAATCTATTGAGGATACACTGACGTCACAAGAAAACCATCATTAATCTGCTTTAGGACCTCCTCTTTGATCTTTACTGCCATATCTGGGTGGGTTCTTCTCAACTTTTATTTAACTGGCGGACACTCTGGCTTCAATGGCAAATGATGCTCAACAATGTTTGTATCTAGACCAGGCATGTCTTGATAAGACCAAGCAAAAATATCCACATACTCTTTCAACAGCTCAATCAACCCGCTCTTCACATCAAGATGCAATGATGCTCCAATCTTAATCTCTTTCGGATCTTCTTCTGAACCCAAATTAATCACTTCCAAAGGCTCCTTATATGGCTAAATGGTATTATCCTCGTGCTCAAGAAACCGTGAGACCTCTTCTGGAATCTCATCATAATATTCTTCTTCAGCCCCAAACACAGGACATTCAAAGTTGGGAGAGGGTGCAGGGTCATTGTATTCAACGAGTTTTTTAATTAATCTGCACATATGATTTATGATTGCTTTTAGAAACTGACACATATAATAAGTGATCATGCAGATTAATTTTCAGTTATTATTTATTTTGAAAGGGTTTTTTTCTGATTACTATTTCCCAAGAAAAAGCAGAAAATAAAGACATATTTTTGGAAGCAAAGACAACTTTTATTAATGATCTTAACAGTCAAAGCAAACGGATAAGCCCATACAATACTTTCACCTGGGGAAGAGTGAAAGCTTTTCAAAGAAAGAAACAGATTAACAAAACAAATTACTTTGAAATATGTATGCAAGAAGGAACATCAATGGTGACCCAGTTCTGAACTCGGACTCCATGCGTCACAAAATTCGGTACTTCCTGCTCTGCTTCATCTTCTTCAACAACATTGATTCCAGAACCAATTGGATGGAGGTAGCCTCCGCTGTGGAAAACATCATGATAACTGTTCACAGGAGACTTTGACTTCAAACTTTCGCCTTTGCCATTCTTCGAAGAAAAACCCAAACCAGTTCTGTTCTTGTTCACAGGTGGATCCACCAATCGTCCCCAAACTGCATTATGACCATTGCGCACAACCTGCTGCGCGTCCTTCAGGGAAACCACAAAATTCTCATTCCTCCTTATGTTGTCAATGGATAGGGCTTGGAACTTGTTTCCAATAGCAGCCTCATCCGCTTCTACAATACTGAAAGAGGATAGATGGGATATCAATAACGCCTGCTCCCCATTTATGATCACTACCTTCCCCTCGCGTATAAACTTTAGCTTCTGATGCAGAGTTGAAGTGACAGCCCCTGCTTCGTGTATCCATGGTCGTCCAAGCAAAAAACTATATGCAGGAATAATATCCATAACCTGGAAGGTTATCAAGAACAAATGTGGTCCTATATGGATGGGCAGGTCCACTTCACCGATGACAGATTTCCTCGACCCATCAAAAGCCTTCACAATGATGCCACTCGGGCGCATAGATGTTCCTTGATACTTTAACTTCAAGAGGGTACTTCTTGGTATGACACTCAGTGCAGATCCGTTATCAATTAGCACATTGGACAGTGAATCATTCTTACAGTTCATGGATATGTGAAGGGCCAGGTTGTGATTCCTCCCTTCATCTGGTAACTCATCATCACAGAAGCTCAAATTGTTACATGACGTAATGTTTCCAATTACGCTGCTGAATTGATCTAATGGCATGTCATTCTCTACAAAAGCTTGGTCTAGTACTCTCATCAGCGATTCTCTATGAGCAGAGGAATTCATCAATAAGGCTAGAATAGATATCTTTGAAGGGGTCTGCAATAACTGATCTACAATTCTGTAATCGCTCATCTTAATTATCTTCAAGATATCATCCACTTCTTTCTCTAATGTAGCTCCACTAGTCCCTCCTGCAGACTTCTTAGGCTCATCATTCTCAGAAATCTTCTTTCCAGCAACAACATCTCTTCGAATGACTGGCGCAAATACATGACCACTACGGGTCACTCTGCTATCATCAGCTATATTTCCAACATCTGGCATCGGCTGGATGGGAATCTCCACCCCATCTTCTAAGTTCGTAGCATTGTATTTGTAAGGCACAACCTTATCTGATTCATAGGGAACTGGACCTGGCGGACTAATTACCAATGGAGCAACAGCTGGTTTGCTATGGTACTCCACCTCAAGATGAGTGGGTGCACCAAAACAAGGTACAATGACATTCACCCCTTCCTCAACACAATCAGCCATCAAAAATTCATTTCTGACATACAAATCTTCGTCTGAAGAGAAATACTCATCTGCGGAGGCATACTCTTCCTCTGACTCTTCCATCAAAAAGACTTCAACCATATCAATCTCATGATAATCATCTCTCTGACCTGTGATCTTGATGGTTCCATTGTCTAACAGCAACTGAACACCTTCCCTCATAACAAAACATCCTCGGGGATTTCGACAACAAATTATGCAAGATCCATATTGGTGTTCCACCTGACCAGCAGTATGGCAGAAGGTAGCATGTAACTACACTAGATCCTCATTCAAATGATCCACATCAAAAATTCTGAATTCACCCGGACATCCAGAAACCATATTCACTTCTTCTTCATATTCTTCCCTAGGCCTGATTATATGGATTAAACCTTCATCCATCATCTCCTGCAAATCAACATTTATCTTCTTGCAACCCTATATATATGTACTGCAAACAGCACAATCGGTATGGTCATGCGTATAATAACTGAATTTACAGAGATCTGCATGCATCTTCACCAAATCCCCTCTAACCAGATTAATGTCAAAAATTCGAAAGTCGCCTGGACAACCGGCCACCATATTCACAACATTCACTCCCCCGTGCTTGGGTAGAGGATTGTCTTTCACATTAGGTCCCACATCTTTGAAAGATAAAATTCCAGACTTCACCAACCTTTTCACTTCAGTCCTCAAAGGATAACAATTCTCAACACTATGCCCTGGTGCTTCTTGATGAAAGGCACGCGTCTGGTCTGCTTTGTAATACCACGGCAATGGTGATGGTACAACGGGAGGTGGTCGTGTCTGGACCAACTTCTTCCGAACCAATGCTGGTAATAGCTCTGTATAGCTCATGGGAATAGGATCATAGTTCTCCCTTCTCTGATTATACCCTTGATTCCCCTGCTGGGATGATCTCTGATAAGCAACGGTAGTTGGACCGAAATTCATAACAGGAGTAACTGAGGCGACTTGCTAATGACGCTGATAATTCTTTCTAGGAGCGTTTACTCTCCTCTCTTGCATAACAACATTTGTATCCCCCTCTTTCTTCTTTGTAAACCCATAAGATGTCTTTTTCACACCTCCAGATCCTTCACCCTTTGTCAAACGGCCTTCTCTTACTGCCTCTTCTAGGCGGACACCCATTCCTACCATCTCTGTAAAATCACTTGGGGCACTTGCTACCATTCTTTCGTAGTAGAAAGCTCCCAACGTCTTTAGAAAAATCTTGGTCATTTCTTTCTCTTCCATGGGCGGAATCACTTGTGCATCCACTTCGCGCCATCTCTGCACATACTCTTTGAACGATTCTCTGTCTTTCTGAACCATGTCCCTAAGCTGGTCACGGTCAGGCGCCATGTCCATATTGTACTTGTATTGTTTAATGAATGCTTCTCCCAAATCATTAAAAGTATGGATGTTGACGCTGTCTAAACTCATGTACCATTTCAACGCAGCACCAATCAGACTATCCTGGAAAAAATGAATCAGCAGACGCTTATCATCAGTATGGGTAGACATAATATATCACCAAATGAGCACAGGGGCAAGTGTTTCCCTTGTACTTCTCAAATTCCGGGACCTTGAACTTAGCAGGCACTTTAACATTCGGGACCAAACACAGCTCATTCACATTCTGCCCAAACAACTCTTTTCCCCTAAGAGCCTTCATCTCTCTTTGCATTTTATCAAACTGCTCTTGGAAATCATCCATTCTGTCATAAAGACCCAAGTCTTCACTCGGCGGAGGGAAAGGACGACACACATCTTCATTAACAAACAGAACCAAATTCACCGAATGAGGTGCACTACGAACAGTATGCACCATAGGAGGTGCAGGAGTAACAACATTTGGAACCACTGGGGCATCTTGAGGACCAAGATTGAAACCTTCAGGTGCAAAATTCTCTAGCATTCCCCACGGATAACCCTGAGGCATACGGTTTTGAACAACAACCGGAGTAGCGGATACAGGAACAGTCAGAACTTCAGTACTTTCCCTTATTGGTTGAGGTTGAACACTCGGTGGCTGATTCTGAGCAGCCACCAGAGTTTCCATTAGAGTAGTCAAGTTGGCCAAGCCAGCCTTCAAAGCGGAAACTTCTTCATGCAGCTCCCGATTCTCCTGTTCTAAGTTATCCATCTTCTTTTTGAAATTAGCCCTAGTGTTGTAGTGATGAGTCAGCTTGCTGAGTGAAGCAAAGAAGCTAGGTAAGACACATGGATATGCGTGCAAGAAATATGCGCAATATGATGCATGATATGCAATGCACATGATTATTTTTACTTCATTATTTAATATTTCAAGGGATTTAAGATTTATAGACATATTGCAAACATCCAAGTAATAAAGCTTTTGAAATACTGAATTTTTTTTATTATAATAACTTCAAAATGGATTATAAGTTTCAATGATCCCAAGTACAAGATTAAAATACAATCTAAAATCCTGAGAAAAGGAACTAATAGAGATCAATATTTACGCTGGCGCTTCCCTGTGAGCCTGGCGATCTGAGCCCTCAACCTCTGGTTTTCTTCCACATGTCTGATGGCAACCTCCTTCCAATCATCTGAAGTAGGAAGTGAGTAATGAACACCTGTTTGAGGCTTAGGAGAAATAAATCTCCTTGCCTCTCCATAGACTCTACTGCTCGACTCTCAAGGATCTTGATCAAATCATCTCTCTCCTTCAGGTCTGCTAAAGTCTGGAACTTGTTCTTCCAAGCATCTCTTTCCTGTTGCATCCTAACCAAAGCAAGCTGCAGCTCTTCTAGATCATCTAATAAGGGAGGAGTGGTCTTCACAAACAAATCAGGCATGGGTGTCTCCCGAGTATACGGCATCTTCAACTGAATGGCTCTCGATCGGACCCACTGAAGATATGGCTCCAAAGAAACAACACCCCTAGGTACCAAATCCTTCCTACTCTTCTTATGAATGTGACGTCAGGCCTTCACAATCTGCTCCCTAGCTTCCCTGTGGTCTTCTCCTTCCTTCAGAAAGAAACTACTCAGATGAATATTGTTCGGTTTATCCCTCATCAGATAACCAAGCTGTCGCCGTGCAAGAACAAGGTTATAGTTAATTCCTCCCTTTGTACCAAGAAGAGGCACATTGGGGAAACTACCAAAACTGTCAATAATCTCCACATCCTGGTAAGCTCGATGATACCAATCAATATCCGAGTGAGTAAGTGCCATGATCTTAGGATCCCAACGGGGTTCCTTCTTGACATCCCAAAAAGTGTCAGACTGAGGCATATGAGAGGTAAACCACCGGTACAACAAAGGCGTGCAACAGATAATCATTCCCCCAAGATAAGAATTCCGAAGATGAACAAAGTAATAAGCATCACCCAACAGTGTAGGAACCAGGTTTCCAATCATGAAAATCTTGATAGCGTTAATGTCGACAAACTTTTCCATATTAGGAAATAAGAATAATCCATAGGCGAGTAAAGCAAAGATGGCCTCAAAAGCAACCGTACTCTTCATCCTGCCAAAGTAACGAGCTTTATCCAATAAGAACTGAGCTGGTAATCCTCTAATCCCTCCTTTGGTAGTCATATGAGCTTCCACCTCAGACTTCCCCAGATGAATCAAAGCAGCAAACTCATGTGGTTTTGGTTCACCCTCCAAACCAGTAAAAGGAACACGATCGGTAACAGGTAAATCCAATAGATAGGAATACTCTTCCAGTGTTGGCATCAACTGATAATCGGGAAAAGTAAAGCAGTGATACACCGGATTATAGAACTGGACCAAAGTTGAGAGAAAACCCTCCTTCATCTTCAGCTTCATGAGAGGAATAATGGATCCATACTTCTTCCGAAAGTCTGCAGGACACTCAACCTATGGAATTAGATTGATCAACTCATCTATCTTAGGATCCTTGAAACTGTATTTCCCGGTCTTTCTCCTTCCAGAATCCATGGTTTAAAAGTACCTGAGATATTAAAAAATAGTCAACCTTTAAATCCCTTGAAATACTGTTTTTTCAAAAGATGCTTATGAGTGCATGGATGCATGATGCAACAATCACACAAAAGATCACACGTATAGGGTTCATAGGTTCAACGTCACGAGCATGAGGTCGAAGGTACTACCCATAAGGTATTGGTCTAAAAAGTTATCACCTTCCGAACAAGGTTCTATAGGTTCTCAGAGTCTACATCCTTCCTTCGGATATTACCAACTTCCCGATTAACTCGGTAATTAGTAATATTCTCAAGAAAGACTCGTCCGAGCGTAGTATCGCGTGACAACTACTTCTGGATTACTCCGTTATAGCTTCCGCACTACACCTAAAAGGCCAAGAGGGGTTAGGTAATCTACGGTCCTCAACTTCAGCAGGCTCCCAAGTCGAAAGCAGTACGTCTTCCTGATTACTCGGTAAACCACACTACAGTCAAAGGGGCCTCCACTGAGTGGGGGACTTTTAGTCTTCTCACAAAAAAAGTCAAGGTATTATTAAATTTATTTATGAAAATGTTTTGAAGATGCATGGACCTAAGTCCAAGTTTATTATGAAAATGTTTCAAGTTTCAAAACAAGAAGAGTTTTTTTTTAAAGGAGGGAGAAGATTTTTGAAATTAAAGAAGATGGGAGGAGATGAAGAGGCTATCCTAAAGCATAAGGTAAAAGCTAGGGATAAGAACCATCTAACCAACAAGAAGCCAATACTTGACATTATGAGTCAATATAGAATTCCCATTCTTCGGATTGAAACCAAGAAATCAAAGATACTAGACCTCTTGAGAGAACCAAACTTCAAGTGTATTAAGTCTTCGCAAAAATTGGGCAGAGTAACGGCTGTATACGGGTGAATTCCCGATTACAAACAAAGATCATAATCTCAATAACCTGCACACAATACAAACAAACAACCCAATGCCTTGAGGTAAACCTCAAGAACTCCATACAAAATATCAAATAAAGTCACAAAGTCCCCAAGATAGGCCAAGGTCTGTAATCCTAAGTCCAAGAAGTCCATCACTCCATAATGCAAAGGATAGTAACCATGTAGTCCAAGTATCATTAATGATTTTTATGGTTCATGTTGATTATTAGGTGTCTTTAAAAAGAAAGAAAAGCTCAAGTGAGCAAAATAAAAATGACATAAAAGTAAATGCTCAAGTGAGCAAAGATGAAAATAACATGAAATGTAAAATGCTAAAAGTAAATGGTACATAAAGCATGAAAATAAAAGCGTAAAGTAAAGTTAATTGTTTGTAATTAGTGGTTAGTTGGATGACCATCTTGAAACTTGCATTTAGAACTCATTAGAGGATTGGTAGAACCAAAGCCTCCACACAACAAGTTGCATTTTCTTTTTGTCAACTATATCATCCATTTTGGAATTCTCACAAGGCAACATGTAATGATCAACGATGTTTAAGTGATCCGCGTTGACCAAAGGTGTTGTAGATCCATTAGAGGATTGGTAGAACCAAATCCTCCACACAATAAATCTCAAGGCTATTGGATCAAAGAGATCAAATTAACATACTTGGGCTTGCAATCATAAGTTTGGGCCACGAATGATCATTTATTCGAATCGGGAGAAAATTTAGCGCTATGTTAAGCAATTGTAAGTGGACTTATGTAGAAGTCACACCTATTTTGAGGCCGGTCAATAGCAATCTATGTACTTCATGTTTGGATAAATGATATAGAGATCACCATCCCTTAACATGTAGCACAATTAAAAAAGAAAGGGATAAGATGAAGAGGGAGGGGAATGATAAGCTAATTTGGATCACCATTTCAAAATTCTTTCATCTTTAAATTCAACCACTCCTCTAGATGGATTAAAGCACTAAACATATCATTAATCCAAAGCACCAAAAATGAATTAAATAATTCACTCTTAGGTAGATTTGAATTGATGAACATTTATCCAACTTCATCTACATCACAAAGTCCATTGAGTTTAAAGACAAATTGGACATTTAAAATTGCAATCCAATCCAACAATCAAAAGGAGTGAGTATAAAAATCATTTTGGATCAAAGCTGCCCCAAAACAAGGCAAAAAAGTGCATTCTGTCCCTGTGCAGTCGATTGCAGTAACTGTGCAATCGATTGCACACAGTGTTATTTTCAAAAATATTGTGTGAAACGCTTCTGTGCAATCGATTGCACAGTTACTGCAATCGATTGCACACTGTTACAGTAGCAAAAACAGCATTTAAAAGGCCAATTTCTTGTTCAAACTTTCCATCAAACACCTTATGATCATGGATCCAATTGAGCACAAAAATTCTATCAAATTATGAGAAAATAACACTATTTGAATCACAAAATAATGCTCAAAGAATCAAACCCAAAGATCAACAAGAGATCACATTGTGAAAGATGAATTATCCAACTTACCAAAGGTAGATCTAGAGAATTATTAAAACAACTTCAAGAATTTGCTTCAATTCAACCACAAGAATAAATTGACCAAGCTTGGATGTAGAGAATTGATGAAGAAAAAGTGTTTGGATGAAGGTTTAGCTCAAAGATTAGTAAGCTTCAATGCAAAGCTTACTAACTTTTTGAAAATGGAGCTTTGAGTGAATTTGGTAGATGGAGAGAATTGAGAGATTTTTTAGCAAGGTGGATTTGGCTATCAAAAGCTTGAAATTTGAATGAAATGAGGGCTCTATTTATAGAGTTTAGGGTTGGGATTATTGGTAATTTGGTAATTGATTCTTGGAGCCAAAATTTGAATTAATGATAACTCTTTCAAATATTAGAGCATAAATTTGAATTAATGATAATTCTTTTTAAATATGAAAGATTGACACTAAAATTTAAATTAATGATACATCTTTCAAAAATGAAGGAAAATTGGAGCCAAATTTTGACAAGTTTAAAATGTTGATTTTTTTTAAATTTTCACGCTGTGCAATCGATTGCACTACAGTGCAAATCGATTGCACTACAGTGAAAATCGATTGCACATTGTTTTTTTTTCAAAAATGGCGCAAAATGCACTATGTGCAATCGATTGCATCTGTGAAAAAAAAGAATTTTTGTTAATTTTCCTTTGCAAATAGAGATTTTAGGAAAATAATACCAGAAATCCTTATTTGTCAGATGCTTCGACTTGGTACCTACAAAACAAAAATATACAAAGACAAAGACAAACATTATTTTTTTTTGTATTTGATTAGAAGTTAGTCAACAACACATATACAAAATACACAACCAAGGTGCTTGGAGATTCCTCAAGGGCAAACTTAAAGATAGGAGATAGAAAAAGAGGAAGAACCAACCCTAATGTGATCTTGTTATGATCGAGTTGATATGTGTTGTACCCCAAAATTTGCCCTCCCATATTATTTAAGATTTGCAAAGAGCATGCTTCAAAATCTCCCAAGGGTTGCACAGTCCAATTGCCTCCTAAACAGTCAAAAACTAGGGTTTTGGTTATGGCAAAGAAATTGAAGTTTCCAAGGGTCCAATCAAGTCCCAAATGCCTATAAACATTGTCAAGCATCCTTAGGCCAAGTTTCAAGACTCACAGCACAAAATTGCACAATCAAAAACCCTAATTGCATCACAGTCAACTGTAGGGGCAAAATGGTTATTTGACAGTCAAAAGCCAAGATTTTTGGTCAACATCTTATTTTGAAGCCACAAACATAATTTGATCAATTCTTGATCATGATTCTCAAGGCATGGCTCAAAAAGTCTCAAGATGCAAAAGTTGCTATATTTGGACAGTTGAAAAAGTCAACTGCAAATTGACCAGGGCATAACTTCCACATGGTTCATCAGAAAAATTCCATCCAAGGCTCATTTTGAAGAGAATGACATTTATTACATCTCCTCTTCACACTTCAAGTCTAAGAAATGCTCTCACAAAAAGTTATCAATCTCAACATTATAGGTCATTTTCAAAAGTCAACAAAAAGGCATTTTAAGTCAAAGACCATAACTTGAGATTGGTAAATCAACATGACATGGGACCAAAGGAATTGGTTAGAGGACTTCAAGACCTTTCCAAAATGTCCAAGAACATGATCAAAGCTTAAAAATTGAGCAAGATATGCCTTGTGGAAGTTGGGAAACTTTTGGGAATTTTGAAAAGTCAACTTTACTTCAAATACCTCAAAATTGCTAATGGGCCTCAATTTCTTCCAAGAATCATCACCCAAAAGCTATGCACGACCCATTGACCCAAAGGGGAGTTATTTTCCTATTTTTAATTAATTAATTGAATATTTAATCTATTTAATTCATTTAATTAAAATTAATTATAAGAAAAATACTATACCATGCTTTTCAAATCTTTTTGTGCATAGAATTCGCTCAAGATTTCGTGCACTATTCAATAAGGAAAGAATCAAGGTGATTGGCAATGATTGGCATCAAAAGGACATGAAAAAGATTGAAAAAGATTCATGAAAATCACAAATTTGAAAAGCATTAAAACATGGATTTTTGGGCTTTGTTTGTGACCTAATTCATTGACATACATATACACAATGCAACCCTAATGCTAGACACAAGAGAGCTGCGCCCAAGAACACCAAACAACTTTGCATTATTTTCATAAAAAACTCAAAACTGTTTTCACAGTTCCAGCGCAATTCAAAGCAAAAGAACCATCCCACAAGCTTGCCAAGGTTACCAGGAATCTATCCCAATCAAAATCACGTTCCATTAATCTTACAAACGAACGCGCTTGGCTTGGTGGTTGTTGTGTTGTCACGCATGCAATGGGACCTGGGTTCGATTCCCAGGTCCCCCATATTCTTCAATATTTTTGTTCATAATGCGTTCGGGTACAATTCTTTGCCCAGGAACCATCATACATCTCCATCTCTTGGCACGCCACATGCCCCTGAAGATCAATCCAATAGCCATCATGTGAAGTTCACCATGGACACCGGTCAACACCTCCACATACAATCTCAGGAAAGTCAAAAAAGGTCAAGAATCAGTGGGCCTAATTGCTACAAATATACCTCCAAAAGGGTCAACAAACCCCTTGTTTGTATTTCTTTCCTTTATTCTTTTCCTTTTTATTTTGTTTTAATTATTTTCTTTTAATTCCTTAAATTATTTCTAAATAATACAATAATGCAAAAAAATCAGAAAGTCAAAAAAATAAAATATGTTTATTATTTAATTCACTAATATTTTATTTTGTAAATAAATTTTGTTAATCAATTTAGTTTTAATCTAGGGTTTAACTTTAATTCTTTTTCTAAATAACTAAAATAGGTAAAAATGAGGTTTTAGATTTTTGTTCTTTTTCTCAATAAATAATTTTTATTCTTATTATTATTATTAATTAATTATTTTTGTAAATAACTTATAATTAAATAATTAGTAAATTAGGTCAAACTTGAATTTATTTCTTTAATAATTAAAAAATGCTTAGAATTAGGGTTTTAATTCCAATTAATTTTCTTAATTTCATAAATACAAAAAAAACATAAAAAATAAGTTCTTTTCTTTATTTAATTATTAATTAATTTCTTAATTTCAATATTTATTTCTTTAAAGGGTCCAACGCCCTCGCATCTTCGATTATAATTACATTTCGCGCATTTATTTTTATTTATTTTATGAATGTAATGTATTTGCCCCAAAGCTTTGTAATAGATAATTAGGATATTTAATTTCCGCACTTTTATTTTAAATCGGGTCTTTGTTTAATTTGGCGATGTAGACCCGCGCCTTTGTAATAGCGTAGGACCTTTATTTTCAGCACTTTAAATTCCTGCACCTTTTAAACTGTTAAAACACATGAAAGAATGTATGCCAAAAATAAAATCAAAGCGTAGAACACCAATGCATGACAAGACAAATAATAACTGAAATTGACACACAATTCACACACCACTCCTAGGGTACGCCTCACTGTTTCCTTGCCCCTCGAAACGTGGTCGTCCAGTAGAGGACGTTTTAGTAAGTCCTCATGTCCATGAACATGGCATGGGGGTAGCTTCTAAGGTATCCTCCTATTGCTCTGGTGACCACACTGTCCCTAAACTCGAATTGACCCGAACACCTCCAACGGTGGTGCTACCTACCTCTCAATGGTGGGATGGCACTACCTTAAGGACACTTACACAGACTAATTCCTTAGGGTAGGTAGACGACTCGTAGATACTTGCTCTAATTCAAAACAAATCAAAAACTTCTTTTCACACCGACACTTTGCAAAAAGCTTTCAAAAAACAACTTTTCAAACACTCTTGAGGACTGATACAAGAGTCGAACTGAAATTTTAAACGAACTTTTTCAAACCCACTCACCTTGAAAAGCAAGCAAACATTTTTGAAAACACAAATGAGCAAGTATCTAAGAGCCCATGGATAACCATGGATAGAAATGGTGCTAACACCTTCCCTTTCTATAAATCTACCTCCCGAACCGAGAACTAATCTCAATAAGGAATTTTTCTGTGCTTTTGTCCTTTCCGTATTGGAGAAAATAAAAGACGGTGGCGACTCTTGCTTACCGCGACATTTCGTGAACCAGCTTTAAACAGTCAGTTCCAGATCCACCGATCACAGAACTGGCGACTCTGCTGGGGAAACTTTTAAAGTGAGGTGTACCTTAGGACTAAGATCACTGTGTTTTCAATTGCTTTGACTTGTTTGCTTTAAATTGTGGGACTGTCTTGGGAGTTCTATAGATCCTAACCCGGATCTGGGGATACCTTCTTAGAAAGTAGCAACAAGGCTGTGAGGGAACTGTGCGGGGTATACCGACATGGTTGAAGCAGTCTGCTACGTTGATGTGGCACTTTGGTGTGTACCGGTAACCCTTGTGTTCAGTCAAGGAAAGTACGGGGCCTCCATGTGGTGTCGTGAAGCATCAACTGACCTTAGGAACCTTAATTGAACTATCTTGGCCTCTTTAGGGTAGTGAGATAACTGACTTTGGTGCAGTCCGAGGTTGGTTGATACTCGATACTACACTCAATTGAGGGTTGCTTTCCTGGAATATTTCGGTCGCCAGTTCAGTGGCTAAATCGAAACGATGAACAATGAAAGCAATCCAGTGATATTGGGACCCTTAGAACCCGGTTACTTCTGATAGGACAGGTTGAGCTCACCAACTGAAAGAGGGTAATACCTAGACCCCATGCTGGCCTAAACTCTAAGGGTTTCTCTCGTGTGACTTGTGTGCCTTCCAACTTGACTATTTGCATGCTTGTTATCTAACATTTGAGTTCCTTGCAGGTTTTGTTTATAGTCCTTAATTAGGACTCATAACAGGGTTTATTAAGTTTCTTGCATGTTTTGTTTATAGTCCTTAATTGGGACTCATAACAGGGTTTACCTATGTTACGCCACGCATAGCATAACATCATAACATCATGCCATCATACCATTGTATACCCCCTACATAAGGACTAACCCATTTCAAGGATCCCAAGGGCTTGTGATGCAGGTCATGATGAACCAACTGTCCAGCAAGGGGCAAAGGGGATTTATTTTCCTCTAGATAAGGTTGTCAGGGGCTATGACCCACTGGATATGGTGAGCCTTTGACCCTTGAAGAAGGACTCTCTACAACACGAAGTTACTTCAATCAAGCTACCGGATCCAAATTCTAACAAATTTTCTTGTTTACCCCGCGAGATCCTTGAAAACATTGCATGCATACATACATATCATTGCATTACAAGTATCCCTTTTACAGGTTGCTTACCTTCTTCGCTGTTTATTTTAGCCAATCGTCATGAATCCTGAATCATCCAACGAACAATCCATCAAGGCCCTCCAGGCCCAGAATACCCAGTTCCAGGAGTTGATTGTAAGCCTAGCCCAGGGTCAAAAGGAATTGAAGACTCTGATTCAGAAGAAGAAAAAAAAGAGGACTGTTTTGTTCAACCCTAGACGCAGATCTGGGAACACACTGCAGAACGAAGCTGAGAGGACTACTCCATCTGTAGGGGAAGGCAGTCACCAAGGGAGAGAGGTTCCTTGCCCTGTGGTCTCTGATACCGAGACAGACTTCAATGATGAACAGTACCCTCCAGTTGAGGACCGGTACAAGCAACTGGAGGATCGTCTAAATGCCATGGAAATTCAACAAGTGCCTGGGTTGGATTTCGGAGACCTGGGTCCATCTTCTGGTGTGGTGATCCCACACAAATTCAAGGTTCCTTCTTTTGGTAAGTATGATGGGGCATCCTGTCCCAGGCTGCATCTCAGATCATATGTGCGGAAGATTCAACCATACACTGTGGACAAGAACTTGTGGATCCACTTCTTCCAGGAGAGTCTTTCAGGGACTCATCTCGAATGGTTCTATCAGTTAGATGGGACCAAGGTTCATAACTGGGAGGAGTTGGCTACTGCTTTTTACAAGCAGTATCAGTATAATGCCGACCTCGCTCCTACACGTACCCAACTCCAGGGTATGTTGTTAGGATCGGGAGAAGGTTTCAAAGAATATGCGCAGAGATGGAGAGACCTTGCTGGGAGGGTACAACCACCTTTGACTGACCGGGAACTCGTTGATATGTTCTTGGGGACCCTATCCGGGCTGTTCTTCAATCATCTCATTGGTAATTCATCTGCAGGGTTTACCGACCTCATTCTGACTGGGGAAAGAATTGAAGCTGGTATCAAGGCCGGGAAGATTCAAGAGACCACACCTTCTGATACACACAAAAAGCCTTACATGGGAAAGAAGGAATCTAATGCTGCATACAGTCAAAAGAGTCGTCATGACCAACATGCAAGGGCAGTCATGATCTTTGGTTCTGCACCACGCCAACAACCACCAAAGGGAAATCAGCGAAGGCCGGACGAGCCTAAAAGACAATTCACCAACATCAACATGCCATGGTCACAAGCATTGCAGCACATGTTGAAAATGAACCTGATTGCGGTGATCAACCCTCCTGCAAATCCCAAGACCTCCTCTCCAAACTACCATCCAGAGGCGAGGTGTGCTTATCATTCTGATAGCCCGGGGCACGATACTGAGGACTGTTGGGCGCTGAAGTACAAGATCCAGAATATGATCGACGCTAAGGAGATCGAATTCGAGCCTGCTGAGACTCCCATTGCGACCACTGCTCCTTTGCCAAAACATGGCTAGGATTGAGAGATTTTTGTTCATTTGAATTCAAGTTGTATTTTTTTCTTTTCTTGTTCAAACAAACAATTGTCATGTTAAACTCTTTTATTTCATGAAGGCATTACACATGTCTGTCTTGAATTAATTATGCGTACTATACTTAAAGCAGCTTTCATATTTTTGTGATGATCAACTCTTGATTAATAATTCTAAGCCTCTTGAGGGAGGATGACGAAAACGATACCACGATCTTTACAGTATGCTTTTGAACAGACCCCGCTAATGAGGTACAGGCATTGTTTCAATTCCTAAACACTGGAGTTATAAGGAAGATAATCCCTCGTCAACCCCTCTGAGCCAAAGAAGTAGGAGTTTTTCTTTTCGAAATTTAAAACCCTTAATCATAACCTGGGGCAGGGTAGTCTCTCAGTTGATCCAAGTGCATGACGAATGGCACCAAAGAGGTCCTTACAAAAGAAGACAGTGATGATTCCGAATAATCATAAGGATAGGTAGTCATTATATCTCAAAAAATAAAAACCCAATAAGTCAAAACCTACGAAGGAGACTTACAAAACTGGGGCATCCCGCTGACTGTAATCACAAAAGAAACAGTTCAGGAAAAATTTAGGGATAGCGAAATCAAAAGAAAGAGGTCATACAAACCCTCAACAAAAACAAAAATGACTGCCTATTCAGAATTAATCATCAATATCTGAACCATCATTGGAACATCAAGACAAAAACCCAAATAAGGTTTAATGCACGATCAGCTGAGCTTAGGTTTGAAGAACATCACGAAGAGTGGGTGGGTACAAATAATTTGAGCCTTTATCCTTTGTTTCTTAAACCGTGAACCAAGCCACGTTATAACCCTTAAAAGTCCTAGCTGAAGCATGGGTTAGTTCTAAAGCATACTGTCACAAAAGGTATCCTGACTCCTTAAGGCCCACTGTAAAAGCTTGAGTTGACATCACAGTCTACAAAAAGTTTCACTTGTTTTACAAAAATGCATTTTCAAAATTTAAGATAGGCATAAGCTTTTGCATTCTTAAGATAACATTGTTTGCATATGACTATTTGTTTGAACAGCATAGAAGTTTGCACGACGAACATCCAGTGAATAAAAGTCTTCTCAACAAAGAGGTCACCTCAAGTGGAAGAAACACTTCCAATCAAGGGGCATGGCATGATCAGTGTCTATCATCTGGGGCAATCCAGTCAAGATTCGAGGAATCTCTCAAGGCCAACCAGCTTGGGGCAAATCTTCGCCCGAGTCACTTGGGGCATTCCAGCAACGAATCCTGCCTAATCAGACATCTTCTGGTAGCAGGGCAACACAACACTATCAACAGGGGCACCCCCCTACATCCTGAGAGCGTGGACATATTCGGAAAAAAATACTACGCACGATAAAAGACCCGCTAGGTTGACATACCTAGGCAAAAATAAGGGCTTCCCGGCGAACCAAAAGGGTTCGGGCAAAAATAAGGGACGAAAAAGAAAAATTATACACCCGGCAAGTCGAAAACCTGAAAAGGCAGCTTGGGCAAAAATGGGTATCCCGGTGGACCGAAAACCCGAAAGGGCAGTCCAGGAAAAAGTTAGGGATCAAGAGCGTACGACTATGTCCCGGCATCTCGTCACTTGCCTACCATAGGGAAAATTTGTCAATCGGCAGTCATCCAGCACCTCCACAAGGTATCTTTTCCCCTCACCTCAGAAACAGGGGCAATAATGAGTCGTCCAGGCGATCCAGTTGCTCTGTCAACCAAAGTACCAAGGAAAGGTTAATACAAAGATGATTACCATCTACCTTTACAAATTCCAGATCGGGGGTTAACATCCGAAACCAAACAGGACAATCATCCACTTGATCATCATCAGGTAACCCTACACCGGTTCCTTCTCAATTTTCAGACGAAGTCTTACACGGACTCACCCTCCACAAGTAACCTTACCCCGGTTCCTCCATAAGTCTTACACGGACTTATCTCAAGATGACCTTACCCCGGTTCATCCAGAAGTTTTACACGAACTTATCCTGCAGTAACCTTACCCCGGTTCCTCCAGAAGTCTTACACGGACTTACCTCAAAGATAACCTTACCCCGGTTCATCAAGAAGTTTTACACGAACTTATCCTGCAGTAACCTTACCCCGGTTCCTCCAGAAGTCTTACACGGATTTATCTCAAGATGACCTTACCCCGGTTCATCAAGAAGTTTTACACGAACTTATCCTGCAGTAACCTTACCCCGGTTCCTCCAGAAGTCTTACACGGACTTACCTCAAAGATAACCTTACCCCGGTTCATCAAGAAGTTTTACACGAACTTACCCTGCAGTAACCTTACCCCGGTTCCTCCAGAAGTTTTACACGAACTTATCCCGAAGTAACCCTACATAGGTTATCTCTTTCCAGACGTAGTTTTACACGGACTCGTCATCAGTAAACCTTACACAGGTTTCCTTCTCAAAACTCCAGATGTAGTTTTACACGGACTCGTCACCCAGAAAACCTACACAGGTTCTCTATTTTCAAGGATGCAGTTTTATACGGACTCATTGTCAGTAAACCCTACACAGGTTTCCTTCAACTCCAAATGCAGCTCCACACGAGCCCAACCTCAAAGTAACCCTACACAGGTGTCCTTCTTTCCAAAATGCGGTTTTACACGAGCTCATCATCAGGCAACCCTACATAGGTTCCCTCTTTCAGCTTACAAAAATTACAATTCAAAAATTTCCCCAGGAGAGTCCAATCAAGATTTCCCCAATAAAGTTCGAATCCATCTCCCCAGCAGTAAGCTTATCCCCAGTAGATTCTGGAAGCTTATCCCCTACAGAGTACGAACGCGTCCCCCGGATTTATTCAAAGGTTATTTCCCTACCAGGATATAACTGGGTTATCCTCAGCCAAAAGCCATGGAAAGATCATCCTCGGCGCAGTCTTCTTATCCCCAGCGAAGTCTATTAACACTTCCAACATAACAACGGTATCCCCAGCGGAGTTACCATCAATATCCCAGCAAAATATCTCTCTCCCCACAGAGTATTGTTCCCCAGCAAGATCGCTAGAGTAATTTTCTCCCTGCAAAGTAATCCATTCGCCAAGTTTATTCCCCAACGGAGTCATCTTCTCCTACCGGTATTCTTGCAATCATCATCCCCAGCGGAAACAACAAAGCACTATTCTCCAACATTAGCCCAGGATGTGACTTCCCGGAACCCGTCAAGGATTTACTTTCCTAGACAAATACATACATTCATAAACATCGCATTTCTATACATTATAGCATGCATATACGCATCATATCTTACAATCTCATTTACGTTGAGAACATCATTGCTTGATCCATATCATGCATTGCATATGACTGACCTTTACCTCTCAGGAAAGATCCAGTTAAGTTCTCAGCTATATCCAAGACCTTGTCTGGTTCAGTTAAATCGATTCCTAAAGATTTTTCTGATTCTTATCCAGTCAAAGGCCTTCTCTGGTGCAGTCAGATCGACCCTAAGATCTCCCTGATTCTTGTCCAGTTGAAGATTCCAAGACCTTGTCCGGTTCAGTTAAATCGACTCCTAAAGATTTTTTCTGATTCTTATCCAGTCAAAGGCCTTCTCTGGTCCAGTTAAATCGATTCCCAAAGATTTTCCAAATGAAGACTCAGTGGAAGACATCCAAGATTCTCTCATCGTTACTGTTGAGGTAGTAATCGCCCCAGATTCTCTCATCGTCACTGTTGAGGTAGTAATCACCCCAGATTCTCTCATCGTTACTGTTGAGGTAGTAATCGCCCAAGGTTCTCTCACCGTCCCGTTGAGGTAGTAACCATCCCTGATTCATTCATCACCTTTTGAGGCTCCAGACTCGATTCCTGTATTTCGCCAGGGCACGTCTGAAGAGGTTTTGAGATTCAATTCCTGTAACCAGTCAGGACGCATCTACACAAAGAGTTTGAAGACCAACTGCTGTAACAGGTCAGGTAATCATATTTCTTTTTCAGGTATGCAAGTTCTCGCTAAGGAATCTCTTACGCGATCGACACCCAGATGGCATCTATAAGCCCATCCACCTATCCATCACCTCTCAACATGGCATCTATAAGCCCATCCTCCTATCCATCAATCTCTAAATGGCATCTGTAAGCCCATTCCCACCATCACGCTGCCAACATGTGAGCGCAAATTTCTGGGCACTCTAGTGTTCAATCATCTTCCACCTTCGGATTACGAAAGGCACGTCAGCCAATCTACATCCTCAGGTCTAAGAAGATTGAACAGGGGCAACTGTTGTACCCCAAAATTTGCCCTCCCATATTCTTCAAGATTTGCAAAGAGCATGCTTCAAAATCTCCCAAGGGTTGCACAGTCCAATTGCCTCCTAAACAGTCAAAAACTAGGGTTTTGGTTCTGGCAAAGAAATTGAAGTTTCCAAGGGTCCAATCAAGTCCCACATGCCTATAAACATTGTCAAGCATCCTTAGGCCAAGTTTCAAGACTCACAGCACAAAATTGCACAGTCAAAAACCCTAATTGCATCACAGTCAACTGTAGGGGCAAAATGGTCATTTGACAGTCAAAAGTCAAGATTTTTGGTCAACATCTTATTTTGAAGCCACAAACATCATTTGATCAATTCTTGATCATGATTCTCAAGGCATGGCTCAAAAAGTCTCAAGATGCAAAAGTTGCTATATTTGGACAGTTGAAAAAGTCAACTGCAAATTGACCAGGGCATAACTTCCACATGGTTCATCAAAAAAATTCCATCCAAGGCTCATTTTGAAGAGAATGACATTTATTACAACTCCTCTTCACACTTCAAGTCCAAGAAATGCTCTCACAAAAAGTTATCAATCTCAACATTATAGGTCATTTTCAAAAGTCAACAAAAAGGCATTTTAAGTCAAAGACCATAACTTGAGATTGGTAAATCAAAATGACATGGGACCAAAGGCATTGGTTAGAGGACTTCTAGACCTTTCCAAAATGTCCAAGAACATGATCAAAGATTAAAAATGGAGCAAGATATTCCTTGTGGAAGTTGGGAAATTTTTGGGAATTTTGAAAAGTCAACTTTACTTCAAATACCTCAAAATTGCTAATGGGCCTCAATTTCTTCCAAGAATCATCACCCAAAAGCTATGCACGACCCATTGACCCAAAGGGGAGTTATTTTCCTATTTTTAATTAATTAATTGAATATTTAATCTATTTAATTCATTTAATTAAAATTAATTATAAGAAAAATACTAATCCATGCTTTTCAAATCTTTTTGTGCATAGAATTCACTCAAGATTTCGTGCACTATTCAATAAGGAAAGAATCAAGGTGATTGGCAATGATTGGCATCAAAAGGACATGAAAAAGATTGAAAAAGATTCATGAAAATCACAAATTTGAAAAGCATTAAAACATGGATTTTTGGGCTTTGTTTGTGACCTAATTCATTGACATACATATACACAATGCAACCCTAATTCTAGACACAAGAGAGCTGCGCCCAAGAACACCAAACAACTTTGCATTATTTTCATAAAAAACTCAAAACTGTTTTCACAGTTCCAACGCAATTCAAATCAAAAGAACCATCCCACAAGCTTGCCAAGGTTACCAGGAATCTATCCCAATCAAAATCACGTTCCATTAATCTTACAAACGAACGCGCTTGGCTTGGTGGTTGTTGTGTTGTCACGTATGCAATGGGACCTGGGTTCGATTCCCAGGTCCCCCATATTCTTCAATATTTTTGTTCATAATGCGTTCAGGTACAATTATTTGCCCAGGAACCATCATACATCTCCATCTCTTGGCACGCCACATGCCCCTGAAGATCAATCCAATAGCCATCATGTGAAGTTCACCATGGACACCGGTCAACACCTCCACATACAATCTCAGGAAAGTCAAAAAAGGTCAAGAATCAGTGGGCCTAATTGCTACAAATATACCTCCAAAAGGGTCAACAAACCCCTTGTTTGTATTTCTTTCCTTTATTCTTTTCCTTTTTATTTTGTTTTAATTATTTTCTTTTAATTCCTTAAATTATTTCTAAATAATACAATAATGCAAAAAAATCAGAAAGTCAAAAAAATAAAATATGTTTATTATTTAATTCACTAATATTTTATTTTGTAAATAAATTTTGTTAATCAATTTAGTTTTAATCTAGGGTTTAACTTTAATTCTTTTTCTAAATAACTAAAATAGGTAAAAATGAGGTTTTAGATTTTTGTTCTTTTTCTCAATAAATAATTTTTATTCTTATTATTATTAATAATTAATTATTTTTGTAAATAACTTATAATTAAATAATTAGTAAATTAGGTCAAACTTGAATTTATTTCTTTAATAATTAAAAAATGCTTAGAATTAGGGTTTTAATTCCAATTAATTTTCTTAATTTCATAAATACAAAAAAAAACATAAAAAATAAGTTCTTTTCTTTATTTAATTATTAATTAATTTCTTAATTTCAATATTTATTTCTTTAAAGGGTCCAACGCCCTCGCATCTTCGATTATAATTACATTTCGCGCATTTATTTTTATTTATTTTATGAATGTAATGTATTTTCCCCAAAGCTTTGTAATAGATAATTAGGATATTTAATTTCCGCACTTTTATTTTAAATCGGGTCTTTGTTTAATTTGGCGATGTAGACCCGCGCCTTTGTAATAGCGTAGGACCTTTATTTTCAGCACTTTAAATTCCCGCACCTTTTAAACTGTTAAAACACATGAAAGAATGTATGCCAAAAATAAAATCAAAGCGTAGAACACCAATGCATGACAAGACAAATAATAACTGAAATTGACACACAATTCACACACCACTCCTAGGGTACGCCTCACTGTTTCCTTGCCCCTCGAAACGTGGTCGTCGAGTAGAGGACGTTTTAGTAAGTCCTCATGTCCATGAACATGGCATGGGGGTAGCTTCTAAGGTATCCTCCTATTTCTCTGGTGACCACACTGTCCCTAAACTCGAATTGACCCGAACACCTCCAACGGTGGTGCTACCTACCTCTCAATGGTGGGATGGCACTACCTTAAGGACACTTACACAGACTAATTCCTTAGGGTAGGTAGACGACTCGTAGATACTTGCTCTAATTCAAAACAAATCAAAAACTTCTTTTCACACCGACACTTTGCAAAAAGCTTTCAAAAAACAACTTTTCAAACACTCTTGAGGACTGATACAAGAGTCGAACTGAAATTTTAAACGAACTTTTTCAAACCCACTCACCTTGAAAAGCAAGCAAACATTTTTGAAAACACAAATGAGCAAGTATCTAAGAGCCCATGGATAACCATGGATAGAAAGGGTGCTAACACCTTCCCTTTCTATAAATCTACCTCCCGAACCGAGAACTAATCTCAATAAGGAATTTTTCTGTGCTTTTGTCCTTTCCGTATTGGAGAAAATAAAAGACGGTGGCGACTCTTGCTTACCGCGACATTTCGCGAACCAGCTTTAAACAGTCAGTTCCAGATCCACCGATCACAATATGATATGATAGAGGAATCTTAGGGGCAAAAATTGGGGTACAACAACTTCCACCACCGATTCTATCGATAACGACTCTGCCACGACTCATTATGACTTTGATACTCCTATTTATCAAGCCGAAGAAGAAGCGTATGAGGATTGTGATCTTCCCGAGGAATTAGCAAGATTGTTGAAACAAGAGGAGAAGGTTATCCATCCGAATCAGGATTCAATTGAGGTGATGAATATTGGCACAGAAGAGGTAAGAAGAGAATTCAAGATACGGGCCGATCTTGAAGAAAGTATAAAGGTCATATTGATCAAGCTACTCCGTGAGTATTCTGATATCTTCGCTTGGTCCTATGAGGATATGCCTGGGTTGGATACAGACATAGTGGTGCATCGACTACCGCTCAAAGAAGGTTGTTCTCCTGTCAAGAAAAAGCTCCGAAGAACTCATCCTGAGATGTCCAAGAAGATCAAAGAGGAGGTCCAAAAGCAGTTGGACGCGAATTTCCTAAAAGTTGTCAATTATTCGCCATGGATTGCAAATATTGTGCCTGTGCCCAAGAAAGATGGTAAGGTCAGGATGTGCGTGGATTATAGGGATTTGAACAGGGCCAACCCTAAAGACGATTTCCCTCTTCTGCATATTGATGTGTTAGTTGATAACACTGCTCATTCCAAGGTGTTCTCATTCATGGATGGCTTTTCGGGTTACAATCAAATTAAAATGGCTCCGAAGGATATGGAGAAGACAACATTCATCACGCCTTGGGGAACTTTTTGTTATAAAGTGATGTTGTTTGGTTTGAAAAATGTCGGGGCAACATATCAGCGCGCCATGGTCACTCTCTTTCATGACTTGACTCACAAAGAGATTGAGGTATATGTAGACGATATGATTGCTAAGTCTGACACGGAAGAGGAAAACCTTGTTCATCTGAAAAAAATTGTTCGAGAGGCTGAGGCAGTTCTTCATAAGGTTGAATCCGAATAAGTGCGCCTTCGGGGTGAGATCCAGCAAGCTGTTGGGTTTTATTGTAAGTGAGAAAGGTATCGAGGTAGACCTGACCAAAGTCAAAGCGATACAGGAAATGCTTGATCCAAGGACAGAGAAGGAAATATGTGGCTTCTTAGGAAGGTTAAACTATATCTCCATATTTATTTCTCATCTCACAGCCACCTGTGAACCTATGTTCAAGTTGTTGAAGAAAAGTCAGACAGTGAAATGGAATGAGGATTGTCAGAAGGCCTTTGACAAAATAAAGGAGTATTTTCAAGAACCTCCGATACTCATGCCGCCAGTGGAAGGAAGGCCACTAATCATGTATCTAACCATGTTGGAAAGCTGAATGGGTTGTATCCTCGGTCATCACGACGAGACAGGGAAGAAAGAGCAGGCTATTTACTACTTGAGTAAGAAGTTTATGAAATGCGAGTCAAGGTACTCATTGCTAGAAAAGACTTGTTGTGCGCTTTCCTGGGCCACCAAACATTTGAGGCAATACATGTTAACTCACACCACCTACTTGATATCCAAAATGGATCCAATCAAGTACGTTTTTGAGAAACCAGCTCTTACAGGCAGGGTAGCCCATTGGCAAATGATACTCACTGAATATGATATCCAATACACTACTCAAAAGGCAATTAAAGGTAGTGTACTGGACGACCATCTTGCTCATTATCCCGTGAACGATTATGAATCGATGAAGTTTGATTTTCCAGATAAGGAAATTGTGTATATTCGGGATTGTAATATGCCAGACCCAATCGAAGGACCCGAGCCGAGATCACGTTGGACGCTTGTTTTTTATGGTGCCTCTAATGCCATGGGCAACAACATCAGAGCTATTATCACTTCCCCTGAGGGATATCACATTCCTTTCATGGCTCGCATTTGTTTTGATTGCACTAACAACATGGCCGAATATGAGGCATGCATCTATGGCATTGAAGCGGCGATCAACCTGCGCATCAAATTCTTGAAAGTTTACGGGGATTCCAATCTTGTTATCATCCAGATTAATGGAGATTGGGAGACTCGCCATCAGAACCAAATTCCCTATCGTGAGCATGTTATGAAGTTGATTCCGTACTTCGAAGAGATCACGTTTGAGCACATTCCCAGAGAAGAAAACAATCTAGCTGATGCACTGGCAACTTTGTCCTCCATGTTCAAGGTTAAGTGGGCTAATGAGGCACCTTCCATTACCATCAGAAGTTTGAGTGAGCCAGCTTTTTGCTTTGAGGCCAGTTTGGAACCATACAGTAACCCTTGGTTTTATGATGTCAAATGATATCTCGAAACACAAGAGTATTCTAAGGAGGCATCCGTCACAGATAAGAAGTTCTTAAGAAGATTTTCAGCCAAGTTCTTTCTCAGTGGTAGTGTGTTGTACAGAAGGCATCATGATGGTCTACTGCTCAGATGTGTTGACAAGAAAGAAGCAGCTAGAATCATTGAGGAGATGCATGAAGGTGTTTTCGGGACCCATTCTAACGGGCATACCATGGCTAAAAAGATTTTGTGAGCAGGTTATTATTGGTCCACCATGGAGACTAATTGTTACAATCATGCGCGAGTTTGCCACAAATGCCAAGTCTATGCTGACAAGGTGCATGTGCCGCCAGTACCTTTGAATGTCTTGACCTCCCCTTGGCCGTTTGCAATGTGGGGAATTGATATGATCGGCAATATTGAACCGAATGCATCCAACGGGCACCGTTTCATTCTGGTTCCCATCGATTATTTTACGAAATGGGTCGAAGCTGCATCCTACGCCAATGTTACCAAGCAGGTGGTAACTCGGTTCATTAAGCACAATATTATCTGTCACTGCGGAGTGCCCGAGAAGATCATTACCGATAATGGGTCTAATTTTAATAACAAGATGATGAAGGAGCTTTGCGAGTCCTTCAAAATCAAGCATCATAACTTTTCCCCATACTGACCAAAGATGAACGGTGCTGTCGAAGCGGCCAATAAGAATATCAAGAAGATCGTACAAAAGATGGTGGTAACCTATAGAGATTGGCATGACATGCTGGCTTTCGCTTTGCATGGCTATCGCACCATGGTGCATACTTCGACTAAGGCAACCCCATTTTCCTTGGTTTACGGCATGGAAGCAGTATTGCCAGTAGAAGTCGAGATTCCTTCTCTTAAGGTCATGAGGGATGTCGAGCTGGATGAAAGTGAATGGGTATAGAATCGGCTGGATCAGTTAGAACTTATTGATGAGAAGAGGTTGACGGTTGTATGCCATAGTCAGGTATATCAGCGAAGGATGAGGAAAGCTTTTGATAAGAGGGTACGGCCTCAGTGTTACAAGCCAAGTGACCTTGTGCTAAAAAGGATAATTCTCCCCCAGGGAGATCCCAGGGGCAAGTGGGTTCCGACTTATGAAGGTCCTTTCGTGGTCAGAAAAGTTTTCTCTAGAGAAGCGATGATGCTCACGACTATGGATGGAGAGTATTTCCCTCTCCCTGTGAATGCTGACGTAGTTAGAAAATACTTTGCATAAAAATAATAATAACCCGCTAAACTGAAAACCCAAAAGGGCGGTTTAGGAAAAAAGAGGGTGTCCTGGTGAATCGAAAACCCGAAAGGGCGATTCAGGCAAAAGTTAGGGACTTAAAGAAAATGACTACACTCAGCATGAGCCCTTTGTTTCTTTCCTTCATTCTGTCACCTGGCATAAGCTCGAAGCTAATCCAAGTATGATCTGTCTGAAAGCAGGAAGATGAGGGTCATAAGAGTCACAGCAGAGTCAGGACTTGGTCGATATTCACTTTCACATTGCCATTTGTAAACACTTGTTTGTTTTAATTATGTAATTTCTTGCTTCCCAATGTAAATGCCTTTTTCACAGGAAGATTTCTCAAAATCAATAGAATATCTTCTTTCAAGTATACGTATGCTTTTCTTTTCTCTTTTTTTATTTTGTTTGCAAAAATGTCCAATATTTTTGATGAGCATGTGCATATAAACTTCGTGGACCTTACACGAGAATGGTAATACAAGTCATGGTTGTTCGATCGCTTGAAATACGGATAACAAACATCACTACTACTGTGCAAGGGGCATGTTTGTTTCTCTGTTTGGTGGACTTCTCTTTCACTCTTTTAGGCATTTCGCCTTACGGTTTTGTTTCACAACTCTGTGTTGTTGGTGAGATCATAGGTCAGGGTAATATCAAGGTTACAACAGGTCGGCAGAACCGGTGAACTTGGTCAGGAGATACTTCTTCCTCGTAATGGCTCTTATTACGTTTCTTTGCTGCACTTTCTTGTGTTATCTTGATTGATTGTTTTAGCATTGTCTGCATATAGGATTTTGTTTATAGCCGAATGTCAGTCTTGATGCGTTGAATATTTTTTCCTTGAAAAAAAAATTGTTTGTCTCATGTTACTTAATCCATCCAGTATCACTCTTTAATTGATTTTTCGGGCATTTTTGATACCAGCTGTGCCAATTCTTCTGCATGGCCAAGAATTTGGAGGAAGGAGTTTAGCTAAAAAACGACGATTGTAATGGTATACTTTTGAGTAGAACCCTATTGACGATGTACATGCATTGTTTCAATCCCTAAACACCAGAGATATAAGGGAGTTAGACCCTCGTTAACCCCTCTGAGCCTTCGAAGTAGGAGTTTTCTTTCTGTTCGAAAAATAAAATAAACCTTCTTTTTTAACCAGGGGCAAGGTAGATGTTCAGTTGATTTGCCCAAGCATTCAAATTTCAGAAGGAATGTCCCATCTGAGGATCACCATATTTTATCTTTCGCATCATGAGATCAGGAAAAATGTCTAAACCACGATGTTCATTTCCTCACAAAGCCCTGAGGTCGAGATCGAATCGACACAATAATGGATATCCCTCGCCGACCAAGGAATGAGTCATTTGTTTTCTTAAAAAAAAGAGAGAAAGAAATAAAAAGTTCAAAGACCTAGGGTCACACGACTTTTTCAAAAGGGAAAGTATGAATAAGAAAGAAACAAAAAGCCCCGCTAAGTCGAAACTTGAAAATAAGTCGCTTAGGCAAAAGTTAGGGTATCCCGCTGGACTCCCAAAATGGAAACTCAAAATATTTTGTCCAGGCAAAAATTAGGGAAAAGAGAGCCTAAAAGGCCAAAAAAAACATTCAAAAAATTGTCATCAAAGAAAGAACAATAATATCAAAAAACCGAAACAACAGAAGTTAAGCGACAATCATGCTGGAGGATTTGTCGTGATCACTCAGTCATTATAAATATTTTTGAAAAATGAACGCTTGTGATAAGTCAATTGAACTTAGGACAGGAGAATATCACGAAGGGGGTGGGCACCAAATAACTTGAGCCTTGAAAAACTTTTTATCGAAAGAACCTTGAACCAGGCCACGTTACAACCTCTAAAAGTCCTAACTAATACAAGGGTTTAACTCAAAGGCATACTACAACAGGATAACGTTTCCTAAACTCCCCAAATATGTGTTGCATAGCCGTGTTGGTATCTTATCACCCGCGTTTTGACTCATTTTTCAAAAAGGGAAAGAAAAGTTTTAAAACATTTTTGCACTCTAGCCAGTGATTCATTCACAACAGAGATGCGACACTTTGTTAAGTTCTTCAAGGTTTAAATAATCATCGCATCAGGTCTATCATTCTCAATAAACATTTTTCTATATGCAAAACAGTCGTTTGACATCAAAAGAGTTTACATGTTGAACACTTGTAAAGAGCTTAATGATGGTCAAGAAAGGAATGCTCGAATTTCTTCTGTTTTGGAAGAGCTCGTGTTTGATTAGGACTCTGCTGATCCCATTTGAAATTTTGTTTCTCTAGTGAAGTTTCCTTTCCCCGGTGAAGTTTCGTTTCCGCAGCGAAGTTTTGTTACTCCAGGGATTTTCTTTCAAAAGCCTCGTTCCAAGACTTTAAGTTTGGATATGTCACCTATCCCCAATGGAGTCGTTAAGTTGGAACCCACATTCTGAAGGGGTTTCAACTCCCCAACAGATTTGCCAACAGGGATCCCTCGCTTTGACCTCTCAGTTCCCAGCCGATTTGTTGACCGGGGCATCCTTTGTTAAGGATCTCCTCTTGTTCCTTAGTAAGGTCGTTACCATGTGACTATCTGCAAGATTCGTCTTTTGGTTGTATTCCAAGAGAATATCTCTCCAGCAAGATAATCCTCAACAAAGTTCTATCTCCCCGGTGAGGTCCCGTCTCTTCGGCAGGGCTTTGATCCCCCAGCAAAGGTTTTCGTCCCTTTCCGGAAGCTGCAGCGTCAACCTGATTTTCTCTGGGAATTTGCAATGTATTTTTTTTTTGCAGTTCCTCTCAATTGTTTGTGGCCCGTTTCTACTGGTTGCTCGGTTGTTATTCCCCGCGAAGCTTCATCTCTTCAAGGTTCCCTCTCTAGTGGTTCCCCATATTTCCTCCTCTCCTCGGGATTTTGCAATTTATTTTTGCAAGTCATTCCAGATTCTGACTTCTTGGTTATTCCCCAGTGAAACATTTAAACATGCACCATTATATTGCATCTATCAAAACGCATAACATTTCCATTATATGGAGCATTACGCTATATAAAAAGGAATCCAAGCATGCATCGGAACATAAGCCATTATTATTTCCGTTATCCCCAGTGATTTTGCTAACACTTCGGATTTAATCCCCAGCGAGGTCCTCGCCCTCGTTATCTCGGTTTCATCCCCATACCAATATCCTTCTGACGTCAATCATCTTTTGTTTGAGTGTCCACTCTTGATTGTAGTTCAGTTTCGCCTTGGCACGGTCTTTTCTCGGGTTTAGTCTTCTCTACCCTCTCCGATTCATTCCAATGTCTATTGATGCACCTTTCGAATACCAGTTTCGTCCTGATTTTTGCTTTCAGCAGGTTTTTAGGTGTACACCCTAATCTCCTTGCTTTGGGTCGAGTTTTGCCCTGTCGCATGTGCATGAAATCCAGTTTTGTCCTAGTACTCATCTAGCTTAGTTTCGCCTAACTGGTTTTTGAGTCGAGTTTCATACCTTGACGGTGTTCGTTTACCAAGTGCAGTGTCCGTGTTGCGTCCCTAGTTTGAAATCAGTCTCCTTTGTTCCTTGGATTCTCCTACCAGTTTTCGTCACTGTTTATCCATTGATCTGAGACCAGCAGGTGCTCTGAGAAACATGCACTCTCATCACTTTGCTTTGGGTCGAGTTTCGCCTCGTTACCCGTGCGTGAAATCCAGTTTCGTCTTGGTACTCATCTAGTTTAGTTTCGCCTAACTGGTCTTTGAGTCGGGCTTCGTCTCGCTTTTGTTCCTCATTTCTGAGATTCTTTCAGTTCCTTCATACTGTCTATCTTAGTTGAGATTAGCAAGTGCTCCTAGAATTACGCACTTTAGCCACTTTTGCTTTGGGTCGAGCTCAGAGTTTCGTCTCCTCACCCACGTACGTTTTCTTTTCCAGAGATTAGTTTCGCCTATATTCTGTCGGTTGAGTTTTGTCTCACCCGTTCCTTTTGAAGCCCAGTTCTGCCCTGGCACGTTTGTCCGGAAGTTTAGTTGCGTCTACTCTCCTTTGTTTTTGTTTTGTTTCAATATGCGTTACAGCTCCATTCTGACGCATGTCTTGGGGGTTTTCTGCTTCTTTTTTCTTTCTTCAAGAGTGTAAATTTCCGGGTTCTTTCATATTCAGTCATCTTCAACTCTGAATGCTCGAAAGTTGTCACTTTTCTCACTTATCATAATGAAGATATTTGAATAGGGGCAGCTGTTGCACCTCAAAATTTACCCTCTTGATTTAGGCTTATGTTTCATCATGAACATCATAGTGCATTACATTCATACATTGTGATAGGATCAAAGTACTTTGGTTACCAAGTTTTCCTCAAGTTTTGAAGGGTGATGGCATTAACAAATTGCTCAAGAAGAATCTTATCATCTAAACCTCTGAATCTTTCAAGCTCAAAAGTTTTTACATATCTCAAGATGCTTTATTCATCTCTTTGGACTCCCAGAAGATTGGAGCTTGTGTTTGATCACAAGTGAAATCAGTCTTTGGATGCACCAGTCAAATTAGGGTTTTGCTTGATTAAGGCTTTTGGCCAAAGCACAAGTCTTGATTTTGGAAGCAACAACATTTCTTTGATATTTAAAAGGTCTTTGTACAAGAAATTGGTCAAGATGCCCAGAGGATTTAAAGTTTTGAAGATGATTCATCAGTCTCTTGATGTGTTGACCAAAATTAGGGTTTAGAATTTCATCAAGATTTCTTGAGAATTTTGAAGTGAAACTTTGCACATGGCCTCTATATATTTGGAAGATCATATGTTTGAAGTTTTGATCATCAATTTTGAAGGGAAGTGGATCAATTGTTTCAGAGGGGCAAAATGGTCATTTAGGTCAAAATCAGTCAAAGTCAAGGTTGACCAAGTGAATATTTGGCCAACCATCAATTCAAGGATGTAATTTCATATTTCAAGTCCATTTTGGTCATTGGATTAAAGAGATTGAAGTTTGGGTTGAAACTTATTCTTGAAGAAATCCTAAAAGTTACTAATTTTGGAAAATAAGGACTTAATTTCAAAAAATCGTATTTTATTCACTCTTGATCAAAAGATGCAAATGAAATATGCTTGGAAATCTAAGAGAATGATCTTTCACCTCCTTTTGGTCTCATGACCAAATTGGCAAGGAATCAAGAGTTTTGGCCTTTTAAAGTCACAAAATTATGGGTCATTTTCTAAAATTAGTGAATTTTAAGCCAAATTTTGAGGATCTTAATGGATTAATTTGCAAAAACTCAAACCTAGGGGATTGTAGGTCTTTTTAAGACCTTTCCAAATTGTTCTCATTTGTTCCAAAATTCAAAAGTATGAGCAAGTTATGAGTTTTGAAATTTTGGGGCATTTTATTGAAATTTGGAAAATGTACAAAATGGCCATTTCTTGCAAAATCAAGTTTTAGCCATTCCTCTTGTTTCTAATCAAGCCCATTGGTAATTTGTGGCATGCTGAGGCCCATCATGCCAAAGTTTGAGCTGCACATGGGAAAATGAAAAGGAAAATCGTGGTTTTGCAAAAAATGGCAAGAAGTTGCCTAATCACCAACACTAGCTTAATACAAGGATTTAAGTCCTAATCTTGTTGCTAATCTCTTCCTGAGGGCAAATGGATTAAAATGAGCGAAAAAAGCAAGCCAATGCACGAGGGATTTCAAGGCTGCATGTGCATACTTGATTTTGGCCAAAAGAAGATTTCTTTGATTCCAAGGGCTTTCAGCGCGAAAAACCTATCCTACCCCCCTCCTGATGCTCTATATATTGAGAAGGAAGCCTCAGTGAGAAGGGTTCGTGCTTCATTTCATCAATCAAAGTCAGAAACTCCATAGCTTGTTGCTCTGCATTTTTCTTTGATTCTTCCATCTCCCTTGCGCGTTTTGGCCAATTCTTCTTGCATTCTCTTCTCCAAGTGATAAGGATTGTAGATCGAGGTTTGGATTGCAACTAGAGTGAAGGAGACAATAGATCCATTTTTTCTAAAAGGTTTGAATTATCAACATTGAATTCTAATTTCTAGCCATGCCTCGTGTGATTTAAGTTCATGATCATGTTGTTTGAAGTCTATGGTATGATTCTGAAGCTTTATAGCGTTTAATTTGATGAATTATGCATGTTTGGATGCTCTGAAACTCGCGATTCAGATTGTTTTTGTTCATATTCATGACTTGATTGTGGACAATATGGTTGATGATTTGATTTGATTCGAATTGATATGGATTCCTTGCCATGCTAGCTTTGATTTTCCTTTGATTTCATCAAAAATGATGCAAAACTGAGTGTGTTATGTTGATCTGAAAGTGAGCCCTAAGCCTGAGATATGCGCGCGTTTTTTGAATGTCTAGAGGTTGAAGATGATGTGGTGGCACATCCCGATTGGTCTATTTGAATTTTTTGGCTTATTTGAATTTTTGTTTTATTTGACATTTTGTTTAATTTTGTTTTCTGATCAAAACACATTCAAAAATCCCAAAAACATTACCATAGGTCAATATTATTTTCTAGTATTTGTCACATTTTTTTGGATTTTTTTTTAAATAATCTGATTGGTTTAAAAAATTCATAGGTTTAATTAATTAATTGTTCAAAGTTTATTTTTTTTAATAGTCCTATTGATCTAAAAAATCCACAAAAATTATTTGAGACTCACAAAATAATGTGAAAATTGATTCTGACTTTGGTTTATCATTTTTCATATTTTTGATTAAAAATTTAATTTCAAAAGGTTATTTGTAATATTTGTTTTTTTTTTCAATACTTCTATTAATTCAAAAATTCCAAAAAAAATCATGTAATCTTGTTTTTAATCATAGAATCTGATCATATTTTTGTTTTGCCTTTTTTGTTATTTTGGGTAATGGTTTTCATTTTCTTGCCTTTAAATAATAATTTTATTATTAATTGTTTGTTTTTTTGTTTTTAATATTTTCCTTTTATCCAAAAAATTCATAAAAATTCAGGGATGTGTGTTTTTAGCCCTAATATTTGAATATAATTTTGGTTGGCCATTTTTCTGAATTTTTGATTTAAATATCGTTTTGAAATGTGAATATTTGTTAATTACATAATTGTTTGAATATTAATTTCTTTCTTGACTTTTCATAATCCAAAAAAAAAAAAAAATATATATATATATATATATATATATATATATATATATATATATATATATATATATATATATATATATATATATATATATATATATATATATATATATATATATATATATATATATATATATATATATATATATATATATATATATATATATATATATATATATATATATATATATATATATATATATATATATATATATATATATATATATATATATATATATATATATATATATATATATATATATATATTTTCTGACATTTATGGTTTCTTGGTGATTTGTATGGTCTTAGTTTAATTTGTTTGAGTTTTGTTCTCATTTAATCAATATTTGAGATAAAAAGTCAAAAATTAGGGTTTTGTTGTTTATGGTGCAAGTTTTATTTTCAAAACCACTTTTCCCTGGTTTTTCTATAGGATTCAAGTCTTGATCATGGTTCATGAATGTGTTGGGAATTTGAAAACATTTTTTTCTTGAATTATTTGACTTGGTTTGACATTTTTCCATAAATAATTTTGAAAACTTTCTAGTTTGGTGGTTTTGCCAACTAGTCTTAAACTTTGAACTTCACTTGGCCTCTTCCTCAATCATTCATGAACTTAGGGCTTGCATTCTGACTTCTAAAAACTTCCAAGATGTTAAGATATTTTTGGTTTGAATTATGGATCCTTGTTTTTATTTTTTGTATAATTTTGAAGTGTAGGTACCCAATTATGTTTGCATGTTTTGTTGCAATTTGTTTGATGACCAATGAACTTGAGTGAGACCTATAATTGGGAACCTAATGATCATGTTGGTTCTGACTTGTCCATTTTAGCTCAAGCCATTTCACTTAGAAGCCTCATGTTTGAATATTTTGAACCATCTAATACCTTATGTAGGTTTCATTTCCTATTGTGTTCATGAAGTTGTGATTGAATTAGCTATGCATGATTGAGATGTGTTTGCTACTGCCTTTTATGGTCTTTGTTCATATTATTCTCAAGCTCTTATGATCCTTGATTGACATTCAATTGTCAATTCAACATGGTGATAGAAAGGAGCAACATTCCCCTGCTTTTCTTGACCTAATCTGTGCATATGCTTGTTTCTTGTTGTTTATCATGTCTAAAGCCATCATGTTTGTTCTCACTTTTTTCACCTTATGGAATACTAACTTGGTTGTTGAATGTGCGAGGTACTCTGAGCAAGTTTCCACTTTTGGCTTGAGGCTTTTCTGTGTTTCACTTTATTTGTGAAACACAATCTATTATACTGGCATTGTTTTGTGCTTAGCATGTTTGATGGTTTATGCAGGATATATATATATATATATATATATATATATATATATATATATATATATATATATATATATATATATATATATATATATATATGATTGTGAATGCCATACATTTCCCCCGGGACATGTTCATATCTGACAGATTCCTGACTCAATTTGTTTACTGATGCCAGCTTGCTTGAAGTTTCTCTGGGTTTCTTTTATTCTTGCTTGATTGCTACAGATAGTTATCTGTTTGGTATTGTACCACTTCTTTTCTCCCATTTTCATTTTTCATAATTCTCTGATTGCATGATGGGATCTCTGTTGCTGATATATGTCAGGAGGCCCTCTGGTTTTTTCATCTGATGCATGTGTTGTGATTGTTGATTGATGAGTCACTCAATTTAGATATTGAGATCACAACTTCACTCTCATTTCATGTTCCCTATAGGATGTTTATTGCTTTTCTTCTTTAATTGTTGATCGATGAGTCACTCAATTTAGATATTGAGATCACGACTTCGCTCTCATTGCATGTTCCCTATAGGATGTTTGTTGCTTTTCTTTTTTAACTGTTGATCGATGAGTCACTCAATTTAGAAATTGAGATCACGACTTCGCTCTCATTGCATGTTCCATATAGGATAGTTTTGTTAAGATTTCTTTGACATGCTGTTTAAGGTAGGAATCCATGTATGCTAACATAGGATATGACTTTCCTTTATCCTCAACCTTAGGGTCAACCTTTGTATGATAACACTAGGGATAGTACTAGGTTAGTTTCCCTTAGTTGTTTTCCCTTTCTATGCATTCTGCATCCCAAAACAAAAATTTGTTTCTTGGAAAATCATAAGACATTTCTAATGAACCCAAACTCTTCTTAAAAGTAAAAGATACCAACCAATCTTACTTTGTCTTGTTATCTTGAAGCCGGTGTTTCTCCATCGCACATGTTTTGTTATCCTACTTTGATTCTCAATATCATTGTTAGGTGTGATGTTTTGTCATCTGTTTTATCGATGTTTCGCCATCTTTGCCATGATATCTTGTTATCTTGAAGCCGATGTTTCGCCACCGCACATGTTTTGTTATCCTACTTTGATTCTCAATATCATTGTTAGGTGTGATGTATTGTTATCTATTTTATTGATGTTTCGCCATCTTTGCCATGATATCTTGTTATTTTGAAGCCGATGTTTCGCCATCGCACATGTTTTGTTATCCTAATTTGATTCTCAATATCATTGTTAGGTGTGATGTTTTGTCATCTATTTTATATATGTTTCGCCATCTTTGCCATGATATCTTGTTATCTCTTAGCCAATGTTTCGCCATCGCGCATTTGTTTGAAGACGATGTTTCGCCATCGCATCTGTTTGTTATCTAACTTTGACTCTCAATGTCACTGCTAGGTGTGTTGTTTTATCATTCAATGTTTCTCCATCTTTGACATGTTATCTTCGTTATTATTTAGTCGATCTCTGACCATCTCATTTGTTTGTTGTTTTACTTGATGTTTTTCCATCTTGACTGTTGTCTTAACTAAAAAACATAAACCAACTAAAACACATAAGCCGAACTACGACTGCTCTAATTCCTTAAAAGGGATACGTAGGCATTGGGGTAGGGCCCAACCGAGCACAACTTTTATTTTCCCTACATTATTTTCTTTTTATTTTGTATGCATTCCCTTTTCAGTTTTAAGCCATAGACATAGGATTTGACCACACCCATTAGATTAGACAACAAGAGTGGATACCATAGAGTACTGCAGGTGTGTGGCGTGCTAACACCTTCCCCTCGCATAACAGACTCCCTTACCCGATCTCTCGGTCGAAAGACCGTGATTTCTCCCTTTTCAGGTTTTCTCGATGTTTACCTTTCCCTCTCGGCGGGATAAAAGACGTTCGGTGGCCACTTCACTGATGTTTCATTAACATCCAAGTGACAGGTTACGACCGCGTGGTTTCACTAACATGATGTTCTCATCCGGGAACTCAAAATTCATGGATTAGAAGTCGTCCATGGCCTATTGAGCCAAATGATCAGCTATTACACTTCCATTGATTGCTTTCTGAGTTGTGTATTGAATGTCATATTCGGTCAGGATCATCTTCCATCTTGCTATTCTTCCAGAGAGAGAGAGGGCTTCTCAAAGATGTATTTGATAGGATCCATTTTAGATATCAATAAGGTAGTGTGAGTCAACATATATTGTCTTAGTCGGCGAGCAGCCCATGCCAAAGCCAATAAGTTTTCTCGAGCAGTGGGTATCTTGTTTCACAGTCGGTAAACTTTTTGCTAAGGTAGTATATTGCATGCTCTTTTCGACCAGACTCGTCATGCTTCCCCAGCACATACCCCATTGGATTCTCTAATACTGTCAAGTACATGATCAGAGGTATTCCTTCAACCGATGGCATCAAGATTGGAGGTTCTTAAAGATATTCGTTGATTTTGTCAAAGGCGTTCTGGAAATCGTCATTCCACTTCACTGCTTGATCTTTCTTCAGTAATTTGAAGATTGGCTCACAAGTAGCGGTTAGATGAGAAATAAATCTGGCAATGTAGTTTAGACGTCCTAAGAATCCCCTAACCTCTTTCTCAGTGCAAAGAGTTGGCATTTATGGTATAGCTTTAACCTTTAGAGGGTCTACTGCAATGCCTTTGCTGCTGAGAACGAAGCCTAAGAGCTTACCGGATCTTACCCCAAAGGTGCACTTATTCGGGTTCATCCTTAGTTTATACTTCTTCAGGCATTCAAATAGCTTCTGCAGGTGATCAAGGTGATCTTCTTCAGTCTGAGACCTGGCTATCATATCATCAACGTAGACCTCTATCTCGTGATGGATCATATCGTGAAACAAAGCTACCATGGCACGCTAATAGGTTTCTATTGTACCCAAAAAAAATTCCCTCCCATTTTTACTCAAAGCATGCTCCTAGAGATCCTCAATTGCTCAAGGTTGACCAAGAATTGACCTGACAAATTCTCCTCCTAAGCAATGACCCTCTAGCTAGGGTTTCACTTTTCATCAAGATATGTGAGCTCCAAAGGTCCCAAATTTTTTGCATTATCCTAATATGCCTTCAAGATTGTCCATGACAAATTTCACGTCTTACACTACAAGTTTGCTCAGTCAATTGCCCAAATACTTGAAAATCAACTATGCTAGGTCAAAAGTCAATTGTGGCCCAAATACAGTCAAACTTCATGATTTTTGGTCAACATCAACATTTTGAGGTGATACCCATCATTTGGTCAAGGGTTGATCATGATTCCTTAAGAAATACTCCTAATTCATCTAAAGTCAAAATTTACTAAATTAGGAGTTCTATGGGAAAAGTCAACTGAACTTTGACCAAGCATAACTTTCACATACTTCATCCATTTTTACCCAACCAAAGCTCATATTGAAGAGAATTTCATTCCCTACAACTTCTCTTCAGCCCTCAAGTCAATGAAATGCACCATTTGAAAGTCCAAGATCATCATCATGATATCAAAATTGAGCAAGTTATGGTTGCCCAAGTTGGGAAAATTTGGAAATTTTCAAGAAAGTGCATTGAGAAAATTTGAACTTTTAAGGCAATGACATTAATTTTTGGACTTCAAACACTTTCATGACCTCATGAAGAGCCCATAATCTCATTTTTACCATGCCTTGCATTTTTTACTTATTTTGTACATATTTATTTTAATTTATTTCAAATAAATATTAAATAAAATGTATAAAATAATTAAAAGTAGGCCTTGGCATGTGGGCTGATGTTTTGGACAACTTAGAGGCCCATGAATTTCGTGCCAACATGTCCAAATTTATTCAAATTTAAAAAAGAGACAAGTTTGCATGTTTTTGGAAAAGTTACAAATTTTCATTCATGACTTTCAAACACATAATCAAGGCTGTTTAATCCTATGATATCTTGTCTCCTCACTCCTCTCTATATAAACAAGACATTAGCAAGCATTTCAACACGCACATACAGCCTGAAAAGAGCACACCAAATTGCAAGATTTTATCAAAATTGTGAAATTTAAAAGCATAGTTCCAGCCTTCCTCAATCCAAACAAAGGATCCCAATACACTCCTGGAGGTCCCCTGAAGCGTTTACCATTATTACCAAGCCCTGAAGCATCATAAAATGTCACAACCAGCCTTCACGATTCCATGTGCTATGCTGCCTGGGGTCCACCATACTCCATCAAACCCTTGCCATCAGATGTACATTTGATCAAGATGGACGCATCTAGTATGCAAGCTCACCATGCACCCTCAAGGCCTCATTTCATCATATCATAAAGCAACACGGGCTTCACAATTTGGGCCCAACGTAAATTCAAATCAGTACCCCCTTTTTCTTTTACATACCTAGGCCCATTTAGCATTTTTTTGTATTGTTTTTAATTTCTTTTATTTTATTTATTTATTTAAGCAAATAACAATAAATAAAAAACTCACAAAAACTTATTAGGCTTAGACTTTTTTTAATTAAATAATTAATTTCTTTAGTTAATTAATTAATTAAATTTTAACTATTTTCTTAATTTAAAATGAATTAGAATTTAGAATTTAACTTAATTTTAATTATTTTCTTAAATAAAAAAGAAGAACAATAAAAATATTTTCTTATTTCATTTTTACTTACTAGGTTTTTAGAGGTACTTTTAACTTTCGCCCGTTATTTATTTTCTTTCGTATTTTTACATTATTGTACCTGTACATTTGATGTAATAGTTAATAGGATTTTATCGGCTTTCTTTATTTTTCTTCCCCCAATTTTTGTATATTATAAATCCCCTCCCCGAAGCCATGTAATAGTGTAGGTTTATATTTTCGCACTTTATTTTCTGTATATATTAATTGCTAGTAACTAGGCATGTATGGCAAGACTGAAATTAAAAAACTAGCAAACCTAAATGCACAAGATAAATACTTGAACTAAACACAATTATACATATGGACCTCTAAGGTACCCCACTTCGGTTTCCTTCGGAAAACGGTCACAATTCTCGAAACGTGAGAAGTTTTAGTGGTTGTCCTCTAGTTTGAAAGATCACAAGTCCCTCGATGACCCTCTCGATGTTGCCTCGGTTAAAAGTGATCTTAGAACTTTATGACGGTTACTAAAATTCTTGGCCAAGTTGCCTTCATGACCGTAACGTCCCTTCGATCGTCCCTTAAACATCCAACGATAAGAGCTACCTACTCACTAATAGTAGGATAGCACTGTATAAAGGATAGGAGGAAAATAATGACCTTTTCGAGTATAAAGTAGATAGTTGTTAGAAGTTTGCTCAAAACATTTTGCACTTACATAAATACTACTTTTCAAAAACATTTTCAAAACACTTTGCATTCTTTCTCCACTATCCCGAGAAATATTACAAAGTTCGTCGTACTAAGGCATTCTCAAAACATTTTCAAACACGCAAAGCACAATGGTATTTCAACATGAGAAAACCTCTAAGATCCCGTAGATAACTATGGATGGAAAGGGTGCTAACACCTTCCCTTTCCATAATCTACCCCCCTTACTCAGAATAATCTCGAAAAGGTCTTTTTCTGTTCTTTTCACCTTTTCCTTAATTTGGATAAAAGAAAAGTCAGTGGCAACTCTTACTTACCGCAACATTTGTGAACACAAACGCAAAACTAGTATTAAATAGTCGGTTCTTCCACTGTATCACAGAACTCGCGACTCTACTGGAAAAATAAATAAAGTGGGGTTTACCTTAGAGTTAGTTCATTATTTAACTTATTTTTTGTGTTTTGTATGCTTTATCCTTGGAGGGTTGTTTGGGTTGTTATTGTAGATCCTACACCTGGATCTGGGGGCATCTTGTTAGGTAAACAACAATAGATCGTGGAGACTTTACGGCATAGACCAATATGGTTGAAGCGATAGCTGTGTTGGTGTGACACTTTGGTTGGTACTGGTATTCCTTGTGTTGAATCAAGGAGAATACAGGGCCGCCGCGTGGTGTCGTGAAGCACTACCAAACCTTAGAACCTTATTTGAAAAAACATGGCCATTAGAAATTAGTGAGTTATCCGGCCTCGGTGTAAAGTTGGGGATTGGTTGATACTCGATGCTACACTCATTGAGATCGGACTTTCGAGATGTTTCAGCCGCGAGAAAATATTACTAAGCTGAAATAATGCCCGACAAAGAAAGATCAGTCATATTAAGACTCCTTAGAACCCGATTACTATTTCTAGGACAGGTTGAACCAACTAAACTTCAAGAGGGTACTTACCTATAAACTCCATGCAAGCCTGAATCTTCAAGAGGGTACTTACCTATAAACTCCATGCAAGCCTGAATCTAAGGTCTTGTGTGTTTTGCTTGTGTGTGATTAATTTGCTTAAACATGACATCATGCATCATAACATCCATTTTTCATTACACTGACCATTTCAAGGACCAAGGGAATTTATCTTTGTTCTATTTTGCAGATCATGGCTTCCGATCATAGAAATACCATCTGAATCAGCTTCGTGAGAATACCTCTCCAACTCAAAGAGCTAGTATCAAGGGTTCCCGAGACTTCCTCATTTACCAAGAACTATGGTCGACTTCTCAATCTGGTTACCTCAGGTTTTGATGAGAAGATGATGAGTGAACGCTTTCAATTCTTTGACCCTAAGCACCATTGCTTCACCTTTCCAGATTATCAGTGGGTAACCACCATAGAAGAGTTCTCTCAAAATATTGGGTATACCTATTCTTGATCAGACGCCTTTCACCGATTTAGAAGAAGCTCCCAAGCCAGACGTCATTACAGTAGCTTTGCATCTGAAACAGTCTGATATTATATCCAATTGGGAAACAAGAAGTGGTGTTAAGGGTTTTCTAGCCAAGTTTCTGTACGAGAAGGCTCACCAATTTTGGGATGATTTGGATTTCCAAGCTTTTGAGGAGGTTCTGGCCCTTCTAATCTATGGTTTAGTGTTGTTCCCTAATCTAGACTTCCGCATAGATATGAATGCTGTCAAGTTTTTCCTCTCTCGCAACTCTGTGCCTACTCTACTCTGAGACATCTTGCATACCCTCCACACTCGCACCATGAAGAGAAAATGGATTCTTATGTGTTACGTTCCATTGCTGTCAAGATGGTTTATTTCTCACCTCCCTAAATTAGTATTGAAGAATGAAGAAGGTTTGGGTTGGTCGCGAAAGATAATGTCGCTTTCTCACTCGGATATTCTCTGGTATTCCCGATCTATAGGAGATATTTCTGTTATTGACTGTTGCGGGGAATTCCCTAATGTACCACTACTTGGAATTAGGGGAGGCATAATTTATAATCCTTCTCTAGCTCTGGCTTATCCAGAGCATTATGTTTAACTACAAGGATGATGTTCAAGGGTATCGTCAGAGGTTCATACGAGCTTAGGGCATGGTAAACAGATTTGATACCAAGACTTTGGGGCCTAATACTTCCATCCCTATGGAACCTTATCTCAAATGGGTACGACCTCGCGCTCAGAACCTTATAATGCTTACCAGTTGTTGTGGAGCCCATTGCCGAAGGGGATATTCCATATACAGTTCTCCATCCTGACATGCCCACTGATTTTTGAAGAGCTGCAGAGATCTTGGGTTCAGTTGAAAGAAGAACGAGATACCTATATATATCATTTCTATGTCCATGATAAAAAAGTGTTGGAGCTCACGAAGCAACTTCACGAAGACAGAAGTCTCAATGTCTATCTCGGCACAAAGAGGAAGCGCCCATGGGAAAATTGATGTCTTAGATTTTTTTCAATTGTAAGCCTAAAAAGGAAATTGTATTTTGAATTCTACTAATAAAGTCTTTGTTTCATTTTGGTTCACAAATTTAAATTTCCCGGAGTCCTTGAAAACATTGCATACATGTACCATAAATATCATTGCATAAACAGGTTTCAGGGCAGGTTTCTTATCTTCTTCATTGTTTATTTCAACAATGGCTCTTGAAGAAACAGTTAAGGAGATTCAGACACAGAATGCTCAATTCCAAGAAATGTTCCTGAATCTGGCTAAGGGACAAGAAGATTTGAAAGCTCTGATTCTCAAGGACATGAAGAAGAAAAAGAGGCCAGTGGGTGTTCTGAATTTGGGAAGAAGGTTCAAAGGACCAGTGAAGCAAGTTTCAGAGATCGCAACTCCATCAAGAGAGTGAGACAATCAGGAATGAGAGCCAAGAGAAGAAGACCACAGTACAAGGGAGTCTGAAGAAGATGAACCTGACTATTCTGAGGAGCAATATCCTCCCGCTGATGATAAATACAAACAACTGGAGGATCGGCTCAATTCCATGGAGATCCAAAGGGTACCCGTGTTGGATTTTGAAGAGCTAGGATTGGTCTCAGGGGTGGTCATTCCGCGGAAGTTCAAGGTCCCTACATTTGCTAAGTATGACGGTGTCTTCTGTCCTAAGCTGCATTTAAGGTCGTATGTCGGGAAAATTCAACCCTACACTACTGATAGGGATCTGTGGGTACACTTCTTCCAGGAAAATTTGGCAGGGACTCAACTGGAATGGTTCTACCAACTAGAAAGAACCAATGTGCGTAATTGGAAAGATCTAGCTGTGACTTTCTACAAGCAGTACCAATATAATGCTGACATTGCCCCAACTTGTACACAGTTAGAAAGTATGTCTATGGGTTCCGTCGAGGGTTTTAAGGACTATGCCCAAAAATTGAGAGACCTTGTGGGAAGATTCCAACCTCCATTATCTGATAGGGAGCTGATGGAAATGTTCTTGGGTACATTATTCGGGCCATTCTTTAACCATCTGATTGGAAGTTCTTCTACTGGGTTTACTGAATTAATACTAATTGGTGAACGGGTAGAGGCTGGCATTAAAAGTGGTAAGATACAGAGAGATTCATCCTCCAGTACTGCAAATAAACCATTCATGGGAAAGAAGGAAGTCAGTGCTGCTTACAGCCAAAGAAATCATGACAAAACTTAACGCCGTCCGACGGTAGGGGCTATTATGATTTCCAATCCTGCCTCAAACCAACAAAAGAACAATCAGCGCAAGCCAGATGCGCCTAGAAGACAGTTCACCCAGATCAACATGAACTTATCCCAGGTCTTCGCTTGGTCTTATGAAGACATGTCGGGTTTAGACACAGACATCGTGGTTCACCGTCTCCCCACGAGAGAGGATTGTCCACCGATCAAGCAAAAAGTCCGCCGAATGAGGCCTGACATGTCTGAAAAGATCAAAATAGAAGTGATGAAGCAATTCGACGCTGGCTTTCTGGCTGTTACGTCCTATCCTCAATGGGTCGCTAACATCGTGCCAGTACCCAAGAAAGATGGCAAGGTCAGGATGTGTGGGGACTACCGGGATTTGAATAGGGCCAGCCCCAAAGATGATTTCCCGCTACCTCATATTGACATCTTGATCGACAATACAGCTCAGCATAAAGTGTTTTCCTTCATGGATGGATTCTCGGGCTACAATCAAATCAAAATGGCCCCCGAGGATATGGAGAAAACAACTTTTGTCACACAATGGGGCACTTTCTGTTATAAGGTGATGCCGTTCGGGCTGAAGAACGCAGGGGCAACTTATCAACGCGCCATGGTAGCTTTATTTCATGATATGATACATCATGAGATTGAAGTTTACGTGGACGATATGATAGCTCGGTCACAAACAGAGGAAGAGCACCTTGAACATCTGGAGAAGCTGTTTGCCAAGTTAAAAGAATACAAGCTCAGGCTGAATCCAAGTAAATGCACTTTTGGAGTTAGGTCTGGTAAACTCCTGGGATTCATTGTAAGCAACAAAGGCATTGAAGTCGATCTCGCAAAAGTAAAGGCAATACAAGAAATGCCTGCTCCCCGTACTGAGAAGGAGGTTAGAGGATTCTTGGGGCGTTTAAACTATATTGCCAGATTCATCTCACATCTGACTTCTACCTGTGAGCCAATTCTCAAACTCTTGAAAAAAGATCAGGTAGTCGAGTGGAACGACGATTGTCAAGCTGCTTTTGATAGAATCAAGGAGTATCTGCTAGAGCCTCCTATTCTGATGCCACCCGTCGAAGGAAGACCATTGATCATGTATTTGACCGTCTTGGATAACTCAATAGGGTGTGTTTTGGGCCAGCATGACGAGTCTGGTCGAAAAGAGCATGCTATTTATTACCTTAGCAAAAAGTTTACCGACTGTGAGACTCGCTACTCACTGCTCGAGAAAACTTGCTGCGCTTTGGTATGGGCTGCTCGCCGACTAAGACAGTATATGTTGACTCATACTACCTTGTTGATTTCCAAAATGGATCCTATCAAGTATATCTTCGAAAAGCCCGCTTTATCTGGAAGGATAGCTAGATGGCAAATGATCTTAACTGAGTATGACATCCAGTACACCACCCAAAAAGCTATAAAAGGGAGTGTACTAGCTGACCATCTGGCTCATCAGGCTATCGAAGATTATCAACCTATGAGATTTGATTTCCCAGACGAGGACATCATGAATTTGGACAACATTGAAGGTAATGGACCGTATGACGGACCCGAAAAGGGATCCCGATGGACCCTGTACTTTGATGGTGCTTCAAACGCACTTGGAAACGGTATCGGCGCGGTACTCATTTCTCCGGAAGGTTGTCACACACCTTTCACGGCCCGACTTTGCTTCAGCTGCACAAACAACATGGCTGAGTATGAAGCTTGCATCTTTGGTCTCAAGGCTGCTATAGACTTGGGGATCAAATCTTTGATCGTATTTGGGGACTCGACTTTGGTTATCAGTCAAATCAAAGGAGAGTGGGATACCAAACATCCTAATCTTATCCCATACAAAGAACATGTCCTGACATTGTTGCCTCATTTCGAGCAAATTACCTTCGAGCATTTCCCGCGAGAAGAGAATCAGCTAGCAGATGCTCTAGCCACAATGTCCTCCATGTTTAAACTCAACTGGGATAGCGAGGCTCCTCAAATCACCATCGAGCGAATGGATGAACCTGCGCATTGTCACGAGATTAATACCGAAGAAGTAGTGGAACAACCCTGGTTCCATGAAATCAAGAGGTATCTCGAGACCAGAGATTATCCTGAAGGAGCTTCCGTAAATGACAAGAAGTTCTTAAGGAAATTCGCTGCTAAGTTCTTCCTGAGCAACGGTATCCTTTACAAACGAAGCCATGATTGTGTATTACTCCGATGCGTAGATAAAGCTGAAGCAGAGTTGATCATGACTGATATACACAGCGGCACATTTGGCACTCACTTGAGCGGGCATACAATGGCTAAAAAGATCCTAAGGGCAGGCTATTACTGGTCTACCATGGAAGCTGGATGCCATCAACATTCCCGTACTTGCCACAAGTGTCAAGTCTATGCTGACAAAGTTCATATCCCTCCGGTTCCTCTCAACGTCCTGACTGCTCCGTGGCCCTTTGCAATGTGGGGCATTGATATGATTGGAGAGATCAAGCCCACGGCTTCCAACGGACAACGCTTCATCCTGGTTGCCATTGACTATTTCACCAAATGGGTCGAAGCAACTTCCTTCGCCTCTGTTACTAAAAATGTGGTTGCCCGCTTTATCAAGCAAAATCTCATATGTCGGTATGGTGTTCCAGATAGGATCATCACAGACAACGGTACAAATCTGAATAACACGATGATCACTACATTGTGCGAACAGTTCAAGATTTATCATCACAATTCATCTCCCTATCGGCCGAAGATGAACGGTGCTGTTGAAGCTGCGAACAAAAACATTAAGAAGATCATTCAGAAAATGACAGTCACTTACAAAGACTGGCATGAGATGTTACCGTTTGCTCTGCATGGATACCGTACGACGACACGTACTTCGACTGGGGCAACCCCATTTTCTTTGGTTTATGGCATGGAAGTTGTTTTGCCTATGGAAGTCTAGATCCCTTCTCTAAGGATTATGAAGGATGCAGGTTTGAATGAAGATGATTGGATGCAGACCCGACTTGATCAACTCAATATGATCGACGAAAAGCGACTTGCTGCTATATGCCATGGTCAGACGTATCAAAAGCGGATGATCAAGGCCTTCAATAAGAAAGTCAAATGTCAAGTGTATCAAGTCGGAGATCTCGTAATCAAGCGGATTATCTTGCCGCAAAGTGATCCCAGGGGCAAATGGACTCCTACATATGAAGGACCATTTGTGATCAAGAGCATATTTTCTGGTGGTGCAATGATTCTGACCACCATGGACGGCGACGATTTGCCGCACCCTGCGAACGCAGACATAGTCAAAAGATACTACGCATAAAATAACCCGACAAGCCGAAAACCCGAAAGGGCGGCTTGGGCAAAAATGGGCATCCCGGTGGATCGAAAATCCGAAAGGGAGATTCAGGCAAAAATTAGGGATAAAAACAAAAAAAAATCTGTACACCCGGCAAGTTGAAAACCCGAAAGGGCGGCTTGGGAAAAAAGGGGTTTCCCGGTGGATCGAAAACCCGAAAGGGCGATTCAGGCAAAAGTTAGGGAATTAAAGCGTATGACTATGTCTCGTCGGATCACTTCAAAGACAATCTCTTCAACGACCAGTTCCAGGCTTCTAATCAATCCAGTCATCGTCAAGCGAAGCATTGAATGGACAGATATTCAGAGTTGTGAAAGCTATAGCATAATGGAATCCCATGGAATTATTTCATATAGCCATCCTTACTTTGTATAAATCTTTCAAATATTTACGACAAAATCCTCTTACTAGGATGATTGTCTCCTTTGTACAAATATACTCATATAAAATCAATACAAATACTTTTCCCAGAAATTTGTGTCATTTCCTTTCTTTTCTCTTGCACTATTTGTTTTATTTTGAGAAACGTCCAATGTTTTGTTAAATAGGCATATGCATTTGAACAAAATCATTTCCTTATGAACCAAGAAAGAGGATTACTTATAAGTCAAAGGTATAATTGATTATCTTGATACCCCCTTCAGAGGAAATTCCCAGTAGATTCTGAAAGCTTATCCCCTACGGAGTACGGACGTCTCTCCCGAGTTTTACTCAAAGTTATTCCTCACAAGGGCTTATAACTGGGTTATCCTCAGCTAACAATCACGGAAGATCGCACTCACCAAAATTCTTCCTATCCCCAGCGGAGTTCATCAAATTCCCCAGCAGTAACTTATCTTTACAATCCCCCGGCCAGAGGGTCCTCAGGAATTCAATTCCCCTCAGAGTTTAAGTTTCAGAATCCCCAGCGAAGCCAGACTAATGAACCTTCTCCCCACAGAGTTTTAGGAGAACAAATCTTGAGTTCCCCAGTGAAGTCGCCAGAGATGTTTCCCGCAAAACTGAAGATTCTCAGTCTTGCATCCCCAGCATGAGCCTACTAGATTGGTACTCCCCAGTAGAAGTCATCAGGAATTCCCCAGAGGTTTGATGTACTACTCAAGCTCTTTATTCCCCAGTAATAGCCAAGGAATTGTTCTTCCCGGCAGCAGTCAGGATGCTTTTATCCTCAGCCATCCAGGATTCATCTATCCCCAGCAAGACAGCGCATCAGCTTACATGCGCATTCATTACATTCATATCATAAACATTGATATAACATATATTGCATCATACATTTCATGCAACATAATTTTGTGTCTAGCTAACATTTTGTCCTTTTCAGGATAAGAATAAAAAGCTATCCTTAACAGTTTCAGATGCAGTTTTACACGGACTCATCATCAAGCAACCCTATATCGGTTCCTATTCAACTTCAAGATTTCTGAAAACAGTTTACGGGTTCTCCAAATAACGGATGTTAACCTATCGCTTGTTCAGTTTCTTCTCAAGACTTCTGAAAACAGTCTATGGATTCTTCCCAACAACGGATGTTAATCTATCACTTGTTCAGATGCACCTTTGAAAACAGTTTACGGACGCTTACCAACAACGGATGCTGCTCTATTGCTTATTCAACTCCAAGATTTCTGAAAACAGTTTACGGGTTCTCCAAATAACGGATGTTAACCTATCGCTTGTTCAGTTTCTTCTCAAGACTTCTGGAAACAATCTATGGATTCTTCCCAACAACGGATGTTAATCTATCACTTGTTCAGATGCACCTTTGAAAACAGTTTACGGACGCTTCCCAACAACGGATGCTGCTCTATTGCTTATTCAACTCCAAGATTTCTGAAAACAGTTTACGGGTTCTCCAAGTAACGGATGTTAACCTATCGCTTGTTCAGTTTCTTCTCAAGACTTCTGAAAATAGTCTATGGATTCTTCCCAACAACGGATGTTAATCTATCACTTGTTCAGATGCAACCTTTGAAAACAGTTTACGGATTCCTCCCAACAACGGATGTCGATCTATTGCTTATTCAAACCCCCAGTTCGAAGATAGTCCAAAGCATGGACGCCTTCCTGATACTCATTCCAGATGGCATCTTTAAGCCCATCCCCGACAAGCTTCTGTCACCCCTCAAGATGGCATCTCTAAGCCCATCTCCGAATGGCATCTCTAAGCCCATTCCCGCATCCATTGCGTTGACGAGTGCAAATTTCCGGGCACTCTAGTGTCCAATCTCCTTTTACCCTCGAGTCACGAAAGGCAAACTTGCCAATCCAACTCTTAGGATTCAAGAAGATTGAACAGGGGCAACTGTTGTACCCCAAAATTTTCGCTCCCATTTCTCATTGATTTCTCACCACAAAGCCCTTGAAGCTCAAGATCCAGTTAGGGTTTCATCTGTTCAAGACTTCTCCTTGCACTGCTGACCCAAATTAGGGTTTGTGTTTGCACAAAGATGTTTTGACCCAAAATGCCTAAGATGACTTTCTTGCTTCATATTGGACTCCCAAGTTTATCCTCATCAAGTTTCAAGCCTTGAATCAAATTTTTGCCCAGTCAATTGGACAATTGACCTAGAAATCATCTGTATTGGGGAAAAAGTTAACTGTGACCAATTGACAGTCAAACCTCATGAATTTTGACCCACATCAACATTATGAACCAATATGAACCATTTTATCAAGTTTGGATCACAATTCCACAAGTAATTTGATCAGATCACCAAAAGGGCAAAATGGTCATTTTTAGGGTTTTGACTGCACAAAGGCAATTTTTGACTGTTTGACCTAGCCAATGGCAAACCAAGCTCACATATGGACTCAAGGACCCCATGGAATTATCTTGACATGCTCAACAAACTCAAAAGATCCCAAGTACACAAGTTTGACAATTGAATTTCCCAGTCAATTGATCAATTTTGACTGTATACTGAAAAGTCAAACTTTGACTTTTTGGTCAAAATCAAGAGTCAAGATTCATTTCTCATCAAAACATGCCAAATCATGAAACTTGTTCACCAAGAAATCAAAAAATGCAAATTAGGGTTAGAAATGAGAATTTTTCATAACTTAGAATTTTCTAAGTTATGAAAAACCCTAATTTTTTCCCAACTTTGCCCTACTTTCTCACCATGATTCATTTGGATTCAAACAAAAGTCAAAACATGAAAGTTGTAGTTTGTTGCATAATATACAACTTTGATTCACAAAGTTTTCCCAAATGAGGCTTGTATCTCAAGTTACAAATTTTTGAATAAGGGCACTAAACCATTCTTAACTTAGTGAAATTTTAACCTATTTTGACAAGGTTTTCTACCCAACTTCAAGGCCATTTTCCATACACTCCCACTTGGAATTTCAATTTGCATTTCAAAGATGGATTGTAGTACACATTCCAAGCTTTCCAAAATGTCCAAGAACTTCTCAAACAACCTCATAACTTGAGAGAATCGTATTTCACAATATGGCAAAAACTCACTTTTGAATTGGCTATTTTCCATGTTCATGATTTGTGCAAACTTCTCAAACCAGCATGCCCCTTGATTACAGGTCCTTAAACCATCCAACACTCAATAATTTAATGCATGTTCATTGTTATAAAACATTGTTCTTTGAGTTCAAGCATTACATACAAGTTTAATCCATTTATGGAAAAAGCAAAATAACATTTTTGAAAAGTTAAGCTTTATGTCCAATTGAAAATCCAAGAAGTACAGTTGAGATCTAATTGGCACAAGATTATGAGCAAAACACTCTGATCAAGGAGAGATTATGCAGCACATTAGGGGGCCTCTACTGACCTAGAACACAACTTGGGCATTTGTTGCTTAAAGTGAAAGTAACTTTGCATTTTGTAAGACAACACTCATATCAGCTTACAAACACTTAAGCAAACTTGTAAAACACATCCAGGACATCACAACCAAGCTAGTACACGACCCTAACATCCCTCATACACTCCCAATCTCAGAATCACCTTCAAACTGCAAGAACAGGGCAAGGCCTGCAGTTTGAGTGCCATCTTTCATTCCTCTCAAGCTTTCTTGCCCAAACCAGTTCACACACATTCCCTAGCATCAGTGCAAGCTAACCAAGACCTGAAACACGATCTGTAATTCCTCTAACAAGTTCCACCATTTTCACTTTTTCATTTTGCAGTTGAAGTTCTACAGCTCAATTCAAGGAGTCTCAAGGCAAAGTAAATATTGGAACAGCATCACCACACCTCAAGGAAGCTATACCAACCATTATCTTGCACTGAAAGCTTCCCCATTTCCAGATAGAACTTCAACTGAACAGGTACTTTGGTGAACTTCTAACTCTTAGTATAGGCATCATTAGCTCTAAGTTTGTGAATAAGGAATGTTCTACTCATGCCACTGAACCTGTACATACTTTTACTTTTCATTTCTTTTGCTTGAGCTGTGAGAATTTAAGGTTTGAAAATGGCAGAAAACTTAGGTCAGGATTTGGGATTGTTAAAATTCTCTCTCATTTCTGAGAGTTAGGAGGTGTTCTTTATATATTTGGAATCGTGATTCAATGCTTAACATGTTTTGTGTTGGAAGTTTGTTCAAAAAATCAAGGAATCAGGATATTCGAATGAAGGTTCTTGCGCGCGTTTTTTTGAATAGCTTTGTTCAGATGTTGAAGAAGGTGCCTCATGGGCTGGGCCAGCTTTGGTTCTGCTTTTTGCACCATATTTTGTGATTCATACCCCCCTAGCCCATTTGTTTGATTTAATGTTTTTTTTATCTTTCTTTTTTATTTCTGATTCATTTATTTTTTCTAATAATATTTAAAACTTGAAAAATAATGTTTACACCATTTTTGCATTTTTTAAGTATTAATTTGATTATATGGACATTTATATACAAATATATATATACTATTATTTAACAATATTAAAAAAAAATAATGTAAACATATTATATTTCTGATTTTTATTTCATTTTTCCCTTTTGAAACATTTTGTATAAAAAATACCTTTTTTTTATAAAATATTAATTATTATTATTTTTGCATATTTAATATATTTAGTAAATAATAAAGATATATATATATATATATATATATATATATATATATATATATATATATATATATATATATATATATATATATATATATATATATATATATATATATATATATATATATATATATATATATATATATATATATATATATATATATATATATATATATATATATATATATATATATATATATATATATATATATATATATATATATATATATATATATATATATATATATATATATATATATATATATATATATATATATATATATATATATATATATATATATTAATACACTTAGGATAAAATACCAAAAATATACATATTTTTATTTTTATTAATATTTAACATTAAAAAATACATTTTTACAAATATAATTCATTTTTATTTTATTCTTTGTACATAAATAGTAAATATTATATATATTAAATAATTAATCCCCTTTTGATTAAAATTAGGGTTTTGCCCTAAATATGAGAATACTCCAAAAATAATACCTTTTTTATTTCTTTTTATTTTTTACTTAAATAATACCTTTTCATGCATATAAAAATTCTTTTTACATCTTGCATATTTATTTCATTTCCATTTAATTTATGCCTTTAATTATATTGTAAATATTCAAAGAAATTGATGTAATAGCTAGGTTTAATTTCTTGTCTAAATATCCCCCATTTGAAACATTGTACCCCCCTCCCCATATTATTGTGTTGTAATAGTGTAGGAATTTAAATTTTGCACTTTAATGCTTTCTAAACATACCATGCTAGAATTAGGGTTTGTATGCGAATAAAATGAACAAAATAGTTTGACCTAGTCTCAAGATAAACAAGCATGAAAATGGACAACACATCTCACACTTGCACCCCTAGGGTATTCCACTTTGTTGCCTTCAAATAAATTGGGCCATATTGCATGTTAGGTTTCTTTGGGTAAAACAAACAATCAAATGATCATAAGTCCCTTGATGACGCTTTCAAAAAGTTGCCTAAAATGATCAAATCCCTTTCAAAGAAAAATTACCCAAAGACATTTAACACTATTGCAATTATGGTCTAAACGATGACCCGCGCCTGTCCCTTTCACCTCCTAATACAAGATTGTCCACCAAATGCAATGGTGGAACAAAATTGTCAAAAGGTTTAAAACATAACAAAAATCTTTGAGAAAACTTTAGGGTAGATAACTCTTAAGTACTTGCCAATTTGCAAAGAAAACACTTGCCCATTTTCAAATCACACTTCACAAACACTTTCAAAACAAACTTTCAAAAAAACCTTGAAACATCTTTTCAAAAGACAAAACACCTTTTGTAAAACATTCGAGTAAAGAATTGTTACAAGGGTAGCCTATACAAGGCATCTTTTCAAAACATTTTCAAAACCACACACCAAGCACCATTTCAAACAATTGAAAACCAAAGCAAGTTGATCTAAGCAAGTACCTAAGAGCCCATGGATAACCATGGATAGAAAGGGTGTTAATACCTTCCCTTTCTATAATCTACTCCCCGAACCCAAGAAAAATCTCAAAGGTTTTTGCTGTGCTTTTTAAACCTTTCCTTGGGATAAAATAAAAAGTCGGTGGCGACTCTTGCTCAACCGAAACATTTGCGAAAACAAACGCAAAACTACAGTCAGTTCTCCCACCGTATCACAGATTGTTCCTGCTGCTACTCCTGTCAGTATTCCCATTACTACTCCTACTGTTAGCCCTGTTGTTACCCCTACTACCGAGTCGGCCAGGACTCGAGGAAAAGAGATATTGGTTGAGCCTGTCCGGACGAAGGCGCACATAGAAGTCATTCCCGAGGCTTCTAAGAAGGAAATGGAAGAAATCTTAAAGATAATCAAGAAGAGTTACTATAATATGGTTGAACAACTGGGGCATACCCCTTCCAAAATCTCAATGATGGCCCTTTTATTATGCTCTGAAGCCCATGCTAAGGCTTTGGTGAAATTCCTCAAGACTGCTCATGTGCCACAGAAACCTCCACTGATAAGTTCGAAGATTGTGTTGCCTATTTGACTATCGATAATGAGGTAGGTTTTTCCGATGCTGATTTAACACCTAGAGGAAGGAAACATAATGATGTTCTACATGTCTCTATCAAGTGCATGGGCACTACTTTGGCCCATGTTCTAGTGGATACAGGTTCATCGCTGAATGTTCTGCCCAAGAAGGCCCTTGATAGATTGGATTGCAAAGGATTGAATCTGAAACCCAGTAACATTGTGGTGAGGGCTTTCGATGGTTCCAAAAGAATGGTGCACGGGGAGGTGGACATCCCTGTCAAAGTGAGTACTCAGGCTTTTAATTCCACTTTCTATGTGATGGATATCTGCCCATCTTACTCCTGTTTATTGGGTCGACCCTGGATCCATGGGGCTGGTGCTGAGACTTCCACCCTACATCAGATGCAAAAGTACCCACTCAATGGGAAGATTATCACAATTCATGGGGAGGAGGAGTACATGGTGAGCCACCTGAACTCTTTCAGGTATATTAAAATGGACGACGAGTTCATTGAGACCCCTTGTCAAAACTTTGAAGAGGTTCCACAGACCATTGCTGCAACTAAGACCACTGCCAGTGTTCCAAGGATTACCAGGCCTCCGCTGAAGATGGCTTCTTTGAAAGATGCCAAGGCAGTCGTTGAAGAAGGTGGGTGTATAATTTGGGGCCAACTTCTGGATATTCCCTACAAATATGACAAATTTGGTTTGGGTTTTACTTCAGGAGCCCAGAGAGCTATTCATTGTGCTCGCGCCGGGGGACCACCTCTATGAATCAGCAACCATGGAGATAATGCCCTGGAAGACAGCGATAGTGATTATGACCTAGACAAGTAGATCTTCCCAACCATCAGCGGTGAACTCAGCAATTGAGAGCTAAAGACTTTGTGGCCATTACTTTTATTCAAGAGTAATTTGTCTTTTTTGTTTTAAGGAAATGTAATATTTGAACAATTGAAACATTAAAGACTTGTGTCTTACCCGAGGCACAATGGTCTATTTGTGAGGGTCATTGCTTCATTTTCATATGTCCTTAATAAAACATTGGACGTTTCACATACAAATTTTACGCTCTTTGTTTTTCTTTTCTGCCTCTTTACTTTATCAAAAATATACAGCTATGCTCTTACACACACTCACATATCAAACTGCAAATCCACATCCACTCTGGATCCCATTGATAACAGTTCTGCTATTGCTCATTATGACTTTGAAAATCTAATCAACAAAGCTGAGGACAAAGGCGAGGAAGATTGTGAGGTACCAGGAGAGCTTGCTAGACTGTTACTACAGGAAGAAAGGGAAATATAACCTCATGAGGAGCCAGTTGAGACAGTGAACTTGGGTATTAAAGAGGACAGAAAAGAAGTCAAGGTAGGTACTAACTTGGAGCCCAGTGTCAAAAAGCGGTTAATACAGATGTTATATGACTATGTTGAGGTTTTTGCCTGGTTATACGAAGACATGTCGTGACTTGACACCAATATTATGGTTCATTGCCTACCTACAAAAGAGGATTACCCTCTAGTGAAACAGAAGGTTCGTCGTATGTGGCCGGGTATGTTAGAAAAGATCAAGGCTGAAGTCATGAAACAGTTCAATGCCAGTTTCTTAGCTGTCACGTCTTATCCATAATGGGTCGCCAATGTTGTTCTCGTACCTAAGAAGGATGGTAAGGTACATATGTATGTAGATTATAGAGACCTGAATAGGGCAATCCCAAAGGATGACTTCTCGCTTCCCTATATTGATGTTCTAGTTGACAACACCGTACAAGATAAGGTATTCTCCTTCATGGATGGTTTCTCCGGATACAATCAGATCAAATTGGCACCCGAGGACATGGAGAAGATGACCTTTGTCACACAATGGGACACTTTTTGTTACAAAGTTATGCCATTTGGGTTGAAGAATGTTGGGGCAACTGTTGTACCCCAATTTTTGCCCCTAAGATTCCCCTATCATATCATGTCAACTCAATCATGACAAGATCACATTAGGGTTGGTTCTTCCTCTTTTTCTATCTCCTATCTCTAAGTTTAATCTTGAGTAATCTCCAAGCACCTTGGTTGTGTATTTTGTATATGTGTTGATTGACTAACTTCTAATCAAAATACAAAAAATATTTGTCTTTGCCTTTGCATAATTGTGTTTTGTAGGTACCAAGTCAAAGCATCCAACAAATAAGGTCATGCAAATTTGATTGATCCTATTGTGGCAAAAATCCAGCATGCATTGACCCATAAAGGTATGTATCGACTCATTTTGTTGTGCATGACTAGCATGTGTCGACACATGCATGTATGTATCGACTCATCCTGCTTGAATAACTAGCATGTGTCGACACATGCATGTATGTATCGACTCATCCTAATTGTAAAACTAGTGTGTGTCGACACATACGTGTTATGTATCGACTCATGCAGTTTGTGTGATTCTGTAATGAGTTGAAATAACAGTATGTATCGATACATAGAGGCATGTATCGACATATGTTGTGTTATACAGCTAGGATGTATCGACACATACCCCCTATGTATCGACTCATAATGGCAAAATGCACGTGTTTTTTGAAAAAAGCCAGCAAATTCAATTTTGTTATCATTTTGGCTCCAATTTTTTCTACATAATTTGAAATTATATCAATAATTCAAATTTGGCTCCAAGAACCAATTACCAAATTACCACTAATCCCAATCCTAAAACTCTATAAATAGAGACCTCATTCCATTCAAATGACAAGCTTTTGATAGCCAAAATCATCTTGCTAAAAAATCTCTCAATCCTCTCCATTTTTACCAAATTCACTCAAAGCTCCATTTTCAAAAAGTTAGTAAGCTTTGCATTGAAGCTTACTAATATTTGAGCTAAACCTTCATCCAAACACTTTTCTCCATCAATTATCTACATCCAAGCTTTAGTTATTGATTCTTGTTGTTTAATTGAAGTAAATTCTGGAAGTTGTTTGATAATTCTCTAATTCTACCTTTGGTAAGTTGGATCATCATCTTTAACAATGTGATCTCTTATGGATTTATGGTTTTGATTCATTGAGCATTGTTTTATAACTCCATTAATGCTATTTTCTCATAATTTACTGGAATTTTCATGCTCAATTGGATCCATGATCATAAGGTGTTTGATGAAAAGTTGGAATAAGAATTTGATCTTTAAAATGTTGTTTTCTACTAATTTTTTAACAGGTTGCAATCAATTGCTGTAACATTGCAATTGATTGTCATAGAAAATTGATTTGATAAAAAAATTGCACTGATGCAATAGGTTGTTGTCTAAGCAATTGATTATAACAGTGCCAAAAATACTTTTTCTGCCTTATTTTGGGACTGTTTTGATTCAAATATTTTTCTGCACTCTCTTTGATGGATAATTTGGATTGCAATTTTAAATGTCCAATTTGTTTTTTAAACTCAATGGACTTTGTGATGTAGATGAAGTTGGATAAATGTTCATCAATTCAAATATACCTAAGAGTGAATTATTTTAATTCATTTTTGGTGCTTTGGATTAATGATATGTTTAGTACTTTAATCCATCTAGAGGAGTGGTTGAATTTAAAGATGAAAGAATTTTGAAATGGTAATCCAAATTAGCTTATCATTCCCCTCCCTCTTCATCTTATCCCTTTCTGTTTTTTAAAATTGTGCTACATGTTAAGGGATGATGATCTCTATATCATTTATCCAAACATAAAGTACATAGATTGCTATTGATCGGCCTCAAAATAGGTGCAACTTCTACATAAGTCCACTTACGATTGCTTAACATAGCGCTAAATTTTGTCCCGATCCGAATAAATGATCATTCGTGGCCCAAACTTATGATTGCAAGCCCAAGTATGTTAATTTGATCCCTTTGATCCAATAACCTTGAGATTCATTGTGTGGAGGATTTGGTTCTACCAATCCTCTAATGGATCTACAACACCTTTGGTCAACGCGGATCACTTAAACATCGTTGATCATTAAATGTTACTTTTGAGGATTCCAAAATGGATGATATACTTTGTAAAAAGCAAATGCAACTTGTTGTGTGGAGGCATTGGTTCTACCAATCCTCTAATGAGTTCCAAATGCAAGTTTCAAGATTGTCATCCAACTAACCACTAATTTCTAACAATTAACTTTACTTTATGCTTTTATTTTTTATGCTTTATGTACCATTTAATTTAAGCATTTACATTTCATACCATTTTTATTTTTGCTCACTTGAGCATTTACTTTTATGTCATTTTTATTTTTGCTCACTTGAGCATTTCTTTTCCTTTCAAAGACACCTAATAATCAACATGAACCATAAAAATCTTTAATAATACTTGGACTATTTGGTTACTATCCTTGGCATTATGGAGCATTGGACTTCTTGGACTTAGGATTAGAAACCTTGGCCTATCTTAGAGACTTTATGATTTTATTTGATATTTTGTATGGAGTTCTTGAGGTTTACCTCAAGACATTGGGTTGTTTGTTTGTTTGTGTGCAGGTTATTGTGATTACATACTTGGTTTGTAATTTGGAATTCACCTGTATACAGCCGTTACTCTGCCCAAGTTTTGCGAAGACTTAATACACTTGAAGTTTGGCTCTCTCAAGAGGTCTAGTATCTTTGATTGCTTGGTTTCAATCCAAAGAATGGGAATTCTATATTGACTCATAATGTCAAGTATTGGCTTCTTGTTGGTTAGATGGTTCTTATCCCTAGCTTTTACCTTATGCTTTAGGATAACCTCTTCTTCTCCTCCCATCTTCTTTAATTTCAAAAATATTCTCCCTCCTTTAAAAAAAACTCTTCTTATTTCTAAACTTGAAATACTTTCATAATAAACTTGGACTTAGGTCCATGCATTTTCAAAACATTTTCATAGATAAATTTCAATTAATTTAATAATACCTTGACTTTTTTTGTGAGAAGACTAAAAGTCAATCAATCTCATTTCAAACCATTTTTGCCACTTTGGCTTTTTATTTTAAAACTTTTCTTAAAAAAGATTAGACTCTTGTCAATCCTTGTAGTGATTCAAACAACTATACTTCTATAATATGTAGTAAAGAGAGATATTTTCCACTTGGGTGTTGAGTGAGGCATTGTTGATTTTAAAATCCAAGCCATATCCTCCACTCTGAGATGATGAAAATTCTCATTTCTCATGATTATGGGTAGTAAGTATGTTTCCCACACGGACAATGACGATGATGTCTTATCTCTTAAAATCAACCAACACACTTGTGTTTAAAATTTTCTAAAAGAGGAACTACGTGTACCCTGATCCCCTATTGCACGAAAGGTGGTACATAGGCACTAAAGGTTAGCAACCGCGGCAAGTGCAAAAATCATAAAAATATTTCTTTTCTCACCTCCACCATCCATTTTTTCATATAACACATTTTCATACAGATTTTTCAAAGAGGTTCCTATGGAGAACCGTAGATGTTTAGGGTGCTAATACCTTCCCTTTGCATAACCAACCCCATTACCTTGAATATTTCCCCCATTTTGGGTTATTCGCTCTTTTCCCATTCCTTTGGAAACAATAAAGCGCAGTGGCAATTTTTATTTTAATTTGTATAAAGTCTAGTCAATCAAATGGCTTAGTCTTGAACATTTCTACCGCTACAGAAAAATGGCGACTTCACTGGGGAAAGATTGACCTCTTGTTGGTCCATCCCTAAGTGGGTTAAACCTATCTTTGTTTATATCTGTATATGTGCTATTGTTGTTTATGTGTTATATTTTGTATATATGTTTGTCTGGATTTTCCTGGTTTTGCAGGGTGCTTGGTGATTATTTATAAGTCCTATACCCGGACTTAGGCAAACTTTAAGATAGGATGGGCGGTATAGTCATGTTAACTTTGAGGGAGTAATCCCAAAAAAAGAGGCATGAGATCCCCCACACAGTGGAGGCCCCTTTGATTGTAGTGTCGTTTACCGAGTAATCGGGAAGACGTACTGCTTTCGACCTGGGAGCCTGCTGAAGCTGAGGACCGTAGATTACCTAACCCATCTTGGCCTTTTAGGTGTAGTGTGGAAGCTATGACGGAGTAATCTGGAAGTAGTTGTCACGCGATACTATGCTCGGTCGAGTCTTTCTTGAGAATATTACTAATTACCGAGTTAATCGGGAAGTTGGTAATATCCGAAGGAAGGATGTAGACTCTGGGAACCTCTTAGAACCTTGTTCGGAAGGTGATAACTTTTTAGGCCAATACCTTATAGGTAGTACCTTCAGCCTCATGCTCGTGACATTGAACCTATGAACCCTATATGTGTGATCTTGTGTGTGATTGTTGCATCATGCATCCATGAACTCATAAGCATCTTTTGGAAAAAAAACAATATTTCAAGGGATTTAAAGGTTGACTATTTGTGAATATCTCAGGTACTTTTAAACCATGGATTCTGGAAAGAGAAAGACCGGGAAGTACAGTTTCAAGGATCCCAAGATAGATGAGTTGATCAGTCTAATTCCAGAGATCGAGTGTCCTGCAGACTTTCGGAAGAAGTATGGATCCATTATTCCTCTCATGAAGCTGAAGATAAAGGAGGGTATTCTCTCAACCTTGGTCCAGTTCTATGATCCGGTGTATCACTGCTTTACTTTTCCCGATTATCAGTTGATGCCAACACTGGAAGAGTATTCCTATCTATTGGATTTACTTGTTACCGATTGTGTTCCTTTTACTGGTTTGGAGGGTGAGCCAAAACCACATGAGATTGTTGCTTTGATTCATTTGGGGAAGTCTGAGGTGGAAGCCCATATGACTACCAAAGGAGGGATTAGAGGATTACCAGCTCAGTTCTTGTTGGAGAAAGCTCGTTACTTTGCCAGGATGAAGAGTACGGTTTCTTTTGAGGCCATCTTTGCTTTACTCGCCTATGGATTATTCTTATTTCCTAATGTGGACAGGTTTGTCGACATTAACGATATCAGGATTTTCATGATTGGAAACCCGGTTCCTACACTGTTGGGTGATGCTTATTACTCTGTTCATCTTCGGAGTTCCTATCATGGGGGAATGATTATATGTTGCACGCCTTTGTTGTACCGGTGCTTTATCTCTCATATGCCTCAGTCTGATGCTTTTTGGGATGTCAAGAAGGAACCTCGTTGGGCTCCTAAGATCATGGCACTTACTCACTCGGATATTGATTGGTATCATCGAGCTTATCAGGATGTGGAGATTATTGACAGTTGTGGTAGTTTCCCCAATGTGCCTCTTCTTGGTACAAAGGGAGGAATTAACTATAACCCCGTTCTTGCACGATGACAGCTTGGTTATCCGATGAGGGATAAACCAAATAATATTCATTTGAGTAGTTTCTTTCTGAAGGAAGGAGAAGACCACATGGAAGCTAGGGAGAAGATTGTGAATGCCTGGCGTCACATTCATAAGAAGAGTAGGAAGGATTTGGGACCTAGAGGTGTTGTTTATTTGGAGCCATATCTTCAGTGGGTCCGATCGAGAGCCATTCAGTTAAAGATGTCGTATACTCGGGAGACACCCATGCATGATTTGTTTGTGAAGACCACTCCTCCTGTATTAGATGATTTGGAAGAGCTGCAGCTTGCTTTGGTTAGGATGCAACAGGAAAGGGATGCTTGGAAGAACAAATTCTAGACTTTAGAGAGTTCCTACAGAGCAGACCTGAAGGAGAAAGATGATTTAATCGAGATCCTTGAGAGTCGAGCGGTGGAGTCTATGGAGAGGCAAGGGGATTTATTTTCTCCTCAGCCTCAACCAGGTGCTGATTACTCGCTTCCTGCTTCAGATGATTGGAAGGGAGTTGCCATCAGACATGTGGAAGAAAACCAGAGGTTGAGAGCTCAGATCGCCAGGCTCACAGGGAAGCGCCAGCGTACAGATTGATCTCTATTAGTTCCTCTTCTCAGGATTTTAGATTGTATTTTCATCTCTTACTTGGGATCATTGAAACTTGTAATCCATTTCGAAGTTATTATCATAAAAAAATTTAGTATTTCAAAAGCTTTATTACTTGGATGTTTGCAATATAAATCTTAAACCCCTTGAAATATTAAATGATAAAGTAAAAATAATCATATGCATTGCATATCATGCATCATATTGCGCATGTTTCTTACATTTGTTATGCATATCCAGGTGTCTTACCCAGCTTCTTTACTTCACTCAGCAAGCTGACTCATTGCTACAACACTCGGGCTAATTTCAAAAAGAAGATGGATAACTTAGAACAGGAGAATCGCGAGCTGCGCGAAGAAGTTTCTGCTTTGAAGGATGGCTTGGCCAACTTGACTACTCGGATGGAAGCTCTGGTGGCTGCTCAGAATCATCCACCGAGTGTTCAACCTCAACCAACTAGTGCAAATGCTGAAGTTCTTGTTGTTCCTGTATCCGCTACTCCGACTGTTGTTCAAAACTGTATGCCTCAAGGTTATCCGTGGGGAATACCAGAGAACTTTGCACCTGAAGGTTTCAATCTTGGCCCCTAAGATGCTCCAGTGGTTCAAAATGTTGTTACTCTTGCACCTCCTGTGGTGCATATTGTTCCTGCTACACCTCCTTCGGTGAATTTGGTTTCGTTTGTTAATGAAGATATGTGTCGTCCTTTCCCTCCGCCGAGTGAAGACTTGGGTCTTTATGAAAGAATGGATGATTTCCAAGAGCAGTTTGATAGAATGCAAAAAGAGATGAAGGCTCTTAGGGGAAAAGAGTTATTTGGGCAGAATGTGAATGAGCTGTGTTTGGTCCCTAATGTTAAAGTGCCTGCTAAGTTCAAGGTCCCGGAATTTGAGAAATACAAGGGCAACACTTGCCCTCGTGCTCACTTGGTGATGTATGTAAGAAGAATGTCTACCCACACTGATGATCAGCATCTGCTGATTCATTTTTTCCAGGATAGTCTGACCGGTGCAGCGTTGAAATGGTATATGAGTTTGGATAGCGCCAACATCCATACTTTTACTGATTTGGGAGAAGCATTCATTAAGCAATACAAATACAATGTGGACATGGCGCCTAACTGTGACCAGCTTAGGGCCATGGTTCAGAAAGACAGAGAATCGTTCAAAGAGTATGCGTAGAGATGGCGTGAAGTGGCTGCACAAGTGATTCCGCCCATGGAAGAGAAAGAAATGACCAAGATTTTTCTGAAGACGCTAGGCGCTTTCTACTACGAAAGAATGGTGGCAAGTGCCCCAAGTGATTTTACAGAGATGGTAGGAATGGGTGTCTGCCTAGAAGAGGCTGTAAGAGAAGGTCGTTTTACAAAGGGTGAAGGATCTGGAGGTGTGAAAAAGTTAGCTTATGGGTTTACCAAGAAGAAAGAGGGGGATACAAATGTTGTTATGCAAGAGAGAAGGGTAAAAGCTCCTAGAAAGAATTATCAGTGTCATCAGCAAGTCGCCTCAGTTACTCCTGTTATGAATGTCGCTCTGACTACTGCTGCTTATTAGATACCGTCCCAGCAGGGGAATCAAGGGTATACTCAGAGAAGGGAGAACTATTATCTTATTCCCATGAGCTATGCAGAGCTACTACCAGCATTGATTCAGAAGAAGTTGGTCCAGACACGACCACCTCTAGCTGTACCATCACCATTGCCTTGGTATTACAAAGCAGACCAGACGTGTGCCTTTCATCTGGGAGCACTAGGGCATAGTGTTGAGAATTGTTATCCTTTGAGGACTGAAGTGCAGAGATTGGTGAAGTCTGGAATTTTATCTTTCAAAGATGTGGGACCTAATGTGAAAGACAATCCTCTACCCAAGCACGGGGGAGTGAATGCTGTAAATATGGTGGCCGGTTGTCCAGGCGACTTCCGGATTTTTGACATTAATCTGGTTAGAGGAAATTTGGTGAAGATGCACGCAGACCTCTGTGAATTTAGTTATTATACGCATGGCCACGCCGGTTGTGCTATTTGCAGTACAGATGTACAGGGTTGCGAGAAGATAAAGGCTGATTTACAGGAGATGATGGATGAAGGTTTAATCCATATAATCAGGCCTAGGGCAGAATATGAAGAGGAAGTGAATATGGTTTCTGGATGTCCAGGTAAATTCAGAATTTTTGATGTGGATCATTTGAATGAAGATCTAGTGCAGTTGCATGCTACCTTCTGCCGAACAGCTGGTCAGGTGGAACACCAATATGGATCTTGCATAATTTGTTGTCGAAACCCCCGAGGATGTTCTATTGTGAGGGAAGGTGTTCAATTTCTATTAGATAATGGAACTATCAAGATCACAGGTCAGAGAGATGATTATCATGATATTGATATGGTTGAAGTTTGTTTGATGGAAGAAGAGTCAGAGGAAGAGTATGCCTCTGCGGATGAGTATTTCTCTTCAGACGAAGATTTGTTTGCTGGAAATGACTTTTTGATGGCTGATTGTGTTGAGGAAGGGTGAATGTCATTGTACCTTGTTTTGGTGCACCCACTCATCTTGAGCTAGAGTACCATAGCAAACAAGCTGTTACCCCATTGGTAATTAGTCTGCCAGGTCATGTTCCCTATGAATCAGATAAGGCTATGCCTTACAAATACAATGCTATAATCTTGGAAGACGGGGTGGAGATTCCCATCCAGCCAATGCCAGATGTTGGGAATATAGTTGATGATAGCAGGGTGACCCGTAGCGGTCGTGTGTTTGCGCCGTTTATTCAAAGAGATGTTGTTGTTGGAAAGAAAATTGCTGAGAACGATGAGCCTAAGAATGTTGTAGGAGAGACTAGTGGAGCTACATTGGAGAAAGAAGTGGATGACATTTTGAAGATAATTAAGATGAGCGACTATAAAATTATAGATCAGCTATTGCAGACTCCTTCCAAGATATCCATCCTAGCTTTATTGATGAATTCCTCTGCTCATAGAGAATCACTGATGAGAGTACTTGACCAAGCTTTTGTGGAGAATGACATGTCGTTAGATCAATTCAACAGCGTAATTAGAAACATTACGTCATGTAACAATTTGAGCTTCTGTGATGATGAGTTACCAGATGAAGGGAGGAATCACAACCTGGCCCTCCACATATCTATGAACTGCAATAATGATTCCCTGTCAAATGTGCTAATTGATAATGGATCCGCGCTGAATGTTATACCGAGGAGTATCCTCATGAAGTTAAAGTATCAAGGAGCACCTTTGCGCCCGAGTGGCATCATTGTGAAGGCTTTTGATGGGTCGAGGAAATCTGTCATCGGTGAAGTGGATTTGCCCATCCATATATGACCACATCTGTTCTTGATAACCTTCCAGGTTATGGACATTATTCCCGCATATAGTTGTTTGCTTGGACGACCATGGATACACGAAGCAGGGGATGTCACTTCAACTCTGCATCAGAAGTTAAAATTTGTGCATGAAGGGAAGGTAGTGATCATAAATGGGGAGCGGGCGTTGTTGATATCCCATCTATCCTCTTTCAGTATTGTAGAAGCGGATGAGGTTGTTGTTGGAACCCAGTTCCAAGCCCTGTCTATTGACAACATAAGGAGGAATGTGAATTTTGTGGTTTTGCTGAAGGATGCGCAGTAGGTGGTGCGCAATGGTCATAATGTAGTTTGGGGACGACTTGTGGATCCACCTATGAACAAGAATAAAACTGGTTTGGGTTTCTCTTCAAAGAATGGCAAAGGCGAAAGTTTGAAGTCAAAGTCTTCTGTGAACAGTTATCATAATGTTTTCCGCAGCGGAGGCTACCTCCATCCAATTGGTTCTGGAATTTATGATGTTGAAGAGGATGAAGCAGAGCAGGAAGTACCTAATTATATGACGCATGGAGTCCGAGTTCAGAACTGGGTCACCATTGATGTTCCTTCTTGCATACATATTTCAAAGTAATTTGTTTTGTTAATCTGTTTCTTTCTTTTGAAAAGCTTTCACTCTGCCCAAGGTGAAATTATTGTATGGGATTATCTGTTTGCTTTGACTGTTAAGATCATTAATAAAAGTTGTCTTTGCTTCCAAAATTATGTCTTTATTTTCTGCTTTTTCTTTGGAAATGGTAATCAAATAAAAAAACCTTTTCAAAATAAATAATAGCTGAAAATTAATCTGCATGATCACTTGTTATATGTGTCAGTTTCTAAAAGCAATCATAAATCACATGTGCAGATTAATTAAAAAACCCGTTGAATACAATGACCCTGCACCCCCTCCCAACTTTGATTGTCCTGTGTTTGGGGCCGAAGAAGAAGATTATAATGAGATTCCAGAAGAGGTCTCACGGTTGCTTGAGCACAAGGAAAATACCATTCAGCCATATAAGGAGCCTTTGGAAGTGATTAATTTGGGTTCAGAAGAAGATCCGAAGGAAATTAAGATTGGAGCATTGTTGCATCCTGATGTGAAGAGCGGGTTGATTGAGCTGTTGAAAGAGTATGTGGATATCTTTTCTTGGTCTTATCAAGATATGCCTGGTCTAGATACAGACATTGTTGAGCATCATTTGTCGTTGAAGCCAGAGTGTCCGCCATTTAAACAAAAGTTGAGAAGAACCCACCCAGATATGGCAGTAAAGATCAAAGAGGAGGTCCTAAAGCAGATCAATGCTATTTTTCTTGTGACGTTAGAGTATCCTCAATGGATTGCCAATATTGTCCCAGTACCGAAAAAATATGGAAAAGTTCGCATGTGCATAGATTACAAAGATCTAAATAAAGCTAGTACAAAAGATGATTTCCCATTGCCTCACATTGACATGTTAGTGGACAGCACAGCAAAATTCAAGGTATTCTCGTTCATGCATGGATTTTCCGGGTATAATCAAATAAGAATGGCTCCAAAGTACATGGAAAAAACAACATTTATCACACCCTGAGGAACATTCTGTTACAGAGTGATGCCCTTCGGGTTGAAGAATGCTGGTGCAACGTACCAGAGGGCTATGACAACCCTATTCCATGATCTGATGCACAAGGAAATTGAAGTATATGTTGATGATATGATTTCCAAATCCCAAACTGAAGAAGGGCATATAAAAGATTTGTTGAAGTTGTTTCAGCGTTTGAGGAAGTATCGTCTCCGCTTGAATCCAAATAAATGCACCTTCGGAGTGAGATCGGGGAAATTGTTGGGTTTTATTGTTAGCCAGAAGGGAATTGAAGTTGACCCTGATAAAGTCAAAGCAATTCAAGAAATTCCAGCACCAAGAACTGAAAAGCAAGTCAGGGGTTTCCTCGGGCGTTTGAATTATATTTCCAGATTTATTTCTCACATAACTGCAAAGTGTGAACCGATCTTTAAGTTGTTAAAGAAAGATCAAGGTTTTGTATGGACGGATGACTGCCAAAGGGCATTTGAGAGTATTAAAGAGTATCTACTTGAACCTCCTATCTTGCTCCCTCCCATAGAAGGAAGACTATTGATTATGTATCTAACAGTATGAGATAAATCCATGGGTTGTATTCTGGGACAACAAGATGAAACGGGAAGGAAAGAGTTCGCCATTTATTATCTCAGCAAAAAGTTCACTGATTGTGAGTCGCGGTATTCCATGCTAGAAAAAACGTGTTGTGCTTTGGCCTGGGCGGTAAAGAGTTTGCGGCAGTATATGTTGAATCATACCACTTGGTTGATCTCCAAAATGGATCCAATCAAGTATATTTTTGAGAAGCCTGCTCTTACTGGGAGAATTTCCTGCTGGCAGATGTTGTTATCTGAATATGATATTGAATACCGCACCCAAAAAGCTATCAAAAGCAGTGTGCTGGAAGATTACCTTGCTCACCAGCCGGTGGAAGATCATCAGTTTGCAGAATATGAATTCCCTGATGAGGATGTGATGTTTCTGAAAGTGAAAGATTGTGATGAACCATTGCCTGAGGAAGGCCCCGACCCTGAATCCCCTTGGAGTATGATATTTGATGGAGCGGTGAATGGTTATGGTAAAGGAATTGGTGTTGTGATCGTCACTCCTCATGGAACGCACATTCCTTTTACTACAAGGTTAAAAATTTATTGCACTAATAATATGGCAGAATATGAGGCTTGTATCATGGGTCTCGAAGAAGCTATTGATCTCAGAATCAAAATTCTAGATGTGTATGGTGACTCGGCTTTGGTAATAAATCAGATTAAAGGAGAATAGGATACTCGTCACCCTGGCTTGATCCCTTACAAAGATTATGCAAGAAGATTACTACCCTTCTTCAATAAAGTTGAATTTCATCACATTCCTAGAGATGAGAATCAAATGGTGGATGCTTTGGCAACTCTGGCTTCCATGTACCAAGTGAATACTTGGAATTATATACCATGTATTACAGTTCGACGGCTGGATAGACCCGCTCATGTGTTTACAATAGAGGAGGTAGCAGGTGAAAAACCTTGGTATTATGATATCAAACGTTTTCTTCAGACTCAGGAATACCCGATTGGTGCATCGAATAAAGATAGAAAGACACTGAGAAGATTGGCAGGCAGTTTCTTCCTCAGTGAAAATGTGTTATACAAGAGAAATTATGACATGGTCTTGCTCAGATGCGTGGATAGACACGAAGCAGACATGTTGATGCATGAGATTCATGAAGGTTCATTTGGCACTCATGCTAATAGATATTTGATGTCTAAAAAGATGCTTAGGGCAGGTTATTATTGGTTGACAATGGAATCGAATTATTACAAATTTGCAAAGAAGTGCCATAAATGCCGAATTTATGCGGATAAGATCCATGTGCCTCCGAAACTTCTCAATGTGATTTCCTCCCCATGGCCTTTCTCTATGTGGGGTATTGACATGATTGGGATGATAGAACCCAAAACTTCGAATGGACACCATTTCATCCTGGTAGCAATTGACTACTTTACCAAATGGGTAGAGGCTGCTTCTTATGCCAATGTTACCAAACAGGTGGTTGTGCGTTTCATCAAAAACAATCTCATATGCCGGTATGGTGTGCCGAGTAGAATCATCACTAACAATGGCTCGAATTTGAATAACAAGATGATGACAGAACTGTGCGAAGAATTCAAGATTGTCCATCACAATTCATCTCCATACAGGCCAAAGATGAATGGGGCCGTTGAAGCTGCTAATAAGAATATCAAGAGAATTATTCAGAAAATGGTTGTTACTTATAAGGATTGGCATGAAATGCTCCCTTTTGCTCTGCATGGATATCGAACATTTGTCCGCACTTCAACAGGAACAACCCCGTTCTCCCTGGTATATGGAATGGCAGTTGTACTCCCTATTGAGGTAGAGATTCCCTCGTTGCGTGTGATAATGGAAGCCAAGTTGACAGAGGCTGAATGGGTCCAGAACAGGTTTGACCAATTGAATTTGATTGAAGAGAAGAGAATGACAGCTTTGTGTCATGGGCAGTTATATCAGAAAAGAATGAAGAAAGCATTTGATAAAAAGGTCAAACCTCGTGAATTCAGAGAAGGCGACCTCGTGCTCAGGAAGATCATGTATTTCAACACTGATTCTAGGGGCAAGTGGACTCCCAATTTTGAAGGCCCGTATGTTGTCAAGAAAGCCTTCTCTGGTGGTGCATTAATTCTTGAAACTATGGATGGCGAGGAGGTCCCACATCCCATGAATGCTAACGCAGTCAAGAAATACTTCGCCTAAAGAAATAAAAGAATAACTCGCTAAGTTGAAAACCCGAAAGGGTGGCTTAGGCAAAAATGAGTGTCTCGGTAGGCTGAAAACCCGAAAGGGAAGTCTAGGCAAAAATTAGAGACATAAACAGAATAAATTTCCTGCTAAGTTGAAAACCCGCAAGGGCAGCTTAGGCAAAAGTTAGGGATTTTTCTTGGCAAGTAACTACGTCAGACAAGACTTGATCGTTGAAGCAACAATCTTCTCGGATCCTCATCATACTTCAACAAAAGCTGCTACTCAGGATTTCAAAAGTTGCTAGGGGGAATGGTGGTCATTGTATCTCAATGTATCTTTTCCGTTATATATTACCATTTCCCAAATTTTGTAATCATCCATGGAGTCTCGCCATTTGCGGACTACCATTCTATTAATGAAATTCGAGCTTTTTCCCAATTCTTTGTATTCTTATTTTTATTTAGCTTGCAAAGACTCCATTTATTACTAATAATAATTTTTAAAGCAAAAAAAGAAAAAAGAAAAATTTACTTTTCAAAAAAAGGGGAGATCTCCACGATTCAATTTACTTTGGGATTTGTGATGAAACAATGACAACAAAAATGGCGATCCCAGGAACGAACAAACTCCAGTTGTTTTAAGAAGATTTACTTCCTTCGAGAAGGTTTTTCTCATGTCATCTTGTTGGTATGTGCGCAATCTTTGTGTGTTTCTCAGATAGTTGAAGACGATACAAGTGGGTGTAAGATACATTATTTGGTTTGTGATCCCATTATCCCCAGCCAAGTCTTAGTTCGCTTTTGATTTTGGGTTTGCATGGTCAGAAGCCTCCGTCCCAGATTCCCAAGCGAAGTTTTCCCTCATGTGATGAAAGGAAAAACCAGGGCATCTTTTGTTGGAATAGGTTTGTATGATATGAAGCCTCAATCCAATATTCTCCAATGAAGTCCTTGTTTATTTGAAAGAAGTCATTTCTCCCCAAAGAGGTTGGTGCAATAATTACTCTCGAATAACACGTATCTCTGGTCTCCCCAGTGAAAACGTATCTTCGGTTTCCCCAGTGAAGAACGTATCTTCGATCTCCTCAGTGAAGAACGTATCTTGGTTTCCCCTCGATAATGTGGTTTTGACCTCCCCAATAAAGTCAACATGAAGTCCCCGGTAGATGTCTCGATGATGAAGCATTGTCTCCCTTAGTGAAGTCCGTTGTTTTTCTTCCTTCAAAGTGGGCCTGAATTCCCCAGTGAATGTTTTGGAAATTTGGTTTCCATCTGCCTTATTTGAGATCAGTATTGAAATCCCCAGTAGGAGTACGTACCGTGAAACATTTGTTTTCCCCATTGAAGTCTGTGTGCTATTCCCTGGGAAGGTTACCCCATGGCATCTCTTGTTGGAATGAGTATTCATGATGAAAAGTTTTCAATCCGCAGTCTTTTCTCCAGGGAAGTGGGTTTGAATTCCCCAGTGAGGTTTCTTTGTCTCGGCGTCAGTCTGCTTTATTTAAGGCTAGTCTTGCAATCTCCAGTAGGTATGTTGCTTTTGAAAAACTGATTTCTCCGATGAGACTAGAGGAAAGATGTTCTATCCCGGTATCTGTTTGATTTAGCTGCATCCGGATTATGTTTCTCCTTAGTGAAGTTAGGACATGCAATAGGTTTGGTTTCCGCAGTTGCTTTTACCTTTCTTGGTTTGATCTGTCTGGTTTAAGTTTATCCCAATGTTGTTAGTACCTGAGGCGGTTTTGTTTGTCTGATTATGTATCCTTTTACCAGCATACACACGATATCACTCATAGATTCATACATGCATCATGCATTGCTACAAATCATTTTTATTGACATTGTGTTCTGACCTTCCTGCAGCGCTCTTTGCTTAGTTGGATTTGGTTTTCTCTCTTGAGTTTATTTCTCAAAGGATGTATCTGCATTGGCCGTCTTGCTCCGGTTTATTTCTGAATTGGATTCGTGGTTGCATGATGATATTATTTGCTTTATATTTCCGAGAACTTTGAGTTTTGGTTTGTGCATTTATTTTGCACGAGAAGACTTTATCTCCTCAGCAGGAATACCATGGCATTTTCCCAGGAAGTCATATCTCCTTCCCCAGGAAGCCATATATCTGTATCTCCAGGAAGTCATATCTGTTTCCCCAGGAAGTCATATCTCCTTCCCCAGGAAGCCATATATATGTATCTCCAGGAAGTCATATCTCTTTCCCCAGGAAGCTATGTTTCTTTCCCCAAAAAGTCATCTTTCTTTGCAATTCCCCTTGACGATGAGTGGAAGTCTCTTTATTTGAGATAAGTTTGCATATTACCCTTTCCAGGCAGAGAGTGCTTTGGTTAAAGAAGAAGTTGAGACCCGTTCCAGGTGAAATACCAGAATTTTGGGAAAACTCATGATATTTTCAAATCTACCTTCAGTGAACGTTGGTAGTGCATCGGCAGTGAACGTCGGTGTTTCTTATCTTTTTGCTATCATCAGTGAACGGTGGTAGTTCCTCGTCAGTGAACGGAGATGGTGTGATATTTTCAAATCTACCTTCAGTGAATGTTGGTAGTGCATCGGCAGTGAACGTCGGTGTTTCTTATCTTTTTTCTATCATCAGTGAATGATGGTAGTTCCTCGTCAGCGAACGGAGATGGTATGATATTTTCAAATCTACCTTCAGTGAACGTTGGTAGTACATCGGCAGTGAACGTCGGTGTTTCTTATCTTTTTGCTATCATCAGTGAACGGTGGTAGTTCCTCGTCAGTGAACAGCGATGGCATGATATTTTAAAATCTACCTTCAATGAACGTTGGTAGTGCATCGGCAGTGAACGCCAGTGTTTCTTATCTTTTTGCTATCGTCAGTGAACGGTGGTAGTTCCTTGTCAGTGAACAGCGATGGCATGATATTTTCAAATCTACCTTCAGTGAACGTGGGTAGTACATCGACAGTGAACGTTGGTGTTTCTTATCTTTTTGCTATCATCAGTGAACGGTGGTAGTTCCTCGTCAGAGAACGGCGATGGTGTGATATTTTCAAATCCACCTTCAGTGAACGTCGGTGTTTCTTATCTTTTTCCTCGTCAGTGAACAATGATGACACGTTATATTTTCTCTTCTACCTTCAACTTTTGATTTGGTAGTTTACCGTCATCTGTGAGTCGGTATATATTTTTCTATCTACCTTCATTGAACATCGGTAGACATCGGCAGTGAACGTTGATGCTTGTTATCCTCCTCTCTGATTCATTTCTTTGGGTCCACCAGTGATTTATTTTCTTGGTGGGGGTTGCTCCTTTGTTTCTTCATTTTTGTGGCATCCCCAGTGATACTTTGCGTCTCTTTTGTTCTGTTCATATGCGTTCATAATCATAAGCATTGCATGGCATCTTAGAGACAAAAATAGGGCTTGTTTTATATTTAAGTATCTTAAATCGCGTCAACACGGAGATTTTTAACCTTCGTATCTCCAGATAGAAGACACTTAAATAAGGGAAGTTGTTGTACCCCAAATTTTGCCCCTAAGATTCCCCTATCATATCATGTCAACTCAATCATGACAAGATCACATTAGGGTTGGTTCTTCCTCTTTTTCTATCTCATATCTCTAAGTTTTCTCTTGAGGAATCTCCAAGCACCTTGGTTGTGTATTTTGTATATGTGTTGATTGACTAACTTCTAATCAAAATACAAAAAATATTTGTCTTTGCCTTTGCATAATTGTGTTTTGTAGGTACCAAGTCAAAGCATCCAACAAATAAGGTCATGCAAAGTTGATTGATCCTATTATGGCAAAAATCCAGCATGCATTGACCCATAAAGGTATATATCGACTCATTTTGTTGTGCATGACTAGCATGTGTCGACACATGCATGTACGTATCGACTCATCCTGCTTGAATAACTAGCATGTGTCGACACATGCATGTATGTATCGACTCATCCTAATTGTAAAACTAGCATGTGTCGACACATACGTGTTATGTATCGACTCATGCAGTTTGTGTGATTCTGTAATGAGTTGAAATAACAGTATGTATCGACACATAGAGGCATGTATCGACACATGTTGTGTTATATAGCTAGGATGTATCGACACATAGCCCCTATGTATCGACTCATAATGGCAAAATGCACGTGTTTTTTGAAAAAAGCCAGCAAATTCAAATTGTTATCATTTTGGCTCCAATTTTTTCTACATAATTTGAAATTATATCATTAATTCAAATTTGGCTCCAAGAATCAATTACCAAATTACCACTAATCCCAATCCTAAAACTCTATAAATAGAGACCTCATTCCATTCAAATGACAAGCTTTTGATAGCCAAAATCATCTTGCTAAAAAATCTCTCAATCCTCTCCATTTTTACCAAATTCACTCAAAGCTCCATTTTCAAAAAGTTAGTAAGCTTTGCATTAAAGCTTACTAATATTTGAGCTAAACCTTCATCCAAACACTTTTCTCCATCAATTCTCTACATCCAAGCTTTAGTGATTGATTCTTGTTGTTGAATTGAAGCAAATTCTGGAATTTGTTTGATAATTCTCTAATTCTACCTTTGGTAAGTTGGATCATCATCTTTAACAATGTAATCTCTTGTGGATTTCTGGTTTTGATTCATTGAGCATTGTTTTATAACTCCATTAATGTTTTTTTCTCATAATTTGCTGGAATTTTCATGCTCAATTGGATCCATGATCATAAGGTGTTTGGTGAAAAGTTGGAACAAGAATTTGATCTTTAAAATGCTGTTTTCTACTGATTTTTTAACAGGTTACAATCAATTGTTGTAACATTGCAATTGATTGTCATAGAAAATTGATTTGATAAAAAAATGGCACTGATGCAATAGGTTGTTGTCTAAGCAATTGATTGTAACAGTGCCAAAAATACTTTTTCTGCCTTATTTTGGGACTGTTTTGATTCAAATATTTTTCTGCACTCTCTTTGATGGATAATTTGGATTGCAATTTTAAATGTCCAATTTATTTTTTAAACTAAATGGACTTTGTGATGTAGATGAAGTTGGATAAATGTTCATCAATTCAAATCTACCTAAGAGTGAATTATTTTAATTCATTTTTGGTGCTTTGGATTAATGATATGTTTAGTACTTTAATCCATCTAGAGGAGTGGTTGAATTTAAAGATGAAAGAATTTTGAAATGGTAATACAAATTAGCTTATCATTCCCCTCCCTCTTCATCTTATCCCTTTCTTTTTTTTAAAATTGTGCTACATGTTAAGGGATGATGATCTCTATATCATTTATCCAAACATAAAGTACATAGATTTCTATTGACTGGCCTCAAAATAGGTGCGACTTCTACATAAGTCCACTTACGATTGCTTAACATAGCGCTAAATTTTTTCCGGATCCGAATAAATGATCATTCGTGGCCCAAACTTAAGATTGCAAGCCCAAGTATGTTAATTTGATCCCTTTGATCCAATAACCTTGAGATTCATTGTGTGGAGGCTTTGGTTCTACCAATCCTCTAAAGGATCTACAACACCTTTGGTCAATGCGAATCACTTAAACATCGTTGATCATTAAATGTTACTTTTGAGGATTCCAAAATGGATGATATACTTGACAAAAAGCAAATGCAACTTATTGTATGGAGGCTTTGGTTCTACCAATCCTCTAATGAGTTCCAAATACAAGTTTCAAGATGGTCATCCAACTAACCACTAATTTCTAACAATTAACTTTACTTTATGCTTTTATTTTTTATGCTTTATGTACCATTTAATTTAAGCAATTACATTTCATGCCATTTTTATTTTTGCTCACTTGAGCATTTACTTTTATGTCATTTTTATTTTTGCTCACTTGAGCATTTCTTTCCCTTTCAAAGACACCTAATAATCAACATGAACCATAAAAATATTTAATAATACTTGGACTATTTGGTTACTATCCTTGGCATTATGGAGCGTTAGAGTTCTTGGACTTAGGATTAGAAACCTTGGCCTATCTTGGAGACTTCGTGGTTTTATTTGATATTTTGTCTGGAGTTCTTGAGGTTTACCTCAAGACATTGGGTTGTTTATTTGTTTCTGTGCAGGTTATTGTGATTACATACTTGGTTTGTAATTTGAAATTCACCTGTATACAGCCGTTACTCTGCCCAATTTTTGTGAAGACTTAATACACTTGAAGTTTGGCTCTCTCAAGAGGTCTAGTATCTTTGATTGCTTGGTTTCAATCCAAAGAATAGGAATTATATATTGACTTATAATGTTAAGTATTGGCTTCTTGTTGGTTAGATGGTTCTTATCCCTAGCTTTTACCTTATGCTTTAGGATAACCTCTTCTTCTCCTCCCATCTTCTTTAATTTCAAAAATATTCTCCCTCCTTTTAAAAAAAACTCTTCTTATTTCTAAACTTGAAATACTTTCATAATAAACTTGGACTTAGGTCCATACATTTTCAAAACATTTTCATAAATAAATTTTAATCAATTTAATAATACCTTGACATTTTTTGTGAGAAGACTAAAAGTCAATCAATCTCATTTCAAACCATTTTTTCCAATTTGGCTTTTTATTTTAAAACTTTTCTTAAAAAAGATTAGACTCTTGTCAATCCTTGTAGTGATACAAACAACTATACTTATATAATATATAGTAAAGAGAGATATTTTCCACTTGGGTGTTGAGTGAGGCATTGTTGATTTTAAAATCCAAGCCATATCCTCCACTCTGAGATGATGCAAATTCTCCTTTCTCATGATTATGGGTAGTAAGTATGTTTTCCACACGGACAATGACGATGATGTCTTATCTCTTAAAATCAACCAACACACTTGTGTTTCAAATTTTCTAAAAGAGGAACTACGTGTACCCTGATCCCCTATTGCACGAAAGGTGGTATGTAGGCACTAAAGGTTCTCAACCGTGGCAGGTGCAAAAATCATAAAAATATTTCTTTCCTCACCTCCACCATCCATTTTTTCATATAACACATTTTCATAACATAAATATACAGATTTTTCAAAGAGGTTCCTGCGGAGTACTGTAGATGTTTAGGGTGCTAATACCTTCCCTTTGCATAACCAACCCCCTTACCTTAAATCTTTCCCCCATTTTGGGTTATTCGCTTTTTTCCCATTCCTTTTGAAACAATAAAGCGCGGTGGCGATTTTTATTTTGATTTGTATAAAGTCTAGTCAATCCAATGGCTTAGTCTTGAACATTTCTACCGCTATAGCAACCTATCAGCATGCTATGGTAACTTTGTTCCATGATATGATTCACCATGAGATAGAGGTCCATGTTGGCGACATGATAGCCAGGTCTCAAACTGAGGAGGAACACCTTGATCACCTACAGAAACTATTTGACCAGCTGGAGAAATACAAACTGAGGCTAAACCCGAATAAGTGCACTTTCGGAGTAAGATCCAGTAAGCTCTTAGGTTTCATAGTCAGTGGCAAAGGCATTGAAGTGGATCCTGCAAAGGTCAAAGCTATACAAGAAATGCCAACTCCTCGCACTGAGAAGGAAGTTAGAGGATTCTTAGGACGCCTAAACTATATTTCCAGATTCATTTCACATCTGACCGCTGCATATGAGCCAATCTTCAAATTACTGAAGAAAGATTAAGAAGTGAAGTGGAATGATGATTTCCAGTATGCCTTTGAAAAAATCAAGGAATATCTCCAAGAGCCTCCAATTATGATGCCACCAATTGAAGGAAGACCTTTGATCATGTACTTAACGGTATTAGAGAACTCAATGGGGTGTGTGATGGGGCAGTATGACGAGTCTGATCGAAAAGAGCATGTAATATACTACCTTAGAAAAAAGTTTACCGACTGTGAAACAAGATACTCACTGCTCGAGAAAAATTATTATGCTTTGGCATGGGTTGCTCGTCGACTAAGACAGTATATGCTGACTCACACTACCTTATTAATATCTAAAATGGATCTTATCAAGTATATCTTTGAGAAGCCCACTTTGTCCGGAAGAATAGCAAGATGGGAAATAATCCTGACCGAATATGACATTCAATATACAAACTAGAAAGCAATTAAGGGAAGTGTATTAGCTGGTCATTTTTCTCATCAAGCTGTGGATGACTACCAATCCATGAATTTTGAGTTCCCGGATGAGAACATCATGTTAGTGTCTGATTATGAAGAACCTGGACCGGATGAAGGACCTGAAAAAGGATCCTGATGGACTATGGTTTTTGATGGAGCTTCCAACACTCTTGGCAATGGCATCGGCGTTGTGATCATATCTCCTGAGGGTGTTCATACTCCTTTCACTGCCAGGTTATGTTTCAATTGTACCAAAAATATGGCTGAATATGAAGCATGTATCATGGGTCTCAAAGGTGCAATCGAGTTAAGGATCAAGTTATTAAGTGTGTTTGGAGACTCGACTTTGGTAATCAGCCATATCAAAGGAGAATGGGACACAAAGAATCCTAATCTCATCCCGTACAAAGAGCATGTGTTGACACTAATCCCATACTTTGAAGAAATTACTTTTGAGCATTTTCCACAAGAGGAAAATCAACTAGCAAGCGTGTTAGCTACGATGTCATCCATGTTCAAGGTCAGGTGGGATAATGAGGCTCCTTAGATCACCATTGAGAGGATGGACGAGCCAGCATACTGTCACAAGATTGGTACTGAAGAAGTAGTGGACAAGGCTTGGTTCCATGAAATCAAAAGATATCTCGAACTCCAAGAGTATCATGGGGGAGCTTCAGTCAATGATAAGAAGTTCCTAAGAAGGTTCTCTGCTAAGTTCTTTCTCAGTAATGGGATCCTTTACAAGTGAGACCACGACTCTACCTTGCTTCAGTGTGTAGACAAGAGTGAGGCAAAAAGGATTATGGCTGACTTACACGAAGGTACCTTTGGCACCCACTCTAGTGGGCACTCAATAGCGAAAAAGATCCTACAGGAAGGATACTACTGGTCCACCATGGAAATAGACTGTTATCAACATTCGCGTACTTGTTACAAATTCCAGATCTATGTTGACAAGATACATGTGCCTCCAAGTCCTCTAAACGTCTTGACTGCTCCTTGGCCATTCGCAACGTGGGGCATCGACATGATTGGAGAAATCAGACCTAAAGCTTCTAATGGGCACCGCTTTATCCTAGTTTCCGTTGATTACTTCACGAAGTGGGTCGAGGCAACTTCATTTTCTTCTGTTATAAAGAACGTTGTGGCTCGATTCATCAAACACAACCTTATCTTTTGGTACGTGTGATACGGTGGGAGAACTGACTTGGGATTTTGCGTTTGTGTTCGCAAATGTTTCGGTTTAGCAAGAGTTGCCACCGACTTTTTATTTTATCCTAAGTAAAGGTCAAAAAGCCCAGAAAAGACCTTTGAGATGTTTTCTTGGGTTCGGGGAGTATATTATAGAAAGGGAAGGTATTAGCACCCTTTCTATCCATGGTTATCCATGGACTCTTAGTTACTTGCTTAGATCACTTGCTTTGTTTTTCAATTGTTTGAAACGGTACCTTGTGTGTGATTTTGGAAAATGTTTTGAAAAGAGGCCATCGTTGTGGCAACCTTTGTAATGATTCTTGTTTGAATGTATACAAAGGTGTTTTGTCTTTTGAAAGGTTTTTAATGTTTGAAAGTAGGGTTTTGAAATTGTGTTGTGGAGTGTGTTTTGAAAGTAGCAAGGATGTTTTTGCAAGTTTGATCAAGTAACTAAGAGCTATCTACCCTATTTTACTCAAAGATCTTTCTTGTGTTTTTAACCCTTTTAACAGTGTTGTTTCACCATTGTATTTGGTGAACAACCTTGTGTTAGGATGTTAACGTGACAGGCGCGGGTCATCGTATAGACCATGATAGCAATAGTGTCAAGTATTTTTGGCAATTTCCTTAAGGGACTTGATCATTTTGTTTAGGAAACCTAGATAGCGTCATCGAGGGACTATGATCATTTTGATTGTCTTTGTTTTGCCAAAGTACTCAACATGCAACCATGGCCCATTTTTGAAGGCAACAAGTGGAATTACCCTAAGGGTGCATGTGTGCATAGTGTGTTTGATTGCATTCATTTTGTCTTGATTAGGGGTTGTCTACTTGTTGGTTTTATCTTGCCATACACGCCTAATTACTAGCATTTGTATAAAGTAATAAAAAAGCAGGAAATAAATATCCTACACTATTACAACCATATTGAAAGGCAAGAAAATGTAAAGGAAAAAATAAAATAAAATCAAGAAAAATGAGGGTCTTTTGATTGAGGCAGAAAACCCTTCGATTCTTCACTTTCTGGCTCTCTTCGATTTGGCCTGAAAAGGATGAAGGCATGACTTTCGACTGAGCCCTCACGGTCAGCATGTTATGCCTTTCTATTGGGACCAGTGGGACAGCATGTTGTGCCTTTCGATTGGGACCAGTGGGACAGCATGTTGTGCCTTTCGATTGGGACCAGTGGGACAGCATGTTGTGCCTTTCGACTGGGCCTGGAACCAGTATAAGATACAATCTGCCTTTCTTCCTCCTTTGACTGGGGGTTGAAAGCAGTGAGGGAGTGGCTTTCGATTTTTCTTTGTCTCCTTCGATTGGGGTTTGGAGTCAGTGGAGTCATGCCCTTCGATTTTCCTTTGTCTCCTTCGATTGGGGGTTAGAGTCAGTGGAGTCATGCCCTTCAATTTTCCTTTGTCTCCTTCGACTGGGGGTTGGAGTCAGTGGTTCTATCTTTTGTTTGAGGCATGGAAACGGAAAGGTTATGGATTTCATATGAGGTCTGGAAACAAACAAGGTTCTGGATTTTCCACAGGCTCCTTGCTGACTCCTTGTAAGAATATTAGGCCCTCAAATTGTGATTCGAAAGGCTTGTGCAGCTAGCCAATCGAAGGGTATAACAAACCTGTCTCAAGTTCTCTTGAAATGCTTAGTCGAAAGAGTTGTAGGTGACCTTTTTTGATGGTGGAGGGAGCCTCGCTGGGATCTTCCTGGAGCTAGTTCTGTTACTGTTTTGTTTGGGAAGTCACTGAATCTAAGAGAGTATATGATGGTGATACGTGAATCGAAGGTTGCTTCAGTCTAGGTGAAGTAAATTGAAAGTTATACCACTGAGACTTTTTATGAATAATCTTAGAGTTTTGCAGGTTTGAGAACGTTGGAGAGTTTGAGAATATGGGAGAGTTTCAGAATATGGGAGAGTTTTAGTGCTTGTTGGGAGGTATGTAATTTTTTCACACGGTTTGTTTTGATGTCTGGAACTTGTTTGCAAAGTTTGTTTTGCTCGTGTTAACAGAAATGTCCCCTTTGTTCTGTTTTGCCAATTTCTTCTTTATGAAGCCAAGATATGTAAGTCTTTTGAACAGGCTTGTACCAACCATCTTGTATGCTGCACACAATCCTCTAGCCCTCACCCCCCCCCCCCCCCCAATTTGTGGACTTGATTTGCTGCATGAGATATGGACCAATGCTCAAGGTATTTAGTTTTGACATAAAGCACATTTTGGCAAAAATGTAAATATCACTTTTTGTACTTAGGGATTAATCTTGTATGTAATGACCCAATGGCTAAAATAAAACCTTAGTTAAATGGTTAAGCATCAAATTAAGGAGTGTAAGTTGGTTTTGAGGCCTGCAAGCTAGCACCAAACATGCTGATTTGAAAATGCAAGTTTGTATGAACATGCCTTGGTCATGAACAAAAGTGAGTTTTTTGCCAACTTTGAGAATTCGATTCTCTCTAACCACAAGGGTGTTTGAGGAGTTCTTGGATAATTTGGAAAGCTTGGAACATGTACTACAATCCATATTGGTAATGAAACTTGAAACTCCAAGTGGAACCATGTGAAAAGTGGCCAAGAAGATGGGTCAAAATCCTGCCTAGATTAGGGTAAATTTTGCCTAAGTTAAAAGTTTTAAGTACCCTTGTTCCAAATATCATAACTTGAGATACAAGCTTCTTTTGAGAAAACTTTGTGAATCAAAGTTGTATACTTTGTGATGGAATACAACTTTCATGTTGCAAGTTTTGTTTGAATCCATTTGCATCTTGGTGAAAAAATGGGACAAAGTTGGAAAAAATAAGAAAATTTCATAACTTAGAAAAATTCTAAGTTATGAAATTTTTTCATTTTAAACCCTAATTTGCATTTTTAGGTTTCTTGATGAACAAGTTTCATGATTTGACATGTCTTGATGAAAAATGACCCTTGGCACTTGATTTTGACCAAAAAGTCAAAGTTTGACTTTTCAGTATACAGTCAAATTTTGATCAGTTGATTGAAAAATTCATCTGTCAATCCTATGCATTTGAGGTCTTTTGAACTTGTTGAATGGGTCAAGACAAAGTAATTGGGTCCTTGAGTCCATATGTGAGCTTGGTTTTCCATTGGTTAGGTCAAACAGTCAAAAATTGCCTTTGTGCAGTCAAACCCCTAAAAATGACCATTTTGCCCTTTTGGTGATCTGATCAAATTTCTTGTGGAATTGTGGTCCAAACTTGATCAAATGGTTCATATGAGTTCATAATGTTGATGTGGATCAAATTTCATGAGGTTTGACTGTCAATTGGCCACAGTTGACTTTTTCCCCAATACAGCTGATTTCTAGGTCAATTGTCCAATTGACTAGGCAAAACTTTGAATCAAAGCCTGAAACTTGGTAAGGACAAACTTGTGAGTCCAACATGAAGTATGAAAGTCACTTTGGGAATTTTAGGTCAAAACATCCCTGTGCAAACTAAAACCCTAATTTAGGTCAACAGTGCAAGGAGGGGTCTTGAGCAGAACAAACCCTAGCTTGATCTTGAGTTTCAAGAGTCTTGTGATGAGAAAGTGTTGATGAAATGAGAGGGAAAATTTTGGGGTACAACAGTTGCCCCTGTTTAATCTTCTTGAACCTGAAGAGTTAGATTGGCAAGTTTGCCTTTCGCGACTCGAAGGTAAAAGGGGATTGGACACTAGAGTGCCCGTAAATTTGCACTTGTCAAGATATAGATGCGGGAATGGGCTTAAAGATGCCATTTGGAGATGGTAGAATCTTGCTGGAGATGGGCTTAAAGCTGCCATCCGAGAATCTTTGTTAAACTATATGTTGTAGATGAAAGGGTGAGTATCAGAAAGGTATCCATGTTTGGAACGTCTCTGAGCTGGGGGTCTGAATAAGAAACAGATTAGCATCCGTGTCGGGAACTTCCATAAACTATTTTCAGCGTTTGAAGTTTGAAACTTGCTAGACTTATCCTGCGGAGGGTAAAATATTAGCTGAAACACAAGGTCATGTTGTATGATGCAATGTATGTGTTATATAAATATAATGAATGCGCATGTAAGTTGATCAGCCGTCTTGCTGAGGAAGATAAATCCTGCCAGCAGGAGATAACGGAATCTTTGACTGTTGCCAGGGAAAGTAAATCCTTGACTGCTGCTGGGGAATAAGAATTCTCTGGTAATAGCCATACTGTTGAAAAGTAGTTATCTTGTTGGAGAGTAAAACTCAGGATCCTGAAAAAAGCTTATTCCTGTCTGGAAGAAGTTCAGGTTTAGGTTGTATGCCACTTTAAGAATGAGAATCTTCACTTTGTTGGGGATACCAAAAATTCAGATGTTATACCACTTTGAGAAATGAGAATCTTTATTCTGTCGGGAATATCAGGAGGCTGGGTGTATGCCAATCTACTGGGGAAGCCAAAATGAGAATCTTCATTCAGGTCTTGGGTCATAATATTGGGTGTATGCCAATCTCTTGGGGTTTTAAGGATGAGAATCTTCATTCTGTTAAGGGTCAGGAGGTTGGGAGTATACCAATCTTCTGAGGTTTCAAGGATGAGAATCTTCATTCTGTTAAGGGTAGGAAATTGGGAGTATACCAATCTTCTGAGGTTTCAAGGATGAGAATCTTCATTCTGTTAAGGATCTGAAATTTGGAGTATACCAATCTTCTGAGATTTCAAGGATGAGAATCTTCATTCTGTTAAGGGTCATAAATTGGGAGTATACCAATCTTCGGAGGTTTCAAGGATGAGAATCTTCATTCTGTTAAGGGTCAGAAATTGGGAGTATACCAATCTTCTGAGGGTTCAAGGATGAGAATCTTCATTCTGTTAAGGGTCAGAAATTGGGAGTATACCAATCTTCTGAGGTTTCAAGGATGAGAATCTTCATTCTGTTAAGGGTCAGAAATTGGGAGTATACCAATCCTCTGAGGTTTCAAGGATGAGAATCTTCATTCTGTTAAGGGTCAGAAATTGGGAGTATACCAATCTTCTGAGGTTTCAAGGATGAGAATCTTCATTCTGTTAAGGGTCAGAAATTGGGAGTATACCAATATTTTGAGGTTTCAAGGATGAGAGTCTTCATTCTGTTAAGGGTCAGAAATTGGGATTATACCAATCTTCTGAGGTTTCAAGGATGAGAGTCTTCATTCTGTTAAGGGTCAGAAATTGGGAGTATACCAATCTTCTGAGGTTTCAAGGATGAGAGTCTTCATTCTGTTAAGGGTCAGAAATTGGGAGTATACCAATCTTCTGAGGTTTCAAGGATGAGAATATTCATTATGTTAAGGGTCAGAAATTGGGAGTATACCAATCTTCTGAGGTTTCAAGGATGAGAGTCTTCATTCTATTAAGGGTCAAAAACTGGGAGTATACCAATCTTCTGAGGTTTCAAGGATGAGAGTCTTCATTCTGTTAAGGGTCAGAAATTGGGAGTATACCAATCTTCTGAGGTTTCAAGGATGAGAGTCTTCATTCTGTTAAGGGTCAGAAATTGGGAGTATACCAATCTTCTGAGGTTTCAAGGATGAGAATCTTCATTCTGTTATGGGTCAGAAATTGGGAGTATACCAATCTTCTGAGGTTTAAAGGATGAGAGTCTTCATTCTGTTAAGGGTCAGAAATTGGGAGTATACCAATCTTCTGAGGTTTCAAGGATGAGAGTATTCATTCTGTTAAGGGTCAGAAATTGGGAGTATACCAATCTTCTGAGGTTTCAAGGATGTGAGTCTTCATTCTGTTAAGGGTCAGAAATTGGGAGTGTACCAATCTTCTGAGGTTTCAAGGATGAGAATCTTCATTCTGTTAAGGGTCAGAAATTGGGAGTATACCAATCTTCTGAGGTTTCAAGGATGAGAGTCTTCATTCTGTTAAGGGTCAGAAATTGGGAGTATACCAATCTTCTGAGGTTCCAAGGATGAGAGTCTTCATTCTGTTAAGGGTCAGAAATTGGGAGTATACCAATCTTCTGAGGTTTCAAGGATGAGAGTCTTCATTCTGTTAAGGGTCAGAAATTAGGAGTATACCAATCTTCTGAGGTTTCAAGGATGAGAGTCTTCATTCTGTTAAGGGTCAGAAATTGGGAGTATACCAATCTTCTGAGGTTTCAAGGATGAGAGTCTTCATTCTGTTAAGGGTCGGAAATTGGGAGTATACCAATCTTCTGAGGTTTCAAGGATGAGAGTCTTCATTCTGTTAAGGGTCAGAAATTGGGAGTATACCAATCTTCTGAGGTTCCAAGGATGAGAGTCTTCATTCTGTTAAGGGTCAGAAATTTGGAGTATACCAATCTTCTGAGGTTTCAAGGATGAGAGTCTTCATTCTGTTAAGGGTCAGAAATTAGGAGTATACCAATCTTCTGAGGTTTCAAGGATGAGAGTCTTCATTCTGTTAAGGGTCAGAAATTGGGAGTATACCAATCTTCTGAGGTTTCAAGGATGAGAGTCTTCATTCTGTTAAGGGTCGGAAATTGGGAGTATACCAATCTTCTGAGGTTTCAAGGATGAGAATCTTCATTCTGTTAAGGGTCAAAAATTAGGAGTATACCAATCTTCTGAGGTTTCAAGGATGAGAGTCTTCATTCTTGAGAAAAACAGATTTTTAGGAGCTTCAGTTGTCCGTTATTCTGTTGGTGGCTGTAACTTCCAACAGGTGATGAAGGAAATTTTTAACGACCGTGAATTCCAACAGGTGATGAAGGAATTTTTGATGACGACCGTAACTTACAGCAGGTGATGAAGGAAATTTTTAACGGCCATGAATTCCAACAGGTGATGAAGGAATTTTTGATGACGACCGTAACTTCCAGCAGGTGATGAAGGAAATTTTTAACGGCCGTGTAACTTGGAATGTAATTTGTTTTGGAGAATAAATCCTTGACAAATGTTGGGGAAATAAAACCATGACCGCTGGTCTGCTAGAGAGGTGATGAACTTCTCGAGGACGCTTGAATTTCTTTTCAAAAAGATTTCGGAGAGGTTTCATCACTGCCCCTAGTATCAGATGCTTGTGATATTTCCAGGACACTTGGACTGCACGTCACCCTTTGATGAGATTGATGTTTAAATTCCCCAAGTGATGGTGAGGGAGACTTGCCCCAGGTTAATCTGCAATTGAGATATTTCTTGAAATCTTGACTGGACTGCCCCAGGTTTACTGAACTTTGAAAGATCTGTTGAAATCTTGACTGGACTGCCCCAGGTTTATTGGACAATGCCATGCCAAGTCCCCTTTTATTGATAGGAGATTTTTGCAACGGAAGTGTCATCCCACTTGAAGTGATTTTGTTCATTGAGAGAGCTTTCGTTCCTCCGAACATTCACTGTTGTGAATTTCTTCGCTGTCAAACAAATAGCCATATGCAAACAACAATATTCAAATAATTCAAAGTTTATGCTTGTCTTGAAATTTTTAAAAATGCGTTTTTTAGCAGAAAACTTTTTATATAAGACAAATTCAACACAAGATTTAAGGCAAAGCCTTACAGGAGTCAGGATACCTCTTGTAACAGTATGCTTTCGAACTAACCCGTGCTTCAATTAGGACTTTTGAAGGGTTGTAACGTGGCTTAGTTCATGGTTTAAGAAACAAAGGATAAAGGCTCAAAGTATATTTGTACCCACCCGCTCTTCGTGATATTCTTCAATCCTAAACTCAGTTAATTGTGCGTCGAACTCTGTTCGAGTTTGGAACGACATTTTGGTGATGGTCCACACCGGTTGAATTTAATGGAAGGCAGTCATTATTTTTTGCAACATTTTTCATGTTGTTGAGGATTGGTAATGACCCTTTTTTTGATTTGTTATCCCTAACTTTTGCCTGATTGTTCCTGTTTTCGAGATCACAGTCAGCGGGATGCCACAACTTTCTTAAGCCTCCTTTGTAGGTTTTGGCTCAGTGGGCTTTTCTCTTTTGAGAGATAATGACTGCCTATGAGATAAGGAACCATCACTGTCTTTTGGTTCCAAAGGAATGTTTTTGATGTTATTCGTTGTATTACGAACTGAGAGTTTGCGACTTCAATGCGCATCTTTTTTGAACTAACTGAGAGACTACCCTGCCCCAAGTTTAAATTAAAGGTTTCAATTTGTGTTTAAAACAGAAAACTCCTACTTCTTTGGCTCGAAGGGGTTGACTAGGGATTATCTTCCTTATAACTCCAGTGTTTAGGATTTGAAAGAAACGCCTGTACATCGTCAGCAAGGTCTGTTCAAAAGCATACTGTATGAGATTACGGTATTGTTTCTTCATCCTACCTCTAAAGGCTTGTAGATTTTTATCAAGAGTTAAATATCATAAAGAAATTAGGAAGCATAGTTTAAGAATAGTGAATGGATGAATTCAAGACAAACATATGCAATGCATTAATGAAACAGAGTTTGACATCAACAGATAATTGTTTGAATAATCAAAAGAAATTATAACTTGAAAATTCAAAAGGAACAAAAGTCTCTTGGTTCAAACTTTGTCATTCCAGGTGGAGAACCCTTAGCGGAAGATTTTCATCTCGCCATCCGGCATGAATTTCAGCACTCCATTGCCAATCAAGTCTTGGATCTTGTTTTTCAAAGCCCAACAGTCATCGGTGTCATGTCCAGGGCTATATGAGTGGTATACACAAAAGGCGTCAGGGTGATAGCTAGGAGCAGAGGTGTTGGGATTCCGAAGAGGATCCTTTAAAGTAACCAGATTGACCTCCAACAAGCGTTCCAGTATTAGAGATGATGGTATGCCGGTCTCAGTGAACTGTCTTCCAGGCGTATTTTGCTTATGCCGATTACCCTGTTGGCGTTGACGAGGTTGTTGTTGGGCTTGTGACCCTGAAGCAAGTTGAGGAGATTTCCCTTGTCTTCTTGTCTCAAAGGGGATCGAATGATGACTTGATCTTCAACCTTAGGTGTTTTCCCCACCTGGTTGTCCCAAAGCAGTTTGTCGACGAGAACCCTGAGCTCTTCTTGTCTTTGAGCTAGGTTTTGAATGAGGTCCATCTGGCCCACCAGTTGTCCCATCATCTAGATCTTCATTGTTGCCAGCTCAAAGTGTAGTTCTTCCAACTGATCATTCCTGACACTGCTTGAATTCCCTAGGACCATGCCCCTTGTGAGGAGAGCTTTCACTTCTTCTTTCCCCTGGGACAGGTTCAAGAACATTTCTCGAAGTTGAGCATTTTGATCCTGGATGTCTTTGACAGTCCTTTCTAGAGCCATCTCTCTACTGAAATAAACAGTAGGAGAATAAGGAAACCTGAAAAGGAAAACCTGTTATGATACAATGCATGATATGTGGATGCATGTTTTCAAGAATCTCTCGGGGTAAACACAAGAAAAATGTTAGAGGTTGAACTTTGATCAACATCTTTGATTGGAGAACTTTGTATCGGTGGATATCTTTCCACGAGAATCAAGCTCACCATGTCAAGTGGGTCATAGCCTCTGATTCAAGTTGTTGTACTTGATCTTTGACGGTGTTTGTTCAGAGGAAAACCCTCCTGCCTTTTGGTAGATGTCTGGTTCAACGTGACCCTATATCAAAAGACCCTTAAGATCCTTGAAATGGTTATTGAAAATGCTTATGGTATGATGTTATGATGTTATGTACATGTATGCAGACGTAAGCAAGTGTATATATAGGTAATCATATTCACACAAAGCAGACAAGTCCTTAGGTTTAGGCTTGCATGGGGTTTTTAGGTAAGTACCCTCTTGAAGTTAGTTGGCTCAACCTGTCCTAAAATAGAAACCGGGTTCTAAGGAGCTCAATATCACTGGATTATTTTCTATGTTCATTGTTTTGGTTTAGCCACTTAACTGGCGACCAAAATATCCCAAGAAAACAATCCTCAATGAGTGTAGTATCGAGTATCTACCAACTTCGGACTGCACCAAAGTCAGTCATCTCACTACCCCTAAAAAAGGCCAAGATGGTCAAGTAAGGTTCTAAGAGTTCGTTAGTGCTTCATGACATCACTCAGCGGCCCCGTATTCTCCTTGACTACTCAAGGGCTACCGGTACCCACAAATATGTTACACTAACGTAGCTATTGTTTCAACCATGTCGGTATACCCCACACAGTTCCCTCACAGTTTATTGCTACTTACCTAAAAGGTGCCCCCACATTCGGGTGTAGGATTTAAAACAAACCCAAGAAAGGAACCCAAAAAGTAAAGCAATCAAAGCAATCAAGGTAAGCATGTAAAGGTGATCTAAAACCCTAAGGTAACCCCACTTTTAGAAATACTCCCCAGCAGAGTCGCCAGTTCTGTGATACGGTGGGAGAACTGACTTGGGATTTTGCGTTTGTGTTTGCAAATGTTTCGGTTTAGCAAGAGTCACCACCGACTTTTTATTTTATCCTAAGGAAAGGTTAAAAAGCACAAAAAAGACCTTTGAGATGTTTTCTTGGGTTCGGGGAGTAGATTATAGAAAGGGAAGGTATTAGCATCCTTTCTATCCATGGTTATCCATGGGCTCTTAGTTACTTTCTTAGATCACTTGCTTTGTTTTTCAATTGTTTGAAACGGTGCCTTGTGTGTGATTTTGGAAAATGTTTTGAAAAGAGGCCATCATTGGGGCAACCTTTGTAATGATTCTTGTTTGAATGTATACAAAGGTGTTTTGTCTTTTGAAAGGTTTTTAATGTTTGAAAGTAGGGTTTTGAAATTGTGTTGTGGAGTGTGTTTTGAAAGTAGCAAGTATGTTTTTGCAAGTTTGATCAAGTAACTAAGAGCTATCTACCCTATTTTACTCAAAGATCTTTCTTGTGTTTTTAACCCTTTTAACAGTGTTGTTTCACCATTTTATTTGGTGAACAACCTTGTGTTATGATGTTAACGGGACAGGCGCGGGTCATCGTATAGACCATGATAGCAATAGTGTCAAGTATTTTTGGCAATTTCCTTAAGGGACTTGATCATTTTGTTTAGGCAACCTAGATAGCATCATCGAGGGACTATGATCATTTTGATTTCCTTTGTTTTTCCAAAGTACTCAACATGCAACCATGGCCCATTTTTGAAGGCAACAAGTGGAATTACCCTAAGGGTGCATGTGTGCAAAGTGTGTTTGATTGCATGCATTTTGTCTTGATTAGGGGTTGTCTACTTGTTGGTTTTATCTTTCCATACACGCCTAATTACTAGCATTTGTATAAAGTAATAAAAATGCAGGAAATAAATATCCTACACTATTACAACCATATTGAAAGGCAAGAAAATGTAAAGGAAAAAATAAAATAAAAGCAAGAAAAATGAGGGTCTTTCGATTGAGGCAGAAAACCCTTCGATTCTTCAATTTCTGGCTCTCTTCGATTTGGCCTGAAAAGGGTAAAGGCATGACTTTCGACTGAGGCCTCACGGTCAGCATGTTGTGCCTTCCTATTGGGACCAGTGGGACAGCATGTTGTGCCTTTCGATTGGGACCAGTGGGACATCATGTTGTGCCTTTCGATTGGGACCAGTGGGACAGCATGTTGTGCCTTTCGACTGGGCCTGGAACCAGTATAAGATGCAATCTGCCTTTCTGCCTCCTTCGACTGGGGGTTGAAAGCAGTGAGGGAGTGGCTTTCGATTTTTCTTTGTCTCCTTCGATTGGGGGTTGGAGTCAATGGAGTTATGCCCTTCGATTTTCCTTTGTCTCCTTCGACTGGGGGTTGGAGTTAGTGGAGTCATGCCCTTCGATTTTCCTTTGTCTCCTTCGACTGGGGTTTGGAGTCAGTGGTTCTATCTTTTGTTTGAGGCATGGAAACAGAAAGGTTATGGATTTTGTCTGAGGTCTGGAAATAAACAAGGTTCTGGCTTTTCCACAAGCTCATTGCTGACTCCTTGTAAGCATATTGGGCCCTCAAATTGTGATTCGAAAGGCTTGTGCAGCTAGCCAATCGAAGGGTATAACAAACATGTCTCAAGTTCTCTTGAAATGCTTAGTCGAAAGAGCTGTAGGTGACCTTTTTTGATGGTGGAGGGAGCCTCGCTGGGATCTTCCTGAAGCTATTTCTGTTACTGTTTGGTTTGGGCAGTCACTGAATCGAAGAGAGTATATGATGGTGATACGTGAATCGAAGGTTTCTTCATTCTAGGGGAAGTAAATCAAAAGGTATACCACTGAGACTTTTTATGAAAAATCTTAGAGTTTTGCAGGTTTGAGAAAGTTGGAGAGTTTGAGAATATGGGAGAGTTTCAGAATATGGGAGAGTTTTAGAATATGGGAGAGTTTTAGTGATTGTTGGGAGGTATGGAATTTTTTCACACGGTTTGTTTTGATGTCTAGAACTTGTTTGCAAAGTTTGTTTTGCTCGTGTTAACAGAAATGTCCCCTTTGTTCTGTTTTGCCAATTTCTTCTTTATGAAGCCAAGATGTGTAAGTCTTTTGAACAGGCATGTACCAGCCATCTTGTATGCTGCACACAATCCTCTAGCCCCACCCCCCCCCCCCCCCCCCACACCCAATTTATGGACTTGATTTTCTTCATGAGATATAGACCAATGCTCAAGGGATTTAGTTTTGACATAAAGCACATTTTGGCAAAAATGGAAATGTCACTTTTTCTACTTAGGGATTAATCTTGTATGTAATGACCCAATGGCTAAAATAAAACCTTAGTTCAATGGTTAAGCATTAAATTAAGGAGTGTAAGTTGGTTTTGAGGCCTGCAAGCTAGCACCAAACATGCTAATTTGAAAATGCAAGTTTGTATGAACATGCCTTGGTCATGAACAAAAGTGAGTTTTTTGCCAACTTTGAGAATTCGATTCTCTCTAACCACAAGGGTGTTTGAGGAGTTATTGGATAATTTGAAAATCTTGGAACATGTACTACAATCCATCTTTGTAATGCAACTTGAAACTCCAAGTGGAACCATGTGAAAAGTGGCCAACAAGATGGGTCAAAATCCTGCCTAGATTAGGGTAAATTTTGCCTAAGTTAAAAGTTTTAAGTACCCTTGTTCCAAAAATCATAACTTGATATACAAGCTTCTTTTGAGAAAACTTTGTGAATAAAAGTTGTAGACTTTGTGATGGACTACAACTTTCATGTTTCAAGTTTTGTTTGAATCCATTTGCATTTTGGTGAAAAAATGGGACAAAGTTGGAAAAAATAAGAAAATTTCATAACTTAGAAAAGTTCTAAGTTATGAAATTTTTTCATTTTAAACCCTAATTTGAATTTTTAGGTTTCTTGATGAACAAGTTTCATAATTTGACATGTCTTGATGAAAAATGAACCTTGTCACTTGATTTTGACCAAAAAGTCAAAGTTTGACTTTTCAGTATACAGTCAAATTTTGATCAGTTGACTAAAAAATTCATCTGTCAATCCTATGCATTTGAGGTCTTTTGAACTTGTTGAATGGGTAAAGACAAATTCATTGGGTCCTTGAGTCCATATGTGAGCTTGGTTTTCCATTGGTTAGGTCAAACAATCAAAAATTGCCTTTGTGCAGTCAAAACCCTAAAAATGACCATTTTGCCCTTTTGGTGATCTGATCAAATTTCTTGTGGAATTGTGGTCCAAACTTGATCAAATGGTTCATATGAGTTCATAATGTTGATATGGATCAAATTTCATGAGGTTTGACTGTCAATTGGCCACAGTTGACTTTTTCCCCAATACAGTTGATTTCTAGGTCAACTGTCCAATTGACTGGGCAAAACTTTGAATCAAAGCCTGAAACTTGGTAAGGACAAACTTGTGAGTCCAACATGAAGTATGAAAGTCACGTTGGGCATTTTAGGTCAAAACATCCATGTGAAAACTCAAACCTTAATTTAGGTCAACAGTGCAATGAGGGGTCTTGAGCAGAACAAACCCTAGCTTGATCTTGAGTTTCAAGAGTCTTGTGATGAGAAAGTGTTGATGAAATAAGAGGGAAAATTTTGGGGTACAACAGTACGGTATTCCAGAAATAATCATTACAGATAATGGTACCAATCTCAACAGCACTATGATCATCGAGCTTTGCACGCAATTCAAGATTCAACATCATAACTCTTCTCCCTACCGGCCGATGATGAATGGCGTTGTAGAAGCTGCGAACAAAAATATCAAGAGAATCTTACAAAATATGACAGTGACATATAAAGATTGGCATGAGATGTTATCATTTTCTCTTCATGGTTACCGCACCATAATGCGCACATCAACAGGGGCAACTCCTTTCTCTTTGGTATACGGTATGGAAGTTGTCCTGCCCATTGAAGTCCATATCCCTTCCTCGAGAATCATGAAGGATGTAGGGCTGAGTGAAGACGAATGGGTCCAGACTCGACTTGAACAATTAAATTTGATTAAAGAGAAAAGGCTTGCAACTGTCTGCCATGGTCAGATGTACCAAAAACATATAATCAAACGCATCATACTTCCGCAAGGTGATCCCATGGGTAAATGGACTCCCACATACGAAGGGCCATTTGTGATCAAGAACATATTTTCTGGTGGAGTCGTGACCTTAACCACAATGGACGGTGATGACCTTTCTCACCCTGTGAACGCGAACATAGTTAAAAGATACTACACATAAACAAATACCCACTAGGTCGACTGGCCTAGGAAAAAATTAGGGCATCATGGGGAACAAAAAGGGTTTAGGCAAAAATTATGAATATACATATAAAAAATTTTGTACACCCGGCAAGTCGAAAACCTGAAAAGGCGACTTGGGCAAAAAGGGTATCCCGGTGGACTGAAAACCCGAAAGGGCGGTCCAAGACAAAGTTAGGTTTTTTAAGCGTATAACTATATCCCGTTGGATCACCTTACAGCCAATCTTCAATATCAACTATCAAACTCAAGCAGTACTAATCATTCCAGTCAGCTTCGGACAAGCAGCGAAAGGGATGAGACGCTCAAAGACATAAAGGCAATAGCACATGGGAACCCAATGGGATTATCTCACATAGATGTATTTCTTTGTAAACTATTTTTTTTTATAATTTCCATTCTTACAACGACATTCTCTTACTAGGATGTCTGTCTCCTTGTACAAAAACGCTTATTTCAAGTTAATACAAAACTATTCCTTTGAAAACGTAAAACTTCTGTTTTTATTTTTATGTTTTGTGTGCGAAAACATCCAGTGATTATTCTTGAACATATGCATTTGAATGAGATTACTGCTTACAAATATACACCTAAAAAACAGAAAGACGACTACTAATAACTTTAAGAAATGGGACAATATCTAAAGGCCGTCCATAAAATCCCCGCAAATGTTTTCCCCGACAGATACCTTCTCCAGCAGGCATAGAGGCAGGGGCATTCTACTACAAGGTCAATGCCATTATCTCAGCATGTAGCCTATTGATATTAGTTGTTCTCACATCCTCGACAGAGCAAAAATCTCCAAATACTGCTCCAAAATCCCCCAGTGAAGTCGCCAAGCTTCTCAGGATTCACTTACAGGATTTCAACAAAATCCCCAAGAAGTTTATGGAGTTCACTTTCCGCAACAGAGTATTATAAATCTCAAGTAGTTTATAAAGCCTTATCCCCAATAGAGTTTATTTCTCTAGCTACGGGAGTTCATCCCTCAGTGGAGTTTTATTTCTCCAAATTGGGGAAATCTTCCAACAGAACTATTCCCCTCGGCAAAATCATTCTCAAACAGAAGTCGAAGATCCTCGACAGAGAAAGGGAATCACCAATAAAACTATCTCCATTCATTATCCCCAGCGGAAATTGAAGAATCACTTTCTTCACTCACCAACAACAGTCATGGATTCAGCTTCCCGGTACTCTTCAACAGCAGTCAGGGATTTATTTTCCCAGAAAAAGATACTGCGCAACAGCCTTACATGTTCGTACATCATGGCATGTGCAGACAAATACATATATCACAATCTCATTTATTTTGAGATCATGATGCAATTCATACATCATGACATCGCATGAAACTGACTTTACCTTTCAAGTTAAATTAGCAGACAAACAAACACTATCAACTTTTATAGTAGGTCAAAGATTAATGCCCGAAACCAGATGGGGAAACTATCTGCATGACCAAGTGATATGAACTCCCGAAATAAGATGGGTTTACCAACAAATACAACAGGCCACGGATTAATGCCTGAAACCAGACGGGGAAACTATCTATGTGACCAGCAAAACAAGTTCCAGATTAATACTTGTAACAAGCCAGGAAAACTATCTTTCTTTCTCAGGTTAGAGATTAATACCTAAAACAAGCTAGGACAACTATCTCAAACGACTGACAAAAACAAGTTCCATATTAATACTTGTAACAAGCCAGGACAATTATCAGTGGATGATCGATGGTAGATTAATACTTGTAACAAGCCAGGAAAACTATTTACACAAGCAGATTATGGATAAATACCTGAAACCAGCCAGGACAACTATCTCAACGACCGACAATTTTCAAATTCCAGATTAATACCTGAAACCGGACAGGACAACTATTTGTGAACAACCTGATTGTAGATTAACCCCTGAAACCAGATAGGAAAGTTATCTATATAACCAGACGAAGTAATCTTACACGGGTTTCTTCTTATGCAGTCTAACACAAACTCGTCCTGAAGCAGCCCCACACAGGCTCCTTCTCATATATCATCAGATGTAGACTAACACAGGCTCATCTTGAAGCAGCCTTACACATGATATTTCTAATACATTTCCAGATAACGGTTAATTCCATTATCCCCAGCAAATTACTGGAAGCCTGGACTTCAACCAGAATACAGCAAACTGTCATCTCTCCAAAGATAACTCTTCAGCAGAGCCTTGGACTACTGAAGTTCCTAGACTCTATTCCCCACAGAGTTTTCCTCAAGCAGGAGAACAACAGAAACTCATGTTCCCTAGTGGACTCCTCCCCAGACAGCAGGAACCCCCAAAAGGACAATGTGTGAAATCAGCATTTACTTTGGATGGCATCTTTAAACACATCTCCGACGAATCTCAGTCATCTTCTTTGAATGGAATCTTTAAGCCCATCTCCAATGAATCTCAATCATCTTCTCCGAATGGTATCTGTAAGCCCGTTCCCAACATCATCAACCATCAATGTTACTTCACGCGAGTGCAAATTTCTGGGCACTATAGTGTTCAATTATCTTTCACCTTCAGATCATGAAAGGTAGACAAGCCAATCTAAATCCTCAGGTTTAAGAAGACTGAACAGGGGCAGCTGTTGTACCCCAAAATTTTCCCTCCCATTTTTACTCAAAGCATGCTCCTAGAGATCCTCAATTGCTCAAGGTTGACCAAGAATTGACTTGACAAATTCTCCTCCTAAGCAATGAACCTCTAGCTAGGGTTTAACTTTACATCAAGATATGTGAGCTCCAAAGGTCCCAAATGTTTTCCATTGTCCTAATATGCCTTCAAGATTGTCCATGACAAGTTTCATGCCTTACACTACAAGTTTGCTCAGTCAATTGCCCAAATACTTGAAAATCAACTATGTTAGGTCAAAAGTCAATTGTGGCCCAAATACAGTCAAACTTCATGATTTTTGGTCAACATCAACATTTTTTGAGGTGATACCCATCATTTTATAAAGGGTTGATCATGATTCCTCAAAAAATGCTCTTAATTCATCAAAAGTTAAAAATTGCTAAATTAGGGTTTCTATGCGAAAAGTCAACTGAACTTTGACCAGGCATAACTTTCACATACTTCATCCATTTTTCCCCAAACAAAGCTAATATTTAAGAGAATCTCATTCCCTGCAACTTTTATTCATCCCTCAAGTCCAAGAAATGCACCATTTGAAAGTCCAAGATCATCATAAGATCAAAATTGAGCAAGTTATGGCTTGCCCAAGTTGGGAAAATTTGGAAAATTTCAAGAAAAGTGCATTGAACAAATTTGAACTTTTAAGGCAATGACATAACTTTTTAGACTTCAAACACTTTTGTGACCTCATGAAGAGCTCCTAATCTCATTTTTACCATGCCTTGCATTTTTTTTACTTAGTTTATACATATTTATTTTAATTTATTTCAAACAAATAAAAAATAAAATGTATACAATAATTAGAAGTAGGCCTTGGCACGTGGGGTGATGTTTTGGACAGCTTAGAGGCCCATGAATTTCGTGCCAGCATGTCCAAATTTATTCAAATTCGAAAAAGAGACAAGTTTGCATGTTTTTGGTAAAGTTACAAATTTTTATTCATGGCTTTCAAACACATAGTCAAGGCTGTTTAATCCTATGATATCTTGTCTCCTCAATCCTCTCTATATAAACAAGACATTAGCAAGCATTTTAGCACGCACATACAGCCTGAAAAGAGCACACCAAATTGCAAGATTTTGTCAAAATTGTGAAATTCAAAAGCACAGTTCCAACCTTCCTCAATCCAAACAAAGGATCCCAATACACTCCTAGAGGTCCACTGAAGCGTTTACCATTATTACCAAGCCCTGAAGCATCATAAAACGTTGCAACCAGCCTTCACGATTCCATGTGCTATGCTGCCTGGGGTCCACCATACTCCATCAAACCCTTTCCATAAAATGTACATCTTATCAAGATGGATGCATCTAGTATGCAAGCTCAGCATGCACCCTAAAGGCCTCATCTCATCAGATCATAAAGCAATATGGGCTTCACAATCTGGGCCCAGCGTAAATTCAAACCAGCACCCCTTTTTTCTTTTACATACCTAGGCCCATTTAGCATTTTTTTTGTATTGTTTTTAATTTCTTTTATTTTCTTAATTTAATTAAACAAATAATAATAATAAAACTTTCATAAAAAAATTATTAGGCTTATACTTTTTTAATTAAATAATTTATTTATTTAATTAATTAATTAATTAAATTTTAACTATTTTCTTAATTTCAAATGAATTAGAATTTAGGATTTAACATAATTTTAATTATTTTCTTAAATAAAAAAAAAGAACAATAAAAAGATTTTTCTTATTTCATTTTTACTTACTAGATTTTTAGAAGTACTTTTAACTTTCGCGCGTTATTTGTTTTCTTTTGTATTTTTACATTATTGTACTTGTACACTGGATGTAATAGTTAATAGGATTTTATCCGCTTTCTTTATTTTTCTTCTCCTAATTTTTGTACATTGTAAATCCCCTCACCGAAGCCATGTAATAGTGTAGGTTTATATTTTCGCACTTTATTTTATGTACATATTAATTGCTAGTAACTAAATATGTATGGAAAGACTGAAATTAAAACGCTAACAAACCTAAATGCATAAGATAAATACTTGAACTAAACACAATTGCACATATGCACCTCTAGGGCACCCCACTTTGGTTGCCTTCGAAAAACATTCACAATTCTCAAAACGTGAGATGTTTTAGTGGTTGTCCTCTAGTCTGAAAGATCACAAGTCCCTCGATGACCCTATTTATGTTGCCTCTGTTAAAAGTGATCTTAGAACTTTAGAACAGTTACTAAAATTCCTGGCCAAGTTGCCTTCATGACCATAACATCCCTTTGATTGTCCCTCAAACATCCAACGATAAGAGCTACCTACTCACTAATAGTAGGATAGCATTGTCTAAAGGATAGGAGGAAAAGAACGACCTTTTCGAGTATAAAGTAGATAGCTGTTAGAAGTTTGCTCAAAACAGTTTGCACTTACACAAATACTACTTTTCAAAAACATTTTCGAAACACTTTGTATACTTTCTCCACTATCCCGAAAAACATTACAAAGTTCGTCGTACTGAGGCATTCTCAAAACATTTTCAAACATGCAAAGAACAAAGGTATTTTAACATGAGCAAACCTCTAAGAGCCTGTAGATAACTACGGATGGAAAGGGTGATAACACCTTCCCTTTCCATAATCTACCTCCTTACTCAAAATAATCTCAAAAAGGTCTTTTTCTATTCTTTTCACCCTTTCCTTAATTTGGATAAAAGAAAAGTCAGTGGTGACTCTTGCTTACCGCAACATTTTCAAACACAAACGCAAAACCAGTATTCAACAGTCGGTTCTGCCACCGTATCACAGTTTCCCCAGCGTTTTTTAACCCAAATGGCATAACCTTGTAGCATAAAGTTCCCCACTGTGTGATGAAGGTTGTTTTCTCCATGTCCTCAGGTTCCATTTTGATCTAATTGTACCCGGAGAAACCATCCATGAAGGAGAATACCTTATGTTGCACGGTGTTGTCAACTAGAACATCAATATGGGGAAGCGGAAACTCATCCTTGGGGCTTGCCCTATTCAGGTCTCTGTAATCCATACACATACGTACCTTTCCTTCCTTCTTAGATACCATAACAACATTAGCAAACCATTATGGATAACAGGTGACAACTAAGAAACAAGCGTTGAAATGTTTCATGACTTCATCCTTGATATTTTCTGACATCTCTGGCCGCATACGAAAAACATTATGTTTCACTAGGGGGGAGTCTTCTTTTGTCGGCATACGATGGACCATGATATCCGTGTCAAGTCCTGGCATGTCCTCATATGACCAGGAAAAGACATCAACATAATAATGTAACATCTGTGTTAACCGCTCCTTAACAATATGCTCCAGATTGGCACCTATCTTGCATTACTTCTTATCCTTTTTAGTACCCAAGTTTACTGTCTCAACCGGCTCTTCATGAGGCTGTATTTCCCTTTCCTCCTGTTGTAACAGTCTGGAAAGCTCTCCTGGTACTTCACAATCTTTCTCACCTTCGTACTCGACTTGGTAGATCGGATTTTCAAAGTCATAATTGGAAATAGCATGACTGTTATCAATGGGATCTAGAGTGGATGTAGATCTGGAGTTTGATATGTGGATGTGTGTAAGAGAGCATAGTTGTTTTTGATAAAGTAAAAAGTAGAAAAGAAAAACAAAGAGCGTAAAAATTGCATGCAAAACGTCCAATGATTTATTAATGACATATGAAGATGAAGTAATAACCCTCACAAATAGACCATTGTGCCTCGGGTAAGACACAAGGCTTTAGAGTTTCAATTTTTTAAATATTACATATCCAAAAAAAAAGACAATTACTCTTGAATAAAAGTAATAGGGACAAAATCTTTGGCCTCCTAATTGTTGAGACCACCGTTGATAGTTGGGAATATCCACTTGTCCATGTCATAATTTCTATCATTGTCCTCCAATGCATTGACTTCACGGTTACTGATACATAGTGGTGTTCTCCCGGTGCGAGCGCGATGAACAACTCTCTGGGCTCCTGAAGTAAAACCCAAACCAAAATTGTCAGATTTATAGGGAATATCCGGAAGTTGGCCCCAAATGGTACACCCACCTTCTTCAACTACTGCTTTGGAGTCCCTCAGAGAATCCATTTTCAACGGAGGTCTGGTAGTCTTTGGAACACTAGTAGTAGTCTTGGTCGCAACAACTGCCTGTTGAATCTCCTCAAAGTTCTGACAGGGGGTCTCAATGAACTCGTCATCCATTTCAACATACCTGAAAGAGTTCAGGTGGCTCACCACGTATTCTTCCTCGCCATGGACTGTGATAATATTTCCGTTGACTGGGTACTTCAACATCTGATGTAGATTAGAAGTAACAGCACCGACCCCATGAATCCAAGGTCGACCTAATAAACAGGAGTAGAATGGGCGGGGGCCCATCATGTAGAAAGTTGAGTCAAAAGTATGAGTACCAACTTTGATATGGACGTCCACCTCCCCCTGCACCATTCTCTTGGAGCCATCGAAGGCCCTCACCACAATATTACTGGGCTTCAGTGTGAGTCCTTCATAATCCAACCTGCCCAAAGCATTCTTGGGTAAGACATTCAATGATGAACCTGTATATACCAGAACATGAACTAGAGTAGTGCCCGTGCACTCAATAGAGACACGCAGGGCCTCATTATGCTTCCTTCCCTTGGATGTCAGATCTTCATAAGAGAAACCCAATCCATTGTTAGCTATCAAACTAGCAACGCAATTCTCAAATTGATGGACGGAGGTCTCTTGAGGCACATGGGCAGACTTCAAGAATTTTACTAAAGCCTTATCATGGGCTTCGGAGCATAAAAGTAAGGCCAGCATTGAGATCTTTGAAGGGGTATGCCCCAAATGCTCCACGATGTTGTGATCACTTTTCTTTATTATCCTTAGTATCTCTTCCATTTCTTTTTTAGAAGCCTCAGGAATGACTTCTTTGTGTGCCTTCATATGGATAGGCTCAACCAATACCTCTTTTCCCCGAGTCTCAGCTGACTCAGTAGCGGGGATAATAGCAAGGATAACAATAGGAGTAGAAATGAGAGTACTAACAGGAGTAGCAGCAGGAATAATCAAAGGAGTAGCAACAATCTTCAGAGATATTTCAGAAGAGAAAACTCTTTCGCTTCTCGTAATTTTACTGGTCCCAACGATGTTGTCGATGTTAGGATCAGTATATTTAGCAACTTTATCTTCAACAGCCAATAGGTCTTGCTTGACGCCATGGTAATAGACGTCATCCCCATAATTTCAAGGAACAACTTTATCAGTGGAATATGGTATTGGCCCAGGAAGGGTAATGATCAAGGGAGCAAACTTGGGAACGAATGTAATTCTGACGGGTCTTTTAGTGGAGACCCTGGGAGGATTACCGGAAATGGTAATTATTGATACATCTTCACATAAACCTTTTACAGGGGGAACCTTCCCAAACAGCATTTCTTTGTTAATCATTAGGCGCTGGACACCCATTTTTAACAATAAACAATCATATGGTAGAGACATACATAAGTGGCAACCTTCACCACATCCCAGAAATAAACTGACTCGCAATAGATTCTCTTTAACAACCAGAATGGGAGTAGCTAATTCCTCCACAAAAGAAACAAAATGGTCATCGTCAACAGCATTGACACCCTGGCCATGTTTGGGCATGTGTGCAATTATTACATTAGGTGTCTCAGGAAGGTTAAACTCAATTTCTTTTGCCTCGAAAAGATCCTGCACCTTGTTTTTCAGAGCCCAAAAACGTTTGTATCATGCCCGGACTTTCGGAATGGTAGGCACATCGAGCATTTGGGTTGTAGCAGGGAGATGCAATATTGGGATTCTTAGGAGCTTCCTTTAGAGTCACCAGATTGGATTTTAACAGGCGTGGAAAAACCTAGGATAAGGTCATGTTGATCTGGGTAAACTATCTTCTGGGCGCATTCGGCCTGCGCTGATTGTTTCGTTGTTGGTCTGATGCAAGATTGGAAATTATAACAGCCCCTACCGTCGGATGACGTTCAATTTTTCTTTGATTTCTTTGGCCATAAGCAGCACTGACCTCTTTCATCCCAGAGAATGGTTTCTTTACTGTACTGGAGGATGCATCCCTCTAAATCATACCACTCTTAACACCAGCTTCTACCCGCTCACAAGTCAAGATCAGTTCAGTAAACCCAACTGAAGAGCTTCCAATCAAATGGTTAAATAATGGACCAGAAAACGTGCCCAAGAACATGTCTACCAGCTCTCTATCAGACAGAGGAGGCTGGACTCTTCCCACAAGATCCCTCCATTTCTGGGCATAGTCTTTGAAACCGTCGCTGGAACCCATAAACATACTTTGCAATTGTGTACAAGTTGGGGCGAGGTCAACATTATATTGGTACTGCTTGTAAAAAGCAGCAGCCAGTTCTTCCCAGTTGCGGATATTGGTTCCATCTAGCTGATAGAACCATTATAACTACGTCCCTGACAAACTTTCCTGAAATAAATGTACCCACAGATTCCTATCAGTAGTGTGGGGTTGAATCTTCCTAACATATGACCTTAAGTGCAACTTAGGACAGGAGGCACCATCATACTTAGAAAATGTGGGGACCTTGAATTTCTGCGGGATGACCACCCCTGAGACCAGTCCTAGCTCTTCAAAATTCATCTCGGGTACCCTATGAATCTCCATAGCATTGAGATGATCCTCCATCTATTTGTATTTATCATCAGCAGGAGGATACTATTCTTCAGAGTAGTCAGTCTCTTCCTCATCAGTCCCAGGGTTGTTGTTTTCTTCTGTTGGCTTTTCTTCTTGATTGTCCCCCTCATTTGACGGGGTTGCAAAATCTAGAGCTCGCTTAGCCGGTCCTCTGAACCTTCTCCTAAAATTCAAGACACCAGTTGGTTTCTTTGCCTTATTTGTCTTCTCCTTGATCATAAGAGCTTTCAGATCTTCTTGCCCCTTAGCCAGAGCCATGAACATTTGTTGGAATTAAGCGTTTTGGGCTTGAATATCTTTAATGTTTGTTCAAGAGCCATTTCTTTTTGCTGAAATAAACAGCGAAAAGAATAAGAACCCTGTCTCGAAATACCTGTTTATGCAATGAAATTCATGATATGCTTATGCAATGTTTTCAATGGCCCCATAGGATTTAAACTCTTTTAACCAAAACAGAAGCAAAGGCTTTTTATTAGTAAGTTCAAATGAAATCGAAGTTTACAAAGGAATAACAAATAAGAAACTTTTAAGATTCCTAAGTCTCCCAAGGACTCTTCCTTTTGGTGTTGATGTAGGCATTGAGATTCTTCTCTTTGTGAAGCTGCTTTGTCAATTCCAACACCTTTTTCTCACTGGCATAAAATTGGGATCAAAGGTATCTCATTCTTCTTTGAGTTGTATCCAAGAATTTTGCAATTCTTCGAAGTTTGTTGGCATGTCAGGATGAAGAATGATGCGAGATTCGGCCCCTTGAAAAATAGGCTCTGAAATCACTGGTAGGATAGAAGCATACGACATCATAAGATTTTGAACACGAGATCGCACCCATTTGAGGTATGGTTCCAAAGGGATGGAGTTCTTGCACCCTAGAGTCATGCTATCAGTCTTCTTAACCATGCCCTAAGCGCAGATGAACCTCTGGTGATAACCTTGCGGGTCATTTGAATAGTTGAACAAAATACCCTGGATGAGCATATCATGAGGACCATCCCTCTGGGCGTAACCGAATTGACGTAGAGCTAAAGAAGGGTTGTAAGTGATGCCTCCTCTAGTGCCATGGAGTGGCACATTAGGAAATTCTCTGCAGCGATCAATAAAAGAGATGTTTCTTGAGAGCGAGGGAACCAATAGATATCAGAGTGGGAGAGAGACATTAACTTTTGGTTCCACCTTAAGCCTAACTCATTCTTCATTACTGACCGAGGAAGGTGCGAAATAAACCACCTATAGAGCAAAGGCATACAACACATAAGAGTTCCTCATTTCTTCATAGTACGGGTGTGGAGTGAATGCAGAATATCCCTGAGCAATGTAGGCACTGGATTATGAGCAAGGAAGATGTTGATGGCATTGACATATATAAACTGGTCTGAATTGGGGAACATAACCAACCCATAGATCAAGAGAGCTAAGACATCTTCAAAGGCATGGTAACTCATAGCGTCTAGGAATACCTGAGCTTTCTTCATTAGAAAACTTGTAAGGAGGCCCTTAACTCCACTCCTTTTTTCCCAGTTGGACTCAATGTCAGATGGCTTCAAATGCAAGGCTACAACAACATCTTCAGAGGCCGGATCTCGTTCTAAACCGGTGAAAGGTACCTGCTCCAATATAGGCAAACCAAGTATCTTGGAGCATTCTTCCAGTGCAGGCAGTAACTGATAGTCTGGAAATGTGAAGCAATGGTGTTTAGGATCGAAGAACTAGAATAAGACACTCATCAAACCTTCATCAAAACCGGTAGTAACCAAACTGAACAAATGACCATATCTCTTGTTGAATGATGAGCTCTCGGGAACTTTTAAGACCATTTCCTTGAGTTTGGTAGGGATCTCTACAAAATTGATTCGGATGGTTTTTCTGCGAGCTGAATCTATGACCTACAAAACAGAAAAGAGGTAAATCCACAGGCCCTTGAAATGGTTAGTGTACATGCCATGATATGATGTTTATGATGTTATGATAATGCTTTTAAATCACAAGTATATCAAACACAAACAAGTCACACAGAGACCTTAGGTTTAAAGGCTTGCATGAGTTTTAAAGGTAAGTACCCTATTAAAGTTTCAGTTGGCTCAACCCGTCCTATTAATAGTAATCTGGTTCTAAGGAGTCCCATATCACTGACCTTTCTTTTAGGTATTTTTCTAGCTCAAGCACCAAAGTATTGTGGCCAAAATATCCTAAAAGTCCAATCTCAATGAGTGTAGTATCGAGTATCAACCAATCTTTGGTCGGAACCAAAGTCGTCCATCTCACTACTTTCTAATGGCTTAGGATGAGTCAATTAAAGGTTCTAAAGGTCATTTAGTGCTTAATGACACTATAAGGAAGCTTAATGCTATCCTTGACTGACTCAAGGAACATTAGTACAAGCCAGAGTATCATGCTAACAAGTTATCACTTTGTCCATATCGGTCTACGTCGTACAGCTTCCATGATTTATTGCTACTTACCTAAAAAGGTGCCCTAGATCTGGGTGTAGGATCTTTACAAGTAAACCCAAGAAAAAACCCTTAAAGATAAAGCAATCAAAGCATACAAGGAAAGCAAATTAAATATGACTTAAGCTCTAAGGTAACCCCACTTTTTTATATGTCCCCCAGCAGAGTCGCCAGTTCTGTGATACTGTGGCAGAACCGACTATTATACTGGTTTTGCATTTTGTATTTGAAAATGTAGCGGTAAGCAAGAGTCGCCACCGAATTTTCTTTTATCCAACAAAGTAAAGGGTGAAAAGAACATAAAAAGACGTTTCGAAAGTTTTCTGAGTAAGGGGGGTAGATTATGGAAAAGGAAGATGTTAGCACCCTTTCCATCTGTAGTTTTCTACGGGCTCTTAGATGCTTAGCTCATTTGAAAAATACCTTGTGCTTTGTGTTTTTTTGAAAAGTATTTTGAAATTCCATAGTGAGGCAATTTTATTTATGATAAATCTTGTATCAGTCCTCAAGAGTGTTGATAAAATGTTTTTTTGAAAATGTTTTTGAAATGCTTTTGTGTAGGTGTAAAAGTTTGTTTTGAGAATAACATCTAGGAACTATCAACTTTACTCGAAAGGGTTTTTCTTTTTCTCTTTTCCTTTAGACAGTGCTATCCTACTATTAGTGAGTAGGTAGCCCTATTGTTGGATGTTTAAGGGACATTCGAAGGGACGTTTTATAGTCACAAAGGCAACTGGGTGAGAAACCTTAATAACTACCCTAGGGTTTTAAGATCATTGTTTATCGAGGCAACATAGAAAGGGTCATCGAGGGACTTATGATCTTTTAAACTGGAGGGTAGCCACTAAAATATCTCACGTTTCGAGAGTTGTGACTATCTTTTCCGAAGGCAACCAAAGTGGGAGTACCCTAGAGGTGTATATGTGCAAGTGTGTTTGTTTCAGTTATTTGTGTTTGATGTTAGGTTTGCTAATGTTGCTTTTAGTTTCTTTCCATGCAATCCTATAAACATACATCTAAACAGTTGATATCTGTACAGGAATTTAAAGTGCGGAAATTAAAGCTACGCTATTACATGGCTTCGGGGAGGGGGGTTAATTACATAGTCCAAAATTTGAGAAAAATAAAAGCGGTAAATGAGTCCTAGTTAATTATATTACATCCAATAGACAAATACAATAATATGAAAACATAATAGAAAATGTAAACACGCGCGAGTTAGGAGAAGACGTATAAAAATCCTAAGGTATAAGAAAAATCTTTTTGTTTGTTTTCTTTTAAAATATGAAGAGAATTAGACTAAAAAACATAAATCTATTTGATTTTAACTTAAAGAAAATGGTTAAAATAATTGATTAATTAATTTTCAAAACTAATTTGATTAAGAAAAATACTAACCTAATTTTTTTGTGATATTTTTGCCTTAATGTTAATTAAATAAAAAAATAAAGCAATTAAAAGAAATAAGCCAAAAACAAAATAAAAGTACAAATGGGCCAGATAATGAATGGAAAAAAAAGGGGTGTATGTTTTGTAAGACGCAAGGCCCATATTGCCTCTTAGATCCAGTGAGAACATCTTCTGAAGGTGTATGATACTCTGCGCATTTGGAATCTTCTAGATCTGAGTTGATGTGATCCTCTGATTAGGATTAAGGGATGTATGGTGAGCGTCTGGATGTGAAACACACAAGATCTGCAGAATAATAGTTAGAAAAAAACAAAATTATGAGGCATGGGTAGCGAACCCAAGTCCTTCGATCCTGTGCGCGTTGGTCTGTTTAGACTGGATCTGCAGTATAAGAGTTAGAGATAAAAAAAAACGCGAACCTGGGTGTCGAACCCAGGCCCTTAATCCTAAATACAAATCGAATGAATATAAGTATTAATATGACATGCAAAAAATGTAAAATTTGATTTTTTGCCAATTCTTACCAACGGTAATGTATAGATCTGTGGCTTCAGGTGTGGATATGCTTACTTAAGGGTTGTTTCGATTTTGATAACCTTTGGAGATTTTGAGAAGTTTTGTATGGATTTCTTCAAGTAATGTGTGTGTGTGAAGATTTTTTGAGGTAACTTGGCCGTCCTTGTACTTGTGTTGTGCCATGTATTTATAGAGTTAGGAGAAGAGCAAGAATGGCAAGAGACAAAGGCTTTCAAGGCCATCAGACAAAAATCCAACATATTAAAAGTTTTCCATATTTGGATGATTCTTGTCCTTTTGGGTTTTGGGATGAACCTGGACATGTTTCACTCCCTGACTCTTTGGAATGCCCTTAAGTCTTGTTCTTCGATTGGCCCTGAGTTACTTCCTTCGAATGGCTCTAGGAATCATCATTGCGGCTTCTTTGATTAAGCCATTATCTGCCTTAGTAGCTTGATCTGAAACGTTTCAACTAGCCCAATCGAAAAATCCTTTTTGGCCAGTCGAAGCTTCTTTTGTTACCTCCTTCAAATGTGATTATGCAGGAGGCTTGGGCTTGGCAGCATGTATGATTTTTTCCAGCAAGCATCTTGGACCAAGACTCGTCATAAAAAAAACTTGTTTTCAATAATCATGTATCCTTCTAATGGACCACATGTGTGTTCTTCGAATGGATCACATGTGTATTCTTCGAATGGACCACATGTGTGTTCTTCGAATGGACCACGTGCATGCCTTTCCAATCCACCAAATTCACGTTCTTCGAATGGACCTTTTGAATGCTTCTTTGAATGGACCATATTGTGTGTCATAGTGTAGAAACTATATTGAGGGGTTTTAGAGGTGGAGTCAGAGCAGGCCTGAAGATAGACATTGCCCAGTCGAATCTTGCATGTAGATAGCCATTGCTCTGTGAATAGAAAGTCAGTTGAAGGGGATTTTTCCTTGTAGATCGAAGGCAAGTTGAAGGGGTCAGTGCCTTGTGGATCGAAAGCAAGTTGAAGGGGTGTTTGCCTTGTGGATCGTAGGAAAGTTGAAGGGGCCTTTTCCTAAACGAATCTTGCATGCACGAGGCCACTGCTTTGTGAATCAAAATAAACATGCAGAGGGCCACTGCTGGTGAATCGAAGCAAACTTGTAGGGGGTTTTTGTCTTGTGTGTCGAAGGCAAGCCTAAAGCAACCAATGCTCAGTCGAAGCTTTATGAATTGAACTTTATCAAAGAGGGCACAGCGCCATGATTGAAGGGGGCCCAACGTCTAATCGAAGATTGTGAATCAGGCCTGCATCAAAGGAGGCCAAATGTTCAATCGAAGCTTGTGAAACAAAGCTTGCATCGAAGGAGGCCAAATGCCCAATCGAAGACTTTGAAACAAAAGCTCGCTCGAAGGATTTTAAATGCCCAATCGAAGCTTGAGTCAAGGCAAATTTTCTCTTCTTTGATTTGATGCCTGAAAGCAAAAATGATCCATGTAAACTTGTGTAAACTTGCCCTTTTGAAAACCATTATAAGAAAATGACTTGAGAAAAAGGAGGACAAATTTTAGGGTACAACACATAACGATAACAATTTTCACTTGGCATTGCTTCTTCTCTACCTCTAAGAAAGACTCCAGCTCAGTAATTCGGGAAGTCGAAGTTCCTGCAACGTGAGTAGAAGAAGGCATGGAAACGAACATGTGATCACCTTCAACATCATCATAAGAAAAAAGATTGTTGAAAGAATAATCCCTAGAGGAAGCTCATTCATTTGGAGAGCCCCTAGGGAGCCTTTTCGAATCAGAATCATCAAATATAGATATGACCTCATGGTCTAGATAACCGGGGATTAAGGGGGGGGGGGGTGAACTAGAAGATACTCTCCTCCTAAGCATGAGAGAATTGTCCCTCTCTTAATCTTTATACAAAAATTATACAACTGAATCAGGATGCCACAAATTCAACTTAAAAACCATTGCATTCAACATGGATACATAACACTTTAAAACTTCGGATGAACTAATAGCAAAACAAATTAATATCTTAAATCAACAACTTGAACAACTATGCAGCGGAGTCAAATATTCAACTTAAAGGAATATAAAATCTTTATCCAACTAAAACAACTTCAGATAACAAGTATTTAACGAACAACAACTTAAAGTTCAATCAGCTGAATGAATAACAACAATAAAACAACAAGCGTTCATCCCCTCGAGTGTTACGTATCAGAGCAATGACACAGACTCGAGCTATTGAAGGTCAACCGCCTTCACTCTGGATTACCTGCACGTTACCAACATCAGGGTAACATTCAAATATAAGGGGTGAGATATCGAACATTATAATAGAACATATGATAAATATTATATTAGAATCAATTCATACAAAAATCACCACTTCACAATAACCATCACAATAGGATATCAACAAAATACAATAATTAATTCATCAACACAAAAGCTCAATCATACTACTTGGAATGCGACTCAATACCATGCGAATGCATGTGGTGACATTTAAGCAGAACTCCCATCTTAAAAACGGAGCAGAACTCCCATCTTAATAATTGCCAATTAATAGAGGCATCAACAAGGTATAAACCTTCTTCGCAGTTTGCCAATCCATGCCATCACAGAGTATACAAATATATGTGACTCAATAAATGCACTATCACATACTCACAACAATCACCATCCATCGCAAGGCATAAGCCCACATCACCATTATTACCAGTAAATAGAGGTAATTCATCATCATCTAAATTCCCTGAAACTTCGCATTATCAACAAAATTCCACAACAACAATCATAACATCACAACAACTCAACATAAATCAACATTAATCAATGATTCAGTCAGTATCATCATCAAACAACAACTTAACAATAATTTCACACATCACTGGTAACGACCAAAACACAGCATGTACGGGCAAAAGAGATAGGGAACTACATGCCCCTCGACATGCATAATAACTAGGACAGCCTAACGAATAATCCATACTCCTCGACACGCACAGGGGGAAAACAGGGTAATCGACCAACCTATGCTCCTCGACACGTCCTACAATCTAATTCTGCTAGAAAATGCAACACATACCCTCCCCGACACGTCTCACAGCCTAATATGCCGCTCAGTATTTAACACCATCAGCATCCTCCTCAACCATTAGTTTAGCCAACACCATATACACAACACAACGTCTTAACAACCACACCACTATAATTCCTAACATCTGAGCAACCACTCAGAATAACGCAGCAACGGGAAACTATATTACTATCGAAAGATTCATCAACATACAAGACATTCACACCGAACCTCCCTAAAACGACAGCTTCAACAATTATCAGCTTTTTCTACGAATCGCTCGGAATAGCCTAACGTCGTAATGACTAGAAATCAACTATCCTAACCTATCCATCGATTAACCGGGCAGTCACACAGATACACCATACATCTACAACACACAATCGGGTAACTCCCTATAACATCTCCATTAACCAGTCATACAGTATTCTTCCCAATGACCACAACATGAATAAAACGGGCAACTTCGATAGCAATTCAGAAACATCAACGCACATCATGTTTACAAACGGCCAATTCCCACATAATACGCATCATAAGTCCCATTATAAGGTCAGAACCCCATCCTTACCTGGATTGAAAGTCGCTCAACCAAAGTCTCTAGCCGACGGGTTTGCTTCACTCTGCTCGACACCAGGCAGTTTGCTCCTCGTCCGCGCAGCTTAACCGGTCAGCGTACAGAAATCCTTATTCTCTAACTAAAACAAATCCTTGTGTTAACTTCTCCTTATATAACAATCCTCTTGGGCCTAACCAACACCCCCCACTTTATTACTTCTAACCAATAGCATAAGTCCAACATTATTCATATATTCTCTTTAATTCCACATTACAATTATTATTAATCAACTAATTAATTAATTAATAATAATTCAACAACTTATATCAATAATCCTCAATATTACACAACTTCACCATTAATCCAACATAATATAATTAAATAAATAACTAAATTAAATCACGGGCGTTACAACTCTCCCCCACTTAGAATATTTTCGTCCTCGAAAATTTACCTCATTCGAACAACTCAGGATAGGAGTCCCGCATCTTTCTTTCCAACTCCCAAGTCATGATTTCTCCCACAGATCCTAACAAGACTACTTTCACCAAAGCAATCTCCTTGCCTCTCAGAGTTTTCATTTCATGATCTGCGATTTATACAGGCATCGTCTCAACAGTAAGATTATCCCGCACTTGCACATCATCCATATGAATCACATGAGATGGATCTGAAATATACTTCCGGAGTTGTGACACATGAAACACATCATGCAAATTCAACAGATTAGGCGGTAAATCCACTTTATAAGCAATATTTCCAACTCTTTCCGAAATATGATATGGACCAATAAAACAAGAAGTGAGCTTCTTAGACTTCAATGCTCGCCCAACACCAGTTACGGGTGTAACTCTCAAAACACATGGTCACCAGCTTGAAATTCTAAATCCTTCCTTCGCTTATCATGATAACTCTTCTGTCTACTTTGGGAAGCTTTCATCTTTTCCCAAATCAACTTCACCTTCTCAGTAGTCTCACGAACAAGTTCAAGTCCAAGTACTACACTTTCTCCAGATTCATGCCAACATAAAAGAGTTCTACATCTTCGACCATACAACGCTTCAAAAGGTGCCATCCCAATACTAGAATGGTAACTGTTATTATAAGTGAACTTTATCAATGGAAGTTAAGTATCCCACGAACCTCCCTACTCAAGAACACATGCTCTCAACAAATCTTCCAACGATTGAATAGTCTTTTCAGTCTGACCATCCGTATGAGGATGATATGCCGAACTCAACCTCAACTTAGAATCCAACTCTTATTGCAAACTCTTCCAAAAATCATAAGTAAACCTCAGATCTCTATCCGAAATAATACACAAAGGAACACCATGCAACTTCACAATTACACTAGTGTAAATCTCAGCCAACTTCAACACTGGAAAACTGATGTTAATAGGAATAAAATGAGCCGACTTTGTAAGCCTATCAATAATCACCCAAATCTAATCATGTCCTCTTAAAGTATTAGGTAACCCTGTCACAAAGTCCATTGAAATTCTATCTCATTTCTATTCCGGAACTTCTAACGGTTGCATCAACCCTGCAGGTTTTTGATGTTCAACTTTCGACTTTTTACAAGTCATACATGCATACACAAACCGAGCCACATCACTCTTCATTCCAGGCCACCAAAACAAATTCTTCAAATCCTGATACATCTTTGTAGCTCCCGGATGAATACTCAGCTTACTTCTATGATTATCTTCAAGGATCACTTTCTTCATCTCTACATCATCAGGAATATAGATCCGATTACGAAATCTCAGCATATCTTGCGCATCTAACTTAAAATCACTATTCTCAGACTGATCGATCCCAACCATCGAATCTACCAGTTTCACATCCAACTTCTGAGCTTCTCTAATACTGTTTAGAAATTCATTATTAATCTTCAACATACCCAACATAACACTCCACGGTGTCACTTTGCAAACTAAGCTCATATCTCTGAATTGTTCAATCAATTCCAACTCTTTAACGATCATTGCTGACATATGTAAAGTATTTCGACTCAATGCATCAGGTACCACATTCGCTTTTCCTGGATGATAATTCAAAACGAAATCATAATCCTTTAACAATTCCAACCATCTTCATTGCCTCATATTCAGTTCCTTATGATCAAATAGATACTTCAAGCTCTTATGGTCACTAAACACTTCAAATCTAGAACCATAAAGATAATGCCTCCAAGTTTTAAACACAAAAACAACTACAGCAAGCTCTAAATCATGCGTAGGATACTTCTCCTCATGAGTCCTCAACTGCCTTGACGCATAAGCAACTACCTTATAATTCTGCATAAGCACACCTCCTAAACCCATCTTATTAGCATCACAATATACCGCGAAAGGTTCTCCTGGATTAGGCAATGTTAAAATCGGAGCCGACGTCAATCTCCTCTTCAACTCTGCAAAAATATCTCCGCACTAAACATCCCACACAAAATATCTACCTTTACAAGTCAACTTAGTCAACGGAAGTGCCAACTTGGAAAAACCTTTGATAAACCTTCTATAGTAACTAACTAATCCTAAGAAGCTTCTAATCTCGGTAGCCGACTTCAGAGTTTCCCATTGTAACATAACATCAACCTTCGATGGATCTACAACAATGCCACTACCTGAGATCACATGACCAAGAAAACTAACCTCCTTTAACTAGAATTCACACTTAGACAGCTTTGCATACAACTTCTTCTCTTTTAAAACTTGCAATACGACTCTTAAGTGTTTTGCATGCTCTTCTTCTGACTTAGAGTAAATCAAAATGTCATCAATGAACACCACCATAAATAGATCCAAATAAGTATGAAAGATACGATTCATGTATTCCATGAATACTCCCGGCGCATTAGTAACACCGAAAGGCATCACCGAATACTCATAATGTCCATAACGCTTTCTGAAAGCCCTCTTCTGGATATCCTCATCCTTCACTTTAATCTGATGGTAACCCGACCTCAAATTAATCTTACTGAACACACGAGCATCCACCAATTGATCCATTAAGTCATCTATTCTTGGAAGCGGATACTTGTTCTTAATCGTCACTTTATTCAATTGTCTATAATCAATACAAAGCCTCATACTTCCATCTTTCTTCTTTACTAACAACACTGGAGCTCCCCACGATGATACACTCGGTCTTACAAACTTCTTCTCAAGTAAGTCTTCCAATTTCTTCTTTAATTATGACAATTCAGATGCAGACATCCTGTATGGTGCCATAGACACATGTCTGGTACTAGGTATAAGATCAATAGCAAATTCAACTTCCCTCTCTGGCGGTATATCAGGAATTTCATCAGGGAAAACATCAGGAAATTCACGCACCACTTGAAATTCCTCAATTATATCTTGAGTCTCGACAGATAGCGACGCTATAAATGAGAACATTTGTGCTTCTTCTAGCATCAGCTGTCGCAACTGTCTAGCAGACAACAGACTATCTTCCTCTTCTTCAGGAGTAGAAAACCTCACAGACTTGTTATAACAATTAATATGAACATAGTTATGCCCTAACCAGTTCATACCCAGAATCACATTTAACCCTCTTAACGGTAAACAAACCAAATCAACAGCAAAGTCTGTCAAAAATTGATAAAGGACACTTTAAACACACAAAAGAAGTAGTCACCGACACCTTGGATGGAGTGTCGACGACCATCTCTTCATTCAAAGAAGACAACATAAGACCCAATCTTTCAACACAATCAGCAACAATAAAGAAATGAGTAGCACCGGTATCAATAATAATAATTAAAGGAGTAATATTAATGAAACATGTACCTCTGATGAGTCAGTCCTCAGTAGCTGCATGATCCTTAACCAAAGAGAACATTTTACCACTGGTTTGCGCCTTCTTTGGTTTCTGACACTGACTAACAATCAGTCCTTCGCCACAATTGAAACAAATCACCTCCTTATGCTTGCACTCAGACACAACATGTCCAGTCTTACCACAACGGAAACACCTCTTCACCTCACCAGTACACACATTACTCTTATGCCCAGGTTTTCCACACTTGAAACAAATCACACCAGCAGGAGCATCTCCCCCACTAGGCGTATGACCCTGAGCAACTTTCTGTTTACCTTTACCAGCTGGGGTATCATAAGGCTTACCACGATTCTGTTGGTGCTTACCCCTCTTCTCACGGATAATCTTATAGTGAGCATTATTATCCTCTTCATAAATCTTGCAATTATCAATCAGATCGGCAAAGACACGAATCTTCTGGTATCCAACTGCCTTCTTGATCTCTGGGCGCGACCCACTCTCAAACATGATACACTTAAAAAAATCAGCATTAGCCTCACTATAGAGCGGATAAAACATAGCCAACTCAACAAAATTTGCAACATACTCTACAACCGACATACTCCTTTGCTTCAGCTCAAGGAATTCAATTTTCTTCTTACCACGAACGTCTTCAGGGAAATAATTCCTCATAAATTCTCTACAGAACACAACCTAAGTGACATTTTCACGTGTAGCTTCCAACCTCTGACACGTCTCTAGCCACCAGTCATCAGCCTCGACTGCTAGCATATGAGTACCATACCGAACCTTCTGCGCTGGAGTGCAGTCCATCACACAGAATATTCTTTCAATCTCTTTCAACCAATCCAATGCTCTGTAAGGATCACACTTTCCCTTGAAGGTAGGCAGATTCTCCCTCTAAAAGTCACCAAACTACGAGATCCACATTCCCGTCAACATTCAGCTGATTCTCCATCGCATGCGCCATTGCTTCTAAAGCAGCCACAAGTGCAACATCATTCCTTCCATCCATCTCACTTATCACTACAACATAAACAACGGTTAGAACTCAAATTAACAATACTCGATTATTAAACAACCTACGACTCGACAACTTGGTCGGATGGACCAACTTTTCTCTGATACCAACTTTGTAACACCCTAATTCTACCCGATAATATAAATGTAAATCAGAGTTATAAAATGTATACAACTGAATCAGGATGTCACAAATTCAACTTAAAAACCATTGAATTCAATATAGATACATAACACTTTAAAACTTCAGATGAACTAACAGTAAAACAAATTAATCTCTTAAATCAACAACTTGAACAACTACGCAGTGGAGTCAAATATTCAACTTAAAGGAATATAACATCTTTATCCAACTAAAACAACTTCAGATAACAAGTATTTAACGAACGACAACTTAAAGTTCAATCGACTGAATTAATAACAACAATAAAACAACAAGCGTTTATCCCCCCGAGTGTTACGTATCAGAGAAATGACACCGACTCGAACTACTGAAGATCAACCGCATTCACTCTGGATTACCTGCACGTTACCAACATCAAAGTAACATTTAAACAGAAGGGGTGAGATATCGAACATTATAATAGAACGTATGATAAATATTATATTAGAATCAGTTCATACAAAAATCACCACTTCACAATAACCATCACAATATGATATCAATAAAATACAATAATTAATTCATCAACACAACAGTTCAATCATACTACTTGGAATGTGACTCAATACTATGCGAATGCATGTGGTACCATTGGAGCAGAACTCCCATCTTAAAAATGGAGCAGAACTCCCATCTTAATAATTGCCATTAATAGAGGCATCAACAAGGCATAAGCCTTCTTCGTAGTTTTCCAATCTAGGACATCACAGAATATGCAAATATACGTGACTCAATGAATGCACTATCACATACTCACAACAATCATCATCCATTGCAAGGCATAAGCCCACATCATCATTATTACCAATAAATAAAGGTAATTCATCATCATTTAAATTCCCTGCAACTTCTCATTATCAACAAGATTCCACAAACAACAATCATAACATCCCAACAACTCAACATTAATCAACGATTCAGCCAGTAACATCATCAAACAACAACTTAACAATAATTTCACACATCACTGGTAACAACCAAAATACAGCATGTATGGGCAACATGGATAGGGAACTACGTGCCCCTCAACATGTATAACAACTAGGACAGCCTAACGAACAATCTATACTCCTCGACACGCACAGGGGGAAAACAGGGTAGTCGACCAACCTATGCTCCTCGACACGTCCTGCAATCTAATTCTGCTAGAAAATGCAGCACATACCCTCCCCGACACGCCTCGCAGCCTAATATGCCACTCAGTACTTAACACCACCAGCATCCTCCTCAACCACTAGTTTGACCAACATCACATACACAACACAACGTCTTAACGACCACACCATTATACTTCCTAACATCCAGCCAACCGCTCAGAATAACGCAGCAACGAGCAACTATATTACTATCGACAAATTTATCAACATACAAGACAGTCACACCGAAGCTCCCTAAAACGACCACTTCAACAATTATCAACTTTTCCTGCCAATTGCTTGGAATAACCTAACGTCCTAACGACCAGAAATCAACTATCCTAACCTATCCATCGATTAACCGGGCAGTCACACAGATACACCATACATCTACAACATACAATCGGGAAACTCCCTGTAACATCTCCATTAACCAGTCATACAGTATTCTTCCCAACGACCACAACATGAATAAAACGGGCAACTTCGATAGCAATTCAGAAACATCAACGCACATCATGTTTACAAACGGCCAATTCCCACATAATACGCATCGTAAGTCCCATTATAAGGTTAGAGACATCACCCTTACCTGGATTGAAAGTCGCTCAACCAAAGTCTCTAGCCGATGATTTTGCTTCGCTCTGCTCGACACCGGGCAGTTTGCTCCTCGTCCGCAACTCCACCGGTCAGCGTACATAAATCCTTATTCTCTAACTAAAACAAATTCTTGTGTTAGCTTCTCCTTATATAACAATCCTCTTGAGCCTAACCTACACCCCCACTTTATTACTTCTAACCAATAGCATAAGTCCAACATTATTTATATATTCTCTTTAATTCCATATTATATTTATTATTAATCAACTATTAATTAATTAATAATAATCCAATAACTTATATCAATAATTCTCAATATTACACAACTTCATCATTAATCCAACATAATCTAATTAAATAAATAATTTAATTAAATTACGGGCGTTACAATTAGGGGGGAAGGGGAGTTGGACTAGAAGATACTCTCCTCCTAAGCATGAGAGAATTGTCCCTCTCTGGATCTTTATACAAGCTAATAGTGTTATCAATCACATTAGCTAAGATAAAGGAAATGTTGAAGTTATTAAAAGCTTGATGTAAGGAGGGTACTTGATAAAGCGGAAGCTGTCAAGAAAGGAAAGTGTAATGGGTAAAATGGAATCTTTGTTAAAGGAACTGCAATCTCTCAGGTAATCACTCTTGGGAAAGGGGTTGGAACTAATACCATCAGAAAATTTCACTTCTTTATCTGTTATGCAAGTTGTTGGGTCTATCATGACAAACAAATACAGTGAAGGGTATTATGGGGCAAGATATTATGGTGGAAATGAGTATGTTTGTTTATCACTTGATTTTTGTGCTTGTCTTTAATAATTCGTAGAAGCAAGTGAATATAGAGTAATCATTTTGGATTTCGTTCTTGTATTGAATCCAATTCAAAGACTATGCTTCTTGGTTATTATTGCAGGTATATTGATATGGCGGAAACACTATGCCAGAAGCGTGCCTTGGAAGCATTTTGGTGTACGATAAACCAAATAGTGTAAAAAGAGTGTTTGAAAAAAAAAATATGTATTTTATAAAGGGGAGAATCATAAAAAAATTCTTAAAGGAGATAAATCAAAATACGATAATATGACAGAGGTAAAATGTATTTAACCCTAAAAGGTATTTTAATTTAATTTTTAAATTAAATTATTTATGTTAATAAATGTTAACCTATAGTGATATAAAAATTATTTTATCTATTTTTATATTAATAATATAAAAGAAGACTTAATTTATATAAAACTAAAAATATATCGTAATAACTAAAAATAATAATAAAAATGAATAACTTAAAAAATAAGTAATTCGATAATATTAAAAAATTTAACTATAAACATGTCGATTGACATATAATTTATTGAAAACTTTGATTAAAAATTATATGATGAAGAGAAATTTCGTAAAGAAAAAGTTTGAGTAAAATTATTGAATACATAATAATAAGGTGAAAAAAATTTCATTTTTAAATAAATTGTTTAATATGATAAAATTAAATAATAAATTTTTAATAAATAGAAAAGGTAAAATTATGATATTTTAAATAATAATACAAGAGTGGAGTGAAGTGAAATTGAGGGACAATAGTAGGTTTAAAATTTCAAATAAACAAATGCGAAACAAAAACATACCAATATACCATGTTTAAAATTAGGCTACAACCGAAAAAAGACACATCCCAAAAAAGGTTATTCAATATGAGATGATAAGTTCTACCGTCATAATCGCTGTTGTAATAAAAGTGACTATATTATCCAAATGTAATTAACAATTGTATTCAATTATAGACAATCAATTGTAGTTTGCTTTACCAAATTGCAAAATGTAATAAAATGTTATTGTCATAAAAAGAAAGTCTTATATCAGCGTGCCATGGTTGCCTTGTTTCATGACATGATCCATCATGAGATTGAGGTATACGTCGACGACATGATTGCAAGGTCCCAAACTGAGGAAGAACACTTTGACCGTCTGCAGAAGCTGTTTGACAGGTTAAAGTTGTACAAGTTGAGGCTAAACCCGAACAAGTGCACCTTCGGGGTGAGATCTGGTAAGCTACTGGGCTTCATCGTAAGCGACAAAGGTATTCAATTGGATCCCGTAAAGGTGAAGGCTATACAGGAGATGCCAGCTCCTAGAACAGAGAAAGAAGTCAGAGGTTTCCTGGGATGATTGAACTACATTGCCCGATTCATCTCGCACCTGACTGCTACTTGTGAGCCAATCTTCAAGCTACCGAAGAAAGATCAAGTAGTACGATGGAACGATGAATGTCAGGCCGCTTTTGAAAGGATTAACGACTATCTCCAAGAGCCACCCATTCTGATGCCACCAGTTGAAGGGAGACCTCTGATCTTATACTTGACAGTACTCAACAACTCAATGGGGTGTGTGCTGGGTCAGCATGATGAGTCTGGCCGAAAAGAGCATGCTATTTATTACCTTAGCAAAAAGTTTACCGACTGTGAGACCCGATACTCATTGCTCGAGAAAACTTGCTGCGCTTTGGCATGGGCTGCTCGCCGGCTAAGATAGTATATGTTGACTCACACTACTTTGTTGATATCAAAGATGGATCCAATCAAGTATATCTTTGAAAAGCTTGCCTTGTCCGGAAGAATAGCAAGATGGCAGATGATCTTAACTGAGTATGACATCCAATATACGACCCAAAATGCAATCAAGGGAAGTGTGTTGGCAGACCATTTGGCACATCAAGCAGTGGATGATTACCAGTCTATGAACTTTGAATTTTCGGACGAGAATATCATGTTGGTAACTGATTGTGAGACACCTAGACCGGATGAAGGACCTGAGGAAGGATCCCGATGGTCTATGTACTTCGGTGGAGCTTCAAACACTTTGGGCAATGGCATTGGCGCCGTGATCATATCTCATAAAGGCTCTCATACTCCGTTTACCGCTCGACTATGTTTCAACTGCACCAACAACATGGCGGAGTATGAAGCATGCATTATGGGTCTTCGAGCAGCAATTGACCTAAGGATTAAGTTCTTAAGTGTCTTCGGAGATTCCGCTCTCGTGATCAGTCAGATCAAAGGCGAGTGGGATACGAAACACCCAAATCTTATCCCTTACAAGGAGTATGTGTTGACATTGCTTCCCCATTTCGAGGAGATAACCTTTGAACACTTCCCTAGAGAGGAGAATCAGTTGGCGGACGCGCTAGCTACGATGTCTTCTATGTTCAAAGTCAATTGGGACAACGAAGCTCCCCGAATCATCATTGAAAGATTGGACGAACCTGCACATTGCTGTGATCTTGAGACTGAAGAAGTAACAGAAAAGCCATGGTATCATGAGGTGAAGAGGTATCTTAAAGCTCAAGAATACCCCGAGGGTGCATCTGTTAATGACAAGAAGTTTCTGAGGAGGTTCGCGGCAAAGTTCTACATCAGCAATGGCATTCTTTACAAGCGTAACTATGATTCGACCTTACTGCGTTGCATGGATAAGAATGAAGCAGAAAGGATCATGGCGGAGTCACATGAAGGTACCTTCGGAACCCATTCCAGTGGACATACCATGGCAAAGAAAATCCTACGGGCAGGATATTATTGGTCCATAATGGAAGCTGACTGTTATCAGTATTCTCGGACATGTCACAAGTGCCAGGTCTATGCTGATAAGGTGCACATACCTCCAGTTCCTTTGAATGTCTTGACAGCACCTTGGCCTTTTGCAATGTGGGGCATTGATATGATCGGCGAGATCCAACCTACGGCATCCAACGGGCATCATTTCATCCTGGTAGTGATCGATTACTTTACGAAGTGGGTTGAAGCGGCTTCCTTTGCTACTGTAACCAAGAACATCGTGGCACAGTTTATTCGACATAATTTGATCTGTCGATACGGTGTACCAGAGAGGATCATTACGGACAATGGTACCAATCTCAACAATAAGATGATCACTGAGCTCTGCGAACAATTCAAGATACAGTACCACAACTCTTCTCCCTACCGGCCGAAGATGAATGGAGTTGTCGAAGCGGCTAATAAGAACATCAAGAAGATTGTGCAGAAGATGACAGTAACATACAAAGACTAGCACGAGATGATACCATTTGCTCTTCATGGGTACCGTACCTCAGCACGGACGTCAACATGGGCAACACCCTATTCCTTGGTTTATGGCATGGAGGCAGACTTGCCTATTGAAGTTCATATACCCTCTCTTCGGATCATGAAGGATGCAGGTTTGAGTGAAGATGACTGGATTCATACCTGACTTGATCAACTGAACCTAATCGACGAAAAGAGACTTACTGCTATTTGTCGTGGTCAGACGTACCAAAAACGGATGATCAAGGCATTTAACAAGAAAGTTAGACGACAAGAGTAACAAGTTGGGGACCTGGTAATCAAGCGCATTATTCTACCTCAAGGTGATCCCAGGGGCAAATGGACCCCTACTTACGAAGGGCCATTTGTGGTTAAGAAAATTTTCTCAGGAGGAGCTATGATTCTAACCACCATGGATGGTGACGACCTTCCTCACCCCGTCAATGCAGACATAGTGAAAAGATACTACGCATAATCAAAGACCCGCTAGGTTGACTGGCCTAGGCAAAAATAAGGGCTTCCCGGAGAACCAAAAGGGTTCGAGCAAAAATAAGGGATGAAAATAAAAAAATATGTACACCCGGCAAGTCGAAAACCTGAAAAGGCGGCTTGGGCAAAAAAGGGTATCCCGGTGGACTGAAAACCCGAAAGGGCGGTCCAGGCAAAAATTAGGGATCAAAGCGTAACACTATGTCTCATTGGATCACCTTGCATCCGGACTTCGGTATCGACTATCAAGCTCGGACGACACTAATCAACCTTATTCATCTTCAACTAGTAGCAAAGTGATGAGATGCTTGAGGACATAAAGGCAATAGCAGAGTTGGAACCCAGTGGGATCATTCACATAGCTGTTTTGTTTCTTTTTACAAATTGTGTAAATTCCATTTATTCGGCGGCGTTCTCTTACTAGGACGTCAGCCCCTTGTACAAAAACGCATATTTAAAGGCCAAACTTCAAAATCAATACAAATTCATTTTCAAAGAAATTTCAAACTGTTTTTCCTTTATCTGTTTTGATTTGCAAAGAGCGTCCAATGTTCATTTTTGATATATGCATTTGACATTAATTGTTGCTCATAAATATTTACATGCGAAACAAAAGATGAATTACTGGTAATATCAGAAGCAGGGGCATAAGAAGTGTCCAAGTTGTATAGTTTCCCTGTCCACCAGGTACCAAGGTAGATTCAACTGAAGAATATGGCTAAGATACTTTCACTCCCCGCAGAATAAGACAGTAATGGTAGCTCTCCTAGCTAAGACTTGCAACCATGAACGAATCAACAATACTCTCCCCAAGCAGAATTGGTATACCATCAGCCCTAAAAAGGCTGGGTATCCCCAGAAGATCTTAATATTCCCCAACGGAGTATAAAGATATTCCTCAGCAAGTATAAGAGTATCCCCGATAGTCTTAATATTCCTCAACGGAGTATAAGAATGTTCCCCGGCATAATGTAAGATACCCCAGTGGAGTCATTTTTCCCAGCACGGTCTGAAAAAGCTTCCCCAACAGAGTTGAATCATCATCCCCAGTAGACTCTGGAAGCTTGTCCCCGGTGGAGTATAAAAATAAATATCCCCAGCCGAGTTCAAAGGAAGATTGTCCCCAGTAAAGCTCAAAGGATTATCCCCACAAGAGTCTAACAGGGTTATCCCTAGCAAGTCGCAACTGAAAGATCATCACCAGCGAAGTTCTTTCTTTCCCCAAATAGGAGTTCAATCCTCAACAGATTCAATATCACCAGCAACGGTAATCCATCCCCAGCGGAGTTTATCAGCGGAATCCCCAGCGGAGTTCATCCTTAAAATCTTCAGCAGAACATCTCTTCCCCATAGAGTAATCCCCCATAGAGTAATCTCTTCATCAGTTTATTCCCCGACAGAGTTCTCTTCTCCTACATGATTATTCCCGCGACCATCTTCGTTCATCATCCCCAGCAGAAACGAAGAATTCAACTCTACTCTCCAGCAGCTATCCGGGATATATTTTCCCCAGCTAAAACATCACATTTTCATACATCATGATACATGCATATACGCATCATACCATACAATCTCATTTATGTTGAGAACATCATTGCTTGCTATATATCATGCATTGCATACGACTGAACTTTACCTTTCAGGAAAGATACAGTTAAAGTTCTCAGCTACGTCGAAGACCTGACCGGTTCTTAATTCTAAATTGAATTATCCTCGGTTGAATTTCAGATAAGGTTCTCAATCTCGACAATTTCCCTACGTCATAGTGTGGACGAGTGCTATAACCTCAACGGTATACTACGTTGAATACTAGTCAGTTCCTAGATCTTGATGTTTTCCTCCGTCATAGTGTGGACGAGTTCTGTAATTTCAACGGTATACTACGTTGAAGATCAGACAGTTCCTAGATCTTGATGAAGATGTTTCCCTACGTCATAGTGTGGACGAGTTCTGTAATTTCAACGGTATACTACGTTGAAGACCATACAGTTCCTAGATCTTGATGAAGATGTTTCCCTACGTCATAGTGTGGACGAGTTCTCTAATTTCAATGGTATACTCCGTTGAAGACTAGACAGTTCCTAGATCTTGATGTTTTCCTCCGTCATAGTGTGGACGAGTTCTGTAATTTCAACGGTATACTACGTTGAAGATCAGACAGTTCCTAGATCTTGATGAAGATGTTTCCCTACGTCATAGTGTGGACGAGTTCTGTAATTTCAACGGTATACTACGTTGAAGACCATACAGTTCCTAGATCTTGATGAAGATGTTTCCCTACGTCATAGTGTGGACGAGTTCTCTAATTTCAATGGTATACTCCGTTGAAGACTAGACAGTTCCTAGATCTTGATGTTTTCCTCCCTCATAGTGTGGACGAGTTCTGTAATTCCAATGGTATACTCCGTTGAAGACCAGACAGTTCCTAGATCTTGATGAAGATGTTTCCCTACGTCATAGTGTGGACGAGTTATCTAATTTCAATGGTATACTCCGTTGAAGACCAGACAGTTCCTAGATCTTGATGTTTTCCTCCGTCAAAGTGTGGACGAGTTCTACAATCTCAACGGTATACTACGTTGAAGACCAGACAGTTCCTAGATCTTGATGAAGATGTTTCCCTATGTCATAGTGTGGACGAGTGCTATAACCTCAACGGTATACTACGTTGAATACTAGTCAGTTCCTAGATCTTGATGTTTTCCTCCGTCAAAGTGTGGATGAGTTCTACAATCTCAACGGTATACTACGTTGAAGACTAGACAGTTCCTAGATCTTGATGAAGATGTTTCCCCCCAATTGAATTATGGACAGGTTCTTAAGACTCAGTCGAGGCATTCTCTCAATTGAAGTACATGCAAGTTCCTAAATCTCAACAAAAGTTAGACTTCCCCAGCGGAATCTTCTACAAACAATAAGTATGAAAGTTCTCGCTAAGGAATCTCTGATGCGATCGACACTCCTGCAGATGGAATCTGTAAGCCCATCCTCCTACCAACAATCTCTAAATGGCATCTGTAAGCCCATTCCCGACATCACAATGCTGACACTACGTCATGCGAGTGCAAATTTCTGGGCACTCTAGTGTTCAATTATCTTCCACCTTCGGATCACGAAAGGCCCGAAAGCCAATCTATATCCTCAGGTTTAAGAAAATTGAACAGGGGCAACTGTTGTACCCCAAAATTTGCCCTCCCATATTTCTCAAGACATGTCAAGAAGAATCCCCAAGTGGCTCAAGTTAGCTCAAGAGTTGGACAATCAAATCACCTCCTAAGGCAGTCAAGTCAAAATTAGGGTTTTGTATTGCATCAAGGTCCTCACATCCAAATGACCTCAAGTGCTTCCCAATCCCCTAATATGTTCTCAAGATCATCCATGTCAAATTTCAAACCTTGCAGAGGAAGTTTGGTCAGCCAATTGCTCAAGAGGTCCAAAAATCGATTGTGCTAGGGCAAAAGTCAACTGTGACCTACAAACAGTCAAACCTCAAGATTTTTTGTCAACATTCTCATTTTGAAGGATAATTCATCATTTGATCAAGGGTTGATCAGGATTCGTCAAGGATTGCTCAAGATTCATCAAGATTCAAAAGTTGCTAAATTAGGGTTTTGTAGGAAAAGTCAACTCAACTTTGACCAAGCATAACTTTCTCATACTTTATGAGAAATGACCCATCAAAATCTCATTTTGAAGAGGATGCAATTCCATACAATCCATCTTCACACCCAAAGATCAAGAAATGCACTCACAAAAAGTTACAAATTTGGACATTATAGGTCATTTTTGAAAGTCAACAAAAACACCCTTTTTTTCAAAGCTTATAACCTGAGCATGGAATATAAAAATGAGATGAGACCAAAAGGGTTGGTTATAGGACATCTCAAGGTTTCTAAAAAGTTCAAGAACACCTCCAAAAGTTCAAAATTGAAGAAGTTATGTATTGTTGAAGTTGAGCATTTTTCCAAAATTGCCAAAAGTCAACTATCCCCAAAACTTCAAATTTTGCCAAAAGGGCCCACTTTTTTCCACTTGATTTGATCTTGTCACACCACACACGTGTCATATCTTCAGTATTGTGCCAATTTGTTAATTTTTCTATTTTATTTGATTTTTATTGATTTAATTCATTTTTAATCAATTTAAATCAAAATAAAATCCAAATCTTAATAACTTGATATCTTTTTTATCATTACAGGTCTTAATTGACATCATGAACACAATCAAATTCGTGCCAAGCCATATCATGCACAAAATCTTAGATTTAGAAAGAAATTGAAAGCCTTTAATGGAGGAATCATATCAAATCTTAATTCATCAATTCACATGGATTCAAGGCCCAACTTTTAACCTAATTCATTCCTTATTACTCATACAAGGAAAAGAAACACAATACACGACCAGAAAGATGCCAAAATCACAAAACCAAACTTGAAAAAAAGCTTGAAAAGCTTGAATCTGAAATCGATATTGGAGGCAAATTCAAGGCAAAAGCTGAACGCTATCTTCTTGCCTAAGGTCCACTGAAGCGATTGGAATCAAAAGCAAGGTCCCAGGCCCTCTCCAACGCACTGTAAGTCTCCCTAAAAGTCACTCTGTACATGAAATCGTGATTCCATATTTTGGCATCTTTTGAACAAATCGTTTGTACAATCATGTTTATCATTCAATTTCCAATCATTCTGCAATATTCAATAAGATTTTTGTAGCCTGTAAAGCCCTACCCGAAACTAGGGTTTGGGTTTCTTGTTTTTAGGAATTTCAGTTTCAGATGAAATCAGCAATATCAATGGCCATGGATGGATTTAGGAGGAAGAGGCGAGCAGGATGATGGCTTTGGTTTGCATTTTTGTGGCCTAAAACTCATTATAGGAGGAAGCCACAGATTTTGCTGCGGATAAGAATCCGCAGGAAAAATAAACCAGGGATATGTGGGGAAGACGAAGGCGTGTCTCCTTCTCATTGGCCCGTTCAAATCTCGCGCCATTTTTTTTATTTTCAGGCATAATTGTTTGTTTCATATATATTATTGTTTGTTTATTATGCTAACAACTAGCAGGCGTTGGTGGAGTGGTTGATGTGTTGGCCAATGAGCAATGGGACCTGGGTTCGAATCCCAGGTCCCCTATATATTTCTTGCATTTTATTTACAGAGGATTCAGTGCAACGCCCAAGGTGTGATCCATCATGTGCATCCAAATCCCAGGCGCCAGATGGCCCTTAGGCCAAATCTGATGGTCTAGATTGAGTATCCACCATACACCCAGTCAACGTTGTCACATGGAAGCAGCAAAGTCAGCCCAGGCCAGCGCCTGTTGAGCCTCAGAAATGCCAATTTCACCCCTTTTCAGGCCCAGCACCCCCATTGGGTTATTTCTTTTCTTTTATATTTCTTTTTTTATTTATTTGCTTTTAATTATTATTTTTATTGTTCAAATTAACCAATTAAAATATTTTTCTTAATAAAATCAGAAAACACAAAAAATATTATTTTTATTTATTAAAACTAATTTCATCATTTTATTTTTGTAAATAAATTAATTTAATTGATTTAGTTTTAATTAGGAAATAACATTAACAATTTTGCAATAATTAAAATTAATGTAGAATATTAGGTTTAAATAATTTTAATCAATTTTATTTTATTTCCTTAAATATAAAAAAACCAAAAATATTTTAATTAATTAATTAATTAATTTTGACCTAATTTAATTTCCATTTAATTCAAAAAATAATAAAAAAAACATGCTTTCTTTCAAAAAGGGTCAAAACCCTAAAAAACTCGCCCGATTTAATTTCTCGCACGCGTATCGTTTTATCCAATATTGTAATTGCTTCCGGTATGTAATAGTTTTTAATTAGGACTTTAATTATTTAGCGCTTTATTTTACTTTCCGCAATTTAAATTAAAGGGTTTGTTTTTGGCGATGTAAATACCTGACGCCTTGTAATAGTTTAGATTTAATTTCTGCAATTTAACTTCTGCAAATTATTAATTGTTAGATGTTTGATAAATAGGGAATGCATAACAAGATCAACTCTTTAACCTAAAATCAACGTAGCTCACCCATGACATGTACAAAGATAAATTAACTGAAACAATACACTCGCACATGCGCACTCTTAGGGTACACCTCACTTGGTTGACTTCGAACATGGTCATTGAGTATAGGAAGTTTTAGAGGTCGCCCTCTTGTCCAAAGATCATAGTTGCCTCGAAACGGTTGCCTCAGAAAAATGATCTAAGACATTAGTGTTACCGCTAAGGCGTCCTAACATTGCTTTAGTGACCACACGTCCCTTAATCGAATTGACCCTTAAAACTTCAACGACGGTGCTACATACTCCTCAATAGTGGGATAACATTGTCTAAAGGATATTTGTACAGATTAATTCCTTTTTCGAGTAGGTAGATGGTTCTTAAGTACTTGCTCCTTTTAAAAACAAAACAAAACTTTTCGCACTTACACTCCTTTCAAACAAAAAAACTCTTTTCAAACCCACAAACACAAAGAAAAGCAAAATTTTGAAAACACTTTGAGCAAGTACCTAAGAGCCCGTGGATAACCACAGATAGAAAGGGTGCTAACACCTTCCCTTTCTATAATCTATCTCCCGGACCCGAGAAACATCTTGAAAAAGGAATTTTTCTGTGCTTTTTTCCTTTCCTTGTTGGATAAAATAAAAGACGGTGGCGACTCTTGCTTACCGCGATATATTGCAAAAACAAACGCAAAACGCGAACCAGCATTCCAAAACAGTCAGTTCTCTCAACCAAAGTCGCTCAACCAAAGTCTCTAGCCGGCGACTTTGCTTCGCTCTGCTCGACACCGGGCAGTTTGCTCCTCGTCCGCAGCTCCACCGGTCAGCGTACATAAATCCTTATTCTCTAACTAAAACAAATCCTTGTGTTATCTTCTCCTTATATAACAATCCTCTTGGGCCTAACCTACACCCCCACTTTATTACTTCTAACCAATAACATAAGTCGAACATTATTCATATATTCTCTTTAATTCCACATTATAATTATTATTAATCAACTATTAATTAATTAATAACAATCCAACAACTTATATCAATAATCCTCAATATTACACCACTTCACCGTTAATCCAACATAATCTAATTAAATAAATAATTAAATTAAATTACGGGCGTTACAATTAGAGAGAGATGGTTGGACTAGAAAATACTCTCCTCCTAAGCATGAGAGAATTGTCCCTCTCTGAATCTTTATACAAGCTAATAGTGTTATCAATCACATTAGCTAAGATAAAAGAAATGTTGAAGTTATTAAAAGCTTGATGTAAGGAGAGTACTTGATAAAGCGGAAGCTGTCAAGAAAGGAAAGTGTAATGGGTAAAATGGAATCTTTGTTAAAGGAACTGCAATCTCTCTGGTAATCACTCTTGGGAAAGGGGTTGGAACTAATACCATCAGAAAATTTCACTTCTTTATCTGTTATGCAAGCTGTTGGGTCTATCATGACAAACAAATACAGTGAAGGGTATTATGGGGCAAGATATTATGGTGGAAATGAGTATGTTTGTTTATCACTTAATTTGTGTACTTGTCTTTAATAATTCGTGGAAGCAAGTGAATATAGAGTAATCATTTTGGATTTCGTTCTTGTATTGAATCCAATTCAAAGACTATGCTTCTTGGTTATTATTGCAGGTATATTGATATGGCGGAAACACTATGCCAGAAGCGTGCCTTGGAAGCGTTTCGGTTGGATCCTGCTAAATGGGGAGGTAAGAACACAAGAGAAATATATCAGTAAGGAAAAGATGTGGCAACATTGTACTATATTTTCTCTTTTAAGTTTTCTTGTTAGTACTTGGTACTTGCTTTGTTGGTTAATTCTGAGCGTAAACAAATATTGTATTTCTTGTTTGGGCTTAAATTGAGTTGTTGAGTGATATTGAAATGATTTTGATATTAATTAATTTTGAGGTAACAATTTGCAACAATAAAAGTTTATAGTGCAGTGTTTTGATGTTTGATAAATGATGGAAAGCTTCTGGGTTCGACTACTTTGAGGGTTAATTTTGTGAGATTTTTTATATGAATTTCAAATAATATTAACATGTCACTAATTAAATAAAAATAAAAGTAAAAAAAAATCTACATGAGTACCACATATGAAGATTTCAATGTACAATAAATCAAATAGTGCAAAAAGAGTGTTTGAAAAAGAAATATGTATTTTATAAGGGAGGAGTCAAAAAAAAATTCTTAAAGAGAGATAAATCAAAATACGGTAATATGACATGAGTAAAATACATTTAACCCTAAAAAATATTTTAATTTAATTTTTATATTAAATTATTTATGTTAAATAAATGTTAACCAGCGGTGATATAAAAATTATTTCATCTATTTTTATGTTAATAATATAAAAAAAGACTTAATTTATATAAAATTAAAAATATATCGTAATAACTAAAAATAATAATAAAAATGAATAATTTAAAAAGATGTATACCGAATAATTTATACGTAAATTATTTGGTTAACAAATATATAACTAACGAAATACTTATAAATAAGTTATTCGATAATATTAAAAAACTTAAATAAACATGTCGATTGACATATAATTTATTGAAAAATTTGATTAAAAATTATATGATGAAGAGAAATTTCGTAAAGAAAAAGTTTGAGTAAAATTATCTAATATATAATAATAAGTGGAAAAAAATTTATTTTTAAATAAATTGTTTAATATGGTAAAATTAAATAATAAATAGAAAAGGTAAAATTATGATATTTTAAATAATAATATAAGAGTGGAGTGAAGTGAAATTGAGGGATAATAGTAGGTTTAAAATTTCAAATAAACAAATGCGAAAGAAAAACATAGCAATATACCATGTTTAAAATTAGGCTACAACCGAAAAAAGACACATCCCAAAAAAGGTTATTCAATATGAGATGATAAGTTCTACCGTCATAATCGCTGTTGTAATAAAAGTGACTATATGATCCAAATGTAATTAACAATTGTGTTCAATTATAGACAATCAATTGTAGTTTGCTTTACCAAATTGCAAAATGTAATAAAATGTTATTGTCATAAAAAGAAAGTCTTATAGCAAAAGAAAAAGTTTAATTACAATTTTAATCTTTTAACTTTTATCTCATTTCAAAAATTAGACTATCTGTCAATCGTTTATATGATCTTATAATATGTCTTTACATGATCTTATAATATGTCTTTACAGTTACACGAAATAAATATTTTTAAATAGTACTTAAAAAAATATTAGGCTCTTTTCTATTTTTAAAATTCCATCTGTTTTTTACTTTCACATTTTTAGAATAAAAAAAAATGAAATAACACGTTTTAAATATAATAACATATAATTTGATTAAATAAACAATCAATATCCATAAACTGAAAAAATTAAATCCTAAAATTTCAATTAATTATTCATTTTTATAATTTAATTAATTATATTTAAATAATAAAATTAATTATTATGTACTGTCAATGTAAAAAAATTTATACAGTCAATACATCACAATCAATTATGAATATTATTTTATAAATAATTAAAATAAAAATCAAATATAATTTAATTTATCGACAATGTAAAATTTCTTTACACTATTAATATATTCTAATTAAATTTTTAAATAATTTATTTATTCTAATATCAGATCACTCAACTATTTTTTAGGTAAGAATGTCAATATTTGTCATGTGGTGACTTAGTAAACCAGTTGACTATGCCTCATTGATAACCGCCATTGAAATATGTTACATGAATATTTACCCAACACACATACACACAAAAATAGTACAACAAAATATTCAACCAAATTTAGAAAATTCAAAATCAATTAAAGATGGTTCCTATTTGATTCTTGTTGTTTATGATGACAACAAACATGATCTAGTAGATTGACGGTACTAAGAGCCGTGTTTTGACCATACAATCATGACATGCATTCATTTTCTTACCCCATTAGGAAAGTGAAGTGTATCTAAGCAAAATTGTATTGGATCATATTTATTTTATTTTATTTTGATAAAATTGTATTCGATTATGATTAAACTCCTTACACATAGGCATACTTATGATTAGGCTTCTTATCATGGGCATACTCATGAGTTTTAACAACATTCCAAAACATCTCTTGAGAGTATCGATTATGAGGTTGTGACCTAACAACATTTTTCCACAAGGTTTAGTCTCAAATGCACCTGAATGGTGCAACACAAATTTATGGGGTTTTGGAAACCTCATTAATATTGATCCTAGGATGGAGAGCTTCTAATTTCTTCTCTTAATGCATATGAAAATTGTTTCTTACATGAATTTATAGTGAAGTTGTTATGCCTCCTAAGATTTACCGTAGTTAATGTTTTATTACTTGTCAATTTAGTATTTAGTTTATTGTCGTAATTAAATTGTCTTACATAGTTGTACATTCTAGGTTGAGTGCTAAATCGTTTTTATGCTTGCATAAATTAAATCATTTGTTTAAAGTTAAAATGATATGTTTCTAGTCAAATAGTTGGAGATTTGGATTAAGGAACACATAAAAATTTTATTCAAATTGTGCCAATTCTCGATTCAAAATAGCACTTCATTTTGGTAAAAATTTGAATTTTTTAAGTGTAATTTGAATCAGAAAATTCAGTGACTCGAATGCTATTACATGTGAAAAATTAGAAATTGATTATGTCCACTTGATTCAAATCATGAAAAATGGTGATTTGAATCATGAAAAAGGATGACTCAAATCAAATATAGACTCTAAAAAACATGATTTTGCTTCTATGTATTTAATTCGAATCATATAAAACTCTGACTCGAATCATGGAGGTTTTGATTCGAATCATAAAAAGGCTTGACTCGAATAATATCTTGGATATAGATTTTTGATTTTGGTTATGTAATCTTAATTAGAATCACAGATTAGTCTGACTCGAATCACATGACTTGGTTCATGAAAATCTTGATTTGAATCATAGAAGTAGTCTTGGTTTTTAATTCTTAATTATTCAAAGCATTCACTCTCTTGACTTAACTCAAACTGTTTGATCTTGACTCGAATCAAATGAGTGTTTTCTCTTATTTTCGTGCCTTATCTCTAACAGATCTATAAATCATTTTTCTAAATTCCTCTCATAACATTATATGATATAGAACACAAAACACACATTTTTTCTCAAACTTTCAAAAAGAGTTTTGAGCCTTGTTTTAAGTTTGCAACCGAAATTTCTCTTCATCTTAAGCCTCTAACTTCTACAATTTTTGTTTGGGCTAGCTTCTCAACATAGAGTGTGAGGAGGTTCATTTTGTGAATATTTGAAGATTTCAGGTTGTATCTTTGTGTGATTGTGGTTGTGGTTGGGATTGACAATCTGGTTGGAAAAAAGAAGGAGTTTCTTTTTTTCTAAAATTGATTTGGTAAAGCCATGTGAAAGGTGCTACAGGAGAATCTAGAGTTCTATTACCTTTATAAAAAGCAATGCTCAAACAATGAATAAGTAGGACATAGGAAAAATGGTTGCAGAACAAACGCTTGGAGCACAATTCTTGGATTTGAAAGGTGGAAGTCAAGATCGAGTAGAGATATTGTAGAGATCTTGTAGAGACTAGCTTGAGACGTTATATACAGTAAAAGAGAAGATTAATATCAAAGATAACTTATTTTTAGCATTATCTTGAATTTTGTGATTGTATTAAAAGACTCTATGAAAAATTGTCAAAATTATAGTTAAAGATAATGAACTTTCAATGGGAAAACTATTGGCGGGTGGAGTAGGCACAAAGAGATTATGAATATGTTGAACCACTATAAATTTAGCATATTATTTCTCTCTCTCTCTCTCTCCCTCTCTTATAATTGTTTATAATTGTATGTATAGGTTTAATATTTTCTTAGAAATCACATGTTGTTAGGCTTTACCATATTTATAGTGATTTCGTGTATAAGAATTTGGTCTGTGTTAGATCAAGATCCCAAACATTCTTATTTATGATTAAAATATGAAAAATGTAATAATAGAATTATTATTCAATTGAAAAGTTTTGATTTACACATCTAGTGCTAGGCCAATTGAAACATTGATTTAGTCTCTTCATCTTTCACTCATTTTGTTTCAGGTTTAAGTGTATACTATGATCAATACAAAAGTATATATTTTATGTGTATCATTTTCCACAGTTTCCTATAAGGGTTAGTCGTGCAAAAATTACTAGGATGTAGATCTAAAGGAATGAGATGTTATTGTTGTATACAATATGACATGTGAAGATCTTGTCTATGCAACAATCGTGTAACTTTGAATTGCAAAGTTTGTCTGGCCTTAGTTTCTTTTGAATCTTTGAATGGAGGAAGTGACAAATTGCCATATGAATTAGCTCATTTAACCTCCAACTTCATGACTTGTTGAACCTCATTATGAACTAAAAAAGTAACAATGTAATCAAGTAGTTGAGAGATCTAATACTCGATCTCATGTAACTTTGTGTTAATTTGTTGTCTCTCAAAAGACATAGTCATAATTACTAATTATTTAGGTGGGTCTACCAAAGTATTTTCATAATTACTTTGCGAGGCCACAAATGTTAACCTTTTTTTACGTTGAATCTAATGGTTTGTCCATGATGTAGAAAATTTTCCATAAAGCAAATGTAAACGCCAAATAATTAGTAGTTCGGAGAACTAAATTTTCCATTAAAATTGGTTGTAGTAACTTGAAGAGCATGCCAAATTTTGTAGAACTTTAAAGTTAGATGAGTGATAGGCTAATCCAACTCAATTCTGGGCCTAAATTTTTGACCCGTCCCACAAAAAATGAGGGTGGAACGAGTAATTTCTGCGGGCTTTGCATCTTTTAGGCCTCAAAATATAAAATTTTATATAAATGTCCATCTTTCCATCTTCCTATTCTCTATTAAGCGTTATGATTTTTCACATTTCAAACGTAATATAAATAAGGACCACATTGCAATGTAAATGTCACTTCTTGAAGAATATAATATAATATCATTTTCTCTCTTATCTTTCTCTCATTCATCTCTATATTATTTTAATTAAATTTATAATACGTTATCAGCACAAAACTTTCAGGTACGATTCTTTCACTTCCTCCATGTTAAATTGATCTTGAACCCATCATTTATATAGAACCATCATTTGTATAGAATCATAATTTGTATTGCTACGCCAAGATCTTTATGGTCTTAATGAATTTGTGGTGTGTGCATTTGTTTCTTTTAGAGTATTATTAATTTGTATTGCTACGCTAAGATCTTTATGGTCTTAATGAATTTGTGGTGTGTGCATTTGTTTCTTTTAGAGTATTATTAGAAAAGCTATACAAGTATTTGTATAATAGATTTTGTGATTGTATTATTTGTTTATATCCACATATTGAATGGTAATGGATGGACACAATATCTATAGTGACATGGTGTACTCTATTATTAGGATACAATATCTATATTGAATGTGATACTTGATAAAATAATACCATTTTACTACTACACCATGATATTACATCTTTATATTTATATTGATCCATGTCATTAAAATATGATTGAATACAATAGCATTTTCTATACAGACCGTACTTTCTATATGAATTATGTTTAAAGATTTTTTTTGTTGGATCGATCTAATAATTTATAATTTATGATATATTCATAAAAAGATTGTTATTCTAGAAGAATGACACAAATAATTTTAACATATCTTAAAAAAATAGTTATATTTTTTTATATCATTGTTTATAATAAATTATTTATATAGTTTATATGGAGAAGTTATAAAATAAAGCATCTCTAAAAGATATCAAAATTATATTGTATAGTTTCTGAAGAACTTTTAAGGTTCTATTTGCTATTTTTGTTTAAGATGAGAGAAAAATTTGTTTCTCATAAGAAAGAAAGTTGAAAATATTTTTTTTGGTTAAAGTTAGCACTCTAGAGTATTTATGGAAGGTGTATGATTGTTATTTCAAAGTTGTGTCTACATATAGAGTTTCGAAAATCACATGTTATTTTTCTATATATTGATTAGTGATTTAAGAATTTTTTATTGATTATGTATAATGATATATTTTGATTTTTCATTTATTTTTATAGATCCAACGAAAAGTGTTTTCACACTACTTATACATTTTATAAAGATTTTTTTACTGATTATTCTACATTGATTATCTCATTATAATATTTAATACTTAATTATTTTTTCTAATTTTTTTTTAAATTTATGATAGAATAAAGTATGTCAAATATTACGAAATTGGATTTTGGGGCTCTTGATATTTAAGGAAAGAACTATTTGATATAGGTTTGTTTTATATCAAAGTATCCGTATTCGAATTAATAGGTTATGCAGATGCATGTTACTTGTTAGATCCTCGTAAAGGTAGATCACAAATAGATTATTTAAGTACATGTGGTGGTATAACTATTTAATGGAGATCGGTGAAACAAACCATAATAACAATATCATCTAATCATGCAGAACTTGTAACGTTACATGAGACAAGTCGAGAATGTGTTTAGTTAAGATCCTTAATTCAACATATACAAAATACTTGTGGTTTATCTTCTAAAAATTAAATACAACGACCATATATGAAGATAATATTGTATACATTGCTCTATTTAAAGATGATTACATTAAAGAAGATCGAACAAAACACATTTCTCCAAAGTTCTTTTTCACCCATGATCTTTAAAAGAGTGGTGATATAAACATCCAACAAATTTGTTCATGTGATAATTTTATAGACCTTTTTACAAAGCCACTCCCAAGTAGAACTTTTAATCAGATAGTACAAAATATGGTCTTCATCTTCGAAGAAACAATCATTCAGCTGAGGGGGAGAAATGAAAGGATATTGTAATCTTTTTTCATCACTAGATTTTTTCTCACTGAGTTTTTTCTAGTAAGGTTTTAACGAGGCATATCCTCAATAGACATCCAAGGGGGAGTGCTATGAATAAATATAAAATGGATGTCCATCTTTCTATCTTCCTATTCCCTATTAAGCATTATGATTTTCACCTTCCCAATGTCTTATAAATAAGGATCACATTGCAATGTAAATGTCACTTCTTGAATAATATAATACAATACCACTTTCTCACTTATCTTTATCTCATTCATTTCTATATTATTTTGATTAAGTTTGTGAGATATTAGATCAAACTCTAGTATAGTTGAGGGGTAGCTTCTCGTCAGACGAGATTTAAGCATGAGGTCGAAGCTTGTTTGTATGCTACTGTTGAAATAATGTGTGTTGTAGTCGTAGTTGTTCTAAAATGCATTAGTCGATATTTTCTTGGTTTGTTAGCGTGTCGAATTGGGCCTGTTTGTTATGTCCAATTGTTTAAGTTATCTTGTTCCATAAGTTAGCTTGAAATGAGTTTGTGTGTAAAATCCCATTAATTTAGTGTGTTAGTTTTATTATAAATAGCATACTAGTCTCTCATTATTGCAACACTGCAATCATAATTAGAGTAAGAGAAGTTATTTGTTAATCTGTAACACTTGTATACTTGTTCCAAAGAGAAAGTAAATAATAGAAATTTATAACCAATCTTATTTTTTCCTTATTTTCTACCCTTGTTGGTTTCTTTTCGTCAAAGAAACTTGTTATCTTTGTTCTTTGTATAATTTTTCACAATATATTAGTACAGTGAGCATAGAAAAGATGTCGTCAACAAAGTATGAAATTGAAAAGTTCACCGGAGTAAACAATTTTGGTCTGTGGCGCTTGAAGATAAAAACCCTATTGGTTAGCCGGGTTTTTTAGAAGCGTTAAAGGGAGTCACAACCCTGAACGATGCGTTGAAGGATAAAGAAAAATTGCTTTGGTAGAGAAATCCCATAGCGCCATATTATTGAGCCTTGGTGATGAGGTTCATCGACAAGTGCCAAAGGAGACGATAGCGTTGGGTCTATGGGAGAAACTCGAAAGTTTGTACATGACCAAATCGTTGGTCAACCGCCTCTACCTGAAGCAAGCTATGTATTCATTCAAGATGAATGAAAGCCAAGTCCTACAGGAGCAGTATGATATGTTGAAAAAGCTGATTCTTGATCTTGGAAATATCGATGTGAAAATCTAGGATGAAGATTAAGCATTATTACTCTTGTGTGCTTTACCCAGAACACATGCTCGCTTTAAAGAAACTCTCTTGTATGGAAGAAATTCCATAACCTTTGAAGAAGATCAATCAACCTTGTATTATAAGGATTTTAACGAATGAAAGGAGCATAAGCCACCTTCGAATGGTGAAGGTCTATCGGTTAAGGCTAAATTCACAAAGAACGAAGGCAAGTTCGACAAGAAAAAGGGTAAAAGTCATCATAAGTCTTATAGTGGTGAAACATCCGGTATTCAATGTTATCACTACAAGAAGGAGGGTCGTACAAGAAAGGTGTGCCCTGAATTCCTGAAAGATCATGAAGGTCGGGATAATGGAAAAGCAACCATTGTTCAAGAGGATTTCGATTCATATAATGTTCTTATGGTTTCAAGCGACGACTCAAGTAAAGAGTGGATTATAGACTCAGGTTGCACTTGGCACATAACTCCAAACAAACAATTGTTCGAGGATTTATGTGATCAAGATCATGAATCTGTATTACTAGGAAACAACAAAGCTTAAAAGATTTCCGGTGTTAGATTTGTGAGATTCAAGCTCCATGATGAGTCAATAAGGTTGTTGAATGAAGTCAGGTATGCACCTGATTTAAATAGAAATTTGATTTCTCTTGGTGAATTAGACAAGAAAGGATATGTTTTCCAAGGAGAGAAAATTATCCTAAGAGTCATGAAGGCTCAAAGAAGTCTTGAGAGGCGTGAAGAAACAAGGCTTGTATACCCTTGAGGCTGAAGTAGTAAGGGGCTCTGCAGATGTTGTATCTATGAAACCTTTGTCGAAGAAAGAAATTCGGCACATGAGATTGGGCCATGTCAGTGAAAGGGATCTGGTCGAATTGGGGAAACAAAATCTGCTTGGTGGAGACAAAGTCGAAAAGCTGAAATTTTGTGAACCTTGTGTACTTGGAAAATCTTGCAGAGTGAAGTTCAATAAAGGAAAACAATGAAAACATGGATCCCTTGATTACATTCATCCTAATATTTGGGGGCCTACAAGGTGTCCATCACATTCAGGAGCAAGGTGTTTTCTATCCATAGTTGATGATTATTCCAGAAAGTTATGGGTATTCATCCAGAAGACTAAGGATGAAACTTTTGAGAATTTCAAAAGTTAGAAGACTTTGGTCGAAAATCAGGCTGGCAGAAAAGTCAAGAGGTTGAGAATCGACAATGGCCTTGAATTTTGCAATAAGGTGTTTGATAGTTTTTATGCAGCCTCTAGTATTACAAGGCACAAAACTACTGCAGGTACTCCCCAACAAAATGGTTTGGATGAAAGGTTTAAGCGAACCTTTTGGAAAGAGTTAGATGCATGTTGGCAAGTGTTGGGTTCAAGAAGGTGTTTTGGGAAGAGGTTGTTTCGATAACAACATATCTTATAAAAAGATGTCATTCGACTGTGTTAGATATGAAGACACCTGAAGAAGTTTGGTTGGGATATCCACATGATCTCGACAAACTTAGAGTATTTGGCTGCATAGTCTATGCTCACATTAGGCAAGACAAGGTCGAACCTAGAGCTATGAGATGCATGTTCATGGGATACCTTGAAGGAGTAAAATCTTATAGGCTATGGTGCCTAGGTCCAGGTCACATAAGGTGTATCACCAATTGAGATATAGTTTCCAATGAAGCTGAAATGGATTTCAAGAAAACTGATGATGTTGGTCGAAGTGTCGAGATATTTGAAGAAGAGACGGAACAAGAAGAGATTCTTGCTGAGGTGGAGTATGTCAATGCTGAATTGCATATCCCAGATTAAGTCGAAGAAGAAGCACAAGATGCTGAAGATACTGAGGAAGTTGAGGAAACTGTCGATGACTACCTGTTGGCAAGAGATAGGCCGAGAAGAGTCATCAATCCACCTCAAACACTTGGGTATGCAGATCTCATAGCTTATGCCTTAATCTCTGCAAGTGAGGTTCTAGATGAAGAAGCTAGAGACTATAAGGAAGTTATGAGGAGTCGAAATAAGACTGAATGACTGAAGACATGGATGATGAGATGAAATCTCTTCATAATAACCACACTTGGGGACTGATGGAGAAATATGTTGAAGCCAAGTTAGTCAGTTGTAAGTGGATTTTCAAAGATAAGGAAGGAATCGAATGAGTAATGTCGAAAAGATACAAGGAAAAATTGGTCGCAAGGGGTTTCACTCAGAAAGAAGAGGTCAAATTCAATGATGTTTTTTCTCCTATTGTGAAGCACATATCCATTTGAATGTTACTTTCCATGGTGGCACATTTCGACCTAGAACTGGAACAAATGGATGTGAAGACTGCTTTCTTATATGGAGATCTAGATGAAGCAAAAATGATGAAGCAAATTGAATGATATGAAGAAAGGGGAAATGAAGATTATGCGTGCAAGCTGAACATGCCGTTATATGGTACAAAATAATCTTCTCGACAATATAATAGGATATTTGACAAGTTCTTGGCACACATAGGTGTCATCAATAGTTAGCTCGACAAGTGTGTTTACTTCAGATTTCGACCTGGAAATTAATTTGTTATTTTGTTGCTTTATGTGAATGATATTCTCATATATAGAAACAATTTAAAGGAGGTAATGAAGGTGAAGGTTGAACTCAATAAATAATTCAACATGAAGGATCATAGAGTTGCATCTAGGATTCTTGGTATTGACATCCGAAGAGATAGAAAGCCATCAAAATTATGCTTATCACAAGAGGTATACCTACGGAAGATACTCAGCAAGTTTGTATGTTGAATTCAAAGCCTGTTTTGACTCTGACAAACCCTCAATTCAAGCTTAGTATAGATTAGTGTCCTAGTACAGAGGACGAAAGATCTTAAAGGAATAGCATCTCATATGCTAACATAATAGGTTCTTTGATGTATGATATGGTTTATATTAGACCCGACATAGCTTATGCAATAAGTCTTGTAATTCGATACATGGTGAATTCTGGAAAGGTTCACTGGAAAGCATTGAAGTGGATTCTAAGGTACATAAATAGGCCTCTAAACATGTTCCTAATTTATGGTGGAGCCTGTGGTAAAGACAGTAAAGCAGTAATCGAAGGATAAGTTGACTCTGATTATGTAGGTTGTATAGATTCTAGAAAATATATTTTTGGATATGTATTCACTATGTTTGGCACAACAATTCATTGGAAAGGTACACTTCAGAAGGTTGTTGCCTTATCAAGCACTGAAGCAGAATATATTACCCTCACTGAAGTTATGAAGGAATCATTGTGGCTTGAAGGTTTTTCTAAGGAGCTAAAGCTTCAAGATTGAGTTATAATTATTAAATGTGATAGTCAAAGTGCAATACACTTGTCGAATAATTCAGCCTATCATGAGAAAACCAAGCACAATGATGTAAGACTTCATTTCGTTAGAACGATAATCGAGCGTGGAGAAGTCCAAGTGCTGAAGGGTTTGACAAATCACAATGCTGCTGATATGATCACTAAGAATTTGCCAAGTTGCAAGTTTTTCCACTGTATGCAGTTGATAAAGTTGCATGAAGAAAGCTAGTTTATCCCCTTGTTGTTATAGAGTTTATTCCAAGATGGAGATTTGTGAGATATTGGATCGAACTCTAGTATACTTGAGGGATAGCTTCTGGTCAGACAATATTTAATCATGAGGTTGAAGCTTGTTTATATGCTGTTGTTGAAATATTGTGTGTTGTAGTTGAAGTTGTTCTAACATGCATTAGTCGATATTTGCTAGGTTTGTTAGCATGTCAAGTTAGGCCTGTTTGTTATGCCCAAATGTTTAAGTTATCTTGTAATTGGTCTGTGTGTAAAAGCACATTAGTTTAATGTGTTAGCTTTATTATAAATTGCATACTAGTCTCTCATCATTGCAACACTACAAATCCTAATTAGAGTGAGAGAGGTTATTTGTTAATCTGTAACACTTGTAATCTTGTTTCATAGAGAAAGTAAAGAATAACAGTTTATAACTACACTTTATTGTTTCCTTCTTTTCTACCCTTGTGGGAGAATAAACTTGGTTTTGCGTTTTATCACAAATGTTGTGGATAGCAAGAGTCGCCACCGAATTTTCTTTTATCCAATAAGGAAAGGGTGAAAAGAACATTAAAGATCTTCGAGGATTTCTTGAGTTTGGGGGTAGGTTATGAAAAGGGAACATGTTAGCATCCTTTTCATCCGTAGTTATCTACGAGCTCTTAATTGCTTAGATCACTTTGAAAACTTACTTTGTGTATGTGTGATTTGAAAATATTTTGAAATCGCCAATGTAAGGCTGACTTTGTAATGATTCTTGTATCAGTCCTCAAGAATGCATACAAAGTGTTTTTGAAAATATTTGTTTGAAAAGTAGTGTGAAAAATGTATTGTTTGTGAGAAAAGTTTGTGAGCAAGCAATTAGGAATTCTTACCAACTAAAGGTATTTCTTGTTATTTTCCTTCTCCTTTAGAGATAGTGTTATCCATATCATTAGTTGGTAGGTAGCCCTATCCATTTGATATGAAGGGACAAGCGCGGGTCATCGTACAATCATAAAGGCAACTTGTAGGGGCGCTTTAGAAATTTATCGTAAGGAACTAAGATAGTTTACCGAAGGAAACATAAAAGGGTCATCGATGGACTACGGTCTTTTTAATCGAGGGTCTTTTCTAAGGCGTCCCATGTTCGAGGGACATGACTGCGTTTCTGAAGGCAACAACTGAGGTTATCCTAGAGGTGCGTGTGTGAATAGTGATTCAATTCAGTTATTTTATCTTGATTAGGGTTATCTAATCGTTGATTTTAGATCTTTCCATATGTTGTACCCCAAAATTTTCCCTTCCATTTTCACACAAGACATACTCCCAGAGGTCCTCAATTGCTCAAGTTGACTAAGGATTGACCAGACAAATTCTCCTCCTAAGACAATGAGCCTCAAACTAGGGTTTTACTCCTCATCAAGATGTTTGAGTTCCAAGGGTCCTAATTGGTTTCCATTTCCCTAATATGTCCTCAAGATCATCCATTCCAAGTTTCATGCCTTGCATAAGAAGTTTGCCCAGTCAACTGCTTAAATGCCTGAAAATCAACTATACTAGGTCAAAAGTCAACTGTGACCCACATACAGTTAAACTTCAAGATTTTTTATAGACATCAACATTTTGAAGTGATATCCATCATTTTATCAAGGGTTGATCATGATTCCTCAAGAAATGCTCCTAATTCATCAAAACTCAAAAGTTGCTAAATTAGGGTTTCTATAGGAAAAGTCAACCAAACTTTGACCAGGCATAACTTTCTCATACTTTATCAAAAATTTCTCATCCAAGGCTCATTTTGAATAGAATTCAATTCCCCACAACTCATCTCCATCTCTCAAGTTTAAAAAATGCACTCATGAAAAGATATAAATTCAGACATTATAGGTCATTTCAAAAAGTCAACAAAAACACCTTTTGGGTAAAAGCTTCTTACATGAACATGGGAGATCCAATGGAGATGAAACCAAAAGGGTTGTTTAGAGGACATCCTAAGCTTTCTAAAAAGTCCAAGAACACCCTCTTAGGGTCAAAATTGAGAGAGATATGCATTGTTAAAGTTGGCAATTTTTGGAAATTTGCCCAAAGTCAACAATGCTCAAAATTGCATTTTTTTTTCACATGGCCCCATCTTTTTCAAGATTGAATCTTATCCCTGGATGGTCCACGACCCATGGGACCCTCCTTGCTTTATTAATTTATTGTCTAATTTATTTTTATTTTTATTTATTTAAAATTCTAATAAAATTAAATTAAATCAACATAAATAAAATTAATGGAATGAGATTTGTTTTGCATTGAATTATAGATCATGCAAGCTGTCTATAGCCAAGAAAAAAATATGCAAGGTTGAAAACAAAAGGAAATCTCCAAATGTGGAAAGATTTGAATCAAAAGTAATAACCATTACATCTTGTAATTATTTCCAATTATGCTACCCTAGATTGATTCAGTACATATGCACAAGTATTGTGAACCCTAACAAAGAAAAAAAAGCTACGCAACCTGCCTCTACATCAAGAACAAAGTTCAAACTTTTTGTCAAAAAGTGCAGAGCCCATTCTCATCCACAGACCGATTCAAGCCATTCCAAGAATCAAACCACGTCCCTGGGCATCCTCTGAAGCGATTGCAAGCATTCACAAAGTCTTAAACCATCAGAATCACGCCCACCATTCATCACCGTTTGCACATCCTCTCAATTTCGATTTCTTTGATTTTGGCATCATAAACATATTTTGATTATATATCTATGTTTGTTATGATGTTTACAACGAGCTGGAATACTTTGATTAGAGTTTAAGTGCAGGTACGAGCATCTGCCATGGCTAGGGTTCCTGAGCTCCAATTTGGGGAACCCTAGTTAGAGGCAAAATTAGGCCAAATTAAGGGTCCATTCGTGCTCAGGGAATTATTTCCAATCGATCCACGCCCTTGGTTGGGATTTATTTTGCTTATACTGCATTTTTGAGTTTTACAGGTTTGTAGCCACGCACAAGAACTGTCACTAAAACCTATAGTGATGAATCTGTCTGTAGGTAAAAGCCCAGTCCCTGAGGCAACAGTTCCAGGGAGAAGAAAATTAGGTGGCAGACTCCCATTGGGAGATTTGAATCCACGCGCATTTTTCTGGGCATAATGCTCTTTTTCCCTTATTTTATTTTTGCTTAATTATATAAACGAATGACTAACCAGCACAAATGGAAAAGGGCAAGGCGTATGAAGTGAATGACCTGGATTCGATCCTAGGCCCAGACATTTTCTATTTTCTGATTTTCTTCTTACAGATCCAATGCATCTTCTAGCCAAGCGTCCACCATGTGCCCACAGATCCAGTCCTTAGATTATCACGGGGCCCAGATCCAAAAGTCTAGCAAAACAACATATGATGAACCCCCAGATGAGAGCCTCACTGGATCACGCGCTGGCAGATGGGCCAACTATTCTGGGCCTAACATGAATTCAGCAAGATACCCTAAAATTTCTTCTCATATCAGGCCCATTTTAATTTTTGTTTTAATTTCTTTAACTTTTTTTATTTTTTTATTTTTTAATTGTTTTAAAAATAATTTTTTTTAATTAAATCTTAAAATCATAAAAACACAAAAAACATTAGAATTAGGTTTTTTCATAAAATATTTAATTTCATTAATTAATTAGGTTAATTAGGATAATTTAAATTCCTTTTTCATAATTAAAATTAATTAGAAATTAGGTTAATTTGCAAAATTAATTACTTTCTAAAAAAAAAATCAAAAATATTTTTCTTCTAAATCAATTAGATTCATTAAACTTTAATTCCTCGTTTAATTTATTCTCGCGCGTATTTATTTATTTTTTTCAATTATTGTATCTGTTTCGAGTTTGTAATAGCTTTTAACTTAGGTTTATTACTATTTTTATTTATTGTTCTCCCCAATTTTTGGATTATGTAATCCCCCCCAAAGCCTTGTAATAGCTAGTTTTAAACTTCTCGCACTTTTACTTTTCGTCGTTATAAACTGTTAGATGATTGATAATAGGATTGTATGCAAAAGATCAATGTTTAAAACAGTAGAAAACCCTAATTGTGCAAAGATAATTGACTGAAAAACAAACACTTGCACATGCTCACTCCTAGGGTTTTCCCCCACTTCGGTTGCCTTCAAAAAATGGTCACTATTCTCGAAACATGAGAATTTTTAGTGGTTGTCCTCTAATTCGAAAGATCACTAGTCCCTGGATGACCCTTTCGACGTTGCCTCGGTAAAAAAGTGATCTTAGAGTTTTAGGACAATTACTAAAAGATCTTGCCCTATTGCCTTAAGTGACTGTAGTCTTCCCTTTTGATTGTCCCTCAAACTCCAATGATGGAGCTACCTACTCCTTAATAGTAGGATAGCATTTTCTAAAGAAAATAAGAAAAACGAACATTCTTTTTAGAGTAGGTAGAAACTCTTAAGTACTTGCTCAAACAAATTTTTACACCATACACTTTCAAACAAACTTTTCAAACAAAGTTTTCAAAAACACTTTATCACACCCTTGAAGACTGATACAAGGGTTACCATAAAGTGAAACGCTGTATTAAGGCATTTTCAAAAATTTTCAAACACACACAAAAGCAATTTAAAAATGAGCAAGTACCTAAGAGCCCGTGGAAAACCACTGATAGAAAGGGTGCTAACACATTCCCTTTTTATAATCTACCCCCCGTACTCAGAAACATCTCGAAAAAGGTTTTTTTTCTTCTGTTTTTTCCCTTTTCCTTTGTTGGATAAAATAAAAGACGGTGGCGACTCTTGCTTACTGTACATTTGTGAACACAAATGCAAAACCAGTAGTAACAAAAAACAATCAGTTCTGCCACCGTATCACAGAACTGGAGACTTTGCTGGGGATTACTAAAAAAAGTGGGGTTTACCTTAGGATCTAGGTCATTCTTAATTGCTTATTTGGCTTGCCTTGTTTGATCTACTTTTAAGGATATCTATTTGGGGTTGTTTGTATCCTAAACCCGGATCGTGGAATTCCTTTTAGGTAAGTAGCAATAAACTGTGAGGGAGCTATGCGGGGTATACCGACACGGTTGAAACAATAGCTACGTTGATGCGATACTTTGGTGTGTACCGGTAGCCCTTGAGTAATCAAGGAGAATACGGGGCCGCTGTGTGGTATCATAAAGCATCAACTGACCTTAGCACCTTAATTGACCAACTTGGATTTTAGGACGTAGTGAGATAGCCATCTTTGGTGTAAACCCAATGTCTGTTGATACTCGATGCTACACTAATTGAGGTTTGACTCTTGAGTTTTGTTTGGTGGCAAGTCAATTGTCTATGCAAACGAAATTTGGGGGAAAGATCGATGATATTGAGATCCCTTAAAACCCGATTACTATATTTAGGATAGGTTGAACCAACCCAACTTCAAGAGGGTATTACCTTAAAATCCATGCAAGCCTTAAACCTAAGGTCTCTGTGTGATTTGCTTCTGTTTTCTATATATGCTATATCTGAGCATAATAATGACATCATAACATAGCATATCATACTAACCATTTCAAGGATCCTTAGGGTTTATTTTTGTCTTGTTTTGTAGGACATGGCCCTCGCCCGCAGATTCACTATCCAAGTCAGTCTGGTAAAGGTACCTCCTCAGCTTAAGGATTTAGTATCAAGGTTTCCTAAAATCTCTCCCTTCACTGAAAGGTATGGTCGGCTTCTCATCTTGGTCACCTCAAACCTGATGAAGAAATGTTAAAAGTTCTCTTTCAGTTCTTTGACCCTCTACATCACTGCTTCACTTTTTCGGATTACCAGTTAGTGCCTACTATGGAGGAGTTTTCTATATTACTAGGGGTGCCTATCCCTAAAAAGTCACCTTTCAATGGTATGGAAAGAGACCCTAAACCTGAAGATATTTCTAAAGATCTATCCTTACAACGGTCTGACGTAGTAGCAAATTGGGAAACCATGAGAGGTGTCAAGGGATTTTTTTGCTAAGATCTTGTTTGAAAAAGCTCATCATTTTTGGGATACCCTGGTGTTGTACCCCAAAATTTTCCCTCTCATTTTATCAACATTTCTCATCACAAGGCTCTTGGAACTCAAGATCAAGCTAGGGTTTGCTCTGCTCAAGACATCTCCTTGCACTGTTGAGCTGAAATTAGGGTTTGAGTTTGCACAGGGATGTTTTGACCTACAATGCTCAAGGTGACTTTCATACTTCATGTTGGACCCATAAGTTTTCCCATACCAAGTTTCAAGCCTTGAATCAAATCTTTGCCCAGTCAATTGGACAGTTGACCTAGAAACCAGCTGTATTGGGGAAAAAGTCAACTGTGGACAATTTACAGTCAAACCTCATGAATTTTGACCCACATCAACATTATGAACTCATATGAACCATTTGATCAAGTTTGGATCACAACTCCACAAGAAATTTGATCAGATCACCAAAAGGGCAAAATGGTCATTTTTAGGGTTTTGACTGTACAAAGGTAATTTTTGACTGTTTAACCTAGCCAATGGTAAATTAAGCTCAACCATGGACTCAAGGACTCAATGACATTATCTTGACATATTCAACAAGTTCAAAAGATCTCAAATTCATTGGATTGACAGATGAATTTTTCAGTCAACTGATCAAATTTTGACGTTACACTGAAAAGTCAAACTTTGACTTTTTGGTCAAAATCAAGTGCCAAGGGTCATTTTTCATCAAGATGTGTCAAATATGAAACTTGTTCATCAAGAAACCCAAAATTGCAAATTAGGGTTTGAAATTGAAAAATTTCATAACTTAGAAATTTTCTAAGTTATGAAATTTTCTTAATTTTCCTAAATTTGTCCCATATTTTCACCAAGATGTATATGGATTCAAACAAAACATACAACATGAAAGTTGTAGTCCTCCACAAATTATAAAACTTTGATTCACAAAGTTTTCTCAAAAGAAGCTTGGATCTCAAGTTATGATTTTTGGAACAAGGGTCCCTAAAACTTTTAACTTAGAGAAATTTTGCCCTAGTTTAGGCAGGATTTTGACCCATTTTCTTGGCCATTTTTCACATAGTTCCACTTGGAGTCTCAAGTTTAATTTCAAAGACGAATTATAATACTTGTTTCAAGATTTCCAAATTGTCCAAGAACTCCTCAAACACATTTGTGGTTAGGGAGAATCGAATGCTTGAAGTTGGCAAAAACTCACTTTGTAACCATGGCCAATACATGTTCATACAAGTTGCAAAATCTGACCAAACTAGCTTTGTACTTGATTACATGTCTCTAAACCAATTTAAACTCAAAAATTGAATGCAAATACATTGGACGTTGGTGTTATTCTGATCATTAGAGCTTGGCACAATGAATAATTCCATTTTGGGCATAAAGGTAGCACTTCCATTTACAAAAAGAATGCTTTATGTCAAGTTTCATTTCTTGAGCCATACACCAAGCCCTTTGCTGAAAACAAGGCTCCCTAATGTCAGGCAAAGTTCAACAACTTTGTGCAGCTAGGTTACAAGCCAGTACAACCATTGCATTGTCAACTCTCACTTTTTGCTTCAAAACCAAGTCATTGTGCCAAAAGTCCAGAACTTACACATTTGGTATATTCAACTAAAGCCAACATTTCAAACAAGTTTTACACATCCCTTGGAGCCAGAAACACGAGCCATTCATCCCTCAAACACTCTTGAACACCAAAACACCAAAAACTTGCAAAACAGGGCAATTGCTGCAACTTGAGTGCCATAGCCCATTTTGCTCGTGCGTTTTGCTCCTTTCCACTTCAAACACCTTCCATTCAACTCACTCAAGCTATCCCAAACCTCCATTGCCAACTGTAACTCCATTTACAGTGTTCACCATTTCTGTTTTGAAGCTTTGCAGGTTTAGTTCTATAGAGAGATTCAGGCCATTTCAAAACAAACTAAGCATTGGGAAAGGTCCAGGGAACATCAAGCAAGCTCAAAAGAACCTTAGGCCTCATTGAAAGTTGCTGCATTGTTCAACTCGAATCCAACTGAAGCAGGTATTTCTCCAACTTCTGTCTCTCTATTTAGGAACATTTAGCCTTAGGTTTGTGAATGAAAAATGCAGTATTCAATGCCATGAAGCTATACATATGATCAATTTTCATTTATATTAAGCGTGCTAAGAGAATTTCATCCATGAACATGCTGAAAAAGTTAGGTCAGATTTTAGGGCCAGAGAAATTCTCTCTGGTCTTTGAGAGTTAGATCAAGTTTTTTATATGGTTAGAATCGTGGTTTGATGCTCTACAAGTTTCATGTTTTGAGTTTTGGCAAAAGATCACAAATACAGGAGTTAGCAATTTGTACAACAGGCGCGCGTATTTTCAAACAATCTGGAGGAAGAAGATGAAGCTGATGGGTTGGGCCTGGCCTTCTTGCTGTCTACACCCTCCTTTTGCTAAATACACCCCTGACCCATTTTCTTTATATTTTGTTATTTTTGTATTTTAATTTCATTTCTGACTTTGATATTTTATTTTCAAACATAAAAAATACTTAAAAATGTTTTCACTTTTTTTTTTTACATTTATTAGGTATTTTATTTTTATTTTTCTAACATAAAAACAATTTAAATACTTTATATTATATTTTAAAACTTGAAAATAATGTAAATAATACTATTATTTTTATTTCTTATTTTTATTTACACTGGAAATATTTTCTTGAATATATTTTATTTTTGTAAATATTTTATTTTATTTTATACATATTTAATATATTTAATATATATATTTATACATATATACTTTTATTTTATTAAATAATTAGAAAAAAATATAAAAATATTACCTTTTTTATATACTAAAAAAACACCTTTTTCTTCAATATATTTTATTTTTTTACATATTAATATATTTTTGTACATAAATAATATATAACATTTATCTTCTTAAAAGAAATTAGGGTTTACCCTAAAAATGAATAAAATTAATCTTTTTTATTTTATTTATTTATATTTCTTTACATTGAAAATATTTTTACATACATAAAAACTTCTTTTGCATAATACATTTTATTCTAATATTTATTTATCTTGTTTATTTAAATATTGTACATTTAAATATTGATTGCATTTGAGATTCAATTTGGATGTAATAGTAACTAAGTTTTATATTTCTTGTCAAATACCCCCCAATTCAAAATTGTACCCCCATCCCCATAATCATGTTGTAATAGCTTAGAATTTAAATTCTCGCATTTATACGCTTTCAATTATGCCATGATTAGAGAATTAGGGTTGGTATGCAAAAATCAAAACCAACAAATAGTTTGACCTAATCAAAGACAAAAATGCATGAAAAATAAACACAATGCACACTTGTACCCCTAGGGTTACAATCCACTTGTTGCCTTCCAAAATGGGCCATGGTATGCATGTTAAGTACTTTGGCAAAACAAAAACAAAACAAAAGATCATAGTCCCTCGATGACGCTATCTGAGTTGCCTAAACAAAATGATCAAGTCCCTTAAGAAAATTGCCAAAGATACTTGACACAATTGCTATCATGGTCTATACGATGACCCGCGCCTGTCCCATTTAACATCCTAACACAAGGTTGTTCACCAAATGCAATGGTGAAATGACACTGTTAAAAGGGTTAAAAACATAAGAAAGATCTTTGAGTAAAATAGGGTAGATAGCTCTTAGTTACTTGATCAAAAGCTTGCAAAAACATCCTTGCTATTTTCAAACACACTTCACAACACAATCCAACTTTCAAACTTTGAAAACTTTTCAAAAGACAAAAACACCTTTATATACATTCACACAAGATCATTACAAAGGTTGCCACAATGATGGCCTCTTTTCAAAACATCTTTCAAAACCACACACAAAGCACCATTTCAAACAATTGAAGATCACCATTTCAAACAATTGAAAAGCAAAGCAAGTGATCTAAACAAGTAACTAAGAGCCCATGGAACACCATGGATGAAAAGGGTGCTAATACCTTCCCTTTTCATAATCTACCCCCCTAACCCAAGAAAACATCTCAAAGGTCTTTCCTGTTCTTTTTGACCTTTCCTTAGGATAAAATAAAAAGTCGGTGGCGACTCTTGCTAAACTGAAACATTTGCAAACACAAACGCGAAACCTCAAGTCAGTTCTCCCACCGTATCACAGAACTGGCGACTCTGCTGGGGACTAGACAAAATCTTAAAAGTGGGGTTACCTTAGTGTTTTAGATCACCTTTACATGCTTACCTTGATTGCTTTGATTGCTTTACTTTTTGTTTCCTTGCTTGGGTTTGTTTTAAATCCTACACCCAGATTTGGGGGCACCTTTTAGGTAAGTAGCAATAAACTTTGAGGGAACTGTGCGGGGTATACCGACATGGTTGAAGCAGTGGCTACGTTAGTGTCAAATATTTGTGGGTACCGGTAGCCTTTGAGTTAATCAAAGAGAATACGAGGCCGCTGAGTGATGTCATGAAGCACTAACGAACTCTTAGAACCTTACTTGATCATCTTGGCCTTTTTTAGGGGTAGTGAGATGACCGACTTTGGTAAAGTCCGAAGTTGGTAGATACTCGATACTACACTCATTGAGGATTGTTTTCTTGGAATATTTTGGTCGCTAGTTAAGTGGCTAAACCAAAACAATGAACACAGAAAATAATCCAGTGATATTGACCTCCTTAGAACCCGATTACTATTTATAGAACAGGTTGAGCCAACTAACTTCAAGAGGGTACTTACCTACAAACCCCATGCAAGCCTAAACCTAAGGACTTGTCTGCTTTGTGTGAATGTGATCACCTGTATATACACTTGCTTACTTTTGCATACTTGTACATAGCATCATAACATCATACCATAACATTTTCAATAACCATTTCAAGGATCTCAAGGGTCTTTGATGCAGGGTCACGTCGAAACAGACGTCTACCAAAGGGAAAGAGGATTCATCTTCCTCTAAACAAATTCCGTTGAAGATCAAGTACAACAACTTGAATTGAGGGCTATGACCCACTTGACATGGTGAGCTTGATTCTCGTGGAAAGACATCCACCAATACAAAGTTCTCCGATCAAAGATGTTGATCGAAGTTCAATCTCTAACATTTTCTTGTGTTTACCCCGCGAGATCCTTGAAAACATGCATCCACATGTCATGCATTGTATCATGACAGGTTTTCCCTTTCAGGTTTCCTTATTCTCCTACTGTTTATTTCAGTAGAGATGGCTCTAGAGAGGACTGTCAAAGATATCCAGGATCAAAACGCTCAACTTCAAGAAATGTTCTTGAACCTGTCCCAGGGGCAAGAAGAAGTGAAAGCTCTCCTCACAAGGGATATGGTCCTAGGGAATCCAGGCGGCATCAGGAATGATCAGTTGGAAGAGCTACAGATTGAGTTGGCAACAATGAAAATCCAGATGATGGGACAACTAGTGGGCCAGATGTCTCTCACTCAAGACCTGGCTCAAAGAAAAGAGGAGCTCAGGGTCCTCGTCAACAAATTGCTTCAAGATAACCAAGTGAGGAAAACAACTAGGGTTGAAGATCAAGTCATCATTCAACTTCCTTTGAGACAAGAAGACAAGGGAAAGGCTCCTCAGCTTTCTTCAGGGTTACAAGCCCAACAACAACCTTGCCAGCGTCAATGAGGTAATCGGCGTAAGCAAAATACATCTGGAAGACATTTCACTGAGACTGACATACCATCATCTCTAATACTAAAACGCTTGTTGGAGGTCAATCCGATTGCTTTAAAGGATCCTCTTCGGAATCCCAATACCTCTGCTCCTGGCTATCACCCCGACGCATTTTGTGTATACCACTCCTATAGTCCTGGACATGACACCGACGACCGTTGGGCTTTGAAAAACAAGATCCAAGATTTGATTGACAGAGGAGTGTTGAAATTCATGCCAGATGGCGAGATGAAAATCTTCCGCTGATGGTTCTCCACCTGAAATGACAAGTTCAAACTAAGAGACTTTTGTTTCATTTAAGTTGTAATTTCTTTTGTTATTCAAACAATTATCTGTTAATGTCAAACTCTGTTTCATTAATGCATTGCATATGTTTGTCTTGAATTCATCCATTCATTTTCACTATGCTTGAATTATGATTCCTACTTTCTTTATGATATTTAACTCTTGATAAAAGTTACAAGTCTTTAGAGGGAGGATGACGAAACAATGCCATAATCTCATACAGTATGCTTTTGGACAGACCTTGCTGACGATGTACAAGCGTTTCTTTCAAATCCTAAACACTGGAGTTATAAGGAAGATAATCCATAGTCAACCCCTTCAAGCCAAAGGAGTAGAAGTTTTCTGTTTTAAACACCAATTGAAACCTTTAAACCTGGGGCAGGGTAGTCTCTCAGTTAATTCAAAAGATGCGCATTGAAGTCGCAAACTCTCATTTCGTAATACAACGAATGACATCAAAAAAATTCCTTTAGGATCAAAAGACAGTGATGGTTCCTTATCTCATAGACAGTCATTATCTATCAAAAAAGAAAAGCCCACTGAGTCAAAACCTACAAAGGAGGCTTAAGAAAGCTGGGGCATCCCGCTGACTGTAATCTCGAAAACAAGAACATTCAGGCAAACGTTAGGGATAATGAACCAAAAGAAAGAGGTCGTTATAAATCCTCAACAACATGAAAAATGTTGCAAAAATGACTGCCTTCCCATAAAATTCAACTTATGTGGACCATCACCAAAACGTCGCTCCAAACTCATCTAGAGTTCAAGTGCGTAATTAACTGAGTTTAGGATTGAAGAACATCACGAAGAGCGGGTGGGTACAAATACACTTTGAGCCTTTATCCTTTGTTTCTTAAAACCGTGAACCCAACCACGTTACAACCCTTCAAAAGTCCTAATTGAAGCATGGGTTAGTTCGAAAGCATACTGTTACAAAAGGTATCCTGACTCCTGTAAGGCTTTGCTCTAAATCTTGTGTTGAATTTGTCTTATAAAAAGTTTTCTGCTAAAAAATGCATTTTTCAAAACTTCGAGACAAGCATGAACTTTGCATTATTTGAATATCGTTGTTTGCACATGTTTATTTATTTGACAGCGAAGAAATTCACACAATGAATGTTCGGATGAACGAGAGCTCTCTCAGTGAATGAAATCACTTCAAGTGGGATGACACTCCCGTTGTAAAAATCTCCTATCAACAAAAGGGGACTTGGTATGGTATTGTCCAGTAAACCTGGGGCAGTCCAGTCAAGATTTCAATAAATCTCTCAAGTCCAGTAAGACTAGGGCAGTCCAGTCAAGATTTCAAGAAATCTCTCAATTGTAGATTAACCTGGGGTAAGTCTCCCTCACCATCACTTGGGGCATTAAAACGTAAATCTCATCAAGGGGTTACATACAGTCCAAATTGCCTGGCAGTATCACAAACATTTGATACTAGGGGCAATGACGAATCTCTCTGAAATCTTTCTAAAAATAAATTCAAGCATCCTCGAGAAGTTCATCACCTCTTTAGCAGACCAGCAGTCATGGGTTTATTTCCCCAACACTTGTCAAGGATTTATTCTCCAAAACAAAATTACGTTTCAACAATGTTCATGAAATAGGCAGATTAATCAGCAGGTAAAGATTCCTTCATCACCTGTTGGAAGTTACGGTCGTCGAAAATTCCTTCATCACCTGTTGGAAGTTACGGTCGTCGAAGATTCCTTCATCACCTGTTGGAAGTTACGGTTGTCAAAGATTCCTTCATCACCTATTGGAGTTACAGTCGTCAAATTTTCCTCCATCATCCGGTTGAATCAAAGTTAATCCAAGACCCTCTCTGTTTTGGTCAGATCGACACTAAGATCTCCATGATTCTTATTCCAGTGGAAGATATTCCGGGTTTTGCTGTCTCAGATAAATCTCTCAACAATTTATTCTGATTCACTCCCAGATTTTTCACTATCAAAAACGAAGAATCCAACTCTCTTATCCATCGTCAGCTCGAGATTTATTTTCCCCAGTGAAGGGTCATCTGGAAATACGTTACACCTCCGTGCATCAGGACATCATGCAACGCAATCTCATTTATTTTGAGAACATAATTGTTTGATATATTCCACTAACCTTTACCTTTCAGGAAAGGTACAATCAAATTCAAGTGACAAAGCTTTTCTTCAGTCGAATTACGGACAAGTTCCTAAATCTCAGCAGAAATAACGCACCAACAGAATAACGGACAACTGAAGCTCATAAAAATTTGTTTCTCTCAAGAATGAAGATTCTCATCCTTGAAACCTCATAAGATTGCTATGATCCCAAGCTCTTGATACCGTTAACAGAATGAAGATTCTCATCCTTGAAACCTCAGAAGATTGGTATACTCCCAACCTCCTGACCCAAACGCCTGAATGAAGATTCTCATTTTTTGCTTCCCCAGTAGATTGGCATACTCCCAACCTCCTGACCCAAACGCCTGAATGAAGATTCTTATTCATGCTTCCCCAGTAGATTGGCATACTCCCAACCTCCTGATATTCCCGACAGAATGAAGATTCTCATTCTCAAAGTGGCATATTACCTGAATTACTGATATTCCCGATAGAATGAAGATTCTCATTCTCAAAGTGGCATATCACCTGAATTACTGATATTCCCGTTAGAAGGAAGATTCTCATTCTCAAAGTGGTATACAATTTAAGTTCCTGATATTCCCGACAGAATGAAGATTCTCATTCTCAAAGTGGCATATAACCTAGATTCCTGATATTCCCAACAGAATGAAGATTCTCATTCTCAAAGTGGAATAAGCTTCTCCAACAGGATAGCTACTCTTCAACAGTATGGCTATTCCCCACAAAGTTCTTACTCCCCAACAAAATCAAGATTCTCATCCTTGATTCTCCAGAGTTTTCTTTACTCTCAGCATGAATTTGTCAGAATTTCAAATCCCCTGCAGATCGAAGATTCTCGTTCTTGACTCCTCAGTGCAAATTCCCTTAGCAGTATGAAGATTCTCATTCTCAATTCTCCATAGAGTTTTCAGATATCCCCCGGCGAAGTTTTCCTCAAAACAAGAATCCCCATTAGATTGGCATACAACCCAAACTCCTGATTTCCCCAGCAGTGGTCCCATGATTTCTCATTCTCAACAATCAAAGATCTTTAATCCCTAAGTAGTCAGCAAGGATTTCTCAGCTTCAACAATCAAAGATTTTTGAATCCTCAGCATCGATCAGGAATTTATTTCCTCCGGCAGCAGTCAAAGATTTCATTATCTCCAGTTAACAAGGATTTATTTTCCTCAGCAAGACAGCTACTCAGCTTACATGCACATCCATTACATTCATATATCATAAACATTGATGGAACACAGTTCATTGCATCATACATATCATACAACATAACTTGGTGTTTTAGCTAACATTTTACCCTTTTCAGGATAAGATTAAAAGGCTATCGTTAACATTTATTCAGATACAATATGGATACACCCCAGACACGGAGGCCATTCTATTACTCATTCAGAATTTCAAGTCAAAATACAGTACGTATACACCCCAGACACGACGGTCATTCTACTACTCATTCAGACTTCAGCAATCAGATACAGACTAGATACGCTCCAGACACGGAGGCCATTCTATCTCTCATTCAGATTCAACTATCAACTTCAAATTCAGATACGCTCCAAACACGGATGCCTTTCTAGCTCTTACACCAAAAGTTTGATCCTCCCTAGTGCAGTCGCCACAGAAGTCATTCTGTCACTTATTCAGATCCTAGTTACAGTACGGATAAACTCCAGACACGAAAGTCATTCTGCTACTCATACAGATCTCAACTTCAGATACAGTCCAGATACGCTCCAGACACGGTTGCCATTCTGCCACTCATTCAGAACTTATCCCCAACACACACTTGCTCCATATACAGATGTTTCTCTGTTACCCATTCACAATACAGATACACTCCAGACACGACAGTCATTCTGATATCCATTCAAAGTTCAAATACAGTTACAGCTCGGATACGCTCTAAACAAAGACTCCATTCCCTTTCTCATACAAACCCAATCTCCAGATACAACTCAGATACGTTCCAAATACGGATACCATTCTGATGTTCATTCTTCTGATGTTCAACAAATCAATCTTGGATGGCATCTTTAAGCCCATCTCCAGCAAGATTCTACCATCTCCAAATGGCATCTTTAAGCCCATTCCCTCAATAATATTTTGACGAGTGCAAATTTACGGGCACTCTAGTGTCCAATCCTCTTTTACCTTTGAGTCACGAAAGGCAAACTTGCCAATCTAACTCTTCAGGTTCAAGAAGATTGAACAGGGGAAACTGTTGTACCCCAAAATTCTCCCTCTCAATTAATTATCAACATTTCTTATCACAAGGCTCTTGGAACTCAAGATCAAGCTAGGGTTTGCTCTGCTCAAGACATCTCCTTGCACTGTTGACCTGAAATTAGGGTTTGAGTTTGCACAGGGATGTTTTGACCTACAATGATCAAGGTGACTTTCATACTTCATGTTGGAGCCATAATTTTTCCCATACCAAGTTTCAAGCCTTGAATCAAATCTTTGCCCAGTCAATTGGATAATTGACATAGAAACCAATTGTATTGGGGAAAAAGTCAATTGTGGACAATTTATAGTCAAACCTCATGATTTTTGACCCACATCAACATTATGAACTCATATGAACCATTTGATCAAGTTTGGATCACAACTCCACAAGAAATTTGATCAGATCACCAAAAGGGCAAAATGGTCATTTTAGGGTTCTGACTATACAAAGGTAATTTTTGACTGTTTAACCTAGCCAATGGCAAATTAAGCTCAACCATGGACTCAAGGAATCAATGAAATTATCTTGACATATTCAACAAGTTCAAAAGATCTCAAATGCATTGGATTGACAGATGAATTTTTCAGTCAACTGATCAAATTTTGACTGTACACTGAAAAGTCAAACTTTGACTTTTTGGTCAAAATCAAGTGCCAAGGGTCATTTTTCATCAAGATGTGTCAAATATGAAACTTGTTCATCAAGAAACCCAAAATTGCAAATTAGGGTTTGAAATTGAAAAATTTCATAACTTAGAAATTTTCTAAGTTATGAAATTTTCTTAATTTTTCCTAACTTTGTCCCATATTTTCACCAAGATGTAACTGGATTCAAACAAAACTTAGAACATGAAAGTTGTAGTACTCCACAATGTCTACAACTTTGATTCACAAAGTTTTCTCAAAACAAGCTTGTATCTCAAGTTATGAATTTTGGAACAAGGGTCCCTAAAACTTTTAACTTAGAGAAATTTTGCCCTAGTTTAGGCAGGATTTTGACCCATCTTCTTGGCCATTTTTCACATAGTTCCACTTGGAGTCTCAAGTTTCATTTCAAATATGGATTATAGTAATTGTTGCAAGCTTTCCAAATTGTCCAAGAACTCCTCAAACACATTTGTGGTTAGGGATAATCGAATGCTTGAAGTTGGCAAAAACTCACTTTGTAACCATGGCCAATACATGTTCATACAAGTTGCAAAATCTGACCAAACTAGCTTTGTACTTGATTACAGGTCTCTAAACCAATTTCCACTCAAAAATTTAATGCAAATACATTGGACATTGGTGTTATTCTGATCATTAGAGGTTGGCACAATGAATAATTCCATTTTGGGCATAAAGGTAGCACTTCCATTTACAAAAAGCACGCTTTATGTCAAGTTTCATTTCTTGATCCATACACATAGCACTTTGCTGAAAACAAGGCTCCCTAATGTCAGGCAAAGTTCAACAACTTTGTGCAGCTAGGTTACAAGCCAGTACAGCCATTGCATTGTCAACTCTCACTTTTTGCTTCAAAACCAAGTCATTGTGCCAAAAGTCCAGAACTTACGCATCTGGTATATTCAACTAAAGCCAACATTTCAAACAAGTTTTACACATCCCTTGGAGCCATAAACACGAGCCATTCATCCCTCAAACACTCTTGAATACCAAAACACCAAAAACTTGCAAAACAGGGCAGTTGCTGCAACTTGAGTGCCATAGCCCATTTTGCTCGTGCGTTTTGCTCCTTTCCACTTCAAACACATTCCATTCAACTCACTCAAGCTATCCCAAACCTCCATTGCCAACTGTAACTCCATTTACAGTGTTCACCATTTCTGTTTTGAAGCATTGCAGGTTGAGTTCTATAGAGAGATTCAAGCCATTTCAAAACAAACTAAGCATTGGGAAAGGTCCAGGGAACATCAAGCAAGCTCAAAAGAACCTCAGGCCTCATTGAAAGTTGCTGCATTGTTCAACTCGAATCCAACTGAAGCAGGTATTTCTCCAACTTCTATCTCTCTATTTAGGAACATTTAGCCTTAGGTTTGTGAATGAGAAATGTAGTATTTAATGCCATAAAGCTATACATATGCTCAGTTTTCATTTATATTAAGCGTGCTAAGAGAATTTCATCCATGAACATGCTGAAAAAGTTAGGTCAGATTTTAGGGCCAGAGAAATTCTCTCTGGTCTTTGAGAGTTAGATCAAGTTTTTTATATGGTTAGAATCGTGGTTTGATGCTCTACAAGTTTCATATTTTGAGTTTTGGCAAAAGATCACAAATACAGGAGTTAGCAATTTGTACAACAGGCGCGCGTATTTTCAAATAGTCTGGAGGAAGATGATGAAGCTGATGGGCTGGGCCTGGCCTTCTTGCTGTCTACACCCTCCTTTTGCTAAATACACCTGTGATCGGTGGATCCGAAACTGACTGTTTAACGCTGGTTTCGCGAAATGTCGCGGTAAGCAAGAGTCGCCACCGTCTTTTATGTTCTCCAACATGGAAAGGACAAAAGCACAGCAAAATTCCTTATTGAGAATGTTTCTCGGTTCGGGAGGTAGATTTATAGAAAGGGAAGATGTTAGCACCCTTTCTATCCATGGTTACCCATGGGCTCTTAGATACTTGCTCATTTGTGTTTTCAAAAATGTTTGCTTTTCAAGTGTGTGTGGGTTTTGAAAAAATTCGTTTGAAAACTTCTACGTAACTCTTGTATTAGTCCTCAAGAGTGTATGAAGTATTGTTTGAAAACTTTTTGAAAGTGTAAGGTGTGAAAAGTATTTTGTTTGTTTTTGAAAAGAGCAAGTACCCATGAGTCATCTACCTACCCTAAGGAATTAAGCTGTGTAAGTGTCCTTTAGATAGTGCTATCCCACCATTGAGAGGTAGGTAGCACCATCGTTGGAGGTATTCGGGTCAATTCGTTTGTTAGGGACAATGTGGTCACCAGAGCAACAGTAGGACACCTTAGAAGCTACCCTTATGCCATTGATCCTTTTTAATTCCGAGGCAACTTTTCCGAGGCAACTGGATCATGTCATGGACATAAGGACTTACTAAAACGTCCTATACTCGACGACCACGTTTCGAAGGTAAGGCAACAGTGAGGCGTACCCTAAAAGTGGTGTGTGAATTTGTGTGTTGTATTCAGTTAATGTTTTTGTACATGTTATGGGTGAGCTATGAGTTGTTTTTATTTACCATACTATCTAGCATACAAGTTAACAGTTAAAGGGGGTGCGGAAAATAAATTGCGGAAACGTAAATCCTATGCTATTACAAGGCGCGGGTCTATACATCGCCAAAAATTTACAAAGACCCGTTTTAAGTAAATAAGTACGGAAAATAAAAAAACAGTAAAAGGTCCTATTTACTATTACATATCCGGAGCAATTACATAATAATCAAAAATAAGGAAATAAAATTAAAATGCGCGCGAATAAAATTAAATCGGGAACGTCTAAGGGTGTTGACCCTTTTTAGAAAAGAAAATTGATTTTTTTTGTTGTCTTTTTTGGTAATTAAATGAAATTGAAAACTAATTAATTATTTTAATTACAAGAAAATATTTTTTGTTTTTATATTTTTTATGAAATAAAATAGAAAAAGAAATAAAATTCTAGGTTAACCTAAATCTAAATCTATTTTAATTATTAAAATGTTAAAATGGCCTAATTAACAAACTAGTTCAATTATGGTTTATTTACAAAATAATAATTAATTATATTTTTTTTGGTTTTTTATGAAAATGTTGGTTAAATTAATTTAATGATAGAGTAATTATTTTTTTGGTGTTTTTTGGATCAATTTTAATAACTAAAAGCAAATAAAAGTCAAATTAATGATTATTTAACAATTAATTAAAATATGCATGCAAAAATATTATTTTTAATGTCAAAAATTAAATAAACATTTTTTCTGATTAAAATGCAAAAGGAAAATATTTTTGTGAGTTTTTAAATGCATGAGAAAATTATTTGAATATAAATTAAATTAAGATTAAAAATATAAAAAAGAAAAACAAAGAAAGCAAGTTAATTATGGAAAAGGTGAAAAAAGGGGCAGAACCAGGACTTGAACTCGTGCCCTCTGGGAATATCCACTAATGCATTGCCATCTGAGCCAGCTGTTTAAATTGACATAGCAATAAGCAACTAATATTATATGGACAAACAAGCAAACCCTGGAAAAACACGCGCAAAATTTTGAATGATCCAACGCCTTGCTGCCACGTCTGTCTTCTTCAAGCTTTCCTGCAAAATGTAAAATACATAGCGGGGGTTTTAAACCCCCCCAAAACACAGGCCTGCAAATAATAGCGATTAGCACATGTTTGAACATAAATTGAGTGCGATGGGTCCGTTTGCTTCGTCTCATCCTTCTCAATTCAACCGTGGTGGTCTGAGGTTCCAATTTTTCAGTATGAGGAAAGCCCCAATTTGGAGCTCTGGAAAAACCTAAAATGTTTCAATGGTGAATCATGCTATAACGCATTAGAATGCAATTGAATCATCCTATTAGCTTCAGAAAGCCCCTAGCAACACAAAACAACAAAGAAAATGGATCAAATGCTTATGAAATGTGATATACGATTTTGAAAAATGAAGCAAACCGAATGATGTCTATGGCACGATTTCTTGAGTGATTGTGCTTGGTTCTGATTGCCAAAGCTTCCTAGGGATGCCAGGAATATGTTTGGATTGGAATGGAGGCTTGAGAGGCGCTGCAATTAGGTTTTCAGATTTGCTTTTTTGCTTGAAAATTTGAAAATGCGTTTGGCTGTTTGGGAGCTTTTTAGGTCGTGAATTCACTTGTGTTAGCTTGCACATGTGTTATGTAAAGAGTTTCAATCAGAATTAAGAGCCTTGAAGCCTTGCATTCATGTTTAAGATTTTGCCATAACCTCCATTGAAACCACTTTCCATTTTTGTGTCAAATTTGAATTCTTACTTGGAATAGCCCCTTGCACGAATTTGGAAGGTGAATGATGGTGTATCAAAGCATTTCAATAAAAAATATATCCCCTAATTAATTTCTTTGATTTTTATTTGATTTTAAAAGATTTAAAATGAATTAAATCAAATAAAATTAAATAAAAATGGAAAAATTAATTTTAAATCTTGGAAATAATTTGTAGGACACGTGGGAAGCATGGCCAAGCTGAAACAAGTGGAAAAAGTGGGCCCCTTTTGTCAAAAATGAAGTTTCAAGGATAATTGACTTTGGCCATTTCACAAAAATTTCCCAACTTCTCCAATGCATATCTTGCTCAATTTTGAAGCTATGAACATGTTCTTGGACATTTTAGAAAGGTCTTGAAGTCCTATAACCAATGACTTTGGTCCCATGTCATTTTGATTTACCAATCTCAAGTTATGGTCTTTGACTTAAAGTGCCTTTTTGTTGACTTTTGAAAATGACCTATAATGTTGAAATTGATAACTTTTTGTGAGAGCATTTTTTGGACTTGGAATGTGAAGATGAGTTGTAGGAAATGTCTTCCCATTCAAAATGAGCATTGGATGGGATTTTTATGATGAACCGTGAAAAAGTTATGCCCTGGTGAATTTGCAGTTGACTTTTCAACTGTCCAAAAATAGAAACTTTTGCATCTTGAGACTTTTTGAGCCATGCTTGAGGAATCATGATCAAGAATTGATCAAATGATGATTGTGGCTTCAAAATAAGATGTTGACCAAAATTTTTGACTTTTGACTGCCAAATGACCATTTTGCCCCTACAGTTGACTGTTGAGCAATTAGGGTTTTTGACTGTGCAACTTGACCTTGTGAGCCTTGAAACTTGACATGTAGGTGTTTGACAATGTTTATGAGCATATGGGACTTGATTGAGCCCTTGAAAACTTCAACTTTCTTGCAAGAACCAAAACCCTAGTTTGACTGGCTTAGGAGGATGGTTGACTGTGTAGCCCTTGAGTAGACCTTAAACCATTTGAGGTGATGCTTGGCAAAACTTTGAAGATTATGGGAGGGCAAATTTTGGGGTACAACAGTTGCCCCTGTTCAATCTTCTTAGACCTGAGGATATAGATTGGCTTGTGTGCCTTTCGTGATCCGAAGGTGGAAGATGATTGAACACTTGAGTGCCCAGAAATTTGCACTCACATAGTAGAGTACTAGCAATGTGATGTCGGGAATGGGCTTACAGATGCCATTTGGAAAGATAGTATGGGAGGATGGGCTTATAGATGCCATCTAGGTGTCGATCGCGTAAGAGATTCCTTAGCGAGAACTTGCGTACTTGAGAAAGAAGATAATTACCTGGCCTGTTACAGGAGTTGATCTTTAAACTCTTTATGTAGATGTGCCCTGGATGGATACAGGAATCGAAACTTTAAACTCTTCAGACGTGCCCTAGAAAGATACAGGAATCGAGTCTGGAATTAGTCGTCAACAGATACACCCTGGCAAGATACAGGAATCAGATCTTCGAACTCTTCAGACGTGCCCTGGCAAGATACATGAATCGAGTCTGGAATTAGTCATCAACAGATACACCCTGGCAAGATATAGGAATCAGATCTTCGAACTCTTCAGACGTGCCCTGGCAGGATACAGGAATCGAGTCTGGAATTAGTCGTTAACATATACACCCTGGCAAGATACAGGAATCGGATCTTCGAACTATTCAGACGTGCCCTGGCAAGATACAGGAATCGAGTCTGGAATATAGTTGTCAACAGATACACCCTGGCAAGATACAGGAATCGGATCTTCGAACTCTTCAGACGTGCCCTGGCAAGATACAGGAATCGAGTCTGGAATATAGTCGTCAACAGATACACCCTGGCAAGATACAGGAATCGGATCTTCGAACTCTTCAGACGTGCCCTGGCAAGATACAGGAATCGAGTCTGGAATTAGTCGTCAATAGATACACCCTGGCAAGATACAGGAATCAGATCTTTGAACTCTTCAGACGTGCCCTGGCAGGATACAGGAATCGAGTCTGGAATTAGTCGTCAACAGATACACCCTGGCAAGATACAGGAATCGGATCTTCGAACTATTCAGACGTGCCCTGGCAAGATACAGGAATCGAGTCTGGAATATAGTTGTCAACAGATACACCCTGGCAAGATACAGGAATCGGATCTTCGAACTCTTCAGACGTGCTCTGGCAAGATACAGGAATCGAGTCTGGAATATAGTCATCAACATATACACCCTGGCAAGATATAGGAATCGGATCTTTGAACTCTTCAAACGTGCCCTGGCAAGATACAGGAATCGAGTCTGGAATATAGTCGTCAAAAGATACACCCTGGCAAGATACAGGAATCAGATCTTTGAACTCTTCAGACGTGCCCTGGCAAGATACAGGAATCGAGTCTGGAATATAGTCGTCAACAGATACACCCTGGCAAGATACAGGAATCGGATCTTCGAACTCTTCAGACGTGCCCTGGCAAGATACAGGAATCGAGTCTGGAATATAGTCGTCAACAGATACACCCTGGCAAGATACAGGAATCGGATCTTCGAACTCTTCAGACGTGCCCTGGAAGGATACAGGAATCGAGTCTGGAACTGCGACAGTTGATAGTAATCAACTTTGCACTTTTGTCCTGAAAAGACAAAGCGTTAGTTGTATGCGATGTCATGATGTATGGCATGCGTGATGTTCTCAGAAAATAAATGAGATTGTATGTTCATGATGCGTATGTGCATGCTATAATTTATGAAGATGTGATGTTTATGAACGTATTTTTGTCTAGGAAAGTAAACCCTTGACGGGTGCCGGGAAGTTAAATCCTGGGCTTGATGTTGAAGAGTAGCATTCTTCGTTTCCGCTGGGGATGATAGTTGCAAGAATACCGGTAGGAGAAGAATGACTCCGTTGGGGAATAAACTAGATTACTCTGCAAAGGGATACTCTGTAGGGAAAGAGGCACTTTGCTGAGATATTGATGATAACTCCGCTGGGGATACCATTGTTAAGTTTTGTTGGAAGGTTTGATGAAATCTGCTGGGGAATAGGAAGACTTCGTCGGGGACGATCTTTCCGTGGCAATTGGCTGAGGATAACCCAGTTATAAGCTCTGGTGGAGCATAACCTTTGAATAAAACCGGGGAGACGCGTTCGCTCTGCAGGGGATAATCTTCCAGAATCTACTGGGGATAAGCTTACTACTGGGGAGATTGATTGAACTCTGCTGGGGGAATCTTTTCAGATTGGACTGGACTCTCCTGGGGAAATTTTTGAGATATACTGAGGAAGTGGCTCCACTGAATGTCCGATATACCGCCGGGGAACAATCTTAGATCAAGACTGTCGGGGATGCTTGTTAAGAATGTTTGCATATTCCGCTGAGGAATGTTGAGATCTGCTAGGGATACCCAATTTCCTTAAGGCTGACAGTATAACTTTGCTTGGGGAGAGTATGTTGACTTGCTGGCTCACTCTCTGGGGAGTTAAGATATCTTGGTTATGTTCTTCAGCTGAACTTACCTTGGTACCTTGGTGGACAGAGCAACTAGATCGCTTAGACAACTCATTATTGCCCCTGTTTCTGATGTTACCTGTAATTAATCCTTTGTTTCGCATGCAAATATTTATGAGTTAGCAATTATTGTCAGATGCATATATCACAAATTGAACCTTGGACGTTCTTCGCAAAACAAAACAGAAAAAGGAAAAACAATTGGCAATTAATCTGAAAAGTGAATTTGTATTGATTTTTGAATTGCCTGTAAATAGGCGTTTATGTACAAGAGGCTGACGTCTTGGTAAGAGAACGCCGCCGAACAACAGAGTTTATACAATTTGTACAAGGAAAACAAAACAGTTGTGTGAAAAGAATAATCCCACTGGGTTTCAACTCTGCTATCGCCTTTATATCTTCGAGCGTCTCATCACTTTGCTGCTCAGTTGACGATGAAGCTGATCGATCGATGCCGTTTGAACTTGATGTCTGATATCGGATTCTGGATGCAAAGTGATCCAATGAGACATATTATTACGCTTTAATCCCTAACTTTTGCCTGGACCGCCGTTTCGGGTTTTCATTCCACCGGGATACCCATTTTTGCCCAAGCCTCCTTTTAAGGTTTTCGACTTGCCAGGTGTACAGATTTTTTTCATTTCATCCCTCATTTTGCCTGAACCCTTTTGGTTCGCCGGGAAGCCCTAATTTTTGCCTAGGTATGTCAACCTAGCGGGTCTTTTGTCATGCGTAGTATCTTTTTACTATGTCTGCATTGGCGGGGTGAGGAAGGTCGTCACCATCCATGGTGGTCAGAATCATGGCTCCTCCTGAGAACACATGTTTAACCACAAATGGCCATTCGTAGGTAGGGGTCCATTTGCCCCTGGGATCACTCTGAGGAAGGATGATGCGTTTGATTACCAGGTCCCCAACTTGATACTCTTGTGGTCTGACTTTCTTGTTAAATGCCCTGATCATCCGTTTTTGGTACGTTTGACCATGACAAATAGCAGCGAGTCTCTTTTCATCAATTAGGTTTAACTGATCAAGTCGGGTCTGGATCCAGTCATCTTCGCTTAGATCTGCATCCTTCATTATCCGGAGAGAGGGTATCTGGACTTCAATCGGCAAGACTGCCTCCATGCAATAGACCAAGGAAAAAGGAGTTGCCCCGGTTGACGTTCTTGCGGAGGTACGGTACCCATGAAGAGTGAACGGTAACATCTCGTGCCAATCTTTATAGGTCACTGTCATTTTCTGCACAATCTTCTTGATATTCTTATTAGCTGCTTCTACAACCCCATTCATCTTCGGCCGGTAAGGGGAAGAGTTGTGGTGCTGTATATTGAATTGCTCGCAGAGCTCAGTGATCATCTTGTTATTGAGATTGGTACTGTTGTCTGTAATAATCCTTTCCGGGACGCCGTATCGATAGATCAGGTTGTGTCGAATGAACCGTGCTACAACATTCTTGGTTACCGTAGCGTAGGAAGCTGCTTCAACCCACTTCATGAAGTAATCAATCTCTACCAGGATGAAGCGATGCCCGTTGGATGCCGTAGGTCTAATCTCGCCGATCATATCAATGCCCCACATTGCGAAAGGCCAAGGTGCAGTCAAGACATTCAGAAGAACTGGCGGAACGTGCACCTTATCAGCGTATATCTGGAATTTGTGACATGTCCGAGAGTGTTGGTAACAGTCAGCTTCCATTGTGGACCAGAAATATCCTGCCCGAAGGATCTTCTTTGCCATGGTATGTCCACTGGAATGCGTTCCGAAGGTACCTTCATGTAGCTCTGCCATGATCTTTTCTGCTTCAGTCTTATCCACACAACACGGTAAGGTTGAATCATGGTTTCGCTTGTAGAGAATGCCGTTGCTGAGGAAAAACTTCGCTGCGAACCTTCTCAGAAACTTCTTGTCATTGACAGATGCACCCTCAGGGTATTCTTGAGCTTCCAGATACCTCTTCACCTCATGATACCAGGGTTTTTCAGTTACCATCTCAGCCTCGAGATCACAACAGTATGTCGGTTCGTCCAGTTTCCAGATAATGACCCGGGGAGCCTCATTGTCCCATTTGACTTTGAACATGGAAGACATCGTAGCTAACGCGTCCGCCAACTGATTCTCCTCTCTTGGGAAATGTTCAAAAGTTATCTCTGTGAAATGCGGGATCAATGTCAACACACATTCTCTGTAGGGAATAAGATTCGGATGTTTCGTATCCCACTCGCCTTTGATCTGATTGATCACGAGAGAGGAATCTCCGAAGACACTCAGAAACTTGATCCTTAAGTCAATCGCAGCTTGAAGACCCATGATGCATGCCTCATACTCCGCCATGTTGTTGGTGCAGTTGAAACATAGCCGGGCAGTAAGTGGAGTATGAGTGCCTTGAGGGGATATGATCACAGCGCCGATACCGTTACCCAAAGCGTTGGAGGCTCCGTCAAAGTGCATAGACCATCAGGATCCTTCCTCAGGTCCTTCATCCGGTCCAGGTACTTCGCAATCAGTCACTACCATGATACTCTCGTCAGGAAATTCAAAGTTCATTGACTGATAGTCATCCACTGCCTGGTGTGCCAAGTGGTCTGCCAATACACTTCCTTTGATAGCTTTCTGAGTCGTGTACTGGATGTTGTATTCTGTCAAGATCATTTGCCATCTCGCTATTCTTCCGGACAGAGCAGGCTTTTCAAATATGCACTTTATTGGATCCATCTTTGAGATCAACAAAGTAGTGTGAGTCAGCATATACTGTCTCAACCGGCGAGCAGCCCATACCAAAGCGCAGCAAGTTTTCTCGAGCAGTGAGTATCGGGTCTCACAGTCGGTAAACTTTTTGCTAAGGTAATAAATGGCATGCTCTTTTCGGCCAGACTCGTCATGCTGCCCCAGCACACACCCCATTGAGCTCTCAAGTACTGTCAGGTATAGTATTAGAGGTCTCCCTTCAACCGGTGGCATAAGAATGTGTGGTTCTTGGAGATACTCTTTGATTCTGTCAAAAGCGGTCTGACATTCATCGTTCCAACGTACTACCTGATCTTTCTTCAGCAGCTTGAAGATTGGTTCACAGGTAGCAGTTAGGTGCGAGATGAATCGGGCGATGTAATTCAGACGTCCTAGAAAGCCTCTGACTTCTTTCTCTGTCTTGGGAACTGGCATCTCTTGTATGGCTTTAACCTTGGCAGGGTCCACTTGAATACCCTTGTCACTTACGACGAAGCCTAGCAACTTTCCAGATCTTACCCCGAAGGTGCACTTGTTTGGATTCAATCTGAGCTTGTACAACTTCAGACGGTCAAACAACTTCTGTAGATGGTCAAGGTGCTCCTCCTCAGTTTGTGACCTTGCAATCATATCATCGACGTACACTTCAATCTCATGGTGGATCATGTCATGAAATAAAGCAACCATGGCACGTTGGTAGGTTGCCCCAGCATTTTTCAACCCGAATGGCATGACCTTGTAGCAGAAGGTGCCCCACTGAGTAACAAAGGTAGTCTTTTCCATATCTTCAGGAGCCATCTTGATCTGATTATAACCTGAAAAGCCGTCCATGAAGGAGAACACTTTATGCTGGGCAGTATTGTCAACCAGAACGTCAATGTGAGGTAGGGGGAAGTCATCCTTGGGGCTTGCCCTGTTCAGATCCCTGTAATCGACACACATTCTGACTTTACCATCTTTCTTCGGCACCGGCACCACATTGGCAACCCACTGAGGGTAAGAAGTCACTGCTAGAAACCCGGCATCAAATTGCTTCATAACCTCAACTTTGATCTTCTCGGACATCTCTGGACGCATACGGCGGACCTTTTGCTTAACCAGAGGGCAGTCTTCCTTGGTAGGCAAGTGATGGACCACAATGTCGGTATCCAACCCAGGCATGTCTTCGTAGGACCAGGCAAAGATCTCCACATAATCATGCAACATCTGAATCAACCGTTGTTTCACGCTGAGCTCTAGATTGGCACCAATCTTGACTTCCTTTCTATCTGTCTCAGTACCCAGATTCACTGTTTCCACTGGCTCTTCATGCGGATGAATGGCCCTCTCTTCCTGGAGTAGCAGTCTTGCAAGCTCACCAGGCACTTCGCAATCATCTTCACCTTCGTCTTCGGCTAAGTTGATCGGATTTTCGAAGTCATAACTGGCAGTAGCAGAGTCGTTACCAGTGAGATCCAGAGTGGATTGGAACCTGTATGAGTGAGTGTGTGTAAATATAGCTGTTTTGCAATATATATAAAGAAAGAAAGAAAGGGAGCACAAGATTTGAAATGTGAAAAACGTCCAATGCTTTTATTCATGATATATGAAAGTGACAAACAAAAGCCCTCACAAATAAAACCACGGTGCCTCGGGTAAGACACCGGGCCATAAAGTTTCAAATTATTGTTTATTACAAATCCAAAACAAAGAAGTTCATTACGGGGTGACAAAAGTAACAGGCATATAATCTTTGGCAGTCCAGTTGCTAGGTCCACCGTTGGTCGTTGAGTAGATCCAGCTGTCAAACTCGGATTCTTCCACTTCATCTTCATCCCCGATAGCATTTACTCCGTGGTTAGGCATGGGAGCAGTCACCATATTAGGCTTCTCGGGCGCCTCGAACTGAACCTCTTTAGCATCGATAAGGTCTTGAACCTTATTCCTTAGAGCCCAACAATCATCTGTAGAATGTCCCGGGCTATCAGAGTGATACGCGCAACGGGCGTTGGGGTTGTATTTCGGAGATGCTGTGTTTACCATCTTCGGAGCCTCTTTGACAGTTACCAGGCTAGTTGACAGCAATTGCGGGAGGATCTGAGAGAGAGTCATGCTGAGCCGGGTATACTGCCGTTTGGGCCTCTCAGCTCTGGGTTGGTTGTACTGTTGTGGAGCAGCAGCAGGCTTAGAAATAACCAACGCGTTGACAGCTTGGCGGCGTTCAGGCTTGTTCTGCTTTCTTAGGCCATACACAGCACTTGCCTCCTTCTTGAAGGGCTTCTTTTCAGCATTGGAGGAGGTACCCTTCTGTATCTTTCCCGATTTTATACCAGCCTCGATCCTTTCACCAGTCAGGATCAGGTCAGTAAACCCAGCAGAGGAATTACCAATGAGATGATTGAAGAATGGACCAGATAGGGTCCCTAAGAACATATCCACTAGCTCACAATCTATTAATGGTGGCTGCACCCTGCCAGCCAGATCTCTCCATTTCTGTGCGTACTCCTTAAAACCTTCACCCGTTCCCAGTGACATACCATGGAGTTGGGTACGCGTGGGAGCGAGGTTGGAATTATATCGATACTGCTTGTAGAAAGCAGTGGCCAAATCCTTCCAGTTACGAATGTTGGTTCCATCCAGCTGATAGAACCATTCGAGGTGAGTCCCTGAAAGACTCTCCTGGAAGAAGTGGATCCATAAGTTTTTGTCTGCTGTGTAAGGCTGGATCTTCCTTACATAAGAACGGAGGTGCATCTTGGGACAGGAAGCCCCGTCGTATTTTACAAAGGCAGGCGCCTTGAACTTGTGCGGGATCACCACCCCAGAAGATAACCCCAAGTCTCCGAAATCCAACCCAGGCACACGTTGAATCTCCATAGCATTTAATCTGTCTTCCAGTTGGTTGTATCGGTACTCAGCAGGGGGGTACTGTTCATCGTTGAAGTCTGTCTCAGTGTCAGAAACCACAGGACTAGGGACCTCTCTCCCTTGGTGACTACCTTCCCCCACAGATGGAGTAGTCCTCTCAGCTTCATTCTGCAATGTGTTCCCAAGTCTGCGCCCAGTGTTGAATAGCACAATCCTCTTCTTCTTCTTATTCTTCTTCAGGAGCAAAGCCTTCAGCTCTTGTTGTCCCTGGGCCAAGTTCATGACCATCTCCTGAAATTGGGCATTCTGGGCCTGGAGGGCCTTGATAGCTTGCTCGGTAGTGAGTTCAAGATTCATGATGCTTGAGTGCTGAAATAAACAGCGAAGAAGATTAAGCAACCTGTAGGAAAAGGGTACCTGCAATGCATATGATGAATGAAATGCGTATGAATTATGTTTTCAAAGACAATCGGGAATCAACTTTGTAAACAAAAGGAACATACTTTATTAGATTCAAACTTTAAATTGTTCAACAATCTGCCCTTAGGCGTTACAAGAATGAAAATACTGAAAAGGAAATAAAGCTGTAAAAGAAATATCCAAAGCCCCTCAGTGCTCCCATGGCCTCCTCTTCTCAGTACGGATGTAGTCATTTAAGGCTCGCTCGTTCTCCAACTGCTTTGTTAGCTTCTGGATCTTCAATTCCTGCTCGTTGAACTTTTCCCGATAATAATCCCACTCTTCCTGTAGTTGTGCCCAAGATCTCTTTAGGGTATCAACATCAGTGGGTATCTGAGGAGGGAGAATAGTTGGATGAACCCCATCTCCATCAGGACTTTCAAGAATGATAGGCCTGGCAGCTTCATATGGCATACCTAACTTCTGAGCACGGATGCGGATCCATTTGTAGTAGGCTTCCATAGGTAGAGAAGTCTTCGGTCCCAACTCTTGTGGGTCAGCTTTGTGAATTCTGTCCCAAGCTTTGATGAATCTACGGCGCAGTTCGTCACTATCTTTCTGAAACTCAAAACTGATGTGAGGCACCAGCATCTCATGAGGCCCCGCTCTTCTGGCTCTTCCAAACTGACGGAGAGCTAAACATGGATTATAAGAGATTCCGCCCTGAGTGCCAATCAATGGAACATTAGGATATTCTCCGCATCGATCAATAACAGCCACCTCATCTAAACCTCTGAGAGTCTAAATGATGTCATTATCAGTGAGAGACATTAACCTATGAGCCCAGCCTCTTCCTTCTTGGTTCTTTAGCACGAACTTGGGGAGGTGCGAAATAAACCACCTCACCAATAAAGGAGTACAACACCACAGAGTTCCTCGTCTTCGGGCAGTACGAGCATAGAGTTGCTGCAGGACATCACCCAAGAGAGTGGGTACAGGATTCCGAGACATGAAGATCCTTATGGCAGTGACGTTAATGAAGCTATCAGGATTAGGAAACAAGACTAGACCATAGATTAAGAGAGCCAGAATGTCTTCATACGCCCTAAAGTCCAGTTCATTCCAGAAACTGTTAGCTTTTCCAATCAGAAACTTAGCCAAGAAGCCCTTAACTCCGCTTCTAGTATCCCAGTTGTCCATTACCTCCTTATGGGTCAAGGGAAGGGCTGCAGCAATCTCCTCGAGCCTAAGAGTCTTTTCCCAACCAGTGAAGGGAGTCTGATCCAAGATAGGGATGCCAAGCAAATCAGAGAACTCTTCCAGGGTAGGGACCAGCTGGAAGTCTTGAAAGGTGAAGCACTGGTACAGAGGGTCATAAAACTGGGTCAGGACACTCATCAGTTGTTGGTCCCACTTTGCAGTGACTAAGCCGAGAAGAGAACCATGCCTCTGGATGAAGGAAGTGGTATTTGGAATTCTGCTAACCAACTCTTCAAGCAGCTCAGGTGGGTGAACAAAGTTGAACCGGATAGTGTTCCTTCGCATAGGCATCATGATGTCCTACAAAACAGAGCAAAGGTGAAACCCTCTTGTCTTTGAAATGGTCAGTCCTTATGCAGGATGCATGCAATGTTTATGATGGCATGATGTTATGATAAAACACACCACAAATATCCACAAAGGCAAACATGATAAGGCACACAAGTCACACAAGACAAGCCCTTAGAGTTTAGGCCAGCATGGGGTCTAGGTATTACCCTCTTTCAGTTTGTTGGTTAAGACCTGTCCTAATCAAAAGTAACCGGGTTCTAGAGGATCCCAATATCACTGACTACCCTCAATCGGTCATAAATCCAGCATCACAATCTTTTCTTGCGGCCAGAACCATTGCGAGAGTTTAGCCTCAATGGGTGTAGCATACTGCTACTGTTCTATGGCCAAGTTGGGTCACATTAGGGTTCTAAGGTCGGTTGGTGCTTAATGACTCCTCAGAAGACCCATATTCTCCTCGTTACAACACAAGGGATATCGGTACAGACCAAGGTGCCACACCAACGTAGCCACTGCTTCACCCATGTCGGTCTATGCCGAACAGGTCCCTCACAGCTTATGCTACCTAACAGGGTATCCCTAGATCCGGGTTAGGATCTATGTAACTCTGATGCAGCCCACAATAATAAAGCAAACAAAACATTCAATTGAAAACACAAGTGATCTTAGTCCTAAGATACACCTCACTTTATAAGTTTCCCCAGCAGAGTCGCCAGTTCTGTGATCGGTGGATCCAGAACTGACTGTTTAACGCTGGTTTCGTGAAATGTCGCGGTAAGCAAGAGTCGTCACCGTCTTTTATGTTCTCCAACATGGAAAGGACAAAAGCACAGCAAAATTCCTTATTGAGAATGTTTCTCGGTTCGGGAGGTAGATTTATAGAAAGGGAAGGTGTTAGCACCCTTTCTATCCATGGTTACCCATGGGCTCTTAGATACTTGCTCATTTGTGTTTTCAAAAATGTTTGCTTTTCAAGTGTGTGTGGGTTTTGAAAAAATTCGTTTGAAAACTTCTAGGTAACTCTTGTATCAGTCCTCAAGAGTGTATGAAGTATTGTTTGAAAACTTTTTGAAAGTGTAAGGTGTGAAAAGAATTTTGTTTGTTTTTGAAAAGAGCAAGTACCCATGAGTCATCTACCTACCCTAAGGAATTAAGCTGTGTAAGTGTCCTTTAGATAGTGCTATCCCACCATTGAGAGGTAGGTAGCACCATCGTTGGAGGTATTCGGGTCAATTCGTTTGTTAGGGACAGTGTGGTCACCAGAGAACCAGTAGGACACCTTAGAAGCTACCCTTATGCCATTGATCCTTTTTAATTCCGAGGCAACTTTTCCGAGGCAACTGGATCATGTCATGGACATAAGGACTTACTAAAACGTCCTATACTCGACGACCACGTTTCGAAGGTAAGGCAACAGTGAGGCGTACCCTAAAAGTGGTGTGTGAATTTGTGTGTTGTATTCAGTTAATGTTTTTGTACATGTTATGGGTGAGCTATGAGTTGTTTTTATTTACCATACATTCTTGCATACAAGTTAACAGTTAAAGGGGGTGCGGAAAATAAATTGCGGAAACGTAAATCCTATGCTATTACAAGGCGCGGGTCTATACATCGCCAAAAATTTACAAAGACCCGTTTTAAGTAAATAAGTACGGAAAATAAAAAAACAGTAAAAGGTCCTATTTACTATTACATATCCGGAGCAATTACATAATAATCAAAAATAAGGAAATAAAATTAAAATGCGCGCGAATAAAATTAAATCGGGAACGTCTAAGGGTGTTGACCCTTTTTAGAAAAGAAAATTGATTTTTTTTTGTTGTCTCTTTTGGTAATTAAATGAAATTGAAAACTAATTAATTATTTTAATTACAAGAAAATATTTTTTGTTTTTATATTTTTTATGAAATAAAATAGAAAAAGAAATAAAATTCTAGGTTAACCTAAATCTAAATCTATTTTAATTATTAAAATGTTAAAATGGCCTAATTAACAAACTAGTTCAATTATGGTTTATTTACAAAATAATAATTAATTATATTTTTTTTTGGTTTTTTATGAAAATGTTGGTTAAATTAATTTAATGATAGAGTAATTATTTTTTTGGTGTTTTTTGGATCAATTTTAATAACTAAAAGCAAATAAAAGTCAAATTAATGATTATTTAACAATTAATTAAAATATGCATGCAAAAATATTATTTTTAATGTCAAAAATTAAATAAACATTTTTTCTGATTAAAATGCAAAAGGAAAATATTTTTGTGAGTTTTTAAATGCATGAGAAAATTATTTGAATATAAATTAAATTAAGATTAAAAATATAAAAAAGAAAAACAAAGAAAGCAAGTTAATTATGGAAAAGGTGAAAAAAGGGGCAGAACCAGGACTTGAACTCGTGCCCTCTGGGAATATCCACTAATGCATTGCCATCTGAGCCAGCTGTTTAAATTGACATAGCAATAAGCAACTAATATTATATGGACAAACAAGCAAACCCTGGAAAAACGCGCGCAAAATTTTGAATGATCCAACGCCTTGCTGCCACGTCTGTCTTCTTCAAGCTTTCCTGCAAAATGTAAAATACATAGCGGGGGTTTTAAACCCCCCCAAAACACAGGCCTGCAAATAATAGCGATTAGCACATGTTTGAACATAAATTGAGCGCGATGGGTCTGTTTGCTTCGTCTCATCCTTCTCAATTCAACCGTGGTGGTCTGAGGTTCCAATTTTTCAGTATGGGGAAAGCCCCAATTTGGAGCTCTGAAAAAACCTAAAATGTTTCAATGGTGAATCATGCTATAACGCATTAGAATGCAATTGAATCATCCTATTAGCTTCAAAAAGCCCCTAGCAACACAAAACAACAAAGAAAATGGATCAAATGCTTATGAAATGTGATATACGATTTTGAAAAATGAAGCAAACCGAATGATGTCCATGGCACGATTTCTTGAGTGATTGTGCTTGGTTCTGATTGCCAAAGCTTCCTAGGGATGCCAGGAATATGTTTGGATTGGAATGGAGGCTTGAGAGGCGCTGCAATTAGGTTTTCAGATTTGCTTTTTTGCTTGAAAATTTGAAAATGCGTTTGGCCGTTTGGGAGCTTTTTAGGTCGTGAATTCACTTGTGTTAGCTTGCACATGTGTTATGTAAAGAGTTTCAATCAGAATTAAGAGCCTTGAAGCCTTGCATTCATGTTTAAGATTTTGCCATAACCTCCATTGAAACCACTTTCCATTTTTGTGTCAAATTTGAATTCTTACTTGGAATAGCCCCTTGCATGAATTTGGAAGGTGAATGATGGTGTATCAAAGCATTTCAATACAAAATATATCCCCTAATTAATTTCTTTGATTTTTATTTGATTTTAAAAGATTTAAAATGAATTAAATCAAATAAAATTAAGTAAAAATGGAAAAATTAATTTTAAATCTTGAAATAATTTGTGGGACACGTGGGAAGCATGGCCAATCTGAAACAAGTGGAAAAAGTGGGGCCCTTTTGTCAAAAATGAAGTTTCAAGGATAATTGACTTTGGCCATTTCACAAAAATTTCCTAACTTCTCCAATGCATATCTTGCTCAATTTTGAAGCTATGAACATGTTCTTGGACATTTTAGAAAGGTCTTGAAGTCTTCTAACCAATGTCTTTGGTCCCATGTCATTTTGATTTACCAATCTCAAGTTATGGTCTTTGACTTAAAGTGCCTTTTTGTTGACTTTTGAAAATGACCTATAATGTTGAAATTGATAACTTTTTGTGAGAGCATTTTTTGGACTTGGAATGTGAAGATGAGTTGTAGGAAATGTCTTCCCCTTCAAGATGAGCATTGGATGGGATTTTTCTGATGAACCATGAAAAAGTTATGCCCTGGTGAATTTGCAGTTGACTTTTCAGCTGTCCAAAAATAGAAACTTTTGCATCTTGAGACTTTTTGAGCCATGCTTGAGGAATCATGATCAAGAATTGATCAAATGATGATTGTGGCTTCAAAATAAGATGTTGACCAAATTTTTTGACTTTTGACTGCCAAATGACCATTTTGCCCCTACAGTTGACTGTTGAGCAATTAGGGTTTTTGACTGTGCAACTTGACCTTGTGAGCCTTGAAACTTGACATGTAGGTGTTTGACAATGTTTATGAGCATATGGGACTTGATTGAGCCCTTGAAAACTTCAACTTCCTTGCAAGAACCAAAACCCTAGTTTGACTGGCTTAGGAGGATGGTTGACTGTGTAGCCCTTGAGTAGACCTTAAACCATTTGAGGTGATGCTTGGCAAAACTTTGAAGATTATGGGAGGGCAAATTTTGGGGTACAACAACACCCCTGGCCCATTTTCTTTATATTTTGTTATTTTTGTATTTTAATTTCATTTCTGACTTTGATATTTTATTTTCAAACATAAAAAATACTTAAAAATGTTTTCACATTTTTTTAAACATTTATTAGGTATTTTATTTTGATTTTTCTAACATAAAAACAATTTAAATACTTTATATTATTTACTAAACTTGAAAATAATGTAAATAATAGTTTTATTTTTATTTCTTATTTTTATTTATACTGAAAATATTTTCTTGAATATATTTTATTTTTGTAAATATTTTATTTTATTCTATACATATTTAATATATTTAATATATATATTTATACATATATACTTTTATTTTATTAAATAATTAGACCAAAATTATAAAAATATTACCTTTTTTATATACTAAAAAAAACACCTTTTTCTTCAATATATTTTATTTTTGTACATATTAATATATTTTTGTACATAAATAATATATAACATTTATCTTCTTAAAAGAAATTAGGGTTTACCCTAAAAATGAATAAAATTAATCTTTTTTATTTTATTTATTTATATTTCTTTACATTGAAAATATTTTTACATACATAAAAACTTCTTTTGCATAATACATTTTATTCTAATATTTATATATCTTGTTTATTTAAATATTGTACATTTAAATATTGATTGCATTTGAGATTCAATTTGGATGTAATAGTAACTAAGTTTTATATTTCTTGTCAAATACCCCCCAATTCAAAATTGTACCCCCATCCGCATAATCATGTTGTAATAACTTAGAATTTAAATTCTCGCATTTATACGCTTTCAATTATGCCATGATTAGAGAATTAGAGTTTGTATGCAAAAATCAAAACCAACAAATAGTTTGACCTAATCAAAGAAAAAAATGCATGAAAAACAAACACAATGCACACTTGCACCCCTAGGGTTACAATCCACTTGTTGCATTCCAAAATGGGCCATGGTATGCATGTTAAGTACTTTGGCAAAACAAAAACAAAACAAAAGATCATAGTCCCTCGATGACGCTATCTGAGTTGCCTAAACAAAATAATCAAGTCCCTTAAGAAAATTGCCAAAGATACTTGATACAATTGCTATCATGGTCTATACGATGACCTGCGCCTGTCCCATTTAACATCCTAACACAAGGTTGTTCACCAAATGCAATGGTGAAATGACACTGTTAAAAGGGTTAAAAACATAAGAAAGATCTTTGAGTAAAATAGGGTAGATAACTCTTAGTTACTTGATCAAAAGTTTGCAAAAACATCCTTGCTATTTTCAAACACACTTCACAACATAATCCAACTTTCAAACTTTGAAAACTTTCAAAAGACAAAAACACCTTTGTATACATTCACACAAGAATCATTACAAAGGTTGCCACAACGATGGCCTCTTTTCAAAACATCTTTCAAAACCACACACAAAGCACCATTTCAAACAATTGAAGAGCACCATTTCAAACAATTGAAAAGCAAAGCAAGTGATCTAAACAAGTAACTAAGAGCCCATGGAAAACCATGGATGAAAAGGGTGCCAATACCTTCCCATTTCATAATCTACCCCCCGAACCCAAGAAAACATCTCAAAGGTCTTTCCTGTGCTTTTTGACCTTTCCTTAGGATAAAATAAAAAGTCGGTGGCGACTCTTGCTAAACCGAAACATTTGCGAACACAAATGTGAAACCTCAAGTCAGTTCTCCCACCGTATCACAGAACTGGCGACTCTGCTGGGGAATAGCCAAAATCTTAAAAGTGGGGTTACCTTAGGGTTTTAGATCACCTTTACATGCTTACCTTGATTGCTTTGATTGCTTTACTTTTTGTTTCCTTGCTTGGGTTTGTTCTAAATCCTACACCCGGATTTGGGGGCACCTTTTAGGTAAGTAGCAATAAACTGTGAGGGGTATACCAACATGGTTGAAGCAGTGGCTACGTTAGTGTGACATATTTGTGGGTACCGGTAGCCTTTGAGTTAATCAAAGAGAATACGGGGCCGCTGAGTGATGTCATGAAGCACTAACGAACTCTTAGAACCTTACTTGACCATCTTGGCCTTTTTTAGGGGTAGTGAGATGACCGGCTTTGGTAAAGTCTGAAGTTGGTAGATACTCGATACTACTATCATTGAGGATTGTTTTCTTGGAATATTTTGGTCGCCAGTTAAGTGGCTAAACCAAAACAATGAACACAGATAATAATCCAGTGATATTGAGCTCCTTAGAACCTGGTTACTATTTATAGGACAGGTTGAGCCAACTAACTTCAAGAGGGTACTTACCTACAAACCCCATGCAAGCCTAAACCTAAGGACTTGTCTGCTTTGTGTGAATGTGATCACCTGTATATACACTTGCTTACTTTTGCATACTTGTACATAACATCATAACATCATACCATAACATTTTCAATAACCATTTCAAGGATCTCAAGGGTCTTTGATGCAGGGTCACGTCGAACCAGACGTCTACCAAAGGGCAAGAGGATTCATCTTCCTCTAAACAAATGTCGTTGAAGATCAAGTACAACAACTTGAATTGAGGGCTTTGACCCACTTGACATGGTGAGCTTGATTCTCGTGGAAAGACATCCACCGATACAAAGTTCTCCGATCAAAGATGTTGATCGAAGTTCAATCTCTAACATTTTCTTGTGTTTACCCTGTGAGATCCTTGAAAACATGCATCCACATATCATGCATTGTATCATGACAGGTTTTCCCTTTCAGGTTTCCTTATTCTCCTACTGTTTATTTCAGTAGAGATGGCTCTAGAGAGGACTGTCAAAGATATCTAGGATCAAAACGCTCAACTTCAAGAAATGTTCTTGAACCTGTCCCAGGGGCAAGAAGAAGTGAAAGCTCTCCTCACAAGGGACATGGTCCTAGGGAATCCAGGCTGCATCAGGAATGATCAGTCGGAAGAGCTACAGATTGAGTTGGCAACAATGAAAATCCAGATGATGGGACAACTGGTGGGCCAGATGGCTCTCATTCAAGACCTGGCTCAAAGACAAGAGGAGCTCAGGGTCCTCGTCAACAAACTGCTTCAAGATAACCAAGTGGGGCAAATAACTAGGGTTAAAGATCAAGTCATCATTCAACTTCCTTTGAGACAAGAAGACAAGGGAAAGGCTCCTCAGCTTGCTTCAGGGTCACAAGCCTAACAACAACCTCGCCAGTGTCAACGAGGTAATCGGCGTAAGCAAAATACATCTGGAAGACATTTCACTGAGACTGACATACCATCATCTCTAATACTAAAACGCTTGTTGGAGGTTAATCTGATTTCTTTAAAGTATCCTCTTCAGAATCCCAATACCTCTGCTCCTGGCTATCACCCCGATGCATTTTGTGTATACCACTCTTATAGTCCTGGACATGACACCGAAGACTGTTGGGCTTTGAAATACAAGATCCAAGATTTGATTGACAGATGAGTGTTGAAATTCATGCCAGATGGCGAGATGAAAATCTTTCGCTGAGGGTTCTCCACCTGAAATGACAAGTTCAAACTAAGAGACTTTTGTTTCATTTAAGTTGTAATTTCTTTTGTTATTCAAATAATTATCTGTTGATGTCAAACTCTGTTTCATTAATGCATTGCATATGTTTGTCTTGAATTCATCCATTCGTTTTCACTATGCTTGAATTATGCTTCCTACTTTCTTTATGATATTTAACTCTTGATAAAAGTTACAAGTCTTTAGAGGGAGGATGACGAAACAATGCCATAATCTCATACAGTATGCTTTTGGACAGACCTTGGTGACGATGTACAGGCGTTTCTTTCAAATCCTAAACACTGGAGTTATAAGGAAGATAATCCTTAGTCAACCCTTTCAAGCCAAAGGAGTAGAAGTTTTCTGTTTTAAACACCAATTGAAACCTTTAAACCTGGGGCAGGGTAGTCTCTCAGTTAATTCAAAAGATGCGCATTGAAGTTGCAAACTCTCATTTCGTAATACAACGAATGACATCAAAAACATTCCTTTGGGATCAAAAGACAGTGATGGTTCCTTATCTCATAGTCTTATGATGCCTTACCCCTCCATCCTACTCATGATTATGGAACCGGTTGCTAAAGGAGACACTCCTTATCTTGTTCTTCATCCTGACATGCCAACTGATCATGAGGAGTTACAAAAATCCTGGGTTCAACTTAAGGAGGAGTGGGACACGTTTGAAGCTCAATTCTACGCCAGCGAGAAGAAAGTCCTGGAACTCACTAAGCTACTTCATGAAGAGAGGAATATAAATGCCTACATTGCATCAAAGAGGACGCGCTTATGGGAAACCTAATTATCTTCTTGCTTTAAGTTTTATTTTTGTTTGATTGTAAGCCTAAAGGGCACTCTTTATAACAATTCGAACTTATTAATACAATTAACGTGTGTTTATTTTGGTTAAGAAAATTTGAGCCTTTAAGAATCCTTGAAATCATTTCATACGCATATCATCCATGACATCGCATAAGCAGGTTTCATAACAGGGTTCTCATCTTCTTCATTGTTTATTTCAGCAATAATGACTTCTGAACAAAGTATCAAGGATCTCCAGGCACAAAATGCCCAATTTCAGCAAATGTTCGTAGCTTTGGCTAAAGGGAAGGAAGATCTGAAGGCCCTTATTCTGAAAGAAAGAAAGAATAAGACAAAGAAGACCGCTGGTGTCCTGAATCTGGGCAGAAGATTCAAGGGACCACTGAAGAAAACGGTTGATCTGACCTCTTCATCCAAAGAAGGGGAGAACCAAGAGGGTGAAATAAGGGAGGAAGACCCTAGTCCAAGGGTTTTTGAGGATGAATCTAATTACAATGATGAACACTATCCTCCCCATGAGGATAGATACAAACAGTTAGAGGATCGTCTGAGCGCAATGGAGATCCAAAGAGTACCAAGGCTGGATTTTGAAGAGCTGGGTTTGGTATCTGGGTTCGTCATCCCACAAAAGTTCAAGGCTCCGGTATTTGCAAAGTATGATGGAGTTTCTTGTTCCAAGCTCCATCTCTGTTCTTATGTGAGGAAGATTCAGCCTCACACTACTGATAGGAACTCGTGGGTCCATTTCTTTCAAGACAGTCTGTCCAGGACTCAACTTGAGTGGTTCTATCAGCTAGAGGGAATCAATTTCTGCAACTAGGAAGATCTGGCTGCTGCTTTTTATAAGCAGTATCAATATAACACTGACTTTGCTCCTACCCGTACTCAACTCCAGAGTATGTCCATGAGTGATAATGAAGGTTTTAAGGACTACACTCAGAAGTGGAGAGATTTGGCAGGGAGAGTTTAACCCCATTTGTCTAATAGGGAGTTGGTGGACATGTTTCTTGGTACGCTGCATGGTCCGTTCTTTAATCACTTGATTGGTATCTCCTCAGTTGGTTTTACTGAGCTGATATTGACTGGAGAAAGGGTAGAAGCTGGGATCCGAAGTGGCAAGATCCAGAAAGACACCTCTTCAAGTACAGTGAAAAATCCATTCATGGGTAAGAAGGAGGTCGATGTTATTTACAATCTAAGAATTCAAAATAGAACCGAGCACCATCCAGCGGTAGGGGCTATCATGATCTCTAAGTCTGAACCTACCCAACAAAGGAACAATCAACCGAGGACAGAAAGGTCGGTAAGACAGTTTACCCGGATAAACACGACTCTGTCTCAAATCTTGCCAAAGTTATTGAAGACTAATCTGGTAACCCTGCGGGAAGCTCCCAAGAACCCCAACACCACATATCCTCGTTACAATCCAAACGCTCGGTGTGCTTACCATTATGAGAGTCCAAGCCATGATACCAACAACTGATGGGCTTTGAAGAACAAGGTGTAGGATCTGATCGAGGCAAAGGAGATTGAATTTGATCCCCCTGAGACTCCTAATGTCATAACTGCACCCATGCCTAAGCATGGCTCGGGAATCAATGCTATTGAGATTGTCTCCGCCACAGAAGATGCTGACAATGAGTATGACATGGATAATTGGATCTACCCTACTACCAACAGTGGACCTAGTAACTCGACGGCCAAAGATTTTGTGCCTATTACTTTTGTTTAGCAATAATTGTCTTACTTGTTTTTCGGATTTGTAATAAACAATATAAACTCTATGGCCTTGTGCCTTACCCGAGGCACAATGGTTTATTTGTGAGGGTTATTATATGTCATTAATAAATCACTGGACATTCTTGCATACAAATTTTGCGCTCTCTATTTTTCTTTTCTGCTTTTCACTTTATCAATACAACTTTGCTCTTACACACACTCATATATCAAACTGCAGATCCATATCCACTCTGGATCCCATTGATAACAGTTCTTCTATTGCCAATTATAACTTCGAAAATCCGATCAACTAAGCCGAGGACGAAGGTGAGGAAGATTGTGATGTACCTGGAGAACTTTCTAGACTGTTACAGCAGGAAGAGAGGGCTATACAGCCTCACGAAGAGCCAGTTGAGACAATAAACTTGGGCATAGAGGTAGACAGAAAAGAAGTCAAGATTGGCACAAATATGGAGTTTAGTGTCAAACAGTGGTTGGTACAAATGTTGCATGACTATGTCGAGATCTTTTCCTGGTCATATAAAGACATGCCAGGACTGGATACAGATATCATGGTCCACCAACTGCCAACTAAAGAAGATTCCCCTCCAGTAAAGCAGAAGGTCCGCCGTATGCGCCCTGAAATGTCAGAGAAGATCAAAGCAGAGGTTTTGAAACAGTTCAACACTGGGTTCCTAGTTTTCACCTCCTATCCGCAGTGGGTTGCTAATGTTGTTCCAGTACCAAATAAAGACGGCAAAGTACGGATGTGTGTGGACTACAAAGACCTGAACAGGGAAAGCCCCAAAGATGACTTTCCGCTCCCCCACATTGATGTTCTGGTTGACGACACCGCACAATACAAAATCTTCTCCTTCATGGATGGTTTCTCTGGTTACAATCAGATCAATATGGCGCCCGAAGACATGGATAAGACAACCTTCATCACACAGTGGGGCACTTTCTGTTACAAGGTGATGCCTTTTGGGTTGAAGAATGTTGGGGCAACTTACCAGCGAGCCATGGTAGCTTTGTTCCAAGATATGATTCACCATGAGATAGAGGTTTATGTTGATGACATGATAGCCAAGTCTCAAACCGAGGAAGAACACCTTGATCATCTACAAAAGCTGTTTGACAGGTTGAAGACATACAAGTTGAGGTTAAATCCGAATAAGTGCACCTTCGGGGTAAGGTCTGTTAAAATTATGGGGTTCATCGTTAGTGACAAAGGTATTCAGGTAGAGCCTACAAAGGTGAAGGCCATACAAGAGATGTCGGCTCCCCGTATTGAGAAGGAAGTTAGAGGTTTCTTGGGACACCTAAATTATATCTCCAGGTTCATTTCACATCTGACTGCCACTTGTGAGTCGATCTTCAAACTCCTGAAGAAAGATTAAGTAGTAAAATTGAATGACGAATGCCAGACTGCCTTTGAAAGAATCAAGGAATACCTTCAAGAACCACCAATTCTGATGCCTCCAATTGTAGGAAGACCTTTTATAATGTACTTAACGGTGTTATACTATTCAATGGGGTGTGTGCTGGGGAAGCATGACGAGTCTGGTCAAAAAGAGCACGCAATATACTACCTTAGCAAAAATTGTACCGACTGTGAGACAAGATACTCACTGCTTGAGAAAACTTGTTGCGCTTTGGCATGGGCTACTCGCCGACTAAGCCAGTATATGTTGACCCACACTACTTTGTTGATATCTAAGATGGATCCGATCAAGTATATCTTCGAGAAGCCCGCTCTCTCCATAAGAATAGCAATATGGCATATGATCTTAACCAAATACGATATCCAATACACGACCCATAAAGCAATCAAGGGGAGTGTATTAGGTGATCATTTTGCTCATCAGGCCATGGATGACTACCAGTCCATGAATTTTGAGTTCCCGGACGAGAACATTATGCTAGTGACTGACTATGAAGAACCTGGACCGGATGAAGGACCTGATGAAGGATACCGATGGACTATGGTTTTTGATGGAGCCTCGAACGCACTCGGTAATGGCATTGGTGCTGTAATCATATCCCCCGAGGGATGCCATACACCTTTCACCGCCTGACTATGCTTTAACTGTACCAACAACATGGAAGAGGATGAAGCATGCATCATGGGACTCAAAGCTACTATCGACCTGAGGATCAAGTTCTTAAATGTTTTCAGGGATTCAGCCTTGGTGATAAGTCAGATCAAAGGAGAGTGGGATACGAAGCATCCGAATCTCATCTCATACAAAGAGAACATGCTGACATTTCTTCCACGCTTTGAGGAGGTAACCTTTGAACATTTCCCACGAGAGGAGAATCAGTTAGCGGACGCGCTAGCTACCATGTCTTCTATGTTCAAGTTCAGGTGGGACAACGAAGCTCCCCGAATCACCATTGAGAGGTTGAATGAACCAGCATACTGCTCTGAGATTGATACTGAAGAGGTAGCAGACAAACCTTGGTTTCACGAAGTAAGAAGGTATCTCGAGGCTCAAGAGTATCCCGAGGGGGAATCTGTCAATGATAAGAAGTTTCTGAGAAGGTTCGTCGCGAAATTCTTTCTCAGCAATGGAATCCTCTACAAGCACAACTGTGACTCTACTTTACTTCGGTGCATAGACAAGAGCGAAGCAGAGAGGATTATGACAGATCTACACGAAGGTACCTTCGAAACCCACTCAAGTGGATATACCATGGCTAAGAAGATCCTACGGGTAGGATACTATTGGTCCACTATGGAAGCAGATTGTTACCAGCACTCCCGAACTTGTCATAAATTCCTGATCTAAGCTAATAAGGTGCATGTGCCTCCGGTTCTTTTGAATGTCTTGACGGCTCCTTGGCCCTTTGCAATGTGAGGCATCGGCATGATCGAAGAGATTAGACCTACCGCTTCCAATGGGCATCTCTTCATCCTGGTGGCCATTGATTATTTCACGAAGTGGGTTGAAGCTGCCTCTTTTGCTACTATTATCGAACTTTGTGGTGCATTTTATCAAGCATAACCTGATCTGTCGATGCGGTGTCCCCGAAAGAATCATCACTGACAATGGTACAAATCTCAACAACACAATGATCATCGAACTCTGTAAGCAATTCAAGATACAACATCATAACTCTTCTCCCTACCGGCCGAAGATGAATGGCACCGTCGAAGCTGCTAATAGGAACATTAAGAAAATCATACAGAAGATGACGGTGACATATAAAGACTGGCATGAGATGTTACCATTTTCTCTTCATGGTTACCGTACCTCAGCACGTACGTCAACAGGGGCAACACCTTACTCTCTAGTGTATGGAAGGGAGGTTGTCCTACCTATTGAGGTCCAGATCCCTTCTCTGAGGATTATGAAGGATGCGGGTTTGAACGAAGATTATTGGATCCAGACTCGACTTGATCAACTGAATCTGATCGATGAGAAGAGACTTACTACTGTCTGTCATGGTCAAATGTATCAAAAACGAATGATTAAGGCTTTCAACAAAAAATTCAGATGCCAAGAATATCAAGTCGGGGATCTAGTGATCAAGCGCATTATACTGCCGCAAGGTGATCCCAGTGGCAAATGGACTCCCACATACGAAGGGCCATTTATGATCAAAAACATTTTCTCGGGTGGAACCATGATTCTGACCACCATGGACGGTGACGACCTTCCTCACCCTATCAATGAAAACATAGTGAAAAAATACTACGCATAATTAAAGACCCGCTAGGTTGACTGGCCTAGGAAAAAATAAGGGCTTCCCGGCGAACCAAAATGGTTTGGGCAAAAAATAGGGATGAAAACCAAAAAATTTGTACACCCGACAAGTCGAAAACCTGAAAAGGCGGCTTGGGCAAAAAAGGGTATCCCGGTGGACTCAAAACCCGAAAGGGTGGTCCAGGAAAAATTTAGGGATGTAAAGCGTATCACTATGTCCCATTGGATCACCTTGCGACCAGACCTCAGTATCAACTATCAAGCTCGGATAGCACCAATCAATTTAGTCAGCTTCGGACAAGCATCAAAGTGATGAGACGCTCGAAGACATATCGGAAATAGCAGAATTGAAACTCAATAGGATTATTACACATAGCTGTTTTCTTCTCTTTGTACACAATATTGTATAGCTTTCATTTTCACGGAGGTGTTCTCTTACTAGAGCGTCAGCTTCCTTGTACAAAAACGCCTGTTATAGGCCAACTTCAGAAATTAATACAAGTCATTTTTACAAAACCGTTTGTTTTTATTTTTCTATTTTGTTTTTCAAAAACGTCCAATGATTTATTCTTGAAATTGCATTTGAATATGATTGCTATTCACAAATATTCGCATAAGAAACGGAAAGACAGTTGCTCATAATTTAAGAAACAGGGGCAGGGACAGCTTTGAAACAAAGTCACCACTGCATACGACCCTGTGACATCTACGCTCCCTAGAGTAGAGGCAACCAAAGATTTGACATCAGCTTCCCCAAACCGGAGTTACTTTCCGTAGCAAAGTTCCTTCAGAGAGTTGACGTCTATATTCCCAAGCCGGATTTTATAGTCGCAAGCGGTTCATAAAGTTTTCTCCCGAGCAGAGTTTATTTCTCTGAATACAGAAGCTCAATCCCCAACAGAGCTTATTCCTCCAGCTACCGAAGTTCATCCTCCAGTGGAGTTTATTTCCCTGAATCGGCAAAATCTTCCCACCAAAGCATCTCCTCTCTCAAACAGAGTTATTCCCCCGCAGAGTTATTCTCAAGCAGAGACTCCTCAGAAAAATATTCACAAACAGAAAGGAATAAATCCACGGCATAGTCATCTTCGTTTACCATCCCCAGCGGAAGTAGAAGAACCACTTTTTCTACAACGGTCAGGAATTCAATTTCCAGTACTCTCCAATAGCAGTCAGAGATTTATTTTCCCAGACTCAGATATAGCATTTCATGTTCATACATCATGACGTGCGCATATATATTGCATACAACATAATCTCATTTATTTTGAGAACATCATCACACAATTCATTTCATGCATCGCTGTGATACAGTGGGAGAACTGACTTGAGGTTTTGCGTTTGTGTTCGTAAAATGTTTCAGTTTAGCAAGAGTCGCCACCGACTTTTTATTTTATCCAAAGGAAAGGTCAAAAATCACAGGAAAGACCTTTGAGATGTTTTCTTGAGTTCGGGGGGTAGATTATGAAAAGGGAAGGTTCTAGCACCCTTTTCATCCATGGTTATCCATGGGCTCTTAGTTACTTGTTTAGATCACTTGCTTTTGTTTTTCAATTGTTTGAAATGGTGCTTTGTGTGTGGTTTTGAAAATATTTTGAAAAAGAGGCCTTGTCTAGGCAACCTTTGTAACAATTCTTATTTGAATGTTTTACAAAGGTGTTTGTCTTTTGAAAAATGTTTCAATGTTTGAAAGTTTGTTTTGGGAAATTGTTTTGAAATTGTGTTGAGTGTTTTTGAAAATAGCAAGGATGTTTGAAAGATATCAAGTAACTAGGAGTTGTCTACCCTAACTCAAAGATCTTTCCTACACATTTTTAACCCTTTGACATTGTTGCTTTACCATTGTATTTGGTAAGCAACCTTGTGTTTGGATGTTAAACGGGACAGGCGTGGGTAATTTTATGGCCATGATAACAATATTGCTAAGTATCTTAGTAAGTTTTTTGAGGGACTAAATCATTTTTGTATAGGCAACCAAGATAGCGTCATCGAGGGACTATGATCTTTTTGTTTTGATTTTGTTTTGCCAAGATACCTAGCATGCATACCATGGCCATTTTAAAGGCAACAAGTGGATGAAACACTAGGGGTGCTTGTGTGCATTGTGTTGTTATTTTCATGCATTTTTGTCTTGTGTTAGTCAAGTTATTTGTTTGATTTTGGATTTTTGCATACAAACCCTAATCTTTCTATCATGGCATGCGTAAAAGTAAATCTACGACTATTACAATATTGATATGGGGAGGGGGACACAAGTTTGAATAGGGGATTATTTGCAAAAAATTAAAACCCTGAGATTATTACAACTATATTGAATTCTTTGCATAAATAAATAAATAGACAATATTTAAATATGCAAATAAATATGAATATGCAAAAAGTGTTTTCGTATTATTTTTATGTATGTAAAAATAAGTTTATTTAATGTATCAAAAATAAGAAAATAAAAAGCTTATTTTTAATAAGGGAGGAAACCCTAATTTGATTTAAGAAAACATATATATTATAATTATTTATTTATGTAAGTAAATAAAATAAAATACATACAAATGTTTAGAAAATAAAAGTATATGAGAAAATATTATTTAAGTGTATACATAATAAAAATAAAAATATATGGTATTTTTTGTATTATTTACAATTTTATTTAAGAAAATAAAAGTATATTATTTAAGAAACTATTTTTATGTTAGAAAAAATAATAAAAATAATAAAATAAAATATGAAAATTTAAGAAAATATTTTTAGTAATTTTTAATGTTTTGAAAAATAAAATAAAGTCAGAAATGTAAATAGAAATAGAAAAATATAAAAAAAATAATGAAATGGGCCAAGGGGGGGCAAACAGCAATAGGAGTGTGTCATTAGCATGGAACAAACAGGCCCAGCCCAAAGTCCAGCTTCGTCTTCAACCTTTGAACAAGAAAACGCGCGCCCTGTATTCAAACCTGGAAATCCTGCATACGTACTCAAAAACAAAAACTTGCAACATGAAAGTTATAGAGCATGATCACACGATTCTAACCATGTAAAAAACTTAATCTAACTCTCAAAGACCAGAGAGAATTTCTCTGGACCTAATTTCTAACCTAGTTTTTTCAGAAAGTTCATCATTCAAATTCTCCCAACTCAGCTAACTTAAATGAAATCTATGCATATGTACAACTCAAGGGCAATGAGTACTACATTTTTTATTCACAAACCTAAGCCTAATGATTCCTAAATAGAGAGATAGAAGTTTGAACTTTACCTGTTTCAGTCAAGCTCGAGTATGGCAATGCAGGGTTTGTGAGTGAGGCCTGGGAGGCTTGTAAGCTTGCTTGAAGTTCCTTTGAGCTTTCCCAATACCTAGCTTTGTTTGAACTTGCCTGAATATGCTTGTAGAAGTCAACCTGCACAGTCAGAATTCAAAAATGGTGAAGCTTGAAAACAAGGTTACAGTTGCTGGCCAATGGTCGGGATAGCTTAGGTGTGTTGTTTAGAATGTGTTTGAAGTGGTTGCAAGCAAAACGCACGAGTGGATTTTGCTTTGGATGTCAAACTGCAGAAGTTGCCCTGTTTTGTAAGAAAATGTGATTTTGGTGTTTTGGAAGCTTTGAGAAGTGGTTAGCTCGTGCTTCTGACTTAGTGTGATATGCCAAACTTGTTTTAAATGTTTACAAGTCTTAGTTATAACAGATGCCAAAGTTCTTGACCTTTTGCAAGGTTTCTTGGTTTTGAAGCAAAAGTGAGAAGTGACCATGCTATGACCTGTACAGGCCTCCTTCTTAGCTGCACAAATTTTTCGTACCTTTTCCTAAGTTTATGGAGTTGGTTTGCTGCAAAGGGATGGGTTCAAGGCTCAAGGGAAACAAAAATGCATAAAGTGAACTTTACCAAAATGGCATTGTTAACTTTTTGCCATTTTTAGATTAATCCTTTGTGTAATCTTCCATTGATAAGAACAATGCCTTAAACCATTGTGTTTGCATTCAATTTTTGAGTGTGGAAGGGTTTAAGGACCTGTAAACAAGTACAAGCAAGGCTGGATAGAATTTGCAACTTGTAGCAACATGAGAAATGCCATGGATCAAAGTGACATTTTGCCAAATTCAAACCTTCGATTCTCCCTAACCACAAATGATTTTGGAGAGTTCTTGGAAATTTTGGAAAGCTTGTAACATGATCTACAATCCATCTTTGAAATGAATTTTGATATTCCACTTGGAAATATGTGAAAAATTGCCATGAAGATAGGTCAAAATCCTGCCTAAACTAGGGCAAAATTTCACTAAAATAAAAGTTTCATGGACCCTTGTTCCAAATATCATAACTTGAGATCCAAGCATCTTTTGGGAAAACTTTATGAATAAAAGTTGTAGATTTTGTGGAGGACTAAAACTTTCATGTTGGAAGTTTTCTTTGAATCCAATTTCATCATGGTGAAAAAGTTGGGAAAAAATAAGAAATTTTCATAACTTAGAAAATTTCTAAGTTATGAAAATTTTCCATTTTAAACCCTAATTTGCAAAATTAGGTTTCTTGATGAACAAGTTTCATGTTTTGACACATCTAGATGAAAAATGACCCTTGGCACTTGAATTTGACCAAAAAGTCAAAGTTTGACTTTTCAGTGTACAATTGATTTTTGATCAGTTGACTGAAAAATTCATCTGTCAATCCAATGCATTTGAGATCTTTTGAACCTTGTGATTAGGTCAAGATGATGCCATTGAGTCCTTGAATCCATTCTTGAACCCAAATTGCCATTGGCTAGGTGAAAAATCAGAAATTTCCCTTCTGCAATTAAAACCCTAAAAATGACCATTTTTCCCTTTTGTTGATCTGATCAAATTTCTTGAGGAGTTGTGGTCCAAACTTGATCAAATGGTTCATATGAGTCTATATTGTATATGTGGATAAAAAATTATGAAGTTTGACTATAAATTGGCCACATTTGACTTTTTCCCCAATACAGCTGTTTTCTAGGTCAATTGTCCAATTGACTGGTCAAAAATGTGAATCAAGGCTTGAAACTTGGTATGAGAAATCTTAGGAGTCCAACATGAAGTATGAAAGTCACATTGAGCATTGAAAGTCCAAAAATCCTTGTGCAAACTCAAACCCTAATTTCAGGTCATCAGTGCGAGGAGATGTCTTGAGCAGGGCAAACCCTAGCTTGGCTTGAGTCTGAAGAGGCTTGTGAGGGGAAATCTTGGTAAAATGAGAGGGAAATTTTTGGGGTACAACAGCTTCCCCTGTTCAAACTTCTTGAACCTGAAGAGTTAGATTGGCGAGTTTGTCGTTCGTGACTCGAAGGTAAAAGATGATTGGACACTAGAGTGCCCAAGAATTTGCACTCGATGAAATAGTTGAGGGAATGGGCTTAAAGATGACATTTGTAAATTGAAGAAATATTGTCGGAGATGGGCTTAAAGATTCCATCCAAGGAGTATCGATCGCACAAGATATTCCTTTGCGAGAGCCCGTATACCTGTTGTTGAGGAGGACTACACCGGGGAATGCTGGTCTCTGTCGTGACAAAAATAGAATTTTAGGAGCTTCAGTCGTCCGTTATTCTATTGAGGAATCATCTCTTAGTTGAGGAGATGAAAATGAATTACTATTCGGTCGTTCTCCAGGCTTCAGAAAGAATCAAGTGGTTATCCGATCGCATCCGGGTTTCAACTTGAGTTTAAAGGGCATACTAATATCCAGTCGACTCCGGGTTTCTTAGTAACTGTCCATGTAAGAACTGCTATTTGGTCAAAATCCAAGCTTCACAGTGTCCGGTATCGTTATCTGGTCAACATTCAGGCTTCACATTGTCTTGTACCGTTATCTAGTCAGAATCTAGGCTTCACAGCAATTTACTTCCTATCTGGTCAAAATCCAGGCTTCAGAAGAAAATCAAATGGTTATCTGGTCAAAATCCAGGCTTCCTTTGATTTTGGGGCCTACTAATATCTGGTTGAATCCAGGCTTCAAAGTAATTGGTCGAGTAAACTGCTATTTGGTCAAAATCCAAGCTTCACAGTGTACCTCGCTATTATCTGGTCAAAATCCAGGCTTCACAGTGTTTACTTCCTATCTGGTCAAAATCCAGGCTTCAGAAGAAAATCAAATGGTTATCTGGTCAAAATCCAGGCTTCCTTTGATTTTTGGGCCTACTAATATCCGGTTGAATCCGGGCTTTAAAGTAATTGGCCGAGTAAACTGCTATTTGGTCAAAATCCAAGCTTCATAGTGTACCTCACTGTTATCTGGTCAACATCCAGGCTTCACAGTGTTTTGTACCATTATCTGGTCAAAATCCAGGCTTCATGGTCTTTTGTTGGGGAGTAAACTAATATTCGGTCGAATTCGGGCTTCATAGTGTGATGGAGAAAAAATCAAGATACTATCTGGTCGAATCCATGCTTCATAACTTGAGCTGGAACAGGAATCTGAGCATTGATTTGACTGAACCAGAGAGCTTGTAAGAATTTGATTGTTGAAAACTTGAATGAGTACCAGAAATGACTTCCGTGTCTGGAGTGTATCTGTACTGTATCTGAAATCTTCATTAGAAATAACTTTTAACCTTATCCTGAAAAGGATAAAATGTTAGCTGAAACACATAGTTATGTTGCATGAAATGTATGATGCAATAAATGTGCTTTATCAATGTTTATGATATGTGAATGTAATGTATGCGCATGTAAGGTGATTTACTGTAATGCTGGGGAGAATAAATCCTTGACAGTTGGGGATAACAAAACCCTTGACTGCTATTAGGGAACATAAATCCTGACTCCTCTGCTGGAGATTCAAAATCTTTGACAACTTCTGTGGGGATGTGAGAATCTTCATGTCCTTTGAAGTTGAAAATGGCAGATATTCCGTTGTAAGAATAATGCCAAGTGTTGCTTGAGAAACCTGCTTGGGGAGTCCCGAGAACCTTGATGACTGTGGCTGGGGATTGAGAATCTTCAATCTGCTGGGAAATAACTTTGCGGGGGGAAGTTTATTCTGTTGGAGAGTAGTAAAAACTCTGGGGGAATAACTATATTGCTGAGGAGTTTTAGAAGGCCCTGTAGGGAACAATTCATTCCTGTTTTTGGAGAGAGTTCGAGAGTTTGGGTTGTATGCCAATATACTGGGGAACTATCCTAAGTTGTCTTAGTTAGCAACTTGTTGGGGAATTATCTGGTTTAAGAGCGACTCTCTGGGGAAATTGGGGGAAACTGGAAGGTTTCCACTGTGGTTAAAGGTTGAAGATTTGACTCCGTTGGGGAAGAAAGTTTCATCTTTGCTTGAGGATCTATAGTTCAAAGATTTTGCTCCGCTGGGATTGGGAGTTTGAAGACTTAACTCTGATGGGGATTTGTATTTCAAGGTTTTAGTTCCGCCGGAGATCCAGATGATGTACTGCAGGGGGTTTCTCTTGGAATAGTCCAAAGACGTTTTCCTATACTTTCAACTTGTCTGTAATTAGTCTTTTCAATTTGTTCATTTATAAACAGTGATTATATTCAAATGCATATGCTTATTTAATAAATCATTGGACGTTTTCAAATAAAACACAAATGTAAAAAGGAAAAGACAAATAGTTATCTGCATTTTGAAGTATCTTTGTATTAATTTTGAGTAAGTGTTTTTGTACAAAGGAGACAAACATCCTAGTAAGAGAATGTTGTCGTAAAAATGAGAAAAATTTATACAAAGAAAGATGGCTATGTGTAAAAATTCCATGGGGTTCCCATTCTGCTATAACCTTCATAACTCTGAAAATCTTTTTCAATTGCTGCTTCGTCCGAAGGTAATTGGGTTGATCAGAAGCCAGAAGCTTGTTTGTGAAGATATTATTCTTTAAAGTGATCCGACGAGACATATTCATACGCTTTAATTCCCTAACTTTTTCCTGGACCACCCTTTCGAGTTTTCAGTCCACCGGGAAACCCTTTTTTGCCCAAGTCGCCCTTTCGGGTTTTCAACTTGCCGGGTGTACAAATTTTTTGTTTATCCCTAACTTTTGCCTGAACCGCCCTTTCGGGTTTTCGATTCACCGGGATGCCTTTTTTTTGCCTAGGCGTGTCAACCTAGTGGGTCGTTTATGCATAGTATCTTTTAACTATGTCTGCGTTCGCAGGGTGCGGCAGGTCGTCGCCGTCCATGGTGGTTAAGATCATTGCCCCACCAGAAAAGATGTTTTTGATCACAAATGTTCCTTCGTAGGTAGGAGTCCATTTGCCCCTGGGATCACTTTGCGGCAAGATGATCCGCTTGATCACGAGATCTCCGACTTGATACACTTGTTGTCTGACTTTCTTGTTGAATGCCTTGATCATCCGTTTTTGATACGTCTGACCATGACAAACAGCAACAAGTCTCTTCTCGTCAATTAAGTTCAATTGATCAAGTCGGGTTTGAATCCAATCGTCTTCACTCAAACCAGCATCTTTCATGATTATCAAGGAGGGGATCTGAACCTCAATAGGCAGGACAACTTCCATGCCGTAGACCAAAGAAAAGGGTGTTTCCCCAGTTGATGTTCGAGCCGTGGTACGGTACCCATGGAGGGCAAACGGTAGCATCTCGTGCCAGTCCTTGTAGGTGACTGTCATCTTTTGTATGATCTTATTGATATTTTTGTTCGCAGCTTCGATAACACCGTTCATCTTTGGCCGATAGGGATATGAATTGTGATGTTGAATCTTGAACTGCTCGCACAAAGCGGTGATCATAGTGTTGTTCAGGTTTGTACCATTGTTAGTGATGATCCTGTCGGGGACACCATACCGGCAAATGAGATTCTGCTTGATAAAGTGGGCAACAACATTCTTTGTAACGGATGCAAAGGACGCTGCTTCGACCAATTTGGTGAAGTAATCAATGGCTACCAGAATGAAGCGGTGTCCATTGGATGCTGTAGGCTTGATCTCTCCAATCATGTCGATTCCCCACATAGCAAAGGGCCAAGGAGTTGTTAGGACGTTGAGAGGAACTGGAGGTATGTGTACCTTGTCCGCATAAACTTGACATTTGTGACAAGTTCTGGAGTATTGATGGCAATCATCTTCCATGGTAGACCAGTAATAGCTTGCCCGAAGGATTTTCTTCGCCATCGTATGCCCGCTCGAGTGAGTGCCAAAGGTGCCATCATGTAGTTCAGCCATGATTTGTTCATCTTCGACCTTATCTACACAATGGAGTAGAATGCAATCATGATTACGCTTGTACAAGATACCATTTCTCAGGAAGAACTTATCCGAGAATCTCTTTAAGAACTTTTTTTCGTTGACTGAAGCTTCTTCAGGATATTCTTGAGCCTCTAGATACCTTTTGACTTCATGAAACCAGGGTCGGTCCACTACTTTTTTGGTATTAATCTCGTGACAATGTGCAGGTTCGTCCATCCGCTCAATGGTGATTTGGGGAGCCTCAATATCCCAGTTAAGTTTAAACATGGATGACATTGTAGCTAGGGCATCTGCTAGCTGATTCTCTTCTCGCGGGAAGTGCTCGAAGGTGATCTGCTCGAAATGTGGTAGCAATGTCAGGACATGTTCTTTGTAGGGGATAAGATTGGGATGTTTAGTGTCCCACTCTCCTTTGATCTGACTGATGACCAAAGCTGAGTCTCCAAACACAACCAAAGATTTGATTCCAAGGTTAATAGCATCTTTGAGACCAAAGATGCAAGCTTCATACTTGGCCATGTTGTTGCTGCAGTTAAAGCAGAGTCTGGCGGTGAAAGGTGTATGGCAACCTTCTGGAGAAATGAATATCGCGCCGATACCGTTGCCAAGTGCATTGGAGGCACCATCAAAGTACAGGTTCCATCGGGATCCTTGTTCAGGTCCGTCATACGGTCTGTTACCTTCAATGTTATCCAATGTCCTGATGTCCTCGTTTGGGAATTAAAACTTCATCGATTGATAGTCTTCAACAGCTTGATGTGCAACATGATCAGCTAGCACACTTCCCTTTATAGATTTTTGGGTTGTGTACTGTATCTCATACTCGGTTAGAATCATTTGCCATCTAGCTATTCTTCCAGATAAAGCAGGCTTCTCGAAGATGTACTTGATCTGATCCATCTTAGAAATCATCAAAGTGGTATGAGTCAACATATACTGCCTTAACCGGCGAGCAACCCATACCAAAGCGCAGCAAGTTTTCTCAAGCAGTGAATATCTGGTTTCACAGTCGGTAAACTTTTTGCTAAGGTAATAAATGGCATGCTCTTTTCGACCAGACTCGTCATGCTGCCCCAGTACGCACACCATTCAACTTTCTAGGACAGTCAGATACATGATTAAAGGTATTCCTTCGACGGGAGGCATCAAGACAGGAGGTTCTAGAAAATACTCCTTCATTCGGTCGAAAGCAATCTGGCATTCGTTGTTCCATTTAACCACCTGATCTTTCTCCAACAGCTTGAAGATTGGCTCACAGGTAGATGTTAGGTGAGAGATGAACCTTGCAATGTAGTTTAGGCGTCCCAAGAAACCTCTGACCTCCTTCTCAGTCCGAGGAGCAGGCATTTCTCGTATAGCTTTGACTTTGGTAGGATCAACCTCTATGCCTTTATTGCTGACAATGAAACCCAAGAGTTTACCGGATCGGACTCCAAAGTGCACTTGTTAGGGTTCAGTCTGAGCTTGTACTCCTTCAACCTGACAAACAGCTTTTGCAAATGGTCGAGGTGTTCTTCTTCCGTTTGTGATCGGGCTATCATGTCGTCTACGTAAACTTCAATCTCATGATGTATCATGTCATGAAACAAAGCCACCATGGCGCGTTGATAAGTTGTCCCGACATTCTTCAGTCCGAATGGCATCACTTTATAGCAGAAGGTACCCCATTGTGTAACAAAGGTAGTTTTCTCCATGTCTTCAGGTGCCATTTTGATCTGGTTGTAACCTGAAAATCCATCCATGAAAGAAAATACCTTGTGCTAAGCTGTGTTGTCAACCAAGATGTCAATATGCGGCAGTGGAAAGTTATCTTTAGGGATGGACCTATTTAAATCTCTGTAATCCACACACATCCGAACTTTGCCATCTTTCTTAGGCACAGGCACAATGTTAGCAACCCATTATGGATAGGAAGTAACATCCAGAAATCTAGTGTTGAACTGCTTCATTACTTCTGCTTTGATCTTTTCAGACATGTCAGGTCTCATACAACGGACCTTTTGCTTAACAGGTGGACAGTCTTCTCTTGTAGGTAGATGGTGTACCACAATATCAGTGTCTAGTAATGGCATGTCTTTGTAAGACCAGGAAAAAATATCAACATTGTCATGTAACAGCTGAACCAGGCGTCCTTTGACACTCGGCTCCAAGTTGGCACCTATCTTGATTTCTTTCTTATCCTCCTCAGTACCCAGGTTGATAGTGTCTAACAGCTCCTCATGAGGTAGAATGGCCCTTTCTTCCTGTTGCAGCAGTCTAGCCAACTCTCTTGGCACTTCACAGTCTTCCTCACTTTCGTACTCGGCTTGGTAGACCAGATCTTCAGAGTCACTGAAGGCCATAGCATAATTGTTACCCATGGAATCCGGAATGGAAGGGTACCTGCATTTTGTGAGTGTGGGTGTGTGCAAGGGATAGCCACCTTTAAAAAAATAGAAATGTAAAAAGAAAGAAAATGAACACAAAAGCTTATATGTGAAAACGTCCATGATTCATTAAAAATGGCATATTAAAATGAAGAATCAAAACCCTTACAAATGGACCTATGTGTCTCGGGTAAGACACAAGGCTAAGAGTGTATGAATTGTTTAAAAATTATTACAGACCAACAGAAATGTTCGAAAGATAAATTACTGATTTATGAAAGTAATGGGAATAAAGTCCTTCGCCTCCCAGTTGTTCAGTCCTCCTTCAACAGTCGGGAATATCCAGTCTTCAAGGTTGCTCTCCTCTTCACCATCCTCTAAAGCACTAACTCCATGATGAGTGATCTTCAATGACGGACCTCCATCCCGGGTGCAGCGTACAACCTTTTGCACAGAAGCAGTGAAACCCAAGCCGAAATTATCAGATTTGTAAGAAAAGTCAGGTAGCTGACCTCATACTGTGCTTCCTCCTTCTTCAATTACAGCCTTCGCATCTTTGAGGGATGACATCCGAGACACAGGTTTGGTAATGATGGGTACATAAGTCATTTTCTTGGTCGCTGCAACTTCAGGGGAGACCTCTTCAAAGTGTTGGAAAGGGGTTTCTATGAATTCACCATCTAACTCCACATAGTGGAAAGAATTGAGATGGCTTATCATATACTCCTCCTCGCCATGAATAATTATAATTTTACCCTGGACAGGGTACTTGAGCATCTGATGAAGGGTGGAGGTAACAACTCCCGCATGGTGAATCCAGGGTCTTCCTAATAAGTAAGAATAGGAAGGACGGTTGTCCATCACGTAGAATGTGGAACTGAAAGTTTCGGTGCCCACCTTGATCGGGATGTCCACTTCTCTGTGAACCATCCTCTTAGAACCGTCAAAGGCCCTGACAATTATATTACTAGGCTTCAGGGTCAAACCTTCACAGTCCAATTTGTCCAATGCTTTCTTCGGCAAGACATTTAAAGATGACCAAGTATCAACCAAGACGTATGCTAGAGTCGTCCCTCTGCATTCCACCGAGACATGCAGGGCGTCGTTATGCTTTCTCCCTTTAGATGTTAAGTCAGCATCGGAGAAACCAAGACCGTTGTCGGCTGTAAGGCTAGCTACACACTCTTGAAACTGATCCGCGGAGGTTTCCTGGGGCACATGGGCCGTCTTTAAAAATCTGATCAGAGCTTTGGCATGAGCTTCTGAACAGAGCAACAGGGCCAGCATAAAGATTTTTGAAGGGGTTTGCCCCAGTTTCTCCACAACATCATAGTCGCTCTTCTTAATTATTTTTAAAATCTCCTCCATATCTTTTTGAGTAGTCTCGGGGATAACCAATGGCTGAGCCCTCGTCCTGACGAGCTCTTCTTGGATCCCTTTTCCTTTATCATTAGCAGCAGCGGTAGGGGGAATGACCACAGAGGTGACAATCTCTTCAATAATGATGGGAGTTCTGGCAGATATGTTGATCGACACAGGAGTAACCTTGGAAGCAGCAGAGGGTCCGAAGATTGCCTTTGGAGGGGCAATCTCTGGAGAGAAAATTCTTCCACTACGAGTGATTTTACTTGTTCCAGCAATATTTCCTATGTCAGGAGTCTCTTCATTGGAACTTTCTTCAACTGATTCAATCTGCTTAATACTGTGGTAGAAGATCTCTCCTCCATAGTTCCACGGTATTGACTTGTTGGACTTGTATGGGATAGGCCCTGGCATAGTTATCTTCAACGGTATACACTTTGGATCGGATGTAATCTTAATAGGTCTTTTGGAGACCTTGGAAAGATTGTCGGATATGGTGATTATCGAAATGTCATTGACAGGAGTCAGAGTAATAGGAGTCTTTTGAAAGAGGATTTCTTGATTATCCATTAGGTGCTGGATGCCTAACTTCAAAAATGGATAGTCGGTTGATAAGGATGAACAAAAAGAGCAATCTTTTTCACAGCTTGGGAAGACCCCGGCTTTCAGCAAGTTTAACTTGATCGTCAATAGCGGAGTTATTAAATCATCAACAGTAGCAACAGAAAGGTCTTCTTCAATGGCATGGGCACTGTGGTCGTGCCTTGGCATTGGTGCAGAGATTATGTTCGGCTTTTCAGGGGCATCAAATTCCACCTCCTTAGTGTCTATTAAATCTTGAATCTTGTTCTTGAGGGCCCAACAATTGTTGGTGTCGTGCCCCAAGCTATCCGAATGATAAGCACACTTGGCGTTGGCATGGTAAAATGGAGAAGTTGTATTCGGGTTCTGCGGAGCCTCTCTCAAACTGGTAAGGTTTAATTTCAGGAGATGGGGGAGAACCTGAGCAGGCGTCATGTTTATTTTGGTGAATTGCCTAGAAGGCCTTTCCACCCTGGCTTGGTTGGTCCTCGGTTAATTGTTTCTAGGCTGATCAACTACAGACTTCTGAATCATTACAGCCCCCACCGCTGGCCGATGCTTGATTCTTCCTCGACCTCTTTGAGAGTAGAAATCTGACACCTCTTTCTTTGCTGGAAAAGGCTTTTTGATAGCAGTGGAAGAAGCAGATGTATCTTTTTGAATTTTTTCGCTTTTAATGCCGGCTTCAACTCTCTCACCATTCAGTATTAACTTGGTGAACCCCGCAGAGGAACTTCCAATCAGATGATTAAAGAAAGGTCCCGACAGAGTTCCCAGAAACATGTCTACCAGCTCCCTCTCAGATAGAGGTGGTTGCACTCGCCCTGCCAAGTCTCTCCATTTTTGGGCATACTCCTTGAAGCCTTCATTGGAGACCATGCCCATACTCTGTAATTGAGTACGGGTTGGTGCTAGGTCCGCATTATATTGATACTGCTTGTAGAAAGCAGCTGCCAAATCCTCCCAGTTGTGCACATCAAACCTCTCTAGCTTGTAGAACCAATCCAACTGCGTCCCACGACAAACTATCTTGAAAAAGTGGACCCACAGATCCTTGTCAGAAGAACGAGGTTGAATTTTTCTGACGTAAGACCGTAGGTGCATCTTTGGGCAAGACACCCCATCATACTTAGCAAATAGAGGTACTTTAAATTTGGGGGGATGACAATCCCAGAAACCAACCCTAGCTCTTCAAATTCCATCCCAGGCACTCTTTGAATCTCCATAGCTGCTAGTCGTTCTTCCAGATTTTTGTACTTCTCATCTGTAGGAGGATACTGTTGTTCTGAATAGTCTTCATCTTCCTCTTCTTCAGCCTCAGAATCAGAAGGTACTGCAACTCCTTTACCCTTTACTTCACCCTCTTCAGATGTTGATGGGAAATCTAGGACTCTTCTAGCTTGGCCTTCAAATCTTCTACCCATAGTAGCCACACCAACCCTTTTCTTCTTCTTCTTCTCTTTCTCTTTCTCAAGCAAAGTTTTGAGCTCCTCTTGTCCCTTTGCCAAGGTCAAGAGTAGCTGTTGGAACTGTGAGTTCTGAGCTTGTAAGTCTTTAACTGTTTGTTCCAGATCCATGGTGCTGAAATAAACAACAAAAGGATGAGGAAACCTGGTGTTATGACCTGTTTATGCATATGATGAATGATATATATTCATGTAATGCTTTCAAGGACTCAGAAATTCAAATTTGTTTCAAACAAAAAGGAGCAAACGTCATATTAATTAAAATAGAAGTTAGTACATCAAAAGCCACTTGGGAAAAATAATACAAAAATCTAAGATAAAAAGACGTTGCGCATCCTCTTTGGTGCGATGTAGGCATTAAGAGTACGCTCCTCTTGTAGCAGCGTCGTAAGCTCTAAAACCTTCTTATCACTGTCGTAGAGATTGGTTTCAAGAGAATTACGCTCTTCCTTAAGCTGTATCCAACTTCGTTGTAGGTCTTCATGTGATGTTGACATGTCAGGATGTAGGAGGGTGTATGGAACCTCTCCTTCTTGAACAGGCTCTATAACCACTGGAAGAATGGAGGGATAGGGCATCATGAGACTTTGGCCTCGAATTCGTACCCACCTAAGGTAAGGCTCGAGGGGGATGGAATTCTTGTGTCCTAAAGTTTGACTGTCTACCTTGTTGGGCATTCTCCATGCTCGGATGAACCTCTAACGGAGAGCTTGATCGTTGTTGTCGAAGTCGAAGACTATCCCTTGAATGAACATGTCATGAGGGCCGTCTTGTCGAGCGTAACCAAACTGTCGGAGAGCCAAGTAGGGGTTATAGGTAATGCCTCCCCTAATGCCAAGTAGTGGGACATTAGAGAATTCCCCACAACGGTCAATGATGATAACACTTTCTCTGGACCGAGAACCAATGTATATCAAAATGCTTGAGAGTCATCAGCCGTTGTGACCACCTTAAACCCTGCTCATTCTTCAGAGTTGACTGGGGAAGGTGAGAAATAAACCACCTTGCTAGAAGAGGAGTACAACACATGAGAACACCTCTTTTCCTCATTGTTCGTGTGTGAAATGAGTGTAGGATGTCCCCAAGCAATGTAGGTACAGGATTCCGAGACATGAATATCTTGACAGCATTCACATCTATAAGATGATCAGGGTTTGGGAACAAGACTAACCCATAGATGAGAAGTGCTACCACCTCTTCAAAGGCTTGCAGATCTAGAGAATTCCAGCATTCTTGAGCTTTCTCAAACAGAAACTTTGTCAAGAAATCCTTGACACCACTTCTGGTTTCCCAATGACCTTTGATATCTGATGGTTGCAAGTGTAAGGCTTCAACAACATCTTCAGGCTTTGGGTCTCTCTCCATACCATTGAAAGGTAGTTGACGGAGAATATGAATTCTCAGGAGTTGAGAAAATTCCTCCAAAGTAGGTACCAACTTGTAGTCGGGGAATGTAAAGCAGTGATGTACGGGGTCAAAGAACTGGAAGAGAACTTTTACCATGTCTTCTTCTATGTTGGAGTTGACCAAGCTAAGAAGTCTACAATGTCTTTCACTGAATGGAGAATACTCTGGAATCCTGGAAGTAAGCTCCTTAAGCTGAGGAGGAACTCTCAAAGGTTGACCTGAATAGTTTTTCTGCGGAGTGATTCCATAGCCTACAAAAAAAGAACAAAGATGAAATCCAAAATCCTTGAAATGGTTAGTGGATGCAAATGATGCTTCATGATGTTCATGATGTATGCACAAGTATATGTACAAGCAAGTCACACAAGTTCCTAGTTTCAGGCTAGCATGGGGTTTCATAGGTAAGTACCCTCTTGAAGTTAGTTGGCTCAACCTGTCCTATAAATAGTATTCAGGTTCTCTTACTACACAATATTGTATAGTAAGAATTGAAACTCAATGGGATTATTACACATAACTGTTTTCTTCTCTTTGTACACAATATTGTGTAGCTTTCATTTTCACGGAGGTGTTCTCTTACTAGAGCATCAGCTTCCTTGTACAAAAACGCCTGTTATAGGCCAACTTCAGAAATTAATACAAGTCATTTTTACAAAACCATTTGTTTTTCATTTTCTGTTTTGTTTTGCAAAAACGCCCAATGATTTATTCTTGACATATGCATTTTAATATGATTGCTATTCACAAATATTCACATAAGAAATGGAAAGACAGTTGCTCATCATTTAAGAAACAGGGGCAGGGACAGCTTTGAAACGAAGTCACCACTGCATACGACCCTGTGACATCTACGCTCCCCATAGAGTAGAGGCAACCAAAGCTTTGACATCGGCTTCCCCAAACTGGAGTTACTTTCCGCAACAAAGTTCCTTCAGAGAGTTGACGTCTATATTCCCCAACCGAATTTTATAATCGCAAGCGGTTCATAAAGTTTTCTCCCGAGCAGAGTTTATTTCTCTGAATACAGAAGCTCAATCCCCAACAAAGCTTATTCCTCCAGGTACCTAAGTTCATCCTCTAGTGGAGTTTATTTCCCTGAATCGGCAAAATCTTCCCACCAAAGCATCTCCTCTCTCAAACAGAGTTATTCCCCCGCAGAGTTATTCTCAAGCAGAGACTCCTCATAAAAATATTCACAAACAGAAAGGAATAAATCCACGACATAGTCATATTCGTTTACCATCCCCAGCGGAAGTAGAAGAACCACTTTTTCTACAACAGTCAGGAATTCAATTTCCAGTACTCTCCAATAGCAGTCAGAGATTTATTTTCCCAGACTCAGATATAGCATTTCATGTTCATACATCATGATTTGCGCATACATATTGCATACAACATAATCTCATTTATTTTGAGAACATCATCATACAATTCATTTCATGCATCACTGTGATTCGGTGGGAGAACTGACTTGAGGTTTTGCGTTTGTGTTTGCAAAATGTTTCGGTTTAGCAAGAGTCACCACCGACTTTTTATTTTATCCAAAGGAAAGGTCAAAAAGCACAAGAAAGACCTTTGAGATGTTTTCTTGAGTTAGGGGGGTAGATTATGAAAAGGGAAGGTGCTAGCACCCTTTTCATCCATGGTTATCCATGGGCTCTTAGTTACTTGTTTAGATCACTTGCTTTTGTTTTTCAATTGTTTGAAATGGTGCTTTGTGTGTGGTTTTGAAAATATTTTGAAAAAGAGGCCTTGTCTAGGCAACCTTTGTAACAATTCTTATTTGAATGTTTTACAAAGGTGTTTGTCTTTTGAAAAATGTTTCAATGTTTGAAAGTTTGTTTTGGGAAATTGTTTTGAAATTGTGTTGAGTGTTTTTGAAAATAGCAAGGATGTTTGCAAGAGATCAAGTAACTAGGAGTTGTCTACCCTAACTCAAAGATCTTTCCTACACATTTTTAACCCTTTGACATTGTTGTTTTACCATTGTATTTGGTAAGCAACCTTTGTTTGGATGTTAAACGGGATAGGCGCGGGTCATCATATGGCCATGATAATAATATTGCTAAGTATCTTAGCAAGTTTTTTGAGGGACTAGATCATTTTTGTATAGGAAACCAAGATAGCGTCATCGAGGGAATATGATCTTTTTGGTTTGATTTTGTTTTGCCAAGATACCTAGCATGCATACCATGGCCATTTTAAAGGCAACAAGTGGATGAAACCCTAGGGGTGCTTGTGTGCATTGTGTTGTCATTTTCATGCATTTTTGTCTTGTGTTAGTCAAGCTATTTGTTTAATTTTGGTTTTTTGCATACAAACCCTAATCTTTCTATCATGGCATATTTGAAAGCAATAAATGCGTAAAAGTAAATCTACGACTATTACAACATTGATATGGGGAGGGGGACACAAGTTTGAATAGGGGATTATTTGCAAGAAATTAAAACCCTAAGATTATTACAACCTGTGATACGGTGGGAGAACTGACTTGGAATTTTGCGTTTTGTGTTTGCAAATGTTTCGGTTTAGCAAGAGTCGCCACCGACTTTTTATTTTATCCTAAGGAAAGCTCAAAAAGCACAGGAAAGACCTTTGATATGTTTTCTTGGGTTCGGGGAGTAGATTATGAAAAGGGAAGGTGCAAGCACCCTTTTCATCCATGGTTATCCATGGGCTCTTAGTTACTTATTTAGATCACTTGCTTTTGCTTTTCAATTGTTTGAAATGGTGCTTTGTGTGTGGTTTTGAAAGATGTTTTGAAAAGAGGCCATCGTTGTGGCAACCTTTGTAATGATTCTTATTTGAATGTATACAAAGGTATTTTTGTCTTTTGAAAAGATTTCAATATTTGAAAGTTTGATTTGGGAAATGTTTTGAAATTGTGTTGTGAAATGTGTTTGAAAATAGCAAGGATGTTTTGCAAGATTTTTTATCAAGTAACTAAGAGTTATCTACCCTATTTTACTCAAAGATCTTTCCTAATGTTTTTAACCCTTTTGATAGTGTTGTTTCACCATTGCATTTGGTGAACAATCTTGTATCAGGATGTTAAACGGGACAGGCGCGAGTCATCGTATAGACCATGATAGCAATTGTGTCAAGTATCTTTGGCAATTATTTTGAGAGACTTGATCATTTTTGTTTAGGCAACCAAGATAGCGTCATCGAGGGACTATGATCTTTTGTTTTGTTTTTGTTTTGCCAAAGTACCCAACATGCATAACATGGCCCATTTTTGAAGGCAACAAGTGGATTGTAACCCTAGGGGATGCAAGTGTGCATTGTGTTTGATTTTCATGCATTTTTGTCTTTGATTAGGTCAAACTATTTGTTGATTTGGATTTTTGCATACAAACCCTAATTCTCTAATCATGGCATAATTGAAAGCGTAAAGTGCGAGAATTAAAATTCTAAGCTATTACAACATGATTATAGGGATGGGGGTACAATCTTTGAATGGGGGGTGTTTGACAAGAAATATAAACCCTAGTTTACTATTACATCCAAATTGAATTTAATTGCATAAATATTTAAAAGGGCAATATTTAAATAAACAAAATAAAATAAATATATCAAATAATATGAATTATGCAAAAAAGGTTTTTGTTTGTTTATGTATGTAAAAGTTTTTTAATGTAAAAAATAAGGGATAAATAAAAGATTTATTTTATTTGTTTAAGGGTAAAACCCTAATTTCTTTAAGAAAATAAATACATTATATTATTTATATACAATAAAATATATTAATATATGTAAAAACAAAATATACTTAGAAAAAGGTATTTTTTAGTATAAATAAAAATAAAAGTGAAAATGTAATATTTTGTATTTTTTTATTCTAGAGTATTTAATAAAATAAAAAGTATATATTTAAATGTATATTAATCAAATTAAATATGTACAATATAAAATAAAATATGTACAAAAATAAAATATATTTAGGAAAATATTTTTAGTATGAATAAAAATAAAGAACAAAAATAAAAGTATAAATTATATATATTTTTCAAGTCTTAATAAATAATATAAAAGTATTTAAATACTTTTTCATGTTAGAAAAATTAAAATAAAATGCCAAATATATGTAAAAAATTTATGAAAATATTTTTGAGTATTTTTTATATTTGAAAATAAATAAACAAAATCAGAAATGAAAAAAAAATGCAAAAATATAAAAATACAAGAAATTGGGCCAGGGGGTGCAAAAAGGAAAAGAGGGGGTGTCAAGAGTGAGCCAGGCCAAGCCCAACCCACTACTTCATCTTCTACCTCCAGCTTTTGAAAAACGCGTGCGTCCCCTGTACAAACTTGGACATCCTACATACGAGCTCTATTGCAAAAACACATAACACCAAATTTATAGAGAATTTCAAGACGATTCCAACAATATAAAAAACTAATCCTAACTCTCAAAGACCAGAGAGAATTTCTCTGGCCCCAAAATCTGACCTAGTTTTTTCAGCATGTTCATGGATGAAATTCTCCTAGCACACTTAATATAAATGAAAACTGAGCATATGTACAGCTTCATGGCAATGAACACTACATTTTTTATTCACAAACCTAAAGCTAAATGTTCCTAAATAGAGAGATAGGAAGTGGACAAAAACCTGCTTCAGTTGGATTCGTGTAGGGCAATGTAGTGCCTTTCAACAAGGCTTGAGATGTCTGGTAGCTTGCCTGAACTTCACTTGACCTTCTCCAATAGCTAGCTTGCCTTGAATGTCCTTGAATCAGCCTATAGAACTCAACCTGCACAAGCTCAAAATGAAAATGGTGAAACTGTAAATGGAGTTACAATTGGTATTTGGGGTTTGGGATAGCTTGAGTGAGTTGAATGGAAGGTGTTTGAAGTAACTTGGGGCAAAACGCACTAGCCAAATGAGCTATGGAACTCAAGTTGCAGAACATGCCCTGTTTTGCCAAAGGAATGTGATTTCTGGATATGGGGTGTTTAGAGGCTCAAGCAATCGTGTTTCTAGCTCAAAGGGGTGTGAGAAAGATGTTCAAACTGTTTGTGTAAGTTAGCATTGGCTGGTTTTCAAGTTCTAAGGTTTTGGACAAGTTTCTTGTTTTTGAAGTAAGAATGTGGAAGTTGTTGTTACAGGCCTGTACAGGCTATTAAATATGCTTGCATACTTTTCTCTTGGTCCCTCCAACTTGTGGATTTGATTTGCCCTCTGAGATATGGACCAATGCTCAAGGGATAGTGGTTTGACATAAAGCACATTATGGCAAAAATGGAAACGTGCCTTTTTCTACTTAGGGCCTAATCTTGTTTACAATGTCCAAATGACCAAAACAAAAGCTTCGAATGATGGATTTGCGTTTAATTATGGAGTGTGAAGTGGTTTAGATGCCTGCAAGCTAGTGTAAGACATGCTGACTTGAAAATGCAACTTGTATGAACATGAATATGCCATGGATGAAAAGTGAGTTTTTGCCAACTTCAAGCCTTCGATTCTCCCTAACCACAAATGTGTTTGAGGAGTTCTTGGACAATTTGGAAATCTTGCAACATGCTTTATGATCCATCTTTGAAATGCAACTTGAGACTCCAAGTGGAACTATGTGAAAAATGGCCAAGAAGATAGGTCAAAATCCTGCCTAAACTAGGGCAAAATTTCACTAAGTTAAAAGTTTTAGGGACCCTTGTTCCAAAAATCATAACTTGAGATCCAAGCTTCTTTTGAGAAAACTTTGTGAATAAAAGTTATAGACTTTATGGATGAATACAACTTTCATGTTGGAGGTTTTGTTTGAATCCATTTTCATCATGGTGAAAATGTGTGGCAACGTTAGGAAAAATTAAGAAAATTTCATAACTTAGAAAAATTCGAAGTTATGAAAATTTTCAATTTCAAACCCAAATTTGCAATTTGGGTTTCTTGATGAACAAGTTTCATAATTTGACACATCTTGATGAAAAATGACCCTTGGCACTTGATTTTTGACCAAAAAGTCAAAGTTTGACTTTTCAGTGTATAGTCAAATTTTGATTAGTTGACTGAAAAATTCATCTGTCAATCCCATGCATTTTAGATCTTTTGAACTTGTTGAATAAGTCAAGATGATTTCATTGAGTCCTTGAGTCCATGGTTGAACCTAATTTTCCATTGGCTAGGTCAAAAAGTCAGAAATTGCCTTTGTACAGTCAAAACCCTAAAAATGACCATTTTGCCCTTTTGGTGATCTGATTAAATTTCTTGTGGAGCTGTGGTCCAAACTTGATCCAATGGTTCATATGAGTTCATAATGTTGATGTGGGTCAAAATTCATGAGGTTTGACTGTAAATTGGCCACAGTTGACTTTTTCCCCAATACAGTTGATTTCTAGGTCAACTGTCCAATTGACTGGGCAAAAATTTGTTTCAAGGCTTGAAATTTGGTATGGACAAACTTATGAGTCCAATATAAAGTGTGAAAGTCAATTTGAGCATTGAAGGTCCAAAAATCCTTGTGCAAACTCAAACCCTAGTTTAGGTCATCAGTGCAAGGAGATGTCTTGAGCAGAGCAAACCCTAACTTGATCTTGAGTTCCAAGAGCCTTATGATGAGAAATGTTGATAAAATGAGAGGGCAAATTTTAGGGTACAACACAACCATATTGAATTCTTTGCATAAATAAATAAATAGACAATATTTAAATATGCAAATAAATATGAATATGCAAAAAGTGTTTTCGTATTATTTTTATGTATGTAAAAATAAGTTTATTTAATGTATCAAAAATAAGAAAATAAAAAGCTTATTTTTAATAAGGGAGGAAACCCTAATTTGTTTTAAGAAAACATATATATTATAATTATTTATTTATGTACAAGTAAATAAAATAAAATACATACAAATGTTTAGAAAATAAAAATATATGAGAAAATATTATATAAGTGTATACATAATAAAAATAAAAATATATGGTATTTTTTTGTATTATTTACAATTTTATTTAAGAAAATAAAAGTATATTATTTAAGAAACTATTTTTATGCTAGAAAAAATAATAAAATAAAATAGAAAATTTAAGAAAATATTTTTTGTAATTTTTAATGTTTTGAAAAATAAAATAAAGTCAGAAATGTAAATAGAAATATAAAAATATAAAAAAAATAATGAAATGGGCCAAGGGGGTGTAAACAGCAATAGGAGTGTGTCAATAGCATGGAACAAACAAGCCCAGCCCAAAGTCCAGCTTCGTCTTCAACCTTTGAACAAGAAAACGCGCGCCCTGTATTCAAACTTGGAAATCCTACATACGTACTAAAAAACAAAAACTTGCAACATGAAAGTTATAGAGCATGATCACACGATTCTAACCATGTAAAAAACTTAATCTAACTCTCAAAGACCAGAGAGAATTTCTCTGGCCCTAATTTCTAACCTAGTTTTTTCAGAAAGTTCATCATTCAAATTCTCCCAACTCAGCTAACTTAAATGAAATCTATGTATATGTACAGCTCAAGGGCAGCGAGTACTACATTTTTTATTCATAAACCTAAGCCTAATGATTCCTAAATAGAGAGATAGAAGTTTGAACTTTACCTGTTTCAGTCAACCTCGAGTATGGCAATGCAGGGGTTGTGAGTGAGGCCTGAGATGCTTGTGAGCTTGCTTGAAGTTCCTTTGAGCTTTCCCAATACCTAGCTTGCTTTGAACTTGCCTGAATATGCTTGTAGAAGTCAACCTGCAAAGTCAGAATTCAAAAATGGTGAAGCTTGAAAACAAGGTTACATTTGCTGGCCAATGGTCGGGATAGCTTAGGTGTGTTGTTTAGAATGTGTTTGAAGTGGTTGCAAGAAAAACGCACGAGTGGATTTTGCTTTGGATGTCAAACTACAGAAGTTGCCCTATTTTGCAAGAAAATGTGATTTTGGTGTTTTGGAAGGTTTGAGAAGTGGTTAGCTCGTGATTCTGACTTAGTGTGATATGCCAAACTTGTTTGAAATGTTTACAAGTCTTGGTTATAACAGATACCAAAGTTCTTGACCTTTTGCAAGGTTTCTTGGTTTTGAAGCAAAAGTGAGAAGTGACCATGCTATGGCCTGTACAGGCCTCCTTCTTAGCTGCACAAAGTTGTTGTACCTTTTCCTAAGTTTATGGAGTTGGTTTGCTTCAAAGGGATGGGTTCAAGGCTCAAGGGAAACAAAAATGCATAAAGTGAACTTTACAAAAATGGCATTGTTAACTTTCTGCCATTTTTAGATTAATCCTTTGTGTAATCTTCCAATGATTAGAACAATGCCTTAAACCATTGTGCTTGCATTCAATTTTTGAGTGTGGAAGGGTTTAAGGACATGTAAACAAGTACAAGCAAGGTTGGATAGAATTTGCAACTTGTAGCAACATGAGAAATGCCATGGATCAAAGTGACATTTTTCCAAATTCAAACCTTCGATTCTCCCTAACCACAAATGATTTTGGAGAGTTCTTGGACATTTTGGAAAGCTTGTAACATGCTATAAAATACATATTTGAAGTGAATTTTTAGATTCCACTTGGAACTATGTGAAAAATTGCCATTAAGATAGGTCAAAATCCTGCTAAACTAGGGCAAAATTTCACTAAGTTAAAAGTTTCATGGACCCTTGTTCCAAAAATCATAACTTGAGATACAAGCATCTTTTGAGAAAACTTTGTGAATAAAAGTTGTAGATTTTGTGGAGGAATACAACTTTCATGTTGGAAGTTTTGTTTTAATCCAATTGCATTATGGTGAAAAAGTTGGGCAAAGTTGGGAAAAAAATAAGAAATTTTCATAACTTAGAAAATTTCTAAGTTATGAAAATTTTCCATTTTAAACCCTAATTTGCAAAATTAGGTTTCTTAATGAACAAGTTTAATGTTTTGACACATCTAGATGAAAAATGACCCTTGGAACTTGAATTTGAAGTTTAACTTTTCAGTGTACAGTTGATTTTTGATCAGTTGACTGAAAAATTCATCTGTCAATCCAATGCATTTGAGATCTTTTGAACCTTATGATTAGGTCAAGATGATGCCATTGAGTCCTTGAATCCATTCTTGAATCCAAATTGCAATTGGCTAGGTGAAAAATCAAAAATTGCCCTTCTGCAGTTAAAACCCTAAAAATGACCATTTTGCCCTTTTGTTGATCTGATCAAATTTCTTGAGGAGTTGTGGTCCAAACTTGATCAAATGGTTCATATGAGTATATATTGTTAATGTGGATAAAAAATTATGAGGTTTGACTGTAAATTGGCCACAATTGACTTTTTCCCCAATACAGTTGATTTCTAGGTCAACTGTCCAATTGACTGGTCAAAAATGTGAATCAAGGCTTGAAACTTGGTATGAGCAATCTTAGGAGTCCAACATGAAGTATGAAAGTCAAATTGAGAATTGAAAGTCCAAAAATCCTTGTGCAAACTCAAACCCTAATTTCAGGTCATCATTGTAAGAAGATGTCTTGAGTAGGGCAAACCCTAGCTTGGCTTGAGTCTGAAGAGTCTTGTGAGGGGAAATCTTGGTAAAATGAGAGGGAAAATTTTGGGGTACAACAATCACATATAATTAATCCTGTACCTTTTCAGGAAAGATGGTTATCATCCACAATTCCAACAGTTCAAGATTAAATCCATGAAGTTATACATGTCATATCTACAAACAACTAATGGAAAATCAGTTCCCAAAACCAAATGGGTCAACTAATCTACGTGATCAAATGAAGCAGCCCTACTATCCAGGCTTTTGTTCGAAGTAGCCCTACTACCCAGGTTCCTTCTCACAACCCTACTATCCAGGCTTTTATTCCAAAGCAGCCCTACTACCCAGTTTTATTTCGAAGTAACCTACTACCCCAGGTCCTCTCATAGCCCCACTACCCAGGCTTCATACCCTAGCTACCCGAAGTCCCCTACTACCCAAGTTCCCTTTCACCAACCCCCCTACCTACCCGCCATCTTCTACTTTTCGAAGTAACCATACTACCCAGGTACCTTCTCATAGCTTACTACTACCCAAGCTTTTCATTTCGAAGTAACCCTACTACCCAGGTCCTACAGCTCTACTATCCAGGCTTCATTTCGAAGTAACCCCTACTACCCAGGTTCTTCTCCCACCTCTCTAGGATTCATTTCGAAGTACCCTACTACCCCGGTTCCTCCTACCTCCCCCAGCCCCCCCCCTCTACTCCAGCTCCCCCCTCCCACCTACCCCCTCCCCCGGTCCTCCCGCCCTACTATCCAGGCTTCATTTTGAATTAACCCTACTACCCAGGTTCCTTCTCACATCCCTACTATCCAGGCTTCATTTCAAAGTAACCCTACTACCCAGGTTCCTTCTCATAGCCCTACTATCCAGGCTTCATTTCTAAGTATCCCTACTACCCAGGTTCCTTCTCAATGCCATACTATCTAGGCTTCACTTCGAAGTAACCCTACTACCCAGGTTCCTTCTCATAGCCCTACTATCCAGGATCTTTTTCATGAATTACCTGACGCGGTTTTGCAGGGACTTATCCCGAGAAAGCCCTATGCAGGTTCCTTCTCTCTTATCTCTGGACAACAGTTCACAACAACGTGAAACCCGGGCTCGACCAGATAACAACTCATTTTTGTCTCATCAATCGAGATTTAATTCCCAATAGAGTAAAGGACAACCGAAGATCCTAGACTCTATTTCCCAGGACATAAGTCAACATTCCCCGACGAAGTCCTCCTCAACGGCAGGTACGGGGATTCTCGCAAAGGAATCTCTTATGCAACCGATATCTTTTCTGGATGGCATCTTTAAGCCCATCTCCGACGATCCTCCATCGCCTTCCAAATGGCATATGTAAGCCCATTCCTGATATTATCGATCGACATTCACTTCATGCGAGTGCAAATTTCTGGGCACTCTAGTGTTCAATCATCTTCCACCTTCATATCACGAAAGGCAGACAAGTCAATCTAAATCCTCAGGTTTAAGAAGATTGAACAGGGGAAGTTGTTGAACCCCAAAATTTTCCCTCCCATTTTCACACAAGACATACTCCTAGAGGTCCTCAATTGCTCAAGTTGACTAAGGATTAACCAGACAAATCCTCCTCCTAAGACAATGAGCCTCAAACTAGGGTTTCACTCCTGATCAAGATATTTGAGTTCCAATGGTCCTAAGTGGTTTCCATTTCCCTAATATGTCCTCAAGATAAAAAATTCCAAGTTTCATGCCTTGCATAAGAAGTTTGCTCAGTCAACTACTCAAATGCTTGAAAATCAACTATATTAGGTCAAAAGTCAACTGTGACCCACATACAGTCAAACTTCAAGATTTTTGGTCAACATCAACATTTTGAAGTGATATCCATCATTTTATCAAGGGTTGATCATGATTCCTCAAGGAATGCTCCTAATTCATCATAACTCAAAAGTTGCTAAATTAGGGTTTCTATAGGAAAAGTCAACCAAACTTTGACCAGGCATAACTTTCTCATACTTTATCATAAATTTCTCATCTAAGGCTCATTTTGAATAGAATCCAATTCCCTACAACTCATATTCAGCCCTTGGGTTCAAAAAATGCACTCATGAAAAGATATAAATTCAGACATTATAGGTCGTTTCAAAAAGTCAACAAAAACACCTTTTGGGTCAAAGCTTCTTACATGAACATGGGAGATCCAATGGAGATGAAACCAAAAGGGTTGTTTAGAGGACACCCTAAGATTTCTAAAAAAATCAAATAGAACCCTCTTAGGGTCAAAATTGAGAGATATATGCATTGTCAAAGTTGGCCATTTTTGGAAATTTGCCCAAAGTCAACAATGCTCAAAATTGCAGTTTTTTCCACATGGGCCCATTTTTTTCAAGATTGAATCTTATCCCTAGCATGGTCCACGACCCATGAGACCCTCCTTGCTTCATTAATTTATTTATCTAATTTATTTTGATTTTTATTTATTTAAAATTCAAATAAAATAAAATTAAATCAAAATAAATAAAATCAATGGAATGAGATTTGTTTTGCATTGAATTATAGATCATGCAAGTTGTCTATAGCCAAGAAAAAAACGTGCAAGGTTGAAAACAAGAGGAAATCTCCAAAAGTGGAAAGATTTGAATCAAAAGTAATAACCATTAAATCTTGTGATTCTTTCCAATTATGCTACCCTAGATTGATTCAGTAAATATACATAAGTATTGTGAACCCTAACAAAGAAAAAAAGTTGCGCAACCTGCCTCTACATCAAGAACAAAGTTCAAACTTTTTGTCAAAAAGTGCAGATCCCATTCTCCTCCACAAAACGATTCAAGCCATTCTAAGGATCAAACCACGTCCCTGGGCATCCTCTGAAGCAATTGCAAGCATTCCTAAAGCCTAAAACCATCAGAATCACGCCCACCATTCATCATGGTTTGCACATCCTCTCAATTTCGATTTCTTTGATTCTGACATCATAAACATATTTTTGATTATATATCTATGTTTGTTATCATGTTTACAACGAGCTGGAATACTTTGATTAGAGTTTGAGTGCTGGTACGAGCATATGCCATGACTAGGGTTCCAGAGCTCCAATTAGGGGAACCCTAGTTAGAGGCAAAATTAGGCCAAATTAAGGGTCCATTCGTGCTCAGGGGATTATTTCCAATTGATCCACGCCCTTGGTTGGGATTTATTTTGCTTGTGCTGCATTTTTGAGTTTTACAGGTTTGTAGCCATGCACAAGAATTGTCACTATAACATATAGTGATGAATCTGTCTGTAGGTAAAAGCCTAGTCCCTAAGGCAACAGTTCCAGGGAGAAGACAATTAGGTGGCAAACTACCATTGGGAGATTTGAATCCACGCGCGTTTTTCTGGGCATGACGTTCTTTTTCCCTTATTTTATTTTTGCTTAATTATATAAACGAACGACTAACCACCACAAATGGCAAAGGGCAAGGCGTGTGAAGTGAAAGACCTGGGTTCGATCCCAGGTCCATACATTTTATATTTTCTGATTATCTTCTTACAGATACAATGCATCTCCTAGCCAAGCGTCCACCATGCGCCCACAGATCCAGCCCTTAGATCATCACGGGGCCCAGATCCAAGAGTCTAGCAAAACAGCATATGGTGAACCCCCAGATGAGAGCCTCACTGGATCACGTGCTGGCAGATGGGCCAGCTATTCTGGGCCTAACATGAATTCAGCAAGATACCCCCAAATTACTTCTCATATCAGGCCCATTTTAATTTTTTGTTTTAATTTCTTTAACTTTTTTTTATTGTTTTATTTTTTAATTGTTTTAAAAATCTTTTTTTAATTAAATCTTAAAATCATAAAAACACAAAAAACATTAGAATTAGGTTTTTTCATAAAATATTTAATTTCATTAATAAATGAGGTTAATTAGGATAATTTAAATTCCTTTTTCATAATTAAAATTAATTAGAAATTAGGTTAATTTGCAAAATTAATTACTTTCTCAAAAAAAATAAAAAATATTTTTCTTCTAAATCAATTAGATTCATTAAACTTTAATTCCTCATTTAATTTATTCTCGCGCACATTTATTTATTTAGTTTAATTATTGTATCTGTTTCGAGTTTGTAATAACTTTTAACTTAGGTTTATTACTATTTTCATTTACTGTTTTCCCCAAGTTTTTGATTATGTAATCCCCCTCCCGAAAGCCTTGTAATAGCTAGTTTTAAACTTCTCGCACTTTTACTTTCGGTCATTATAAACTGTTAGATGATTGATAATAGGATTGTATGCAAAAGATCAATGTTTAAAACAGTAGAAAACCCTAATTGTGCAAAGATAATTGACTGAAAAATAAACACTTGCACATGCTCACTCCTAGGGTTTTTCTCCACTTCGGTTGCCTTCAGAAAATGGTCACTATTCTCGATATGTGAGAAGTTTTAGTGGCTGTCCTCTAATTCAAAAGATCACTAGTCCCTCGAAGACCCTTTCGACGTTGCCTCGGTAAAAAAATGATCTTAGAGTTTTAGGACAATTACTAAAAGATCTTGCCTTGTTGCCTTAAGTGACCGTAATCGTCCCTTTCGATTTTCCCTCAAACTCCAACGATGGAGCTACCTACTCCTTAATAGTAGGATAGCGTTGTCTAAAGGAAATAAGAAAAACGAACAGTCTTTTTCGAGTAGGTAGAAACTCTTAAGTACTTGCTTAAACAAATTTTTACACCATACACTTTCAAACAAAATTTTCAAATAAAGTTTTCAAAAACACTTTATCACACTCTTGATGACTGATACAAGGGTTACCATAAAGTGAAACGCCGCACTAAGGCATTTTCAAAACTTTTCAAACACACACAAAAGCAATTTAAAAATGAGCAAGCACCTAAGAGCCCGTGGAAAACCACTGATAGAAAGGGTGCTAACACCTTCCCTTTCTATAATCTACCCCCCTTTCTCAAAAACATCTCGAAAAAGTTTTTTTCTGTTCTTTTCCCTTTTCCTTTGTTGGATAAAATAAAATACGATGGCGACTCTTGCTTATCGTACATTTGCAAACACAAACGCAAAACCAGTAATAACAAAAAACAGTCAATTCTGCCACCGTATCACACCATACATACCCTAATTACTAGCAGTTATAAGGAAAGCAGTAAATTACGGAAAGTAAAGGTCCTACGCTATTACAAAGCTTCAGGGAAGGGGGTACAAAACCATAAAGCGGGGGAAAATAGTAGACCCTAATTAAGACTATTACAAACCGTAGCAGTTACATAATTAGGAAAATAAGCTAATGCGAAAGTAATAAAATGCACGAAGATTGTAAAAGAGAAAAATAAATATTGAAAATCATTTTGTGATCGTTTGATGATTAATCTAAAAAAACCCTAATTGATTTTAATTTTAAAAAAAGAATTAATTGATTAAAAAAACCTAAGTTGATTTTAACTAATTAGTTCTTAAAAACTAAGTTAAATTAATTCAATTAATTTAATTTAATTAAAAAAGAAAATTAATTTAATTAACTTAATTAAAAACCTAAGTCTAAATTAATGTTAATTTTAAAAAAAGTTGATTGAATTGTGTTCAAAAAAGTTAAAGCAAAAATTAAAAAAAGGATTTGGGCCTGTTATAAAGCAAACGGGGGGGGGGGGTGAAAGGAGAGAAAATCATTAGGCCCAAAGCTGCGAGCTCAAATCTTGCACGAGTTCCAGTGGGGACAGTTCTAGGAGGTTCACCATGGGCGTATATATCTGGGGCGTTAGATCTGGATCCGAGGGCTGCAAGACTGAGGGTGCCCAGTTGATGTACGAGGACACGCGACATATGGTTTGGAAAACTGAGGAAACATGAAAACGACCAAAAGGAAGGGATCGAATGGATGTGAAACTTGAGGATTCCTGGTTGATGTACGAGGACACACTGTATATGGCCTACAAAAAAACAAAAAAAAACAATGAAAACGACCAAAAGGCAGAGATCAAACCCATTCCTTGGTATAATAGTGACTTAGAGCGCGCGTTTTAACCACTAGGATGGTGATACATCCATTAGCATAACGGAAACAATAAATATATATTATATGCTTGATTTCATTGACCGGAGAGGCGTCAGTCCGACGACCTATTTTGTTTAAGCATACCAAATAATCATTATTAGAAAGCAAGCGATACCCTATCCCCCTAAATCGAGGGCTACAAATTTAATGGTGCAATCTTTTTGGACTAAAAAGGTTTGGTTTTTGAGTTATGATACAGACAAGACAAAACGGAGCAAACATGGCATTTTGCAATTTAGCATGCATGGGACCTCCACGATTGTTCTGTTCTACCTTATCGGATCTAATGAACACATAGCAAACATTAGTAAACGTTAGAATGCAGTAAAACAAGAAAATAGAGAATTCAAACAAGGATGAAATCGTGATGCTTGCATGAGTGTTTTCTAGCCATTTGGATCGTTGTAAACGATCCAATATTACCCTGGGAGTGAATGGAATTGATTAGGATTACAAGTTGGTGGTGAAAGGTAATGTAATAAGGACTTTGAAATTCTAAGGTTCTCAAAAAAAGTTTGATATTTTTGGAAAAATTGTGAGGTAAGGTTTCGTGCGTAAGGGTTTCCTTTGATGTCTGAACTGGTATGAATATATAGTGAAAATTAGGGCAAAGATATGATGGGCTTGGACTCTTGTAATAAAATATGATCTTATCTTATTTAATTTTGACTTTAAATCAATAAAAATAAAAAATGAATAAAATAAAAAACCAAAGGGTGTATGAATGAGTTCCGAGGTGTATAAGGAGTATAGAGCATGTTTGGATTCTTAAACAATGGCCCATTAGCCCAAAATATCAAGTTTTCTCAATTTGAACTTCATGCATTTACTCAAAATTTCCCAACTTGCACTGGTCATAACTCACTCAATTTTCATATTTCAAAAGTGATCTTGGACTTTTTGGAAAGCTCAAGATATCCTCTAAAACCTCTATTTTGATCATTTTTTTCTTTTGAAGACTTTATATTGATGTAAGTTGCCTTGACAAAAAGTGTCTTTTTGTTGACTTTTGAAATGACCTGTAATGTATTGACTTATATCTCTCAAATGATGCTTTTTTGGACTTGATATTAGAGAGACCAAGTTGTATAGAATTGAATTTCTTTAAAAATGAGCTTTGGTTGGGGAAAAGCTGATAAAGCATGTCAAAGTTGTGCTTGGACAAAGTTCAGTTGACTTCTCCTAAGGAAACCCTAATTTAGCAACTTTTGATTTTTGATGATTTGAGAGATTTCCTTGAGGAAGTACCTTCTCCTATCGTACTCATCAACAGTGTCACCACCAGCAGCGACATTTGTAGGAATGTGCATGGGCACCGGCTCATCTTCGAGATGATCATCTATAAATTTTCCGCCAAGAGATGGCCGATACGTGAGGAGCAATCCATATCTTCATTTTCTGCAAATTCAGACAATAAAAACAAAACATTAAATTAAAAGCTTGTGGGTTGCCTCCCACGCAGTGCATTGGTTAACATCGATAGCTGGACGGCTTAGGAGTGCAAGCACTCATGGTGGTTCTCTCGAGAATGACTCCTCGGTTGAACTTTTAGTAATCATCGTTTTCCATGGCCACTTATCAAACCATCTCACATATCCCTCACCTTTTCTTTTATTTCTTCTGTGGGGTGGTTCATTCTTTTGAACTTGTGGTGGTGGTTCTGGATCTATCCTAAGTATCAAATTTTCAAGTTTGGGCTTAGTGATTTCATCCACCACCTCAAAGGTTAACCTTACCCTCTTAACTCTAATAATATACCTAGTTTCATGGTCCTCTAATTTTCTCTTTTTATGCAAGACTTCAAACAAGGGTGCATTGGTGTGGATATTTTCCAATACCTCCATATACGTTTTAGATTGGGAGTCTATCTGAGCTTCCATAAAACTTTTCGAGAAAGGAATCAGTGGCGGTATAGGGATGAGGAACAACAATAGGTGCTTCCTTCTCTACCTCTTCTACAACCTCCCTTTTAGATGGTGTTGGAGGATTTTTCTCAATCTTTACTCTTTTCTCGTCTGAACTCTCCTCAATCACATCATCACTCTCCTCAACCTCATTATCACTTTCCTTAGGATTTTCAATTTGTTTTTCACTACTGGTCATTACAACATCCAATTTCTCCTCAGGGAAGGGTCCTAGAGGGCTTTGTTCAAGTAGGGATATTTGAGTCTCTAAGGCTATGTTGTGAGTCGCGAGCGACTCAACCACAGTGGTCAGTTGCCTAGGGTTTTCACTGTTTTGAAGACTTTGTTTTCTAAACTCTTCGTTCTGGACAGTTTGTGTCACTACAAAGTGCTCCATCAAAGATTCTAACCTAGAGTGAATTAGCGTCGCATCAGAATCCTCCATTGATGTTTCGAAGTTGAAATCATGCGATTCTTCAAATTGAGTTAGAGTCGCATTTTATGTTTCCACAAAGCGCTTTGTCATCATTGATATTTCATTAAAATTTTCCATTAATATTTCGAGGTCGGATTTATAGGATACTTGCGTCTCCTCGAAATATTAGGTGTAGTGATTGTAGGGGAAATTTGGTTGAGGATAAGTTTGGTTGGAATTATAATATTCTTGCGATTCCTCAAAATTTTGGGATTGATAGTTGGAAAGGTAATTCGGGTGAGAAATGAGTTTGTGACGCATTGAAATTCTCCAATAGTATTTCGAGGTCGGATTTATGGGATTCTTGTGATTCCTCAAAATACTCGGAGTGGGAGTTGTAGAAAAAATTTGGGTGATACATAGTAATAGGGACAAGAATGCCTTAGTCTATACAGTGCAACAACGGAATAACAATATTGACTGTTGGTCCCCTGCAACGACGCCAAAAACTTGATGGTGGAATTCCGCAAGTGAACGGAAATATCGAAGTAATATAAAAGATTGTCGAACCACAGAGACCAATGTCAACCTACTGCAATCTATCACTACTTTGTAAAGCTAAGGCTAATGAATAATTGGATTTTTGGGGGAAATTAAAGTAGAGGAAAACTAAATCGAACTAAGGGAATAATAATAATAATATAACAGTCGGTATGTAATATAGTGAACCTAAGTGGATTTAATCGAACCTAAGCATATAAATATATTTAACTTAGATGGTTCTGTAGAAATTATCAGTTTAAAAACCCTCAACTCACACTTTCGTGGTCTTATCTAGGATTATACCCCTAAAGCCCTATGCCTGCTCTCGCTAGCCCATAAGTGTTTAGAAAATACTCTTTGAAAACTTAATAAAATCTAAATCATTTTAAAGCACTCTCGCTGTATTTAAATTAAATGCCTAACTTTAGCTATCCGGTTAAAACCTCACACTCTCGTGGTCTTGATCGTAACCTATTCTACTTTTCTTACTCTCGTAACAAAAAGATTGATTTTAATTATAAAAAGTCACAGCAAAAAATTAAGTTAATTTGGATTTTAGCTTAGGAACAATTTAATCCATTTAGTTACTATTACCACATCCCGACTCTAGAAAATTAGCTAGTCATGGTACTTGAAACAGACAGATAGGAAATATAATTGGGAAACAATAAAACATTCATGATAAATAAATAACAGTAATTTAACATAAGCAAATTGTATTAAAGTTAAATTAAATGCGATTAAAAACCTGAATAATAATATTATTCCTCAAGATCCCTCTTCCACAAGTCGGCAAGATTGGAACCTTCGAAATCGGAACTTGAAACGAATTCTGAGGCTAAAAACAAATTCTAACTAAAATAACAATTTCCTAATATTGGAAATGGCTATTGTGATCGGTGGAAATAGAACTGACTGTTTAAAGCTGGTTCGCAAAATGTCGTGGTAAGCAAGAGTCACCACCGTCTTTTATGTTCTCCAACATGGAAAGGACAAAAGCACAGCAAAATTCCTTCTTTGAGAATGTTTCTCAGTTCGGGAGGTAGATTTATAGAAATGGAAGGTGTTAGCACCCTTTCCATCCGTGGTTATCCACGGGCTCTTAGGTACTTGCTCTTATGTTTTCAAAATTTATTTGCTTTTCAAGTGTGTGTGGGTTTTGGAAAAGTTTCGTTTGAAAATTTCTAAGTAACTCTTGTATCTGTCCTCAAGAGTGTATGAAAAATTTGTTTGAAAACTTTTAGAAAGTGTCGGTGTGAAAAGTTGTTTTTGTTTGTTTGAAAAGAGCAAGTACCCATGAGACCTACCTACTCTAAGGAATTAGGCTGTGTAAGAGTCCTTTAGATAGTGCTATCCCACCATTGAGAGGTAGGTAGCACCGTCGTTGGAGTTATTCAGGTCAATTCGATTATTAGGGACATGTGTGGTCACCGAAGCAATAGTAGGACACCTTAGAAGTAACCCTAATGCCCTAGATCCTTTTTTATCCGAGGCAACCATTTCGAGGCAACTGGATCTTTTATACAGAAGGGCGACCTCTAAGACACCCTATACTTGATGACCACGTTCGAGGCAACCAGTGAGGCGTACCCTAGGGGTGGTATGTGCATGTGTGTTGTTTTCATGTTATGTTTATCTTGTACATGTTATTTGTGAGCTACGGATTGATTTTATTTGTCATACATTCTTGCAGGCATATTAACAGTTTGGAGTGCGGAAAATTAAAGTGCGGAAATATGAATCTACGCTATTACAAGGCGCGGGTCTATACATCGCCAAAAACAAAAACCCGTTTTGAAAATAAGAATGCGAGAAATAGTAAAGAAGAGATAAACCTAATTAAATATTACATTTTCGGAAGCAGTTACATAAATATAATCAAAATAAATAAATACGCGTGAATAGAAATTTAATCGGGAACGTCCTAAGGGTTTTGACCCTTTTTTAAGAAAGAATTGAATTTTTGTCCCTTTTGCAATTAATTAAAATTAAAACTAATAACTAATTAATTTATTTATTAAAAGAATTTTTTTTTTGTATTTTTATGTTTTTAATGGAAATAAAGAGAAAATGAAAAGAAATTAAAAGTTAGCAAAAACCTAATTCTAAATTGTTTTTATTTATTATGAAAAAAAATTAAAGTTGCTCTAATTTTAAAAGACTAAATTAATTAACCATATTTATTTACAAAAAAAAGGTAATTGAAATTAATAAAAATGTTTTTTTAGGTTTTTCTGAATTTTTATGGAAAAATAATTATTTAGTTAATAGTTAATAAAAAAGAATAAAAAAATAAAATAAGGCAAATGAAAAATAAAATGACAAAATAAAAATGCAAACCCAAGGGGGTTTGGGCCAGATTTGAGGGTGAATCTGGAATTTCTGTGGCCCATTTGTATCAAGCGCTTTTGACTTTTGGGATTTGCTGAGCTGGCTTTGACTGAGGAATATGGTGGTCAACCATCCCTGGCCTTTGGATATATGATTGTGGACATATGGCGTGTGGATTGGTGAGGTGTATGATGGAACACACTTAGTGGCCTGCATGTGAACATATGATGGAAAAAGAGAAATAATTATTTGGGGGACCTGGGAATCGAACCCAGGTCCCAACGTTTGCAGAACACTTGGCCAACCACTCAACCACCTGAACGCGTTTGTTAGAATAACAAGAAACAAATATAATATAAAATAAACACGTTATATGCTGAACAAAAGAAAAGTAGCGCGCATATTTTGAATGAGCCAATCAGATGCAAGCACGTAATCATCTTCTTCCTTTTCCTGCAAAAAATAGAGTTAGATAGCGGGGGTTTTAAACCCCCACAACCTGCAACTATCAAAAATAGCGAATAGCTCCATGGGTTATATAAATAGGGCGGGATAGTCTTGTTCAATTCGTATGACTCTCACGAATTCAGTCATGTGCATCATGAAGCTCAATTTTTCCTGGTTACTAAACCCCCAAATTTCAAGCTTGGAAAACCTAAAATTCAACAATGGCGTTTCCTGTTTTAGGACACCATAATGCAATTGTCTTATACCAAAAGCTTCAGAAGGGTTAGAGCAATGCAAAGCATACAAAAAATCCCATTAAATATGCATGAATTATGATTTATGATTATGGAAAAGAAACCAAACTGTGTAACTTGTTCTGGGCGTTTCCTTGAGGTCTATGGCTTGTTTGTGATTGCAATAGGTTCCTGAGTGTCCCAGCAACGTGTTTGAATCAAGAAAAGGCTTCTAATTGTGCTGGAACGTTGATTTCAGATTTGACTTTTTGCTTGATTTTTTTGAATGTGGTTTGGCCGTTTGTGCAATGTTCAGGTCGTGAATGAGGTTTGACTTGCTTGCATATGTACATGTGAATGAAATCAGGTCACATTATGAGCTTGTATCTTGTGCAATTAAGCCTTGAGATTTTAGTTTACCACCATTAAAGAACATTCCATCTTTGAAGCAAAACTTGAATTGTATGCTCAAAATGGCCCTAGCACGAATTTGGTAGGTGGAATATGACACATGAAAGCCATTCAAACCTCAAAGATGCCATTCAATTAATTTTTAGATTTTATTTGAATTATTATGGATTTAAAATGAATTAAATCCATAAAAATTAAATAAAAATGAAAAAATAAATGTTAGGTCTTGAAATTAATCATGGGACACGTGGGTGGCATGACAAGGCTGAATCAAGTGGAAGAAAGTGGGCCCTTTTGTCAAAAATTGAAGTTTTAAGGATAGTTGACTTTTGCCATTTCACAAAAATGTCCAACTTCTCCAATGCATATCTTGCTCAATTTTGATCATATGAACATGTTCTTGGACATTTTGGAAAGGTCTTGAAGTCCTCTAACCAATGCCTTTGGTCCCATGTCATTTTGTTTTACCAATCTCAAGTTATGGTCTTTGACTTAAAATGCCTTTTTGTTGACTTTTGAAAATGACCTATAATGTTAAAATTGATAAATTTTTGAGAGAGCATTTCTTGGACTTGGAATATGAAGATGAGTTATAGGAAATGTCATACCCTTCAAAATGAGCATTGGATGGGATTTTTCTGATGAACCATGAAAAAGTTATGCCTTGGTCAAGTTACAGTTGACTTTTCAGCTGTCCAAAAATGGAAACTTTTGCATCTTGATGATTTTTGAGCCATGCTTGAGGAATCATGATCAAGACTTGATCAAATGATGATTGTGGCTTCATAATAAGATGTTGACCAAAATTTTTGACTTTTGACTGCCAAATGACCATTTTGCCCCTGTAGTTGATTGTGAAGCAATTAGGTTTTTTGACTGTGCAACTTGACCTTGTGAGCCTTGAAACTTGGCATGTAGATGCTTGACAATTTTTATAGGCATGTGGGGCTTGATTGAGCCCTTGAAAACCTCAACTTCCTTGCAAGAACCAAAACCCTAATTTTGACTGGCTTAGGAGGATGTTTGACTGTGGAACCCTTGAGAGATTTTGAACCATTTGAGATGATGCTTGTCAAAACTTTGAAGAATATGGGAGGGCAAATTTTGGGGTACAACAGTTGCCCCTGTTCAATATTCTTAGACCTGAGGATGTAGATTGGCTTGTGTGCCTTTCGTGATCCGAAGGTGGAAGATGATTGAACACTAAAGTGCCAAGAAATTTGCACTCACATAGTAGAATATCAGCAATGTGATGGCAGGAATGGGCTTATAGATGCAATTTTGGAGAGATGATAGATAGGAGGATGGGCTTATAGACGCCATCTGGAAGTGTGACAGAACCTTGTCGGGAATGGGCTTATAGATGCCATTTGGAAGGGTGGTGGATAGTTGTGGAGATGGGCTTATAGATGCCATCGAGAGATTGTCGATCGCGTAAGAGATTCCTTAGCGAGAATTTGCATACTTGAGGAAGAAAGATGGTTTCCTGGCCTGTTACAGGTGTTGATCTTCAAACTCTTCATGCAGATATGCCCTGGCTAGATACAGGTATCGAATCTACAATCAATCACTCACAGATATGCCCTGGCTAGGTACAGGTGTCGAATCTGGAATTAGTCGTCTACAGATATGCCCTGGCTGGATACAGGTATCGAATCTCTAAACTCCTCATGCAGACATGCCCTGGCTAGATACAGGTGTCGAATCTACAATCAGTTACTCACAGATATGCCCTGGCTAGATACATGAATCGAATCTAGAATTGGTCGTCTACAGATATGCCCTGGCTGGATACAGGAATCGAATCTCTAAACTCTTCATGCAGACATGCCCTGGCTGGATACAGGTGTCGAATCTACAATCTGTTACTCATAGATATGCCCTGGCTGGATACAAGAATCGAATCCGGAATTCTTCGTCTACAGATATGCCCTGGCTAGATACAGGTATCAAATCTCTAAACTCTTCATGCAGATATGCCCTGGCTGGATACATGTATCAAATCTATAATCAGTTACTCACAGATATGCCCTGGCTAGATACATGAATCAAATCTCTAAGCTCTTCATGCAGATATGCCCTGGCTGGATACAGGTGTCGAATCTACAATCAGTTACTCACAGATATGCCTTGGCTAGATACAGGAATCAAATCTCTAAACTCTTCATGCAGATATGCCCTGGCTGGATACAGGTGTCGAATCTACAATCAGTTACTCACAGATATGCCCTGGCTGCATACAGGAATCGAATCTGGAATTAGGTCGTCTACAGATATGCCCTGGCTGGATACAGGAATCAAATCTCTAAACTCTTCATGCAGATATGCCCTGGCTGGATATAGGTGTCGAATCTATAATTAGTTACTCACAGATAAGCCCTGGCTAGATACAGGTATCGAATCTGGAATTCGTCGTCTACAGATATGCCCTGGCTAGATACATGTATCGAATATCTAAACTCTTTATGCAGATATGCCATGGCTAGATACAGGTATCAAATCTACAATCAAATACTCACAGATATGCCCTGGCTAGATACAAGAATCGAATCTGGAATTGGTCGTCTACAGATGTGCCCTGGCTGGATACAGGTATCGAATCTCTAAACTCTTTATGCAGATATGCCCTGGCTGGATACAGGTATCGAATCTACAATCAAATACTCACAGATATGCCCTGGCTGGATACAGGAATCGAATCTGGAGTTGGTCGTCTACAGATGTGCCCTGGCTGGATACAGGTATCAAATCTCTAAACTCTTTATGCAGATATGCCCTGGCTGGATACAGGTATCGAATCTACAATCAATCACTCACAGATATTCCCTGGCTAGATACAGGTATCGAATCTGGAATTGCGACAGTTGATAGTAATCATCTTTGGATTGACCTTTTTCCTGAAAAAGGCAAAACATCAGTTGTATGCAATGTCATGATGTATGAAATGCATGCTGTCATGATGTTCTCAAAAATAAATGGGATCGTGTCGTATGCACTTTATCATGTATGTAAGAAGGATGTATGAAATGTGAAATGTCTATGAATGTATTTTCGTCTAGGAAAATAAATCCTTGACGAATGCCGAGAACTTAAATCCTGGGCTGACGTTGAAGAGTAGAGTTCTTCGTTTCTGCTGGGGATGATGATTGCATGAATAAACCCGTAGGAGAAGCTGACTCCGTTGGTGAATAAACTTGGCGAAGAGATTACTCTGCGGGGAATTACTCTGTCGGAAGAGATACTTCGCTGAGGTTTTGATGATAACTCCGCTGGGGATTCCTGTTGATAAGTTATGTTGGGGAACTTTGATGAACTCCACTGGGGGTAGGAAGAACTTCGCCGAGGACGATCTTCCCATGGTAATTAGCTGAGGATAACCCAGTTATAAGCTCTGGTGGGGAATAACCTTCTGAAATAAAGCCGGGGAGAAGCGTTCGTACTCTGTAGGGATAAGCTTCCAGAATCTACTGGGGATAAGCTTCCAGAATCTACTGGGGAGGATAATTTAACTCTCCTGGGGAAACTTTTTTGGACTGCACTGGGGAAGTGGCTCCACTGGGATGTCTGGTGTTCCGCCGGGGAACAATCTTATATTAAGACTGTCGGGGATGCTTGCTTAGGAACATCTGTATACTCCGCTGGGGAATATTGAGATCTTCTGGGGATATCCAACTTCCATAAGGGTGACTGTAGGCTAACTCTGCTTGGGGAGAGTGTCGACTTGCTGGAGATACTGTGCCTTTTCAGGACTGATTGGGAGACCAACTTTGCTCGGGGGAGAGTATTGTTGAACCCTGTCTTACTCTGCGGGGAGTGGAGGTATCTTGGTCACATTCTTCAGCCGAACCTACCTTGGTACCTTGGTGGACAGAGCAACTAGATCGCTTAGACAACTCATTATTGCCCCTATTTCTAATGTCACCTGTAATTAGTCCTTTGTTTCATATGCAAGTATTTATGATTAGCAATTAATGTCAAATGCATATATCAAAAATGAACATTGGACGTTCTTCGCAAGACAAAACAGGTAAAGGAAAAACAATTGGCAATTTGTCTGGAAAAGTGAATTTGTATTGATTTTTGAATTTTCCTGTAAATAGGCATTTATGTACAAGAGGCTGACGTCCTAGTAAGAGAACGCCGCTGAATAACAGAGTTTATACAAAAGGAAAACAAAACAGCTATGTGCAAAATCCCACTGGGTTCCAACTCTGCTATCGCCCTTATATCTTCAAGCGTCTCATCACTTTACTGCTCAGTTGAAGATGAAGCTGACTGATCGATGCCGTTTGAACCTGATAGTTGATGCCGGATTCTGGATACAAGGTGATCCAATGAGACATAGTATTATGCTTATCCCTAATTTTTGCCTGGACCGCCCTTTCGGGTTTTCAGTCCACCGGGATACCCATTTTTGCCCAAGCCGCCTTTTCAGGTTTTCGACTTGCCGGGTGTACATATTTTTTCATTTCATCCCTTATTTTTGCCCGAACCCTTTTGGTTCGCCGGGAAGCCCTTATTTTTGCCTAGGTGTGTCAACCTAGCGGGTCTTTGATCATGCGTAGTATCTTTTTACTATGTCTGCATTGGCGGGGTGAGGAAGGTCGTCACCATCCATGGTGGTTAGAATCATAGCTCCTCCTGAGAAGATATGTTTAACCATAAATGGCCCTTCGTACGTAGGAGTCCATTTGCCACTAGGATCATTTTGAGGAAGAATGATGCGCTTGATTACCAGGTCTCCGACTTGATACTCTTGTCGTCTGACTTTCTTGTTAAATGCCATGATCATCCGTTTTTGGTACGTTTGACCATGACAAATAGCAGTGAGTCTTTTTTCGTCGATTAGATTTAATTGATCAATTCGAGTCTGGATCCAGTCATCTTTGCTCAAACCTGCATCCTTCATTATCCGGAGAGAGGGTATCTGGACTTCGATAGGCAAGACTGCCTCCATGCCATAAACCAAGGAAAAGGGTGTTGCCCCTGTTGACGTCCGTTCTGAGGTACGGTACCCATGAAGAGCGAACGGTAACATCTCGTGCCAATCTTTATAGGTCACTGTCATCTTCTGCACAATCTTCTTAATATTCTTATTCACCGCTTCTACAGCCCCATTCATCTTCGGCCGGTAAGGAGAAGAGTTATGGTGCTGTATCTTGAAGTGCTCGCAGAGCTCAGCGATCATCTTGTTGTTAAGATTGGTACCATTGTCTATAATGATCCTCTCAGGTACGCCGTATCGACAGATCAGGTTATGCCGAATGAACCGTGCCACAACGTTCTTGGTTACGGTAACATAGGAAGCTGCTTCAACCCACTTTGTAAAGTAATCAATTGCCACTAGGATGAAGCGATGCCCATTGGATGCCGTAGGTCTGATCTCGCCGATCATATCAATGCCCCACATTGCAAAAGGCCAAGGTGCTGTCAAGACGTTCAGAGGAACTGGAGGAACGTGCACCTTATCAGCATAGATCTGGCATTTATGACACGTCCGAGAATGTTGGTAACAGTCGACTTCCATTGTGGACCAGAAATATCCTTCCCGAAGGATTTTCTTTTCCATGGTATGTCCACTGGAATGTGTTCCGAAGGTACCATCATGCAGCTCTGCCATGATTCTTTCTGCTTCAGTCTTATCCACACAACGCAGTAAAGTCCAATCATGGTTTCGCTTGTACAGAATGTCGTTGCTGAGGAAGAACTTTGCCGTGAACCTTCTCAGAAACTTCTTGTCATTAACAGATGCACCCTCGGGGTATTCTTGAGCTTCCAAGTACCTCTTCACTTCATGATACCAAGGTTTTTCAGTTACCTCTTCAGCCTCAAGATCACAACAATGGGCAGGTTCGTCCAATTTCCAGATAATGATCCGGGGAGCCTCGTTATCCCATTTGACTTTGAACATAGAAGCCATCGTAGCCAGCGCGTTCGCCAACTGATTCTCCTCTCTTGGGAAGTGTTCAAAAGTTATCTCCGTGAAATGGGGGATCAACGTCAACACATACTCTTTGTAAGGAATAAGATTTGTGTGTTTCGTATCCCACTCGCCTTTGATTTGACTGATCACGAGAGAGGAATCTCTGAAGACACTCAGAAACTTGATCCTTAAGTCAATTTCAGCTTGAAGACCCATGATGCATGCCTCATACTCTGCCATGTTGTTGGTGCAGTTGAAACATAGTCGGGCAGTGAGTGGAGTATGAGTGCCTTTAGGGGATATGATCACGGCGCCGATGCCATTACCCAAAGCGTTTGAGGCTCCGTCAAAGTGCATAGACCATCGGGATCCTTCCTCAGGTCCTTCATCCGGTCCAGGTACTTCACAATCAATCACTACCATGATATTCTCGTCTGGAAATTCAAAGTTCATCGACTGGTAATCGTCCACTGCCTGGTGTGCCAAATGGTCTGCCAATACACTTCCTTTGATTGCTTTTTGAGTCGTGTACTGGATGTCGTATTCTGTCAAGATCATCTGCCATCTTGCTATTCTTCCGGACATAGCAGGATTTTCGAATATGTACTTGATCAGATCAATTTTTGAAATCAACAGAGTAGTGTGAGTTAACATATACTGTCTCAGCCGGCGAGCAGCCCATACCAAAGCGCAACAAGTTTTCTCGAGCAGTGAGTATCGGGTCTCACAGTCGGTAAACTTTTTGCTAAGGTAATAAATAGCGTGCTCTTTTCGGCCAGACTCGTCATGCTGCCCAGCACACACCCCATTGAGTTGTCCAGTACTGTCAAGTATAAGATTAGAGGTCTCCCTTCAACCGGTGGCATAAGGATGGGTGGTTCTTGGAGATACTCTTTGATTCTGTCGAAAGCGGCCTGACATTCATCGTTCCAACATACCACTTGATCTTTCTTCAGTAGCTTGAAGATTGGTTCACAGGTAGCAGTTAGATGCGAGATGAATCGGGAAATATAGTTCAGCCGTCCCAGAAATCCTCTGACTTCTTTTTCTATCTTAGGAACTGGCATCTCTTGTATGGCTTTCACCTTGGCAGGGTCCACTTGAATACCTTTGTCGCTCACGACGAACCCTAGTAGTTTTCCAGATCTTACCCCGAAGGTGCACTTGTTTAGGTTCAACCTCAGCTTCTACAACTTCAGACGGTCAAACAGTTTCTGCCGATGGTCAAGGTGTTCCTCCTCAGTTTGGGACCTTGCAATCATATCGTCGACGTATACTTCGATCTCATGATGGATCATGTCATGAAACAAAGCAACCATGGCACGTTGGTAGGTTTCCCCAGCATTTTTCAACCCAAAAGGCATGACCTTGTAGCAAAAGGTGCCCCACTGAGTGACGAAGGTGGTATTCTCCATGTCTTCAGGAGCCATTTTGATTTGATTATAACTGGAGAATCCGTCCATGAAGGAGAATACTTTATGCTGAGCAGTATTGTCAACTAGAACATCGATGTGAGGCAAAGGGAAGTCATCCTTAGGGCTGGCCCTGTTCAAATCCCTGTAATCAACACACATTCGGACCTTACCATCTTTCTTTGGCACTGGAACCACGTTGGCAACCCACTAAGGGTAGGAAGTCACTGTTAGAAACCCGGCGTCAAATTGTTTCATAACCTTAGCCTTGATTTTCTCGGACATCTCTGGACGCATACGGCGAACCTTCTGTTTAACCGGAGGGCAGTCTTCCTTGGTAGGCAGGTGATGAACCACAATGTCAGTATCCAAACCAGGCATGTCTTCGTAAGACCAGGCAAAGATTTCCACATAGTCATGCAGCATCTGAATCAATCGTTGTTTCACACTGAGCTCTAGATTGGCACCAATCTTGACTTCCTTTCTGTCTGTCTCAGTACCCAGATTTACCGTTTCCACTGGCTCTTCATGTGGCTGAATGGCCCTCTCTTCCTGGAGTAACAGCCTTGCAAGCTCACCAGGCACTTCGCAATCATCTTCACCTTCGTCTTCGGCTAAGTTGATCGGATTTTCGAAGTCATAACTGGCAATAGTAGAGTCGTTACCAGTGAGATCCAGAGTGGATTGGAACCTGTATAGGTGAGTGTGTGTAAATATAGTTGTTTTGCAATATATAAAGAAAGAAAAAGGAGCACAAGATTTGAAATGCGAAAAACGTCCAATGCTTTTATTAATGATATATGGAAGTGACACACAAAATCCCTCATAAATGAAACCACGGTGCCCCGGGTAAGACACCAGGCCATAAAGTTTCAAATTATTGTTTGTTACAAATTTAAAACAAAGGAGTTCGTTACTGAGTGACAAAAGTAACAAGTATGGAGTCTTTGACAGTCCAGTTGCTTGGTCCACCGTTGGTTGTTGGGTAGATCCAGCTGTCAAATTCGTATTCCTCCACTTCGTCTTCATCCCTAATAGAATTTACTCCATGGTTGGGCATGGGAGCTGTCACCATATTAGGCCTCTCGGGCGCCTCGAACTGTACCTCTTTAGCATCAATAAGGTCTTGAACCTTATTCCTCAGAGCCCAACAATCATCAGTAGAATGCCCCGGGCTATCAGAGTGATAAACACAACGGGCGTTGGGGTTGTACTTCGGAGATGTTGTGTTTACCACCTTCGGAGCTTCCTTGACGGTTACCAGATTGGTTGACAGTAGTTGCGGCAATATCTGAGACAGGGTCATGCTGAGCCGAGTGTACTTCCTTTTGGGTCTCTCACCCCTTGGCTGGTTGTATTGTTGAGGAGCAGCAACAGGCTTTGAAATTACCACCGTGTTGACATCTTGGCGGCGTTCCGGTTTATTCTGTCTTCTGGGACTATAAACAGCACTAGCTTCCTTCTTGAAGGGCTTCTTTTCAATACTCAAGGAGGCACCTTTCTGTATCTTCCCCGACTTGATACCAGCTTCGATCCTCTCACCAGTCAGGATCAGGTCTGTAAACCCAGCAGAGGAATTACCAATCAGGTGATTGAAGAATGGACCAGACAGGGTCCCCAAGAACATATCCACGAGTTCACGATCAGTCAACGGTGGCTGCACCCTGCCATCCAGATCTCTCCACTTCTGCGCGTACTCCTTAAAACCTTTACCCGTTCCCAGTGACATACCCTGGAGTTGGGTACGCGTGGGAGCGAGGTCGGAATTATACTGATACTGCTTGTAAAAAGCAGTAGCCAAGTCCTCCCAGTTACGAATGTTGGTTCCATCCAGCTGATAGAACCATTCGAGATGAGTCCCTGAAAGACTCTCCTGGAAGAAATGGATCCATAGGTTCTTGTATGCAGTGTAAGGTTGGATCTTCCTTATATAAGAACGGAGGTGCAGCTTAGGACAGGAAGCCCCGTCGTACTTCACAAAGGCAGGTGCCTTGGACTTGTGTGGGATCACCACCCCAGAAGATAACCCTAAGTCTCCAAAATCAAACCCAGGCACACGTTGAATCTCCATAGCATTTAACCGGTCCTCCAGCTGTTTGTACCGGTCCTCGGCAGGAGGGTAATGTTCATCATTGAAGTCTGTCTCGGTGTCAGAGACCACGGGACTAGGAACCCTTCCCTCCTGGTGACTGCCTTCCCCAACAGATGGAGTAGTCAGCTCAGCTTCATTCTGCAGCGTATTCCCGAGTCTGCGTCCAGTGTTGAACAACACAGTCCTCTTCTTCTTCTTCTTCTTCTTCAGGAGCAAAGCCTTCAACTCTTGTTGTCCTTGGGCTAAGCTCATGACCAGCTCTTGAAACTGGGCGTTCTGGGCCTGGAGGGCCTTGATAGCTTGCTCGGTAGTAGGTTCAGGATTCATGATGATTGAGTGCTGAAATAAACATTAAAGAAGATTAAGCAACCTGTAGAAGAAAGAGTACCTGTTATGCACATGATGCATGATATGCTATTTATGCAATGCATTCAAGGGTTCGAAAGTTCAAATTTGTTGTAGACAAAAAAGGAACACACGCTGTATTAAGAAATAATATGTTCAGTACATCAAGGCCTCATGGGCAAAACATTACAAAATAATTAATCCCAAAAGTCACTGCGCATCCTCTTTGGTGCGATGTAGGTGTTGAGGGTCTTTTCCTCGTGAAGTAGCCGGGTGAGCTCCAAGACCTTCTTCTCACTGGCATGTAGACTGGTTTCAAGAGAATTCCGTTCTTCCTTGAGTTGGATCCAGCTCTTTTGCATTTCTTCCCAGGATGTTGGCATGTCAGGATGTTGAACGGTGTAAGGCACCTCTCCTTCCAAAACTGGCTCTTTGATCACGGGGAGAACATGAGGATATGGCATCACCAGCTTCTGGGAGCGGGATCATACCCATTTGAGATAAGGCTCGAGGGGGATGGAGTTCTTGTGCCCCAGTGTCTTGCTATCTACCCTGTTGGGCATCCTCCAAGCTCTGATAAATTTCTGGCGAAGTCCTTGTGCATCATTGTCGAAGTCAAAAACTATGTCAGGAATCAACATGTCATGAGGGCCATCCCTCCGAGCATAACGAAATTGTCTCAAAGCCAGACACGGGTTGTAAGTAATACCTCCTCTGATTCCAAGTAAAGGAACATTAGGAAACTCCCCGCAACGATCAATGATAATGACATTCTCTCTGGACCGAGAACACCAATGTATATCAGCATGTGTAAGAGTCATCAATTGTTGTGACCATCTCAAACCCCGCTCGTTCTTCAAAACTGATTGTGGAAGGTGCGAAATAAACCACCTTGCCAGGAGAGGAGTGCAACACATGAGAACACCTCTTTTTCTCATGGTTCGAGTGTAACATGAGTGGAGGATGTCCCCAAGCAACGTAGGTATGGGATTCCTGGACATGAAGATCTTGACAGCATTGGTATCTATAAGCTGATCTGGATTCGGGAACAATACCAACCCATAGACAAGGAGAGCCACAACTTCTTCAAAGGCTTGTAGGTCAAGGGAATTCCAACATTCTTGGGCCTTCTCAAACAGAAACTTTGCCAAGAATCCTTTGATACCACTTCTAACTTCCCAATGTCCCTTGATGTCAGATGGTTGTAGGCATAGTGCTTTAGCAACCTCTTCAAGTTTTGGTTCATTTTCCGTACCGTTGTAGGGTAGTTGATTGAGAATGGGAATCTTCAGAAGCTGGGAAAACTCTTCCAAGATGGGCACCAATTGATAATCCGGGAAAGTAAAACAGTGGTGCAAAGGGTCAAAGAACTGGAAGAGAACTTTTATCATATCTTCTTCAATGTTGGTGTTGACCAAGCTGATGAGTCTACCATGCCTTTCACTGAAGGAAGAGTTCTCGGGAATCCTGGATGTAAGCTCCTTAAGCTGAGGAGGGACCCTTACAAGGTTGATCTGAACTGTCTTTCTGCGGATAGTTTCCATGTCCTACAAAACAAGAACAAAGATGAAGATTCGAACCCTTGAAGTGGTTAGTAAATGCATATGATGCTGTATGATGCTTTATGATGTTATGATAAAAACAAACCACAAGTATTCACAAAAGGCAAACATGATAAGGCACACAAGTCACACCAGACAGCCCTTAGAGTTTAGGCCAGCATGAAGTTTGGGGTACTACCCTCTTGAAGTTGGGGGGCTCAAAACCTGTCCTATCAAAAGTAACCGGGTTCTAAGGAGCTCAATATCATTGGATTGTTTTCTATGTTCATTGTTTTGATTTAGCCACTGAACCGGAGATCAAAATATTCCAAGAAAACAACCCTCAATGAGTGTAGTATCGAGTATCAACCAACTTCGGACTGCACCAAAGTCGGTCATCTCACTACCCCTAAAGAGGCCAGGATGGTCAAGTAAAGTTCCTAAGGTCAGTTGATGCTTCACGACACCACGCGGCGGCCCCGTACTCTCCTTGACTTGACTCAAGGGTTACCGGTACTCACCAAAGTGCCACATCAACGTAGCAAACTGCTTCAACCGTGTCGGTATACCCCGCACAGTTCCCTCACAGTTTGTTGCTACTTTCTAAGAGGTATTCCCCAGATCTGGGTTAGGATCTATGAAACTCCCAAGACAGGCCCACAATATTAAAGCAAACAGATCAAGCAATTGAAAACATGATGATGAACTATTCCTAAGGTACACCCCACTTATTGAGTCCCCAGCAGAGTCGCCAGTTCTGTGATCGGTGGAAATAGAACTGACTGTTTAAAGTTGGTTCGCGAAATGTCGCGGTAAGCAAGATTCGCCACCGTCTTTTATGTTCTCCAACATGGAAAGGACAAAAGCACAACAAAATTCCTTCTTTGAGAATGTTTCTCGGTTCGGGAGGTAGATTTATAGAAAGGGAAGGTGTTAGCACCCTTTCTATCCGTGGTTATCCACGGGCTCTTAGGTACTTGCTCTTATGTTTTCAAAATTTGTTTGCTTTTCAAGTGTGTGTGGGTTTTGGAAAAGTTTCGTTTGAAAAATTTCTAAGTAACTCTTGTATCTGTCCTCAAGAGTGTATGAAAAATTTGTTTGAAAACTTTTAGAAAGTGTCGGTGTGAAAAGTTGTTTTTGTTTGTTTGAAAAGAGCAAGTACCCATGAGATATACCTACTCTAAGGAATTAGGCTGTGTAAGAGTCCTTTAGATAGTGCTATCCCACCATTGAGAGGTAGGTAGCACCGTCGTTGGAGTTATTCAGGTCAATTCGATTATTAGGGACATGTGTGGTCACCGAAGCAATAGTAGGACACCTTAGAAGTAACCCTAATGCCCTAGATCCTTTTTTATCCGAGGCAACCATTTCGAGGCAACTGGATCTTTTATACAGAAGGGCGACCTCTAAGACACCCTATACTTGATGACCACGTTCGAGGCAACCAGTGAGGCGTACCCTAGGGGTGGTATGTGCATGTGTGTTGTTTTCATGTTATGTTTATCTTGTACATGTTATTTGTGAGCTACGAATTGATTTTATTTGTCATACATTCTTGCAGGCATATTAACAGTTAGGAGTGCGGAAATATGAATCTACGCTATTACAAGGCGCGGGTCTATACATCGCCAAAAACAAAAACCCGTTTTGAAAATAAGAATGCGAGAAATAGTAAATAAGAGATAAACCTAATTAAATATTACATTTCCGGAAGCAGTTACATAAATATAATCAAAATAAATAAATACGCGCGAATAGAAATTTAATCGGGAACGTCCTAAGGGTTTTGACCCTTTTTTAAGAAAGAATGGAATTTTTGTCCCTTTTGCAATTAATTAAAATTAAAACTAATAACTAATTAATTAATTTATTAAAAGAAAAAAATGTTTTTTTTTTGTATTTTTATGTTTTTAATGGAAATACAGAGAAAATGAAAAGAAATTAAAAGTTAGCAAAAACCTAATTCTAAATTGTTTTTATTTATTATGAAAAAAAATTAAAGTTGCTCTAATTTTAAAAGACTAAATTAATTAACCATATTTATTTACAAAAAAAAGGTAATTGAAATTAATAAAAATGTTTTTTTAGGTTTTTCTGAATTTTTATGGAAAAATAATTATTTAGTTAATAGTTAATAAAAAAGAATAAAAAAATAAAATAAGGCAAATGAAAAATAAAATGACAAAATAAAAATGCAAACTCAAGGGGGTTTGGGCCAGATTTGAGGGTGAATCTGGAATTTCTGTGGCCCATTTGTATCTAGCCCTTTTGACTTTTGGGATTTGCTGAGCTGGCTTTGACTGAGGAATATGGTGGTCAACCATCCCTGGCCTTTGGATCTATGATTGTGGACATATGTCGCGTGGATTGGTGAGGTGTATGATGGAACACGCTTAGTGGCCTGCATGTGAACATATGATGGAAAAAGAGAAATAATTATTTGGGGGACCTGGGAATCGAACCCAGGTCCCAACGTTTGCAGAACACTTGGCCAACCACTCAACCACCTGAACGCGTTTGTTAGAATAACAAGAAACAAATATAATATAAAATAAACACGTTATATGTTGAACAAAAGAAAAGTAACACGCATATTTTGAATGAGCCAATCAGATGCAAGCACGTAATCATCTTCTTCCTTTTCCTGCAAAAAATAGAGTTAGATAGCGGGGGTTTTAAACCCCCACAACCTGCAACTATCAAAAATAGCGAATAGCTCCATGGGTTATATAAATAGGGCGCGATAGTCTTGTTCAATTCGTATGACTCTCACGAATTCAGTCATGTGCATCATGAAGCTCAACTTTTCCTGGTTACTAAACCCCCAAATTTCAAGCTTGGAAAACCTAAAATTCAACAATGGTGTTTCCTGTTTTAGGACACCATAATGCAATTGTCTTATACCAAAATCTTCAGAAAGGTTAGAGCAATGCAAAGCATACAAAAAATACCATTAAATATGCATGCATTATGATTTATGATTATGGAAAAGAAACCAAACTGTGTGACTTGTTCTGGGCGTTTCCTTGAGGTCTATGGCTTGTTTGTGATTGCAATAGGTTCCTGAGTGCCCCAGCAACGTGTTTGAATCAAGAAAAGGCTTCTAATTGTGCTGGAAGGTTGATTTCAGATTTGACTTTTTGCTTGATTTTTTTGAATGTGGTTTGGCCGTTTGTGCAATGTTCAGGTCGTGAATGAGGTTTGGCTTGCTTGCATATGTACATGTGAATGAAATTAGGTCACATTATGAGCTTGTATCTTATGCAATTAAGCCTTGAGATTTTGGTTTACCACCATTAAAGAACATTCCATCTTTGAAGCAAAACTTGAATTTTATGCTCAAAATGGCCCTAGCACAAATTTGGTAGGTGGAATATGACACATGAAAGCCATTCAAACCTCAAAGATTCCATTCAATTAATTTTTAGATTTTATTTGAATTATTATGGATTTAAAATGAATTAAATCCATAAAAATTAAATAAAAATGAAAAAATAAATGTTAGGTCTTGAAATTAATCATGGGACACGTGGGTGGCATGACAAGGCTGAATCAAGTGGAAGAAAGTGGGCCCTTTTGTCAAAAATTGAAGTTTTAAGGATAGTTGACTTTTGCCATTTCACAAAAATTTCCAACTTCTCCAATGCATATCTTGCTCAATTTTGATCAGATGAACATGTTCTTGGACATTTTGGAAAGGTCTTGAAGTCCTCTAACCAATTCCTTTGGTCCCATGTCATTTTGATTTACCAATCTCAAGTCATGGTCTTTGACTTAAAATGCCTTTTTGTTGACTTTTGAAAATGACCTATAATGTTGAAATTGATAAGTTTTTGTGAGAGCTTTTCTTGGACTTGGAATGTGAAGATGAGTTGTAGGAAATGTCATCCCCTTAAAAATGAGCATTGGATGGGATTTTTCTGATGAACCATGAAAAAGTTATGCCTTGGTCAAGTTACAGTTGACTTTTCAGCTGTCCAAAAATGGAAACTTTTGCATCTTGATGATTTTTGAGCCATGCTTGAGGAATCATGATCAAGACTTTATCAAATGATGATTGTGGCTTCAAAATAAGATGTTGACCAAAATTTTTGACTTTTGACTGCCAAATGACCATTTTGCCCCTGCAGTTGATTGTGAATCAATTAGGTTTTTTGACTGTGCAACTTGACCTTGTGAGCCTTGAAACTTGGCATGTAGATGCTTGAAAATGTTTATAGGCATGTGGGACTTGATTGAGCCCTTGAAAACCTCAACTTCCTTGCAAGAACCAAAACCCTAATTTTGACTGGCTTAGGAGGATGTTTGACTGTGCAACCCTTGAGAGATTTTGAACCATTTGAGATGATGCTTGTCAAAACATTGAAGAATATGGGAGGGAAAATTTTGGGGTACAACAACTATTAAAGGGTAAAAGGGAATATAAAACAAGAACAGTAGAAAAAAAATGAAAAGTGGAAATGGTTCGCAAATTCGGCAGAGCTTCCGCAAGGAATTTGTGAAAATAAAACTTGTTGTAAATAAAAACTTTGTCCCCTGGTTCATTGAAATCTCTCCTATTTATAGAGGAGGAATTGACAATTAAAAAATAATAGGAACGTGGACTTGTACTTCTTTAGTGGACAAAAACCAGGACTGGGTATTGGTGAGGTTGAGAGATTGTAGGAGTGAATAGTCCTTTCATTACGTTGCCCACATCTCCATGTTCTTCATAACATTGAATTACGCGTATGTCGGTCGTAAGGCAGAGGTGATGGTCGTAATACGCTTAAATAGCGCGTTACGTTCGTTAATGATGTGTGACGAGCGTTCTTCATGATGTGGGCGCGTTACGATCGTAATAGATGTGTGACGACCGTCACAACATCAAAATCTGCAGAATTTTGCAGATTTGTTCCTTTTCTTCTGATTTTCATGTTAGCTTTCTTCATATGATCTTTTTTCACTAAATTGACTTGAAACATGTTGTACCTGTTAAAAGACACAAAAACTCGAATTAATCGGGAGTTAAATGGATTAATGTAGTATGAAAATGGATAAAAAACGTAGCAATTATACGATACGATTTCTCGTTATCAAATTCCCCCATACTTAAACCTTTGCTTGTCCTCAAGCAAATAATCATTTTGAAAGATCGGACAAGTTTTATCATACGCACATGCATAACATACCTTTGGTTTTCAAAAGAATTACGGGAAATCAATTCTTAGTTCGACCGATACTTAAGTAAAACACTAGCGATACGCTAATGACACAAGTAATAAGCTTAGTCGTAGACTTCCATTTTAAACAAACTGTCCAATAATTCTGTTATAATTCTGCCCAGAGTCTCTTGTACCTATTTCACCCAGTTTGTTCTAGCGCAATCACATTAAGCCCTTTGTTTTAGCATGCACGTAGTGGAGTAACCAGTTAGTGACTTTGATCCTTTTAGCACGGGGTCTGGTACACGAATGTGGAAACCCTACACATATCATCCAAATTGGAGGTTGTGGGGGATCGAGCCGTAGCACACCCTACCAAGTTTAGAACCAGATACCTCTTAACCAACCAACAATGGACTCCTTCATTGTTTTCTCATCTCGTATATGCGACATTGTATTTTGGTGTAAATTTTCCTTTTCAGTAGCGAGATAAGAAGGATATTTCATTGATTAGGCATCAAACACTTATATTCATCGGCTCCCCACGTGGTTTGTGTCAAGACGGTGCTGATTGCTAGTATAAACTACTAGGGGTTACTTTAGAGCTAAAACTCAAGATATAGGTATAACGGTTATTGAAACGGATCACATAAGTAGGAATTCTAAGGTGTCATAACCGTATCGATCTTGTTGAATCGTTCTCGGCTTCCTAACTAGGATTTTGTTAAGGTAGGTATGTCGGGCTATGCGAAGATAAAGCAAATTTTTTTCGATATGGCTAAATAAAGCGGAGAAGAATTGAAACTTAGAAATATCGTTAAAAATTACTTGTTTAATGGAAAATGGAAAGGTACCTCTCCCACACTATACCAGACATTGTCCTTAATGTTTTGATAAAAGGTGGAAATAGGAAAGACAAAACCTGTATGAATGCTATTAATGGGCTATCACGAACAAATCCGCTCTGCATCTAGAGGAAGTACCTTCTCCTATCATACTCATCAACAGTGTCACCACCAGCAGCGACATTTGTAGGAATATGCGTGGGCACCGACTCATCTTTGAGATGATCATCTATAAATTTTCCGCCAAGAGATGGACGATACGTGAGGAGCAATCCATATCTTCATTTTCTACAATTTCAGACAATAAAAACAAAACATTAAATTAAAAGCTTATGGGTTGCCTCCCACGCAACGCTTTGTTTAACGTCGATAGCTCGACGGCTCAGGAGTGCAAGCACTCATGGTGGTTCTCTCGAGAATGACTCCTCGGTTGAACTTTTAGTAATCATCGTTTTCCATGGCCACTTATAAAGCCATCTCACATATCCCTCACCTTTTCTTTTCTTTCTTCTGTGGGGTGGTTCATTCTTTTGAACTTGTGGTGGTGGTTCTGGATCTATCCTAAGTATCAACTTTTCAAGTTTGGGCTTAGTGATTTCATCCACCACCTCAAAGGTTAACCTTACCCTCTTAACTTTAATAATATCCCTAGTTTCATGGTCCTCTAATTTTCTCTTTTTATGCAAGACTTCAAACAAGGGTGCATTGGTGTGGATATTTTCCAATACCTCCATTTACGTTTTAGATTGGGAGTCTATCTGAGCTTCCATAAAACTTTTCGAGAAAGGAATCAGTGGGGTATAGGGATGAGGAACAACAATAGGTGCTTCCTTATCTACCTCTTCTACAACCTCCCTTTTAGATGGTGTTGGAGGATTTTTCTCAATCTTTACTCTTTTCTCGTCTGAACTATCCTCAATCACATCATCACTCTCCTCAACCTCATTATCACATTCCTTAGGATTTTCAATTTGTTTTTCACTACTGGTCATTACAACATCCAATTTCTCCTCAGGGAAGGGTCCTAGAGGGTTTTGTTCAAGCATGGAGATTTGAGTCTCTAAGGCTATGTTGTGAGTCGCGAGCGACTCAACCACATTGGTCAGTTGCCAAAGGTTTTCACTGTTTTGAAGACTTTATTTTCTAAACTCTTCGTTCTGGACAGTTTGTGTCTCTACAAAGTGCTCCATCAAAGATTCTAACCTAGAGTGAATTAGCGTCGCATCAGAATCCTCCATTGATGTTTCGAAGTTGAAATCATGCGATTCTTCTGATTCTTCAAATTGAGTTAGAGTCGCATTTTGTGTTTCCACAAAGCGCTTTGTCATCATTGATATTTCATTAAAATTTTCCATTAATATTTCGAGGTCGGATTTATAGGATACTTGCGTCTCCTCGAAATATTAGGTGTAGTGATTGTAGGGGAAATTTGGTTGAGGATAAGTTTGGTTGGAATTATAATATTCTTGCGATTCCTCAAAATTTTGGGATAGATAGTTGGAAAGGTAATTCGGGTGAGAATGAGTTTGTGACGCATTGAAATTCTCCAATAGTATTTCGAGGTCGGATTTATGGGATTCTTGTGATTCCTCAAAATACTCGGAGTGAAAGTTGTAGAAATATTTTGGGTGATACATAGTAATAGGGACAAGAATTCCTTAGTATATACGGTGCAACAACGGAATAACAATATTGACTGTTGGTCCCCAGCAATGGCGCCAAAAACTTGATGGTGGAATTCTGCAAGTGCACGGAAATATCGAAGTAATATAAAAGATTGTCGAACCACAGAGACCAATGTCAACCTACTGCAATCTATCGCTACTTTGTAAAGCTAAGGCTAATGAATAATTGGATTTTTGGGGGAAATTAAAGTAGAGGAAAACTAAATTGAACTAAGGGAATAATAATAATAATAAAACGGTCGGTATATAATATAGTGAACCTAAGTGGATTTAATCGAACCTAAGCATATAAAGATGTTTAACTTAGATGGTTCTGTAGAAATTATCAGTTTAAAAACCCTCAACTCACACTTTCATGGTCTTATCTCGGATTATACCCCTAAAGCCCTATGCCTGATCTCGCTAGCCCATAAGTGTTTAGAAAATACTCTTTAAAAAGTTAATAAAATCTAATTCTTTTTAAAGTGCTCTCGCTGTATTTAAATCAAATGCCTAACTTTAGCTATCCGGTTAAAACCTCACACTCTCGTGGTCTTGATCGTAACCTATTCTACTTTTCTTACTCTCGTAACAAAAAGATTGATTTTAATTATAAATAGTCACAGCAAAAAATTAAGTTAATTTGGATTTTAGCTTAGGAACAATTTAATCCATTTAGTTACTATTACCACATCTCGACTCTAGAAAATTAGCTAGTCATGGTACTTGAAACAAACAAATAGGAAATATAATCGGGAAACAATAAAACATTCATGATAAATAAATAACAGTAATTTAACATAAGCAAATTGTATTAAAGTTAAATTAAATGCGATTAAAAACCTGAATAATAATATTATTCCTCAAGCTCCCTCTTCCACAAGTCGGCAAGATTGGAACCTTCGGAATCGGAACTTGAAACGAATTCTGAGGCTAAAAACAAATTCTAACTAAAATAGCAATTTCCTAATATTGGAAATGGCTATTAAAGGGTAAAAGGGAATATAAAACAAGAACGGTGGAAAAAAATGAAAACTGGAAACGGTTCGCAAATTCGGCAGAGCTTCCGTAAGGAATTTGTGAAAATAAAACTTGCTGTAAATAAAAACTCTGTCCCCTGGTTCATTGAAATCTCTCCTATTTATAGAGGAGGAATTGACAATTAAGAAATAATAGGAACGTGTACTTGTACTTCTTTAGTGGACAAAAACCAGGACTGGGCATTGGTGAGGTTGAGAGATTGTAGGAGTGAATAGTCCTTTCATTATGTTGCCCACATCTCCATGTTCTTCATAGCATTGAATTACGCGTGTGACGGTCGTAAGGCAGAGGTGACGGTCGTAATACGCTTAAATAGTGCGTTACGTTCGTTAATGATGTGTGACGAGCGTTCTTCATGATGTGAGCGCGTTACGATCGTAATAGATGTGTGACGATCGTCACAACATCAAAATCTGCAGAATTTTGCAGATTTGTTCCTTTTCTTCTGATTTTCATGTTAGCTTTCTTCATATGATCTTTTTTCACTAAATTGACTTGAAACATGTTGTACCTGTGAAAAGACACAAAAACTCGGAACAATCGGGAGTTAAATGGATTAATGTAGTATGAAAATGGATTAAAAACGTAGCAATTATACGATACGATTTCTGGTTATCAAAATTTGCACTCGCCTGTGCAGGAAGTAACACTATTGGTTGATTATATCGAGAATGGGCTTAAAGATGCCATTTGGAGAGGTGACGAAGAGTCATCAGAGATGGGCTTATAGATGCCATCCAGAGTAACTGTTGATTGGAATATCATAATAAGTCTACGCATGACTTTATCTTAGAAGATGTATTTGGAATGAGTCTACGTCCAACTTTGTCCAAAAGAACATCAGAGTGAATCTACGCTCGATTTTATCTTAATGATACACTAGAATGAGTCTACGCTCGACTTTGTCTAGAAGATACATTTAGAATGAGTCTATGCCCGACTTTGTCCAAAAGAATATCAGAATAAATCTATGCTGATTTCATCTGAATGATATACTAGAATGAGTCCATGCTCGACTTTGTCTAGAAGATACGTTTGGAATAAGTCTACGCTCGAATTTCTCCAAAAAGAATATCAGAATAAATCTACGCTTGGTTTTATCCGAATGATATACTAGAATGAGTCTATGCTCAGCTTTGTTTAGAAGATATGTTTAGAATAAGTCTACGCCCGACTTTGTCCAAAAAGAATATCAGAATAAATCTACGCTTGATTTTATCTGAATGATGCACTAGAATGAGCCTATGCCGACTTCATCTAGAAGAGTTATGTTTGGAGTGAGTCTACGCCCAACTTTATACAAAAAATAATATCAGAATATATCTATGCTTGATTTCATCTGAATTATGCACTAGAAGATGACTACGCCCGACTTCATCTAGAATAGATATTTTTCAGAACGACTCTATGGGGAAAGTGCTTAAGTAGCTACTTGTTAGATTTAGTCTCTAAGGAAAATTCTTGTCAGAATTCAGTTTATGAAAGAAGTTGTCTGGTCATGTAGATATTCGCTTCGTCCTGTTTCAGGAATTACTCTGCGTCTTGTTAGAAAATTGTTGAGGATGTTCGTCTACTTGTGAACTTTACCTGAAAAGATAGAGTTAGTATTTATGCCATGTCATGATGTATGTAGTGCATTGTATATTGATATTCTTAAAGCAAATGAGAGCATGCTAAAGGCGTTTGGTATGAATTCTATGATAAATGATGTATGAATGTGAGATGTTGTTGAAGTGTATCGGTATCTTTGTAAATAAATCTCGAACTACTGTTGGGGACGGCGACAATAATTTTTCAATCTTGTTTAGAATGTATTTGCTGGGGAATTCCTGCTTGCTGTTTGAGGAAACTCCATTGGGGAATTTGATTTCTGATTGGGGGAGAAGAGTTTAAGAATATTGGCCGTTCATTGCTATACTGGGGAGTTTAATTCTTATATACCCTGACTGGGGATAGAAGAGATGGATAACCTTCTGAGGTGCTATCTGATTGAGTTTTCAACATGGATGCCAACTCGTCTGGGGAGGATAAGATTAATTGATATCTGGTCCAGTTTCAGATTTCGTATAAACTCTCTAGAGATAGTGGTCTGGACTACCCTTTGCTGGAGAGAGAAGTTTTGCCGGTAATTTGTAGTAGTCAAAGTGATAGACTCATGTTGGGGAGACTGTATCCTGTTGGGGAAATAAACTCTGTTAGGGAATATGCTCTACTGAAGAGTTTCACCATGTTGGGGAAATTAGCTCAGTTAGAGGAGAAAATTTATATGAACTGTGCTGATGATATACCCTCTGACGAGTACTGGGACTCTATAGGTTGACGACATTGCTGGGAAAAAATCACACTCCTTTGTCTGTTAGGGGATCTGCTGTTGAGTGTGATTAGGATGCTTCCGTCTTGCGGGGAATGTGTCGAGTTTCGTGAAGATGACTCTGTGTGGGACAATCTTATGGGAACTACTCTGTGGGGATTTGTGGACGACTTGAATGTTATCCCATCTCCTAGAGTCCTAAGTAAATACTTATTCCTGTTTTTATGCATATTTATTAGCAATAATCATATTCATATGCATATGTTCATTCAATTTTAGTTATTGGACGTTTTTGCAAACAAAACAGAAAAATTAAAACAAAATTTAAATTTTGAATTTATGTTTATATTGATAGTTTTCCTATAAAGAAACGATTTTTGTACAAAGAGACAGAAATCCTAGTAAGAGGAAATCGTCGTGAAATGAAGAGAGTACAAAGTGAAAACAAAATATGTAGCTATGTGTAAATAATCTCGTCGGGTTCCAACTCTGCTATTACCCCTATGTCTTCGATCATATCAACCCTTGCTATTGGAAGAAGTTAATTGAATTGATATGTACCCTTTGAACTTGATGTATGTAATAAAGCTGGCTACAAGTGATCCAACGGGACATAGTCATACGCTTTAATCCCTAATTATTACTTTGACTGCCCTTTCGGGTTTTCAGTCCACCGGGATACCCTTTTTTGCCCAAGCCGCCTTTTCAGGTTTTTGACTTGCCGAGTGTACAGTCTTTTATATTTATATCCCTAATTTTTGCCTGAACCCTTTTGGTTCGTCGGAAGGCCCTTATTTTTGCCTAGGCCAGTCAACCTAGAGGGTCATTTTTTATGCGTAGTATTTTTTAACTATGTCCGTGTTCATGGGGTGTGGAAGATCTTCACCGTCCATAATGGTAAGTATCATAGCACCGCCCGAAAATATCTTCTTGATCACAAATGGCCCTTCGTAGGTGGGAGTCCATTAGCCCCTGGGATCACCTTGTGTTAGGATGATGCGCTTTATTACCAAGTCACTAGCCTGATATACCCGATGCTTGATTTTCTTATTGAAGGCTTTGATCATATGCTTCTGATACATCATCCAATGATAAACAACCGCAAGTTTTTTCTCGTCTATCAAATTCAACTGCTCCCACCTAGTCTGGATCCATTTGTCTTCGTCCAAGTCTGCATCTTTCACAATTCTCAAGGAAGGAATTTGAACTTTGACAGGTAAGACAACCTCCATACCATAAACTAGAGAGAACATGGTTTCCTAGTTGATGTCTGAGCTGAAGTGCGATAGCCGTGGACATCAAATGGTAACATCTCGTGCCAGTGTTTATAGGTCACTGTCATCTTCTGTATAATCTTCTTAATGTTCTTATTGGCATATTCCACTGCGCCATTCATCTTTGGTCGATATGGAGAAGAATTGTGGTGCTTGATCTTGAATTACATGCAAAGTTCCATGATCATAGTATTGTTCAGATTAGTACCATTGTCTGTGATAATTCTTTAGGGGATGCCATATCGATAGATAAGGTTATGCTTAATGAACCAGACAACCATATTCTTGGTAACTGAGGCAAACAAGGCTGCTTCAACCCACTTCATGAAATAATCAATAGAAACTAGGATGAAACAATGCCCATTGAAAGTAGTAGGCTTTATTTCTCCAATCATATCAATGCCCCACATTGCAAACGGACAAGGAGAAGTCAAGACATTCAGAGGTACTAGAGGCATATGTACTTTATCAGCATAAATTTGGCATTTATGACAAGTTCTTGAGTGGTGATGGCAATCAACTTCCATAGTCGACCAATAGTAACTTGCTCTCAGAATTTTCTTACCAATAGTGTTTCCACTGGAATGAGTACCAAAGATACCTTCGTGCATATCTTCCATAATCTTCTCCGCCTCTTTTTTGTCTATACAACAAAGCAGAGTCGAATCATGGTTGCACCTATATAGAATTCTGTTGCTTAGGAAGAACTTATCTGAGAACCTCCATAGGAATTTATTTTCATTGATAGATTCCCACTCGGGGTACTCTTGAGCCTAAAGATATCTTTTCACTTCATGAAACCAAGGCTTCTCTTCTACTTTGTCAGTGTCAACTTTGTAGCAGTGTACAGGTTCGTCTAGCCTTTCAATGGTATTTCTGGGAGCCTCATTGTCCCATCTGACTTTGAACATAGATGACATGGTAGCTAACACACCTGCCAACTAATTTTCTTCTCTTGGTATATGCTCAAAAGTGATCTCCTCGAAGTACGGGATTAAGGTAAGCACATGCTCTCTATAAGGAATGATATTCTGATGCTTAATATCTCATTCTCCCTTAATTTGACTGATTACCAGGGCTGAGTTCCTATGTACGCTCAAGAACTTGATCTCAAATCAATAGCAACTCTGATGCCCATAATGCACGCTTCATACTCAACCGTGTTATTGGTATAGTCAAAGCATAATCTGGCGGTGAAGGGCATATGAAAACCGTAAGGAGAGATAATTACAACACCAATTTTGTTACCAAGTGCGTTAGAAGCTCCGTCGAAAACCATAGTCCATCGGGATCCTAGCTCAGGTCCTTCATACGGTCCAGGTTTTTCATAATCTGTAACTATCATAATGTTCTCGTTCGAGAATTTGAAGTTCATGGATTGGTAGTCGTCTACGGCTTGATGAGCCAAATGATCTGCCAGTACACTTCCTTTAATTTCTTTTTTAGTGGTGTACTGAATGTTGTATTCTGTCAAGACCATTTTCCATCTGGCTATTCTTCTGGAGAGAGCTGGCTTCTCGAATATGTACTTGATGGGATCCATTTTAGAGATCAACAAAGTAATATGAGTCAACATATACTGTCTTAGTCGGTGAGCAGCACATGCTAAAGTGCAACAAGTTTTCTCGAGCAGTGAGTATCTTGTTTCACAGTCGGTAAACTTTTTGCTAAGATAGTATATTGCATGCTCTTTTCGACCTAACTCGTCATGCTGGCCCAATACACACCCCATTGAGTTCTCAAATACTATTAGGTACATGATTATAGGTCTTCCTTCAACTGGTGGCATCAGGATTGGAGGTTCTAGTAGCTACTCCTGGATATTTTCAAAGGCTATATAGAAATCATCATTCCATTTCACTACCTGATCTTTCTTCAATAACTTAAACATCGACTCACAAGTAGCCGTCAAATGATAAATAAATATGGAAATATAGTTCAGTCGTCTCAAGAAACCTCTGACTTCCTTCCCAGTACGGGAGAAGGCATTTCTTGAATATCTTTAACCTTGGCAGGATCAACCTCAATACCTTTACCGCTGACAATAAAACCTAGGAGTTTACCAGATCCCACCCCAAAGGTGCACTTGTTCGGATTCAGCCTCAACTTATACTTCTTCAGCCCCTCAAACAACTTATGTAAATGGTCCATATGCTCTTCTTCAGTCTATGATCTGGCTATCATATCATCGACATAGACCTCTATCTCGTGATGGATCATGTCATGGAAGAAAGCTACCATAGCACACTGATATGTTGCACCGACATTCTTCAACCCAAAAGGCATAACCTTGTAGCAAAAAGTGCCCCACTGTGTAACAAAAGTGGTCTTTTCCATGTCTTCAGGTGCCATCTTGATCTGATTATAACCTGAGAAACCATCCATGGAGGAGAATACCTTGTATTGAGCAGTGTTGTCAACCATAACATCAATATGTGGAAGTGGGAAGTCATCTTTAGGGCTCACCCTATTCTGATCCCTATAGTCTACACACATGCGTACGTTTTCGTCTTTCTTCGCTACCAGAACAAGATTTGCAACCCATTAAGGATAGGACATCATTACTAAGAACCCTGCATTGAATTTTTTCATAACCTCGGCCTTGATCTTCTCTGAAATATCGAGATGCATGCGATGAACCTTCTGCTTTATCGAAGCACAAACCTCTTTCATCGGCAGTCGGTGAACCACAATGTCAGTATCAAGCCTTGGCATGTCTTCGTATGACCAAGCACAGGTCTCAACATATTATTGAAACATATGTATCAACCTGTTCTTGACTGTTCTCAAAGTTGGCGCCTTTCTTGACTTCTTTTCTGTCTGTTTTGGAACACAAATTTACCACTTCAACCGGATCTTCATGTGGTTGAATAGCTTTCTCTTCTTGTATTAACATTCTGGAAAGTTCTCCAGGTATTTCACAATCTTCCACACCTTCGTCCTCGGCTTGGTAGATCAGATTTTCAAAGTTATAAGTCACAATAACAGAATCGTTATCAACGGGATCTAAAGTGGATGTGGATCTGCAGTGTATTGTGTGGGTGTGTGTAAGAACACATAGCTATTTGAAAGTGATAAAAGTGGAAAGAATGACTGAGATCACAAAATTTGAATGCAAAAAATCCAATACTTTATTAAATGAAAACATGTGTATGAAATGACAACCCTTAACAAATGCATTGTTGTGCCTAGGGTAAGGCACAAGGCTTAAAGTCATTGTTCAAATATTACAAAACCAAAACTTGAAAGCAATAAAAACAGAAATGTACTCCTAACTAAAGAAGATAGAGATAACATTTTCCACCTTCCAATTGCTGAGCCTGTTTCTAATGGTAGGGAAGATCTAGCTGTCAAGGTCATAATCACCATCTTCTGTAGTATAAACAACATCAATAGCATTAACACCCTTGTCATGCTTAGGCATGGGTGCGATAATCGCATTAGGAGTCTCTGGAGGATCAAACTCAATTTCCTTATTGTCAATCAGATCTTAAATTTTGTTCTTTAGGGTCTAACATTTGTTTGTGTCGTGCCCAGGATTATTAGAATGGTAGGCGCATTTCACATTCAGATTATACTTAGGAGAGGATGTGTTGGGGTTCTGAGGAGGATACCTTAGTGTAATCAGTTCCACTTTTAGTAAATGTTACAACGTCTGAGACAATGGCATATTAATCTTGGTAAACTACCTTCCTAGAGCGTCTGACCTACACCCATTGCCCTATTGTTATTGTTGAACATGTGCAGGATTATAAATCAATACCGCTCTCACAGACTGATTGCAGTCATTTTTACCATGGCCCTCCTGGCCATAAATAACATTGGTCTCCTTCTTACCACTGAATGTCTTCTTCACAACATTTGAAGACACGACCACTTGAATTTTTCCGCTCTTAATACCACTTTCGACATGTTCCCCAATTAGAATCAGCTCAGTTAAACCATATGAAGAACTCCCAATTAGAAGATTAAAGAATGGACCTGTTAGAGTGCCCATGAACATATCAACTAGCTCCCGGTCTGACAAGGGAGGTTTCACCCTTCCATCTAAGTCTCTCCACTTCTGGGCATATTCTTTGAACCCTTCATTCAAACCCATAGTCATGTTTTGTAATTGCACGCGAGTTAGTGCAAGGTCAACATTGTATTGATAATGCTTGTAAAAATAAGTGGCCAAGTATTCCCAAGTATGAATGTTGGTTCCTTCCAGCTGATAGAACCACTCGAGTTGTGTATCAGACAAACTATCCTAAATGAAGTGAACTCATAACTTTCTGTCAGCGGTATGGGGTTGGATCTTCTGAACATAGGACCTTAGATGATGTTTCAGACAATACACACCATCATATTTAGAAAAAGAAGGGACTTTGAACTTATGAGGGATAACTACCCCCAGAATAAGACCCAACTCTCTGAAATCCAATCCAGGCACTTTCAGGATTTCCATGGCTTTAAGGCGATCTTCCAGCTACTTGTATCTGTCGTCCGCAGGAGGATACTGTTCATCATAATAGTCTTCATCCTCAGAAATTTTACCAGAACCAAGGTTGCTTCCACCTTCAGCCCTGACACTTCTACCATCCTCCTCTTGGTTGTCATCTTCATCAGAGGTGATATCAGCAGTTTGCACTGGTTTAGCAGGACCTTTGAATCTTCTTCCCATGTCGAGGATAACAATTGGCTTTCAATTCTTCTTCTTTTTGGTGATGAGCGCCATCATATATTTCTGTCATTGAGCTAGGTTCCGAAGGGTCTCCTAGAATTGGTCATTCTATGCTTGGAGTTCCTTAACAGTTTGTTTAAGATCCATCCTTTACTGAAATAAATAGCAAGAAGATGAGAAAACTTGTATGGGAAAACCTGTTATGTAATGATGGATGATATGTAGATGCAATGTTTTCAAGGATCTCGCGAGGTAAACAAAAGTGAAATGTTAGAAATTGAGTCTGACTGTGGCTTTTACTGAAGAACTTCGGGTCATTGAATGGCCTCTTGTAAGAATCAAGCTCACCATGTTGAGTGGATCCTATGATTTGACTCAAGATAACGTACTTTGGTCTTTGACGACATTGGTTAGAGGAAAATAAACCCCCTTGCCCCTTTCTAGACGTCGGTTCATGACACTTTGACGACATTTGGTTAGAGGAAAATAAATCCCCTTTTCCCCTTGCTAGGCGTCTGGTTGATGATAACCTGCATCACGGGCCCTTGAGATCCTTGAAATGGTCAGTGAAAATGATATGGTATGCTGTCATGATGTTATGATGTTATGTTCGAATAGTTTAATCAAACACAAGCAAAGCACACAAAGCCTTAGGTTCAGGCTTGTATGGGGTTTGTAGGTAAGTACCCTCTTGAAGTTTAGTTGGCTCAACCTGTCCTAAAGAAGTAAACGGGTTCTAAGGATCTCAATAACACTGATTTTTCCCACAAATTTTGTCTAGCCCGGTGTTGTACCCCAAAATTTTCCCTCTCATTTCTCAAGAATTTTCTCACAAGATCTCTACTGATTCAAGACTGCACAAGGTTTGATCAGCTCAAGATACCTCCTCAAACACTGATGACTCAAAACTAGGGTTTGAGTTTGCACAAATACAATTGGACTTTTAATGCCCCATATAGTTTCCATGGATAATATTGAGCTCTCAAGCATCAGGTCGAAGATGGAACTTCTGAATCCTAGAAAGGAGGAAGAAGAAACTATCGAAAGGGCAAAGCAGATAAAAAAGGTGTGCAATTGCAGATAACCATGTCGAGTTCAAAATTTGGTTCAGGATTTTCGAACCACATGACTGATCAAAAGGAGTGGTTGGAAGATTTTGACAAGTCGAAGAAGAGCAAGCATGCTATGATCCCCAAGCTTCGACTGGGCAATGACTTCCTTCGAGCAACCTGCTTCGGTCCACCTCTAAACCATTCGACAGACATAGTTTTGACACTATGAATTACAATTTAACAACACCACCTAATTCATTGTGTCTAAACAATCTATATTCATCATGGTTCTTAGTCTTATGGATACTTCGACCTGCACTCCCTTCGTCATGATGTCTGCAATCTGATTCTTAGTTCTGAAATGTTCCAAATTCATCTTCCCATCTGCTGCTACATGCTCTCGGAGATAATGGAACCTCATTTCGATGTGCTTGCTTTGATCCACAAGCTTCGACTGGGCAATGGCTTCCTTCAAGCAACCTGCTTCGATCCACCTAAACCCTTCGACACACATAGTTTTGACACTATGAATTACAATTTAACAAAAAAACTTGCTGATAATAGTTCATTGCAAGAAGAAGGTACCGGCAACATAGTCATTCAAATGAGTAATGGAGGAAAAGTTATGATTAAGATGTGCTCTATCTACCTGGAATAAAGTGCAACTTGCTAAGTGTTTGACAACTAGTCGAAAATAGTTTCTCAGTTGTCATGAAAGATGGAGTTTTGAGATTGTACGACACCAAGACCAATTTGGTCTTAAAATATCCGTTGTAGAAAAATAGGACATTTAAGACAATGATCAATTCGACAGAAGTTTAATGTTTGAAAACTGTTCGACCATAAGGATAGTTGGTTGTGGCATTTGAAGTTTGGATATTTGAACTTTTGACCACTTAATCAACTGATTACTCAAGATATGGTTACTAGTATTCCAAGTCTTGAGATGCCTAAAAAAATTTGTGAAGTTTGTTTAGTAGGAAAGCAATCCAGAAATTCTTTCATTTTGACTATGCCAATGAGATCATCTTGCATACTCAAAGTGGTACATTCATATGAATGTGGTCCATTCGAAGAACATACAATTAGTGGAAACAAATATTGTATTTTCTGTTGGTGAGTTTGGTCGAAAGTTGTGGATCTATGTGATTAAAACGAAAGGACAGAGTATTCGATATCTTTAAGAGATTCAAGATTCTTGTCCAAAACCATAGTAAGAAAAAGATCAAAGTTCTACAGAGATTCAAGATCTTTGTAGAAGGAATCAAGTTGAAGATGAAATTTTGAAGAACATTGATCAAATCCATATGCCATGCTACATGATCTTGATTTGCAAGCCTCAAACTTCTGTTTCACTCCATAATTAATTGTTTACAAAATTAATTAAGCTCTTATCCAAGTATTTAAAGTATAGTCCAAGCCAATTTTCCCTTAATGGCACAAAGTTACCATTTCCATTTTAGAAAAGTAAGCTTTATACAAAGTCAATTTGTATCGAGCCTTGCACTTGTTCTTTCTGCACACACAACCCCTACAAACTAAAATCAACATGTATAAGGATACTACTAACTCAGATCATGCTTGTACAATACTTTGGGACCTGTCTTTTCACTTTCCTTGAAAAAAGCAAGTTATAGAGCCAAAAGGCTATAACTCAGAAACCTGGTAGGCAAGCAATCTCTAACCTTTTTCCATACATATATGCAAGTCTTTGACAAGCAGAAAAAGGGGGGATGAGGAGAAAAAAGGAAGAGGGGGGAGAGAACATGAGATTACAAGCCTTAGAACACTCCCAAACTCTAAAAAACTCAGAACCTGCACAAAAGCACAAAACTTGGCACATCCTGACTTTACACACAAAATCTCAAATCCCTTCGTGCATTTTTTAGCATTTTGATTCACTAAGCTTCCATATACCACATAGAAACTATCCCAAACCTTAAACCACTTCTGTAACTCCTCCTTCCTCATCCACCATTTTCAAAAACCACCATTGCATCTTGAACTGTCCAGAGCAGTTGGGCAAGCTACAAGACATTCTTACAATTGGAATAGCTTCAGGGAGGTCCAAGCAAGCTTAATACATCATCAAACCATTTCTGGGAGTCGTGTAGAAGTCATTCGAGTTTCACTCCAAGAGGTAATTTTTTCAAACTTGGAACTCTTCATTCAAGTATCATTTGTATATACATTGTGAAGAAAAGATGTAGATATCATGTCTAGGAAGCTGACTATGTCCATAGTTTTGATTATCATTGTTTATACATTGAGAACTTCAACTCTGACCAGTTAGGTTTTGATTTTGGTTCCAAAAAAAATTCGTGCTAACCTCTGATCCATAACTTTTAAAAGTTACATGGTTAGATTCGTATTAAAATTTTGAGCAGGTTTGATGTTTACAATTTTTGATTTGGATGAGAAATGAAAGTTTTAGAAGGTTAACAATGGTGATGTGCATCCATGCGCGCACGAAGCAAGATGGTGAAGCCATGTTCAAATTTTTAGAAATGAGTTCATTTTATATTTAGTGCAAGTTGTATAACTAACAGATGAAACATGCCACCCAAGTGGTACAAGAAGCGCGTGCGTACATGAAGGTCCTGGGTTCGAGCCCTAGCGAGACCTTTTTCAATTTTCACATTTTTTTCATTTCTTTTTATTTGTTTGAATCAGGCAACGCTTGGGCTCTATTGTTGGGCTTTGGACTATTTTTCTCAACTACACCCCCTTGATGATGCTTCGAATGTTGCCTTAGAAATAATCTTAGTCCCTTAAGAGAAATGCTAAGATATCTCACAACATTATTATTCATGACTATAAGATGACCCACACCAGTCCCTTTACATCCAAAGATAAGGCTTATTACCAATTAATGGTAAGATATCAATGTCAAAGGAAGGGAAAAATGAACAAAAGACTTTTGAGTAGGTAGAACATTCTTAGTTGCTTGCTCACAATCCATCTTCAAAAAACAAACATCTTTTCAAACACACCAAACACTTTCAAAACATGAAATATTTTCAAAAAGTCCAACACTTTGTATGCATTCTTATAGAGATGAGAATCATTACAAAGTTTTCCTAAAAGAAAGCGCTTTTCAAAAAAACTTTCAAAACCCACCACAAACACATTTCAAACAAAGCAATTTCAAAAGTGATCTAGCAAGAAACTAAGAGCCCATAGATAACTATGGATGAAAAGGGTGCTAAAACCTTCCCTTTTCATAACCTACCCCCTGAACTCAAGAAAATATCTCAAAGGTCTTTCCTGTTCTTTTCACCCTTTCCTTATTGGATAAAAGAAAAGTCGGTGGCGACTCGTGCTATCCGCAATAATTGCGATAACACGCAAAACACCCAAGTTAGTTCTCCCACCATATTACACACGGCAACTGACTTGCCACCAAACAAAACTCGAGAGTCGAATCTCAATGAGTGTAGTATCGAGTATCAACCAACTTCAGACTGCACCAAAGCCGACTATCTCACTACCTTCTAATGGCTAAGTATGGTCAATTAAGGTTTTAAGGTCACTTAGTGCTTATGACACCACGCGTCAGCCTAGTATGCTTCCCAACTGACTCAAGGGATACCATTACAAACCAATGTGTTGCACTAACGTAGCGATCACTTCAACCATATCGGTATACGCCTTATAGTTTCCATGATCTATTGCTAATTACCTAAAATGTTCCCCAGATACGGGTATAGGATCTTTGCAAGAAATAAAAACCCAAATAATCCTTTAAAAATAAAGCTGAAAAATCAAACAAGGAAAGCATTTAAAAATGATCTAACTCTAAGGTAACCTCACTTTTAGTTCTCCCCAGTAGAGTCGCCAGTTCTGTAATACGATGGGAGAACTTACTTGGTTTTGTGTTTTATCGCAAATGTTGCGAATATCAAGAGTCGCCACCGACTTTTATTTTATCCAATAAGGAAAGACTGAAAACAACAGAAAAGACATCCGAGAATTTTTTGAGTTCGGGGGGTAGGTTATGAAAAGAGAAGGTGTTAGCACCATTTTCATCTGTAGTTATCTATGGGCTCTTAATTGCTTAGCTCACTTTGAAAACTTACTTCGTGTGTGTGTGTGATTTGAAAATATTTTGATATCACCAATGTAAGGCTGACTTTGTAATGATTCTTGTATCAGTCCTCACGAATGCATACATAGTTTTTATTGAAAATATTTTTTTGAAAAGTAGTGTGAAAAATGTATTGTTTGTGAGAAAAGTTTGTGAGCAAGCAATTAGGAGTTCTTACCCACTAAAGGTATTTCTTGTTATTTTCCTTCTCCTTTAGAGATAATGATATCCATACCATTAGTTGATAGGTATCCCTATCCATTGGACGTGAAGGGACAGGCGCGGGTCGTTGTACAGTCACAAAGACAACTTGTATGGGTGCTTTAGCAATTTATCGTAAGGGACTAAGATTGTTTATCGAAGGAAACATTTAAGGATCATAGAGGGACTACGATCTTTTTAACCGATGGTCTTTGCTAAGGCGTCCCCATGTTCGAGGGACATAACTGTGTTTCTGAAGGCAACAAGTGAGGTTACCCTAGAGGTAAGTGTGTGAGTAGTGATTCAATTCCATTTTTTATCTTGATTAGGGTTATACAATGGTTGATTTTAGATCTTTCCATACATACCTTAATTACTAGCAGTTATAAGGAAAGTAGTAAATTTCGGAAAGTAAAGGTCCTACGCTATTGCAAAGCTTCGGGGAAGGGGGTACAAAACCATAAAACGGGGGAAAATAGTAAATCCTAATTAAGACTATTACAAACCGTAGGAGTTACACAATTGAGAAAATAAGCTAATGCGAAAGTAATGAAGTGCGCGAATATTGTAAAAGAGAAAAAGAAAAATTGAAAATTGTTTCGTGATCGTTTGATGATTAATCTAAAAAAACCCTAATTGATTTTAATTTAGAAAAAATAATTAATTGATTAAAAAAACCTAAGTTTGTTTTAACTAATTAATTCTTAAAAGCTAAGTTAAATTAATTTAATTAATTAAAAAAGAAAATTAATTTAATTAAAAACCTAAGTCTAAATTAATGTTAATTTTAAAAAAGTTAATAAAATTGTGATAAAAAAAGTTAAAGCAAAAAAAAAGAAAAGAATTTGGGCCTATTATAAAGCAAACCAGGGGGGTGCAAGGAGAGAAAATCATTAGGCCCAAAGCTGGGAGCTCAAATCCTATGCGAGTTCCAGTGGGGACAGTTCTAGGAGGTTCACCATGGGCGTATAGATATGGGGCGTCAAATCTAGATCTGAGAGCTGCAAGACTGAGGGTGCCCGGTTGATGTACGAGGACGCGCGACATACGACCTGCAAAACTGAGGAAACATGAAAATAACCAAAAGGGAGGGATCGAATTGCTGCGAAACTTGAGGATGGCCGGTTGATGTACGAGGACACACTGCATAAGACCTGCAAAAAAACAAAAAAAAAAACAATGAAAATGATCAAAAGGCAGGGATCGAACCCATGCCTTGGTATAGTAGTGACTTAGTGTGTGCGTTTTAACCACTGGGGTGGTGATACATCAATTAGCATAACTGAAACAATAAATATATATTATATGCCTGATTGCATTGACCAGAGAGGCATCGGAGCCCTAGCTCCGGTCGTCTTCTCCTGTGACCTATTTTTTTAAACCTGCAAAATAATCATTATTAGAAAGCAAACGATACCCTACCCCCCTAATTCGAGGGCTACAAATTCAATGGTGCAATCGTTTTGGACTAAAAAGGCTTGGTTCTTGAGTTATGGCACAAACAAGACAAATCAGAGCAAACATGGCATTTTGCAATTTAGCATGCATGAAACCTCCACGATTGTTCTGTTCTGCCTTATTGGATCTCATGAACACATAGCAAACATTAATAAACGTTAGAATGCGGTTAAATAAGAAAATACATAATTCAAACAAGGATGAAATAGTGATGCTTGCATGATTGTTTTTTTGTTATTTGGATCATTGTAAATGATCCAATCTTACCCTGGGAGTGAATGAAATTGATTAGGATTGTAAGTTGGTGGTGAAAGGCAATGTAATAAGGACTTTGAAATTCTAGGGTTCTTGCAAAAAGTTTGATATTTTTGGAAAAATTGTGAGGCAAGGTTTTGTGTGTAAGGGTTTTCTTTGATGTCTGAATTGATATGAATATATAGAGAAAATTAGGGCAAAGATATGATGGGCTTGGACTCTTGTAATAAAATATGATTTTATTTTATTTTATTTTGACTTTAAATTTATACAAATAAAAAATAAATTAAAAAAAAACAAGGGGTGTATGAATAAGTTCTGAGGTGTATAAGGAGTATAGAGCACATTTGGATTTTTAAACAATGGCCCATTAGCTCAAAATATCAAGTTTGCTCAATTAGAACTTCATGTATTTGCTCAAAATTTCACAACTTAAACTAGTCATAACTCACTCAATTTTCATCTTTCGAAAGTGATCTTAGACTTTTTGTAAAGCTCAAGGTGTTCTCTACAACCTCTATGTTGATCATTTTTGCTTTTGAAGACATTATCTTTATGTAAGTTGCCTTGACAAAAAGTTTCTTTTTGTTGACTTTTGAAATGACCTGTAATGTATTGGACATGTTTGGACTATGCTTTAGACTATGATCTTGTATTTTTCTCACTGTTTTAAAAATGCGTGTGTATTACAATGTTGTAAGATATCTTACCCCTCCACTTGTTTCCTTGAGAAAATGGTCATGATATGCATGTGAGACATCTTAGCGAAATCAATAAAAAATACAAGATCATAGTCCCTCGATGACGCTTCAAATATTTCCTTACAAATGATCTTAGTCCTTTAAGAGAAATGCTAAGATATCTCACAACATTGTTATTCATGACTATACGATGATGCACACCCGTCCCTTTACATCCAAAGATAAGGCTTCTTGCCAATTAATGGTAAGATAGCAATGTCAAAGGAAGGAAGAAATTAACAAAAGACTTTTGAGTAGGTAGAACGCTCTTAGTTGCTTTCTCACAATCCATCTTCAAAAAACAAACATCTTTTCAAACACACCAAACACTTTCAAAACATGAAATATTTTCAAAAAGTCCAACACTTTGTATGCATTCTCATAGATATGAGAACCATTATAAAGTTTGCCTAAACGAAGGCGCTTTTCAAAAATACTTTCAAAACCCACCACAAACGCATTTCAATCAAAGCAATTTCAAAAGTGATATAGCAAGAAACTAAGAGCCCATAGATAAGTATGGATGAAAAGGGTGCTAACACCTTCCCTTTTTATAACCCACCCCTCGAACTCAAGAAAATATCTCAAAGGTCTTTCCTATTCTTTTCACCCTTTCCTTATTGGATAAAAGAAAAGTCGGTGGTAACTCTTGCTATCCGCAACAATTGTGATAAAACGCAAAACACCCAAGTCAGTTCTCCCACTGTATTACACAGGGCAACTGACTTGCCACCAAACAAAACTCGAGAGTCGAATATCAATGAGTGTAGTATCGAGTATCAACCAACTTCGGACTGCACCAAAGCCGACTATCTCACTACCTTCTAATGGCTAAGTATGGTCAATTAAGGTTTTAAGGTCACTTAGTGCTTATGACACCACGCGTCAGCCTAGTATGCTTCCCAACTGACTCAAGGGATACCATTACAAACCAATGTGTTGCACTAACGTAGCCATCACTTCAACCATATCGGTATATGCCATATAGTTTCCATGATCTATTGCTAATTACCTAAAATGTTCCCCAGATCCGGGTATAAGATCTTTGCAAGAAATAAAAACCCAACCAATCCTTTAAAAATAAAGCAGACAAATAAAACAAGGAAAGCATTTAAAAATGATCTAACTCTAAGGTAAACTCACTTTTAGTTCTCCTCAGTAGAGTCGCCAGTTCTGAAATACGATGGGAGAACTTACTTGGTTTTGTGTTTTATCGCAAATGTTGCGGATAGAAAGAGTTTCCACCAACTTTTCTTTTATCCCATAAGGAAAGGTTGAAAAGAACAGAAAAGACATCAGAGAATTTTTTGAGTTCGGGGGGTAGGTTATGAAAAGGGAAGGTGTTAGCACCATTTTCATCTGTAGTTATCTATGGGCTCTTAATTGCTTAGCTCACTTTGAAAACTTACTTTGTGTGTGTGTGTGTGTGTGTGTGTGTGTGTGTGTGTGTGTGATTTGAAAATATTTTGATATCGCCAATGTAAGGCTAACTTTATAATGATTCTTGTATCAGTACTCAAGAATGCGTACAAAGTTTTTTTGAAAATATTTGTTTGAAAAGTATTGTGAAAAATGTATTGTTTATGAGAAAAGTTTATGAGCAAGCAATTAGGAGTTCTTACCCACTAAAGGTACTTATTGTTATTTTCCTTCTCCTTTAGAGATAATGCTATCGATACCATTAGTTGATAGGTAGCCCTATCCATTAGACGTGAAGGGACATGCGCGGGTCATCGTACAGTCATAAAGACAACTTGTATGGGTGCTTTAGCAATTTATCATAAGGGACTAAGATCGTTTACCAAAGGAAACATCGAAGGATCATTGAGGGACTACGATATTTTTAACCGAGGGTCTTTGTTAAGGCGTCCCCACGTTCGAGGGACATGATTGTGTTTCCAAAGGCAACAAGTGAGGTTACCCTAGAGGTGCGTGTGTGAATAGTAATTCAATTCCGTTATTTTATCTTGATTAGGGTTATACAACAGTTTATTTTAGATCTTTCCATACATACCCTAATTACTAGTAGTTATAAGGAAAGCAGTAAATTGCGGAAAGTAAAGGTCTTACGCTATAACAAAGCTTCGGAGAAGGGGGTACAAAACCATAAAATGAGGGAAAATAGTAAACCCTAATTAAGACTATTACAAACCGTAGGAGTTACATAATTGAGAAAAAAACTAATGCGAAAGTAATAAAGTGCGCGAAGATTATAAAAGAGAAAAAGAAAAATTGAAAATTGTTTTATGACCGTTTGATGATTAATCTAAAAAAACCCTAATTGATTTTAATTTAGAAGAATTACTTGATTAAAAAAACCTAAGTTGGTTTTAACTAATTAATTCTTAAAAACTAAGTTAAATTAATTCAATTAATTTAATTAATTAAAAAAGAAAATTAATTTAAGTAACTTAATTAAAAACCTAAGTCTAAATTAATGTTAATTTTAAAAAAAATTAATTAAATTTTGTTAAAAAAAGTTAAAGAAAAAAAGAGAAAAGAATTTGGGCCTGTTATAAAGCAAACTGGTGGGTGCAAGGAGAGAAAATCATTAGGCCCAAAGTTGCGAGCTCAAATCCTATGTGAGTTCCAGTGGGGACAGTTTAAAGAGGTTCACCATGGGCGTATAGATCTGGGTCGTCAAATCTAGATCTGAGGACTGCAAGACTGAGGGTGCCCGACTGATGTACGAGGACGCGCGACATACGACCTGCAAAATTGAGGAAACATGAGAATGACCAAAAGGGAGGGATCGAATCGCTGCGAAACTTGAGGATGCCCGGTTGATATACCAGGACACACTGCATACGACCTGCAAAAAAACAAAAAAAAAACAATCAAAACAACCAAAAGGCTGGGATCAAACCCATGCCTTGGTATAGTAGTGACTTAGCGCGCATGTTTTAACCACTGGGGTGGTGATACATCAATTAGCATAACTGAAACAATAAATATATATTATATACCTTATTGCATTGACCAGAGAGGCGTCCGAGCCCTAGCTCCGGTCGTCTTCTCCGACGTCCTGTTTTGTTTAAACATGCGAAATAATCATTATTAGAAATTAAATCATACCCTACCCACCTAAATCAAGGGCTACAAATTCAATGGTGTAATGGCACAAACAAGACAAATCGGAGCAAACATGGCATTTTGCAATTTAGCATGCATGAGACCTCCACGATTGTTCTATTCTGCCTTATTGGATCTCATGAACACATAGAAAACATTAGTAAACGTTAGAATGCAGTTAAACAAGAAAATACATGATTCAAACAAGGATGAAATCGTGATGCTTACATGAGTGTTTTTTTTGGCAATTTGGATCGTTGTAAACGATCCAATCTTACCCTGGGAGTGAATGGAATTGATTAGGATTTCAAGTTAGTGGTGAAAGGAAATGTAATAAGGACTTTGAAATTCTAGGGTTCTTGAAAAAAGTTTGATATTTTTGGAAAATTTATGAGGCAAGGTTTTATGTGTAAGGGTTTTCTTTGATGTCTGAATTGATATTAACATATAGAGAAAATTAGGGCAAAGATATGATGGGCTTGGACTCTTGTAATAAAATATGATTTTGTCTTATTTTATTTTGACTTTAAATTAATAAAAATAAAAAACAAAAAAAACGAGAAAAAAAAACAAGGTGTGTATGAATGAGTTCTGAGGTGTATAAGGAGTATAGATCACACTTGGATTCTTAAACAATGGCCCATTAGCTAAAAATATCAAGTTTGCTCAATTTGAACTTCATGCATTTGCTCAAATTTCCCAACTTGCACTAGTCATAACTCACTCAATTTGCATCTTTCGAAAGTGATCTTATACTTTTTTTAAAGCTCAAGATGTCCTCTACAACCTCTATGTTGATCATTTTTGCTTTTGAAGACTTTATCTTTATTTAAGTTGCCTTGACAAAAAGTGTCTTTTTGTTGACAGGAGCTCCTTTTCCCAATAGCTATAGTTTTCACCGATGAAAATAGGAGCTCTCGTATAAGCCCCTTTTGGATCGTTCTCCATTTTATACAAAGTAATATGTGAAGCACCAGATGAACCGGTGCTCTGATACCACTTGTTAGACGATGTGATCGATCTAGAAGGGGGGTTGAATAGATCGTTTAAAATAATTTGTGGTTTTTAAAATTGTTTTCAGAAAAATATGCGAAAGCTTCTGGAATCTTTAATCGTCTAAACGATCCTCTATTGAAAAGATCAGATATGCGTAATCATATGGGATATAATGAAAAAATAAGAATCAATGCGTTTTACTCAATTGATCAATCACTTATACACCCTCAATGATTATTAATTACTACCAATGAGTTGAATGAGATAATGATAGGCACAATAAATAATTTGTGGATTAGAAAGTTTGTCAAACACCTTATGAGCAAATCACCTTAGGTTTGGTTTTACTAAGTTGTAGTGGTGAGTTTTCTTAAGTATCAATCAAAAGGGTTGTTACCAATGTTTTGAAATAAACTCAACACACACAATTTCAATAAATGCAGATTTGACAAATTAATTTTCACACAGTATAGTAATCAAGTATAGAGATAAAGAAAAAGCAGAAGAATACACGATTTGTTAAGGTAGTTGCCCTTGTCGTCCTCGCGTAGGGTACGTCTTCCCCCAGTTCTAGAATCTATAATTGAGATATTTGATATTGAGTTGAAAATGGTATAAGAGAAGAGATAGTTCACAATACAAACAAACCAATGTTGCTGAAGTAACAATCTTTTTCCCTTTCCTTGGTTTGAGCAAAACCAAGTGCCAACTTCTTCGAACAAACCTTCGGTTACCGATTTTTGATTAAGCAAACCCACTGTTTCTTAATCCTTTTGAAATTCTGGTGTATGCCAGAATTCAGATGTTCTACTCAATGTCTAGACATCTGATATGACATAATAAATACACTGCAAGGTAGATACCCAATTTTTCGTGATTCAGTACTGAAGAGAAACAGAAGCACAATTTAACCAAGCTGTGCCAGATATACTTTGAAGGTGCAGAGGATAGAACAACGATGTACCTAGTTCTGTTCATCTGTTACACATGATCAGCAGAGAGCGAACATCCTTCACAGTTCTGTTTCTTTTACACAGATATCAGCATGATGTCTTAACATGTTCTGAGACATCATCTGTTACAACATTACAGTTTTACCTTGATATATAACAGACAGAATTATAAAGTGTTGAAGGTAAAAACACAAATCAGTTGTTGACCCAGTTCGGTGAAACACACCTACTCTGGGGGCATACCAAGCCAGGAAGAAGATCCACTATCAGCAATATTAATTCAGGACTAAACTTCACAAGTTCCCATCCTTCACTTAATCATCTACCCAGTGCAACCTATACCTAGGAACTCCTAGATAGAAACCTACCAGTTTCCATTCCTATTGCCGCAGCAACAGAAGTCTTACTCCTACTCAAGAAGTAGAGCCCTCCCACTTGATTTCCTACATTACAAAGTATATGAAGTAATGCAGACATACTTAGACTTGCTTCATAGCTTCGTCCAAGAACACTCAAACCCTTACCTACAGGTATCGAGTTACACACATGGTAACCTTGCCACAGACCGACAGGTTTACCTAACAAAACACCCCCAATGTTACATTATTTTTGGAGTGCCTAACCCTAGGTTACAATCTGATATTTATAACCTATTACCCAACTGGATTTTGGGCCTTCAAAAATCTCAGCAAGCTTTTCTCCTTGCTGTTACAACTCAGCAGCAAACTTCTCCTATAATCAAGGTCTTCAATCTTCTAGTTCCTAAAATATCTCCATATTTAGAAACAGTATTTTCTTCAAATATTTTGATTGATTCTTGATTGATCTTCAGATTCTCCATAAGAAACGCCACATATATTCTCAGAGTATTTAAGTACCAGAACTGTAACTGAATTATCAATTCTGTTGACGTGATGTCAAGTCAGATGTCATGACATTACATCTAACATGTTTTCCTAGATGTTGAACTTCTTCAACACAACAAATAACCTCTTTCATAATTTAGATCACTTAGAATAGTTAGGTTACAAGTCACAGCTGTTAGAAACATTCAACATATAACATAGTTACTTAATCAGTACTTAATTTCAGGCGCGATGTCATATGCTAATGTTGTGACATCTTACATAACATGTTGGTCCAGATGTTGAACTTCTTCAACCCCACATATTAAAACAACAGAGGGAATATGGGTAAACTTGCTTTCTTATTTGTTTTACAAATGAAGCCAACTCTCCAGCCAGGGTACTTACACCTTTCACTCTGATGGTTTTGATCGCAAGAAATTTGACCCCAAATCAATCTTCATAATCCTTTGGTTACCGCTACTTGATTAAGCAAACCCATGTTTTTTATCTCTTTCACTCGGCTGAATTCAATGAAGCAAAGACTTGTGCAAAAACCCCCGCACCAATAGGAATATTGGAGGAGAAAATCCCAATGGATTTATTCAACAAAAACCCATAATTGCTCAACCTAAATCTGAATTGAATTTTTGATTTGAACGTTATCACCACAACAATTTTCTTGAATAAACAACCATGATTATGTGTAGATGTTGATTTTTGAGAAGAGAGGATGAAGATGATGAGCACTATGTGTATCTTTCACTAGTTCTTGTTAACTTTCCATAATGATGCATAATGAATATTGTTGTACCCCAAAATTTGCCCTCGCATTTTTCCTCAAGAAATCACAGCTTCAGGCGTTTCCTGATTTTTCAGATTGGCTCAAGAATCGGTCAAACGGACTTTTCTCGTCAGTCAGACGCAATTAGGGTTTTACTGATTTTCAGGGCTCTAGAATGTTTCAAACAATTGGTTTAGGGTTTTGATTGGTTTTGGCTCAACTTTGATCAGGCGAACGTTCTTTGGCATTTAATCAGGAATTAGGGTTTTCGTGTGCGATTCCTCCGAAAGATTTAATTCTACGATGCTTTGCAAGTTACTCCGAGATTTGGTTTGAATTCGCGTTGTTTGACTTAATCAGTAAAAGAATGCATTTGGATTGAATTCACGTTTGTTTGATTGAACCAGTCAAAGGATACATTCAGTTTGAATTTGCAGTGTTTGGTAAAAAATCAGTAAAGAGGGGAATGCGTCTGATCAGTTGTTGTGATTAACTGTTGTTTTGCTTTGGATGTTGGAAATGCCAGGTTTGACTGATCAAATGCTAAAGCATTGTTTATTTAAATTATTTATTATTCTAAGATTAAATGATTGGAATTTATTTTCAATTATTTTAATTAAAGAATTATAAATAATAAATAAACAATAGGAGGAAAAATAATTAATTGGATAAAGAAACTTTTATTGATTTTTAAATTAATTGTATAATTGTTTTGTTGTTTACAACAATGATTTTACATTTATTTAAACTTAAATAAAAAAAGCTATCCTAAACATTTTTCTAATCTTCAATTCTTCATCTGCCATCCCTTGCTCCAGTGCTCCATTCATTTTTTATCTGCAAATGAAAAGAAGAAAAGTCAATAGCAGATAAATAAATAAAGAGACAGATAAAATTACAGTTCATCATTAAGAGCCACTGATTGGGATCAGTTAACCCTCTCTGCAAATCACGGGATTTCTCCCGGTTCACAAAGAGGGATGAATGTTTATTTGCTAAAAATGAATGCACAAAAGTCAAAATTGCACAATTCAAAAATTGTCAAACTGCATAGTTCAAAAGCAAACAGCAAGTCCAAACTAAATGTCCAAACTCAAACTTTCTGCCAAAAGTACAAGTTACTGTCACAAGGCTACTCAAAGCTATCAAAGAAGAAGATTTGGAAAGATATCAAAAGCACAAAATCTGGAAGAAAAGAGACAAGAATGCAGAGAAAGCATGTTATGCAAGCAAGCATATTCTTTTCATCATTTCCCAAAAAAAGTGGCCCTTTCAGAAAAGCACAAAGCATAACATATTTTAATGTTTTTGTACTGGAGAGAGAAGAAAAAGAAGAAGAAAGCAGGTTTACAAGGCTTTTAGGCAGGAAGAAAGATATATAAAAACAAAACTAAACACAGTACAGTAGAGGAGGCAAACCAATAGACACAAAAATATACAAAACTGCATAAGCCTCCAGTCAAAACCTGGAACCTGTTTGTCTACAAGCATAAGAAACAAAAAGGCCAAGCCTGCTGAACCTGTCAAACAAGATAGAACAAACTATCCAAAAGCCAACACAAGCTTGTAAGCTCTAAAACCATCACCAAACCAGTAAACTCACCCAAGTTCATAACCAAAGCCAAAAGATACAAAACCTGCATATGCCAAAACCTGCCTGAAGCAAATCCAAGAAAGCCCAGAACCTGTCAAAAGCCTTCCAGCCTTAATCCAACAAGCATAACCTATCAAGGCCTAACCTGAAGCCTGAGCCTCAAAGCCTCACAACCTGTAAAAACACAAACCTCTACAATACCTGCATAAGCCTAACTATTCAAACCTGGAACAACCTGTCAAAGGCCATAAAACTCAAACTGCAACATAGAAACCAAAAACCGGTAAAAGCCTAATCTGCATAAGCCTTTCAAAGTCTCAGGCAACCAGCCTGCTAGGCCTCACCATTCCAAAAGTAAACCCTGTCAAGACTCAAACCTGCCTGAAGCCTTAACCAACTCAAGCAAAAAGCCAACAACTCAAAACTACTCAAAACACATACCCAGGCAACCAAACCCTTAAAGCCCTCATAAAGACATCATCACTGGGCGTAAGAAATCAACATTCAAGGCATCCAACACAAGCGTACAGAAGGCAACATAAGCTGGTGAATCATTTCAAGGCGAACCAACCCTCAAATTGGAATCATTATAGGCATTTTTATCAAGAGAGTACACAGAAAAAGCAAGCATAATCACATCACAACTCAGAATAGGCATTCGAGTAAAAGGCAACACAAGAAGAAGAAGAAGAAAAGAAGATATATATATTAAGCTTTCAGACAAACATCACAAATCCTAAAAGAAAAGTACATAAATACCAAGTTTCAAGCGAAGCAAGCAAGCTCAACCTCACACCGTCCCTCCGCCCGTCAAACCTCCAACGCCTCCTAATCTCCTCATCTGTCTCCAAAAGGTAGATTTTCTTTTCATCCCTTTTTTCAAAATCTCGTATGAACCAAGACACCAGAATCAATAAACGAAAAATGAAAACATGCAAGGTATAAAAAAAAACCTAACGAGACTGAGGCGATTGTCCTTACCTAACGTGAACCGCCGTTGAATGACCCACGGAAGAGAGTAGACGGAGGGAGAGGTGGCGTGGTGGCGCTAGGCGGAGGGTTGCGTCTCAGCAACCTTCACACTGAGGAAGACGAAGATGAACAGAAGTGAAAAGAGAATGGCGCCGTTTTCTGTAACCCTAACAATTCCCAAATGAAAACAATATTCAAGAACCCTAAAACATTGTCATTCTGAAGCTTTGGGCCTCGCCCATTCTCACAACCATAAGCCCACTGTATTCCAGTTAACACCCCCAATGCGTACACTCTGTTTGGGCCAGTAAACCCTTGGCCCATTCATTTAGCACCCATTTTCTTTCTTTTTGTCATTTTAAATCTTTTTTTTACATAACTTGACCATTTCTTTTTTTTTCCTTTCTTTTCTAATCAAATTAATTTTGTTTGTAAATAAACATTAAGACATGAAAATAATACTTTACATAAAATACTTAAAAATACATTTTTTATACATAATTTAAATCCTTAACATTTAATTAAAATATTCATTTGTATATATTAAACACAAAATATAAAGATACATTTTTTATATCAAATGTAAAGTGACAATTTTCAAACTTAGAATACTTTCTTTTCTTAAATTTTCTTTTTGTTCATATTAACAATATAGAAGATTACAAAAGACAAATTAAATTAAACAAATATTTAATTCTCACCATTAGGTTAAACAATGCTCAAATAATACACATTTAAATTCACATTTCCGCACCTGTAAATAAATTACATACATATACACTTATACAATATACGATACATTTCAAATTATACGCTTGATACAAATACATTTACATTGCTCCTATACACATTTGCTTATTTTTTATATTCGTTACATTTACATTTGATCGCAAATTCGATTTGGTTGTAACTTATTGGACACTACATTCCTAAGTCTCATCCCCATTCGTAAATTTGTACCCCCACTCCCGGATACTTATTTTGTAATAGCGTAGACTTTAAATTCTTGCAATTTACCGCTTTCAATTATACCATGGTTAGACCTAGGGTTTGCATGTACATAAAACCAAACGCTAGATAACCTAATACAAGACAAATACATGAAATCAATACACAATCACACTTGCACCCCCTAGGGTAATCCCACATGTTGCCTTCCAAAATGGGCCATGCTTGCACGTCGAGTTTCTTTGGCAAAACGAATTCAAATGATCATAAGTCCCTCGATGACGCTTTCGAAAGTTGCCTAAATGGAATGATCATAGTCCCTTCAAAGCAAATTGCCAAAGACACTTGGCACCATTGCATTCATGGTCCATACGATGACCCGCGCCCGTCCCGTTAAACCTCCTAAACGCAAGATTGTCCATCAAATTCAATGGTGGAACAAAATTGTTAAAAAGGGTTGAAAACATAGAGAAAACCTTTGAGCACAATAGGGTAGACAAAACTCTTAGTTACTTGAGATCAACTTGCAAAAACACTTGCCTTCTTTTCAAAAACCACACTTCATGCACACTTTCAAACAAACTCTCAACAACATTTTGAAACATCTTTTCGAAAAGATCCACACTTTTGTAAAACACTCAAACACGAGTCGAATACATTGGTTGCCTAAAACAAGGCATCTCTTCAAAAACATTTTCAAAAAAACACTCACACACACCACATTTTCAAGCAATCAAAAATCAAGGCAAGTGATCTAAAAACCAAGTAACTAAGAGCCCATGGATAACCATGGATGAAAAGGGTGCTAATACCTTCCCTTTTCATAATCTACCCCCCGGACCCACGAAATATCTCAAAAGGTTTTTGCTGTGCTTTTTTAACCTTTCCTTTAGGATAAAATAAAAAGTCGGTGGCGACTCTTGCTCAACCGAACAAGTGCGAATACAAACGCAAAACTCATAGTCAATTCTCCCACCGTATCATAGAACTGGCGACTCTGCTGGGGAGTACTACTCAAAGTGGGGTTACCTTAGGGTTTAGATCACCTTTGTTTTCAATTGATTGCTTTGTTTGCTTTTACATTTGTGGGCTTTGTATCAGAGTTTCATAGATCCTAACCCGGATCTGGGGAATACCCTTTTAGGTAGCATAATCTGTGAGGGACCTGTCCGGCGTATACCGACATGGGTAAAGCAGTGGCTACGTTGGTGTGGCGCCTTGGTCTGTACCGATATCCCTCGTGTTGAAACGGGGAGAATATGGGTCTTCCAAGGAGTCATTAAGCACCAACCGACCGTAGAACCCTAAATTGACCCAACTTGGCCATAGAACAGTAGCAGTATGCTACACTCATTGAGGCTAAACTCTCGCGATGGTTCCGGCCGCAAGAAAAGATAGAGATGTTGGAGTTATGACTGATCGAGGGTAGCCAATGATTTGAGATCCTCTAGAACCCGGTTACTTTTGATAGGACAGGTTTTAACCAACGAAACTGAAAGAGGGTAGTACCTGAACCCCATCCAAGCCTAAACCTAAGGACTTGTTTGCTTTGTGTGAATATGTTTGTCTGTATATACACTCACTTTCTTTTCGCATACATGTACATAACATCATGACATCATACCATAGCATTTTCAATAACCATTTCAAGGATCTCGAGGGTTCTTTTGATGCAGGGTTACGTTGAACTAGACGTCTACCAAGGGGCAAGGGGTTTCTCCTCTAAACAAATGCCATGAAAGATCAAGTACAACAACTTGAATCAGTGGCTATGACCCACTCGACATGGTGAGCTTGATTCTCGTGGAAAGACATCCGCCGATACAAAGTTCTCCAGTCAAAATTCAAATGCAACAACTTGAATCAGTGGTTATGACCCACTTGACATGGTGAGCTTGATTCTAGTGGAAAGACATCCACCGTTGCGAAGTTCCCCAATCCAAGAGCAAAGTTCAACCTCTAACATTCTCTTGTGTTTACCCCAAGAGATCCTTGAAAACATTGCATATATATCACACATATCATTGCATAACAGGTTTCTCCCATACAGGTCTCCTTATTCTTCCTACTGTTTATTTCAGTAAGATGGATATGGAACAAACAGTGAAAGATCTCCAAGCTCAAAATGCTCAATTCCAGCAAATGCTTCTGGCTATGGGGAAAGGGCAAGAGGATCTGACAGCTCTCCTCCTCAAAGACAAGAAGAAGTCCAAGAAGGCAGCCCGCATCCTGAACTTGAGGAGAAGGCCTAAGACCCAAGACCTTGCAACTCCATCCAACACAGTAGTTAGTCTTGAAGAAGACCACAATATGGAGATTGTTGAAGAGGAAGCTGATTACTCCGAAGAACAATATCCTCTCACTGATGACAAGTACAAAGAGTTGGAGGATCGCCTCAATGATATGGAGATCCAACAAATACCTGGCTTGGATTTAGGAGACATGGGTTTGGTTCCTGGATTGGTCATCCCTCCGAAGTTCAAAGTCCCTACCTTTGCCCTGTACGATGGAGTCTCTTGCCCTAAGATGCATCTAAGGTCTTATGTTCGCAAGATTCAACCATACTCAGCTGATAGGAGGCTTTGGATCCATTTTTTTCAAGAAAGTTTGGTAGGAACTCAACTCGAGTGGTTCTATCAATTGGAGAGTTCTCGCATCCACACTTGGGAGGATCTAGCCAAGGCTTTTTACGAACAGTATCAGTACAATGCTGATCTTGCACCAACTCGTGTGCAGTTGCAGAACATGACCATGGGGGCCGACGAGAACTTCAAGGGATATGCCCAAAGGTGGAGAGATTTGGCTGGTAGGGTGCAACCTCCTTTAACTGATAAGGAGCTGATTGACATCTTCATGGGAACTTTGACAGGGCCTTTCTTCAAGCACTTAATTGGAAGCTCCTCAGCTGGGTTCACCGAGCTAATACTGACCGGCGAAAGGGTCGAAGCTGGCATCAAAAGTGGAAAGACCCAAGGAGCTACATCCTCGGATACTCAGATAATTCCCTACAACGGAAAGAAAGAGTCTAATGCTGCGAACAGTCAAAAGGGCCGTCATGACCAACATGTAGGGGCAATCTTGATCCCTAATCCTATACCTGCTCAACAAAGACAGGGGCATCAGCATAAGGAGGTCGCACCTAAGAGGCAGTTCACCAAGATCAACATGTCACTGTCTCAGGAACTGCAACACTTGTTGAAGAGGGACATGATTACATTGAGGGCTCCTCTCCGGAACCCAAATACTTCTGCTCCTACCTACCATCCCAATAAAAGGTGTTCATACCACTCTGATAGCCCGAGGCATGACACCGACAATTGTTGGCCTCTGAAGAACAAGATCCAAGACATGATCGATGCCAAGGAGATTGAGTTTGGTCCCCCAGAAACCTCAGCATGATCACTCCTCCTATGCCAGCTCATTGAGATTGTGTTTGTTTCATTCTGAATTTTCAAAGTTATAATCTTTCGTCATTCAAACAATTATCTTTCAATGTTAAACTATGTTTCATTAATACATTGCATATGTTTGTCTTGAATTCATTCATTAGTTTTCACTACTCGTGTGCTTTCTTTATGATATTTAACTCTTGATAAAAAGCTGCAAGCCTTTAGAGGGAGGATGACGAAACAATACCATGATCTTATACAGTATGCTTTTGAACAGATCTTGCTGATGATGTACATGCATTTCTTTCAAATCCCAAACACTGGAGTTATAAGGAAGATAATCCCTAGTCAACCCCTTCAAGCCAAAGAAGTAGGAGTTTTCTGTTCTAAACGATCGAAACCTTTGATATAAACCTGGGGCAGGGTAGTATCTCAGTTAATTCGAGAGAAACGCACATTGAAGTCGCAAACTCTCAGTTCGTAATACAACGAACGACGTCAAAAAAAAAGAGAAAAGAATTCCTTTGGAATCAAAAGACAAGGGTGGTTCCCTATCACATAGACAGTCAATCTCTCAAAAGAGAAAAAGCCCACTGAGCCAAAACCTGTAAAGGAAGCTCAAGAAAGCTGGGGCATCCCGCTGACTGTAATCTCGAAAATAGGAACAGTCAGGCAAAAGTTAGGGATAACAAATCAAAATCAAAATAGTGAGGTCGTTACAAAATCCTCAACAACATGAAAAATGTTGAAAAAAAAGAAAAAGGAGATGATGACTGTCTCCCAAAATTCAACTGGTGAACCATCGCCCAAAAGTCGTTCCAAACACAAAACAGAGTATGACGCACAATTAACTGAGCTTAGGTATGAAGGACTTCACGAAGAGCGGGTGGGTACAAATACACTTTGAGCCTTTATCCTTTGTTTCTTAAACCGTGAACCAAGCCGCGTTACAACCCTTCAAAAGCCCTAATTGAAGCATGGGTTAGTTCGAAAGCATACTGTTAGAAAAGGTATCCTGACTCCTGTAAGGCTTTGCTCTAAATCTTGTGTTTACTTGTCTTATAAAACGTTTTCTGCTAAAAAACGCATTTTGCAAAACTTCGAGACAAACATAAACTTTGCATTGATTGAATATCACTGTCTGCATTTGGCTTTTTGTTTGACAGCGAAGAAATTCATACAGCGAATGTTCGGAGGAACGAAAACTCTCTCAGTGAGTTAAAATCACTTCAAAAGGATAACACTTCCAACGACAAATCTCCTATCAACAAGGGGCATGACATGTCACCATCCTATTAACCTGGGGCAGTCCAGTCAAGGTTCCAACAGATCTTTCGATGTTCAGTTAACCTGGGGCAGTCCGGTCAAGATTTCAAGAAATCTCTCAATCCGCAGAGTAATCTGATTCAAGACTCCTTCATCACCACTTGGGGCATTCGAATGTCAAAAGTGTTCAACAATTTCCTTATCACCTCAAAAGACATGATATGGTTCAAGATGTGACCCAAGATTTGGCGACATTCTATAACTCATTCAGACTTCAGACAGGATATAGTTCAAGATGTGACCCAGAGATGGCGACATTCTATAACTCATTCAGACTTCAGACATGATATAGTTCAAGATGTGACCCAGAGATGGCGACATTCTATAACTCATTCAGACTTCAGACATGATATGGTTCAAGATGTGACCCAGAGATGGTGACATTCTATAACTCATTCATACTTTCAAGATATAGTTCAAGATGTGACCCATGATTTGGCGACATTCTATAACTCATTCAGACTTTCAAGATATAGTTCAGATGTGACCCTGATTTGGCGATATTCCGTAACTTATTCAAGATTTCCTTCTAGAGATAGTTCAGATGTGACCCAAGGTTTGGCGACATTCCGTAACTTATTCAAGATTTCCTTCCAGAAATAGTTCAAGATGTGACCCTGACTTGGCGACATTCCGTAACTTATTCAAGATTCCCATCTAAGAGATAGTTCAAGATGTGACCCAAGGTTTGGCGACATTCCGTAACTTATTCAAGATTTCCTTCCAGAAATAGTTCAAGATGTGACCCTGACTTGGCGACATTCCGTAACTTATTCAAGATTCCCATCTAAGAGATAGTTCAAGATGTGACCCAAGATTTGGCGACATTCCGTAACTTATTCAGAATTTTCATTCATGATATAGTTCAGATGTGACCCTGATTTGGCGACATTCCGGAAATAGTTTAAGATGTGACCCAATAATCAGAATATTCTTGCGATCCCCAGCCAAAGAACCTTCCAGAAGCTAATTCCACTCAGAGTCAAGTTTCATTATCCCCCAGCGAAGTTAAAACTTCCAACTATCAATCCCCAAGCAGATTGAAGACTCTCATTCTCAGTTCCCCACAGAATATTCGAATATTCTCTGGTGAAGATCTCCTCAAGACAGGATTTCCCAGTAGTTTGGCATACAACCCAAGCTTCTGATTTCCCCAACAGTGGTCCAAAGACTTCTCATTTTTCAACAATCAAGGATTCTTGCCCTCCACAGCAGCAGCCAAGGAATTGTTCTCCACGGCAGCAGTCAAGATTCTTTTATCTTCAGCCATCCAAGATTCATTTATCCTCAGCAAGATAGCTCATCAGCTTACATGCGCATTCATCACATTCATGCCATAAACATTGATGTCACATACATTGCATCATGCATCATAACATTGCATACAACTAACCCTTTACCTTTTCAGGTAAGATCAGTCGACAGACAAAGATCATCTCCCAATATTCATCCAGAAATAGTTCAGATGTGACCCGGACACGGCGATATTCTGATACTTATTCCAGATTCATTCACATGCAGTTTTACACGGACGCATCATCAGGAAACCCTACACCGGTTCCTCTTCCACTTCAAGATTTCTGAAAACAGTTCACGGGTTCTCCAGTAACGGATGTTAACCTATCACTTGTTCAAACTCTTCTCAAACTTCTGAAAACAGTTCACGGCTTCTCCAGTAACGGATGTTAACCTATCACTTGTTCAGACTCTTCTCAACTTTTGAAAACAGTTTACGGACGCTTCCCAACAACGGATGTGGCTCTATTGCTTATTCAACTTCAAGACCTTCAAAAATAGTTTACGGATTCTCCAAACATGGATGTCAATCTGTTGCTTGTTCGGACCCCCAATTCAGAGATGTTCCAAAACACGGGTGCCTTTCTGATACTCGTCCACTCACCATTGACATACAGTTCACCATTTCCAGATGGCATCTATAAGCCCATCCTCCTACCAGCAGTCACCAAATGGCATCTTTAAGCCCATTCTCAGATGGCATCTCTAAGCCCATCCCCCGACAAGATTCTATCGCATCAGATGGCATCTTTAAGCCCATCACCAAATGGCATCTTTAAGCCCATTCACCTCTACCATCACATCGCCGAGTGCAAATTTGCCCTCACATTTTTCCTCAAGAAATCACAGCTTCAGGCGTTTCCTGATTTTTCAGATTGCCTCAAGAATCGGTCAAACGGACTTTTCTCGTCAGTCAGACGCAATTAGGGTTTTACTGATTTTCAGGGCTCTAGAATGTTTCAAACAATTGGTTTAGGGTTTTGATTGGTTTTGGCTCAACTTTGATCAGGCGAACGTTCTTTGGCATTTAATCAGGAATTAGGGTTTTCGTGTGCGATTCCTCCGAAAGATTTAATTCTACGATGCTTTGCAAGTTACTCCGAGATTTGGTTTGAATTCGCGTTGTTTGACTTAATCAGTAAAAGAATGCATTTGGATTGAATTCACGTTTGTTTGATTGAACCAGTCAAAGGATACATTCAGTTTGAATTTGCAGTGTTTGGTAAAAAATCAGTAAAGAGGGGAATGCGTCTGATCAGTTGTTGTGATTAACTGTTGTTTTGCTTTGGATGTTGGAAATGCCAGGTTTGACTGATCAAATGCTAAAGCATTGTTTATTTAAATTATTTATTATTCTAAGATTAAATGATTGGAATTTATTTTCAATTATTTTAATTAAAGAATTATAAATAATAAATAAACAATAGGAGGAAAAATAATTAATTGGATAAAGAAACTTTTATTGATTTTTAAATTAATTGTACAATTGTTTTGTTGTTTACAACAATGATTTTACATTTATTTAAACTTAAATAAAAAAAAACTATCCTAAACATTTTTCTAATCTTCAATTCTTCATCTGCCATCCCTTGCTCCAGTGCTCCATTCATTTTTTATCTGCAAATGAAAAGAAGAAAAGTCAATAGCAGATAAATAAATAAAGAGACAGATAAAATTACAGTTCATCATTAAGGGCCACTGATTGGGATCAGTTAACCCTCTCTGCAAATCACGGGATTTCTCCCGGTTCACAAAGAGGGATGAATGTTTATTTGCTAAAAATGAATGCACAAAAGTCAAAATTGCACAATTCAAAAATTGTCAAACTACATAGTTCAAAAGCAAACAGCAAGTCCAAACTAAAAGTCCAAACTCAAACTTTCTGCCAAAAGTACAAGTTACTGTCACAAGGCTACTCAAAGCTATCAAAGAAGAAGATTTGGAAATATATCAAAAGCACAAAATCTGGAAGAAAAGAGACAAGAATGCAGAGAAAGCATGTTATGCAAGCAAGCATATTCTTTTCATCATTTCCCAAAAAAAGTGGCCCTTTCAGAAAAGCACAAAGCATAACATATTTTAATGTTTTTGTACTGGAGAGAGAAGAAAAAGAAGAAGAAAGCAGGTTTACAAGGCTTTTAGGCAGGAAGAAAGATATATAAAAACAAAACTAAACACAGTACAGTAGAGGAGGCAAACCAATAGACACAAAAATATACAAAACTGCATAAGCCTCCAGTCAAATCCTGGAACCTGTTTGTCTACAAGCATAAGAAACAAAAAGGCCAAGCCTGCTGAACCTGTCAAACAAGATAGAACAAACTATCCAAAAGCCAACACAAGCTTGTAAGCTCTAAAACCATCACCAAACCAGTAAACTCACCCAAGTTCATAACCAAAGCCAAAAGATACAAAACCTGCATATGCCAAAACCTGCCTGAAGCAAATCCAAGAAAGCCCAGAACCTGTCAAAAAGCCTTCCAGCCTTAAACCAACAAGCATAACCTGTCAAGGCCTAACCTGAAGCCTGAGCTTCAAAGCCTCACAACCTGTAAAAACACAAACCTCTACAATACCTGCATAAGCCTAACCATTCAAACCTGGAACAACCTGTCAAAGGCCATAAAACTCAAACTGCAACATAGAAACCAAAAACCAGTAAAAGCCTAATCTGCATAAGCCTTTCAAAGTCTCAGGCAACCAGCCTGCTAGGCCTCACCATTCCAAAAGCAAACCCTGTCAAGACTCAAACCTGCCTGAAGCCTTAACCAACTCAAGCAAAAAGCCAACAACTCAAAACTACTCAAAACACATACCCAGGCAACCAAACCCTCAAAGCCCTCAGAAAGACATCATCACTGGGCGTAAGAAATCAACATTCAAGGCATCCAACACAAGCGTACAGAAGGCAACATAAGCTGGTGAAGCATTTCAAGGCGAACCAACCCTCAGATTGGAATCATCATAGGCATTTTTATCAAGAGAGTACACAGAAAAAGCAAGCATAATCACATCACAACTCAGAATAGGCATTCGAGTAAAAGGTAACACAAGAAGGAGAAGAAGAAAAGAAGATATATATATTAAGCTTTCAGACAAACATCACAAAGCCTAAAAGAAAAGTACATAAATACCAAGTTTCAAGCGAAGCAAGCAAGCTCAACCTCACACCGTCCCTCCGCCCGTCAAACCTCCAATGCCTCCTAATCTCCTCATCTGTCTCCAAAAGGTAGATTTTATTTTCATCCCTTTTTTCAAAATCTCGTATAAACCAAGACACCAGAATCAATAAACGAAAAATGAAAACATGCAAGGTATAAAAAAAAACCTAACGAGACTGAGGCGATTGTCCTTACCTAACGTGAACCGCCGTTGAATGACCCACGGAAGAGAGTAGACGGAGGGAGAGGTGGCGTGGTGGCACTAGGCGGAGGGTTGCATCTCAGCAACCTTCACACTGAGGAAGACGAAGATGAACATAAGTGAAAAGAGAATGGCGCCGTTTTCTGTAACCCTAACAATTCCCAAATGAAAACAATATTCAAGAACCCTAAAACATTGTCATTCTGAAGCTTTGGGCCTCGCCCATTCTCACAACCATAAGCCCACTGTATTCCAGTTAACACCCTCCCCCCCACGCATACACTCTGTTTGGGCCAGTAAACCCTTGGCCCATTCATTTAGCACCCATTTGCTTTCTTTTTGTCATTTTAAATATTTTTTTTACATAACTTGACCATTTCTTTTTTTTTTCCTTTCTTTTCTAATCAAATTAATTTTGTTTGTAAATAAACATTAAGACATGAAAATAATACTTTACATAAAATACTTAAAAATACATTTTTTATACATAATTTAAATCCTTAACATTTATTTAAAATATTCTTTTGTATATATTAAACACAAAATATAAAGATACATTTTTTATATCAAATGTAAAGTGACAATTTTCAAACTTAGAATACTTTCTTTTCTTAAATTTTCTTTTTGTTCATATTAATAATATACAAGATTACAAAAGACAAATTAAATTAAACAAATATTTAATTCTCACCATTAGGTTAAACAATGCTCAAATAATACACATTTAAATTCACATTTCCGCACCTGTAAATAAATTACATACATATACACTTATACAATATACGATACATTTCAAATTATACGCTTGATACAAATACATTTACATTGCTCCTATACACATTTGCTTATTTTGTATATTCGTTACATTTACATTTGATCGCAAATTCGATTTGGTTGTAACTTATTAGACACTACATTCCTAAGTCTCATCCCCATTCGTAAATTTGTACCCCCACTCCCGGATACTTATTTTGTAATAGCGTAGACTTTAAATTCTTGCAATTTACCGCTTTCAATTATACCATGGTTAGACCTAGGGTTTGCATGTACATAAAACCAAACGCTAGATAGCCTAATACAAGACAAATACATGAAATCAATACACAATCACACTTGCACCCCCTAGGGTAATCCCACATGTTGCCTTCCAAAATGGGCCATGCTTGCACGTCGAGTTTCTTTGGCAAAACGAATTCAAATGATCATAAGTCCCCCGATGACGCTTTCGAAAGTTGCCTAAATGGAATGATCATAGTCCCTTCAAAGCAAATTGCCAAAGACACTTGGCACCATTGCATTCATGGTCCATACGATGACCCGCGCCCGTCCCGTTAAACCTCCTAAATGCAAGATTGTCCATCAAATTCAATGGTGGAACAAAATTGTTAAAAAGGGTTGAAAACATAGAGAAAACCTTTGAGCACAATAGGGTAGACAAAACTCTTAGTTACTTGAGATCAACTTGCAAAAACACTTGCCTTCTTTTCAAAAACCACACTTCATGCACACTTTCAAACAAACTCTCAACAACATTTTGAAACATCTTTTCGAAAAGATCCACACTTTTGTAAAACACTCAAACACGAGTCGAATACATTGGTTGCCTAAAACAAGGCATCTCTTCAAAAACATTTTCAAAAAAACACTCACACACACCACATTTTCAAGCAATCGAAAATCAAGGCAAGTGATCTAAAAACCAAGTAACTAAGAGCCCATGGATAACCATGGATGAAAAGGGTGCTAATACCTTCTCTTTTCATAATCTACCCCCCGGACCCACGAAATATCTCAAAAGGTTTTTGCTGTGCTTTTTTAACCTTTCCTTTAGGATAAAATAAAAAGTCGGTGGCGACTCTTGCTCAACCGAACAAGTGCGAATACAAACGCAAAACTCATAGTCAGTTCTCCCACCGTATCACAAATATATATATGTTACCTAATAGCCAATACCCATAAACATAGCAGAAAATCAGATGAGGAAAAAGAGTGGTCGACTCAACCAGAAGCAGGGGTCGGCGCGCCCCAACCCGCACCAGGAGAGAAAATTGTTTTGAAGTTCAATGCATTGACCGCTTTAGGACTTGCATCGACGCAAACATTGAATATTATGATTCCCAGGTTGAGTCGACCAGAAGGGTCGACGCGTTACATCCAACAGTCAGAGATAATTCCATTTTAAAGTGAGGTGCGTCGACGGCTTCAAGGCTTGCGTTGATGCAAAATTTGAATGATTTGGTTTTCAGTTTGAGTCGTCCGGAATGTTCGACCTGATACATCCAGAACCTGATTGAAGATAATGAGTCGACCGCACATATCTTTGAGTCGATGCACAAATTGGATTTTCTCAAAAATACTTGTTTCTGGAGATCTTCATTCCAATCATTTCATTGCAAGATTGTTCATAGGACTAACCCAAATAAAGAGCGATTAATAGTCGTTTTGACATCATTAAAATACTTATAGAGGAACTTTTCCCTCACATACTCCCCCTTTTAGATGATGTCAAAAGAATGCTCAAATATGCTCCCCTGAGTTTGTGCGTTCCGTTTGCAAGCTATGTATAGTCTTCTATGTTGACTTCTCCCCCTTTGACAACATCAAAAAGGGAAATAGCACAAGGTCAAGAGTAACAAAATATATCAAGTGTGTTGTACCCTAAAATTTGCCCTCCTCTTTTTTACAAGAAATCACAGCTTCGGGCTTTTCCTGATTTTTCAGATTGGCTCAAGAATCGGTCAAACAGACTTTTCTTATCAGTCAAACAAAATTAGGGTTTCCATTAACTTTTGAATCAATCCAAGCAAATTATTAGGGTTTCTAGTGATTTGGTTGAGTTTGGCTCAGGGTTTGATCAGGCAGACGTTTCTTTGACAACAAATCCAACATTAGGGTTTGCACGCGCATTTTCAGAAGAATTTGAATCCACAGTGTCTTAATTGACAGTCACATGGTTTTGACGTTTGCTCAAGATTTCTGTTTGTTTCTCAAGGTCTAAACATCTGGGATATGGGCTGAGGCTTCTGATCGAGAGCTTGAAGTGTTGGTATAATCAGTGAAGTGAAAGGCGTATGGACGTTTATTTGTTTAACTGTGCAATGCTATTGGTTATCTGGAACGCCGAGCTTATTGTTGGTTAATACAAGGCTAGAAGAATGCGACGTTTGTTAATTATTTATAATTTCTAAGTTAAGCTTATTGGGATAATTTCCAATTATTATGACTCAAGAAATTTAAATAATTAAATAAGCAATTGCAGAAGAATTAAAAGAGATAGCTGACAAAAAAGATTTTTATTCATTTTTAATTGTTTGTTACAAATATTATTTGAATACTGTAAATTTATTTACAGTGTTTACAATAATGTTATTACAAATGATCAGAAATAAAATAAGACTATATCCTAAATATCTTGAAGTCTTCATCTTCTACTGTTGCATCCTTTGCTCAACTGATATTTACCTGCAAAGACAAAAAAGGAAGAAGTCAATACAGTTAAAATTAAAAAAAGGCATTCTCAGACAAATTATTAAAACTCATCATTAAAGGTTTTGGTCGGAATTAGTTTATTCGTCCTCTCTGCAAATCGCAATAAGATGTCTCTTCTTGGTTCACAAAGAGGAAAGCAAATTATTTGCAAGCATATGAATTAATCAAATACAAAGCTGCATAAATTCAAATTGGCAAAAAAGGCAAACCAAACTGAAATGCCAAACAAACTGCATAAGTGCAAACCATCCAAGAGGCAATTCAAACTGTCAAAGAAACTAAACCAAATTGCATTGTCAAACTGAAAATACCAAACTAAGTCACAAGTACAAAACTGTCAAAAGCTGTCAAAGAAGCTTTCAATAAAGCTGTCAACAAGTACACAAAAGCAATGCAGAAAATCTGGAGGTAAGAAGATATGCAGAGGAAAGACAAAATGCAAGCAAACTTGTAAAAGCTTTTTTCATCATTTTCTGGCCAAAACCTTTTCAGAAAATAAGCACTTTAAGCAATATAATATGCTTTTTCTGTGGAGAGAGAAAGAGAGAGAGAAGTAGAAGGCTCTTACAAAGGCTTAGAGATAAATAAATATAACAGATCAAAACTGTTAAGAAGGGGGCAGAAAAACATAAAGAAGAATATAACACAAGCTCTCAAGCCTGTAACTTCCAAACTAGCCTCAAAACTACCTCAAGCAAGCAAACAACAGCCTGCCTCAAGCTTGCTTCAAGCCTGCCATCATAAAACCTCCAGCCTGCATACAAGCACAAGCCTGCTTCAAACTGCTCAAGCCTGTAACTTGCAAGCCTGCCTTTAGCCCTGTCAAAAAAAAACTACACAAAGCTCTCAAACTTGCTAAGCTTCAAACTGTATCAACCTGCCTCAAAACTCCAAAACAACAAAGCCTTGAAGCAAGCAAACAATAGCCTGCCCAAAGCCATACGAACCTGCATAAGCTTCAACAAACCTGCCTAAAAACCAGTAAAAGCAAGCCTGTCAAAGCAAATTACAACAAGCCTGTCAAAGCCTAAACCCCAACAAGCCTGTCAAAACCTATATCCCAAATAACATTCAACCTGCCTTCAAGATCGGGTAACCAAACTCAAGCAAATCCATCCAAATATCTAAACAACAAAAAACAAGTGCCTCAGAATTGGATTCATCATAGGCTAAACAAAGCAAGCCAAAGAGAGGAAAAGAAACTCAGAAGAAAGCAACTGAAACACCAACTCAGATTCATCATCATCATTGAAAAGGCCAAGCCCAAAAGAGAGGAAAAGAAAATTCAGAAGCAAAAACAATTGAAGCAAGCATCTCAGGATCAAAGAATAAGCATTCAAATATTCAGAGGAAAGCATGTCCAGAAGAATGGTTTTCAGGATTTAATCTCATCATAAAACCAAAGCAAGGCTAAAGATACGAAATACCAAGAAGCAAGCCAGCAAGCATCGTCACGATCCCTCCGCCTTGGCCACCTGAGAAGCGTCGCCATCCACTCCTCCGTCTCCTCTCCAAAGGTATTGTCCCCCTTTACTTTTTTCTGCTTCACATCTCACACAAACACAAACAACATATAAAGATCAGAGTATGTCAAAAATCAATAACATGCACGAATTTTGAAACCCTAAAACACGAAGACGAAAAAAACTGAGAAATCGTTACCTTTTATCACCGCCTGGGTACGACCATGGAGGGAGGAGAGTGGAGATGGCGCCTGGTAGCCTGAGGCGAGGAGAAGCGAGCATCAGAAACCATGGTGTAGAAGGATGAAGAGGCAAAGAAGAAGAAGAGAGCGGCGCCGTTTGTAAAGTTGCAACCCTAATTCTGAGACAAACAAAACAACCCTAAAAAACTTTGTCAATACATCTGGGCCTGTCCCTTGCATAAACTGCCTAAGCCCAATTGAATTCTGGCGCACCCCCCCTTTTTCTTTTGATTCTGTTTGTTTGTTTTGTTTGGGCCAAACATATGACATCAGGCCCATTTAACCCTTTTTTTACATACAAACTAATACTGTTTTTTTTATTTTTATTATTGTCACTTTATTTTTTATTTTTTTTAAACTTAATTCCTTTCTTTCTAGTTAAATAAAAATAATATATTACTTTTTTCATATTAATTTTTTATTAACAATATTTTTATTATTACACTTGAAATAGATAAATAATAGAATATTGTAACTTAAACATTTTTCTTTTCTCTTTAAAACCCTTTTTATTTATATAACATTAACAAAAATACAAAAATAAATAATAATACTTAACTTGCATCATTTGTAAATAATCATGTGCATCTTACATTGCTTTTGATTCCCTTTTTTTTATTCTTATATTTTTACATTGAGAATGCGATGATTCGATTTGGTTGTAAATAATATTTGGACACTACTATTCAGATGAGACTCATCCCCATTTGTAAACATTTGTACCCCCATCCCCGGATACTTATTTGTAATAGCTTAGACTTTAAATTCCCGCAATTTATCGCTTTCTATATACTGTATAGTAATTAGGGTTTGTATGCGAAGATTCAAAATCAACCGCTAGATAACCTAATACAAGACAAATGCATGAAAATCAAATACACAATTCACACTTGCACCCCTAGAGTTCCTCCACTTGTTGCCTTCAAAAATGGGCCATCTTTGCATGTCAAGTACTTTGGCAAAACAATAAAAACAAACAAAATGATCATAGTCCCTCGATGACGCTATCGGAGTTGCCTAAACAAAAATGATCATAGTCCCTTAAAGAAAGTTGCCAAAGACACTTGACACTATTGCTCTCATGGTCTAAACGATGAGCCGCGCTTGTCCCGTTAACATCCTAACACAAGGTTGTTCACCAAATACAATGGTGAAACAACACTGTTAAAAGGGTTAAAACATGAGAAAGATCTTTGAGAAATTAGGGTAGACAACTCTTAGTTACTTGATCAAACTTGCAAAACACTCTTGCCATTTTCAAACACACTTCACAAACACAACTTCCAAAAACAACTTTCAAAAAACATTGAAACATCTTTTCAAAAAGACAAACACCTTTGTAAAACATTCGAGTAAAGAATTGTTACAATGGTTTCCTAGACAAGGCATCTTTTTTCAAAACATTTTCAAAACCACATACACAAACACCATTTCAAACAATTGAAAATCAAGGCAAGTGATCTAAAACAAGTAACTAAGAGCCCATGGATAACCATGGATGAAAAGGGTGCTAGCACCTTCCCTTTTCATAATCTGCCCCCCCGAACCCACGAAAACATCTCAAAGGTCTTTCCTGTGCTTTTTTACCTTTCCTTAGGATAAATAAAAAGTCGGTGGCGACTCTTGCTAAATCGAACAAGTGCGAACACAAACGCAAAACCTCAAGTCAGTTCTCCCACCGTATCACAGAACTGGAGACTCTGATGGGGATTTAATAGTTAAAGTGGGGTTACCTTAGGGTTTTAGGTCACCTTTACATGCTTGCTTTGATTGCTTTGATTGCTTTACTTTTTTTGGTTCCTTGTTTGGGTTTGCTATAGATCCTACAGCCGGATTTAGGGGCACCTTTTTTAGGTAAATAGCAATAAACTGTGAGGGAACTGTGCGGGGTATACCGACATGGTTGAAGCAGTAGCTATGTTAGTGTGACATTTTTGTGAGTACTGGTAGCCCTTGAGTAGTCAAGGAGAATACGGGGCCGCTGAGTGATGTCATGAAGCACTAACGAACTCTTAGAACCTTACTTGACCATCTTGGCCTTTTTAGGGGTAGTGAGATGACCGACTTTGGTGCAGTCCGAAGTTGGTAGATACTCGATACTACACTCATTGAGGGTTGTTTTCTTGGAATATTTTGGTCGCCAGTTAAGTGGATAAACCAAAAAAAATGAACATAGAAAATAATCCAGTGATATTGAGCTCCTTAGAACCCGGTTTCTATTTTAGGACAGGATGAGCCAACTAACTTCAAGAGGGTACTTACCTACAAACCCCATGCAAGCCTAAACCTAAGGACTTGTTTGCTTTGTGTGAATATGATTACTTGCTTACTTTTGCATACATGTACATAACATCATAACATCATACCATAGCATTTTCAATAACCATTTCAAGGATCTCGAGGGTCTTTTGATGCAGTGTCACGTTGAACCAGACGTATACCAAAGGGAAAGATGGTTCTCCTCTAAACAAATGCCATCAAAGATCAAGTGCAATAACTTGAATCAGGGGCTATGACCCACTTGACATGGTGAGCTTGATTCTCGTGGAAAGACATCCACTGATACAAAGTTCTCCAATCAAAGATGTTGATCAAAGTTCAACCTCTAACATTTTTCTTGTGTTTACCCCAAGAGATTCTTGAAAACATGCATCATGCATTGCATCATAACAGTTTTTCCTTTTCAGGTTTCCTTATTCTCCTACTGTTTATTTCAGTAGAGATGGATCTAGAGAGGACTGTCAAGGATATCCAGGATCAAAATGCTCAACTTTAAGAAATGTTCTTGAACCTGTCCCAGGGGCAAGAAGAAGTGAAAGCTCTCCTCACAAGGGGCATGGTCCAGGGGAATTCAAGAAATGCCAGGAGTGATCAGTTGGAAGAACTTCAGTTTGAGCTGACTACAATGAGGATCCAGATGATGGGACAACTGGTGGGCTAGATGGCTCTCATCCAAGACTTGGCTCAAAGACAAGAGGAGCTCAGGGTTCTCGTCAACCAACTGCTTCGGGACAAACAAGTGGGGAAAACATATGAGGTTGAAGAGCAGGTCATCATTCAATCCTCTTTGAGACAAGAAGACAAGGGAAAGGCTCCTCTACTTGCTTCAGGGTCACAAGCCCAGCAACAACCTCGTCAACATCAACAGGGTAATCGGCGCAAGCGAAATGTACCTGGAAGACATTTCTCCGAGACTGAGATACCATCATCTTTAATACTGAAACGCCTGTTGGAGGTCAACCTGCTTTCTTTAAGGGATCCTATTCGGAATCCCAACACCTCTGCTCCTACCTATCACTCCAATGAAAGGTGGGCATACCACTCCTATAGTCCTGGGCATGACACCGACGATTGTTGGACGCTGAAGAACAAGGTCCAAGACTTGATTGACGAAAGAGTGCTGGAATTCATGCCGGATGGTGAGATGAAAATCTTCCGCCAAGGGTTCTCCATTTGAAATGACTAAGCTCGAACTGAGAGACTTTTGTTCCATTTGAATTTTCAAGTTGTAATCTCTTTGTTATTCAAACAATTATCTATTAATGTCAAACTTTGTTTCATTAATGCATTGCATATGTTTGTCTTGAATTCATCCATTCGTTTTCACTACTCTTATGCTTTCTTTATGATATTTAACTCTTGATAAAAAGCTGCAAGCCTTTAGAGGGAGGATGACGAAACAATACCATAATCTCATACAATATGCTTTTGAACAGACCTCGCTGATGATGTACATGCATTTCTTTCAAATCCTAAACACTGGAGTTATAAGGAAGATAATCCCTAGTCAACCCCTTCGAGCCAAATAAGTAGGATTTTTATGTTCTAAACAAATTAAAACCTTTGATTAAACCTGGGGCAGGGTAGTCTCTCAGTTAATTCAAAAAAGGTGCGCATTGAAGTCACAAACTCTTAGTTCGTAATACAACGAACGACATCAAAAAAAGAAAAGCATTCCTCTGGAATCAAAAGACAGTGATGGTTCCTTATCTCATAGGCAGTCATTACCTCTCAAAAAAGAGAAGAGCCCACTGAGCCAAAACCTATAAAGGAGGCTTAAGAAAGCTGGGGCATCCCGCTGACTGTAATCTCGAAAACAGGAACACTCAGGCAAAAGTTAGGGATAATAAATCAAAAGAACGAGGTTATTACAAATTCTCAACAACATGAAAAATGTTGCAAAAAAAGGAGATGATGACTGCCTTCCAAAACTTAACTAATGTGAGCCATCACCAAAAAGTCATTCCAAACTCGAATAGAGTTCGACGTACAATTAACTGAGTTTAAGATTGAAGAACATCATGAAGAGCGGGTGGGTACAAATATACTTTGAGCCTTTATCCTTTGTTTCTTAAACCGTGAACCAAGCCACGTTACAACCCTTCAAAAGTCCTAACTGAAGCATGGGTTAGTTCGAAAGCATACTGTTACAAAAGGTATCCTGACTCATGTAAGGCTTTTCCCTAAATCTTGTGTTGAATTTGTCTTATAAAAAGTTTTCTGCTAAAAAACGCATTTTTCAAAACTTCGAGACAGACATAAACTTTGTATTACTTGAATATCATTGTTTGCATTTGGCTATTTGTTTGACAGCGGAGAAATTCACACAATGAATATCCGATGAACGAAAGCTCTCTCGGTGAGCCAAATCACTTCAAAAAGGATGACACTTCCGTTGACAAATCTCCTATCAACAAGGGGGCATGGCATGTCACTATCCAGCACATCTGGGGCAGTCCAGTCAAGGTTTCAACAGATCTTTCAAAGTTCAGTTAACCTGGGGCAGTCCAGTCAAGATTTCAACAAATCTTTCAAAGTTCAGTGAACCTGGGGGGAAGTCTCCCTCACCATCACTTGGGGCAGTTAAACGTCAATCTCATCAAAGGGTTACATGCAGTCTAAGTGTCCTGGCAATATCAAAAGCATCTGATACTAGGGGCAGTGATGAGACCTCTCCGAAATCTTTCTGAAAAGAAATTCAAGTGTCCTCGAGAAGTTCATCATCTCTCTAAGCAGACCTGCAGTCATGGGTTTATTTCCCCAACATTTGTCAAGGGTTTATTCTCCAAAACAAAATTACATTTCAACAACATTCTTAACATATGCAGATTGATCGACAGATAAGATTCCTTCATCTTTTGGAGTAGTAATCAAAGGTTCCTTCATCTTTTGGAGTAGTAATCAAAGGTTCCTTCATCTTTTGGAGTAGTAATCAAAGGTTCCTTCATTTTTTGGAGTAGTAATCAAAGGTTCCTTCATCTTTTGGAGTAGTAATCAAAGATTCCTTCATCTTTTGGGGTAGTAATCGTCAAATATTCCTTCATCTTTTGGAGTAGTAATCGTCAAAGATTCCTTCATTTTTTGGAGTAGTAATCAAAGATTTCTTCATCTTTTGGAGTAGTAATCGTCAAAGGTTCCTTCATCTTTTGGAGTAGTAATCGTCAAAAATTCCTTCATCACCTGCTGGAATTCAAGAGCGTTCAAAATTTCCTTCATCACCTGCTGGAAGTTGCGGTCATTATCAAAATTTCCTTCATCACCTGCTGGAAATTACAACCACCAACAGAATAACGGACAATTGAAGCTCCTAAAAAATCTGTTTCTCTCAAAGAATGAAGACTCTCATCCTTGAAACCTCAGAAGATTGGTATACTCCTGATTTCTGACCCTTAACAGAATGAAGACTCTCATCCTTAAAACCCCAGTAGATTGGCATACGCCCAAGCTCCTGATATCCCCAACAGAATGAAGATTCTCATTCTCAAAGTGGTATATAACCTGAGTTCCTGATATTCCCGACAGAGTGAAGATTCTCATTCCCAAAGTGGCAAACAACTTAAACTCCTGAACTTCTTCCAAACAAGAATAAACTTTATCCAGAATCCCGAGTTTTACTCTCCGACAGGATAGCTACTTTTCAACAGTATAGCTATTCCCCACAAAATTCCTATTCCCCAAGCAGAATGAAGACTCTCATTCTCAGTTCCTCACAGAGTATTCAGATATTCTCCAGTGAAGATCTCCTCAAGGCAGGAATCCCCAGTAGATTGGCATACAATCCAAACTCCTGATTCCCCAACAGTGGTCCCAGGACTTCTCATTTTCAATGATCAAAAGATTCTTTCAATCCCCTGCAGCAGTCAAAGATTCACTTTCCCCGGCAGCAGTCAAGATTCTATTATCTCCATCCATCCAGGATTCATCTATCCTCAGCAAGACAGCTACTCAGCTTACATGCGCATTCATTACATTCATATATCATAAAACACATATATTGCATTATGCATTTCATACATCATGACATTGCATACAACTAACGTTTTACCTTTTCCAGAAAAAGGTCAATCAACAGGTGGCTACCATCAACCTTTTCAAGTTCCAGATCAATACCTGTAGCAAGCCAGGAAAACCATCTATGGACGAGGGATTGAAGATCAATACCTGTAACGAGCCAGGAAAACTATCTTTCTTTCTCAAGTTGGAGATTAATACCTGAAACCAGACAGGACAAATATCTACTCGACCAACTCATGTTTATTCAACTTCAAGACTTCTGAAAATAGTTTACAGGTTCTCTAGATATGGATGTTAACCTATCGCTTGTTCAGATATCAAGACTTCTGAAAACAGTTCACGGGTTCTCCAGATACAGATGTTAACCTATCACTTGTTCAGATTCAACACTTCTGAAAACAGTTTACGGATTCTCCAAACACGGATGTTAATCTATCGCTTGTTCAGATTCAACTTTTTGAAAACAGTTTACGGACGCTTCCCAGCATGAATGCTGATCTATTGCTTATTCAACTTCTCAACTTCTGAAAACAGTTCACGGATTCTCCAAACACGGATGTTAATCTATCGCTTGTTCAGATTCAACTTTTGAAAACAGTTTACGGACGCTTCCCAGCATGGATGCTGATCTATTGCTTATTCAACTCCAAGATTTCTGAAAACAGTTTATGGATTCTCCAAACACGGATGTTAATCTATCGCTTGTTCAGACTCAACTTTTGAAAACAGTTTACGGACGCTTCCCAACATGGATGCTGATCTATTTCTTATTCAACTCCAAGATTTCTGAAAACAGTTCACGGGTTCTCCAGACACGGATGTTAACCTATCGCTTGTTCAGATCCAAGACTTCTGAAAACAGTTTACGGATTCTCCAAACATGGATGTCAATCTATTGCTTATTCAGACCCCCAGTTCAGAGATGTTCCAAACATGGATACCTTTCTGATACTCGTCCACTCACCTACAACATTCTTGGATGGCATCTTTAAGCCCATCTCTGACATACAGTTCAACAATTTCCAGATGGCATCTCTAAGCCCATCTCCGACAAGATTCTGTCACATCTCTAAATGGCATCTTTAAGCCCATTCCCTCAAACTACGCTTTGACGAGTGCAAATTTTTTGGGCACTCTAGTGTCAAATCTCCTTTTACCCTCGAGTCGCGAAAGGAAAACCTGCCAATCTAACTCTTCAGGTTCAAGAAGATTGAACAGGGGCAACTGTTGTACCCCAAAATTTACCCTCCTCTTTTTTTACAAGAAATCACAGCTTCGGGCTTTTCCTGATTTTTCAGATTGGCTCAAAAATCGGTCAAACAGACTTTTCTTATCAGTCAAACAAAATTAGGGTTTCCATTAACTTTTGAATCAATCCAAGCAGATTATTAGGGTTTTTAGTGATTTGGTTGAGTTTGGCTCAGGGTTTGATCAGGCGGACGTTTCTTTGACAGCAAATCCAACATTAGGGTTTGCACGCGCATTTTCAAAAGAATTTGAATCCACAGTGTCTTAATTGACTGTCACATGGTTTTGATGTTTCCTCAAGATTTCTGTTTGTTTCTCAAGGTCTAAACATCTGGGATATGGGCTGAGGCTTCTGATTGAGAGCTTGAAGTGTTGGTCTAATCAGTGAAGTGAAAGGCGTATGGACGTTTGTTTGTTTAACTGTGCAATGCTATTGGTTATCTGGAACGCTGGGCTTATTGTTGGTTAATACAAGGCTAGAAGAATGCGACGTTTGTTGATTATTTATAATTTCTAAGTTAAGATTATTGGGATAATTTCCAATTATTATGACTCAAGAAATTTAAATAATTAAATAAGCAATTGCAGAAGAATTAAAAGAGATAGCTGACAAAAAAGATTTTTATTCATTTTCAATTGTTTGTTACAAATATTATTTAAATACTGTAAATTTATTTACAGTGTTTACAATAACGTTATTACAAATGATCAGAAATAAAATAAGACTATATCCTAAATCTCTTGAAGTCTTCATCTTCTACTGTTGCATCCTTTGCTCAACTGATATTTACCTGCAAAGACAAAAAAGGAAGAAGTCAATACAGTTAAATTAAAAAAAGGCATTCTCAGACAGATAATTAAAACTCATCATTAAAGGTTTTGGCCGGAATCAGTTTATTCGTCCTCTCTGCAAATCGCAAGAAGATGTCTCTTCTTGGTTCACAAAGAAGAAAGCAAATTATTTGCAAGCATATGAATTAATCAAATACAAAGCTGCATAAATTCAAATTGGCAAAAAAGGAAAACCAAACTGAAATTCCAAACAAACTGCATAAGTGCAAACCATCCAAGAGGCAATTCAAACTGTCAAAGAAACTAAACCAAATTGCATTGTCAAACTGAAAATACCAAACTAAGTCACAAGTACAAAACTGTAAAAAGATGTCAAAGAAGCTTTCAATAAAGCTGTCAACAAGTACACAAAAGCAATGCAGAAAATCTGGAGGTAAGAAGATATGCAGAGGAAAGACAAAATGCAAGCAAACTTGTAAAAGCTTTTTTCATCATTTTCTGGCCAAAACCTTTTCAGAAAATAAGCACTTTAAGCAATATAATATGCTTTTTCTATGGAGAGAGAAAGAGAGAGAGAAGTAGAAGGCTCTTACAGTTTTTCAGGCTTAGAGATAGATAAATATAACAGATCAACATTGTTAAGAAGGGGGCAGAAAAACATAAAGAAGAATATAACACAAGCTCTCAAGCCTGTAACTTCCAAACTAGCCTCAAAACTACCTCAAGCAAGCAAACAACAGCCTGCCTCAAGCTTGCTTCAAGCCTGCCATCATAAAACCTCCAGCCTGCATACAAGCACAAGCCTGCTTCAAACTGGTCAAGCCTGTAACTTGTAAGCCTGCCTTTAGCCCTGTCAAAAAAAAACTACACAAAGCTCTCAAACCTACTAAGCTTCAAACTGTATCAACCTGCCTTAAAACTCCAAAACAACAAAGCCTGGAAGCAAGCAAACAATAGCCTGCCCAAAGCCATACAAACTTGCAAAAGCTTCAACAAACTTGCCTAAAAACCAGTAAAAGCAAGCCTGTCAAAGCAAATTCCAACAAGCCTGTCAAAGCCTAAACCCCAAACAAGCCTGTCAAAACCTATATCCCAAATAACATTCAACCTGCCTTCAAGATCGGGTAACCAAACTCAAGCAAATCCATCCAAATATCCAAACAACAAAAAACAAGTGCCTCAGAATTGGATTCATCATAGGCTAAACAAAGCAAGCCAAAGAGAGGAAAAGAAACTCAGAAGAAAGCAACTGAAACACCAACTCAGAATCATTATCATCATTGAAAAGGCCAAGCCCAAAAGAGAGGAAAAGAAAAGTCAGAAGCAAAAACAATTGAAGCAAGCATCTCAGGATCAAAGAATAAGCATTCAAATATTCAGAGGCAAGCATGTCCAGAAGAATGGTTTTCAGGATTTAATCTCATCATAAAACCAAAGCAAGGCTAAAATATACGAAATACCAGGAAGCAAGCCAACAAGCATCATCACGATCCCTCCGCCTTGGCAACCTGAGAAGCGTCGTCGTCCACTCCTCTATATCCTCTCCAAAGGTATTGTCCCCCTTTCCTTTTTTCTGCTTCACATCTCACACAAACACAAACAACATATAAAGATCAGAGTATGTCAAAAATCAATAACATGCACGAATTTTGAAACCCTAAAACACGAAGACGAAAAAAACTGAGAAATCGTTACCTTTTATCACCCCCTGGGTACGACCATGGAGGGAGCAGAGTGGAGATGGCGCCTGGTAGCCTGAGGCGAGGAGAAGCGAGCATCAGAAACCATGGTGGATAAGGATGAAGAGGCAAAGAAGAAGAAGGGAGCGGCGCCGTTTGTAAAGTTGCAACCCTAATTCTGAGACAAACAAAACAACCCTAAAAAACTTTGTCAATACATCTGGGCCTGTCCCTTGCATAAACTGCCTAAGCCCAACTGAATTCTGGCGCACCCCCCCCCCCCCCTTTTTTCTTTTGATTTTGTTTGTTTGTTTTGTTTGGGCCAAACATATGACATCAGGCCCATTTAACCCTCTTTTTACATACAAACTAATACTGTTTTTATTTTATTTTATTATTGTCACTTTATTTTTTTATTTTTTTAAACTTAATTCCATTCTTTCTAGTTAAATAAAAATAATATATTACTTTTTTCATATTAATTTTTTATTAACAATATTTTTATTATTACACTTGAAATACATAAATAATAGAATATTGTAACTTAAACATTTTTCTTTTCTCTTTAAAACCCTTTTTATTTATATAACATTAACAAAAATACAAAAATAAATAATAATACTTAACTTGCATCATTTGTAAATAATCATGTGCATCTTACGTTGCTTTTGATTCCCTTTTTTTTATTCTTATATTTTTACATTGAGAATGCGATGATTCGATTTGGTTGTAAATAATATTTGGACACTACTATTCAGATGAGACTCATCCCCATTTGTAAACATTTGTACCCCCATCCCCGGATACTTATTTGTAATAGCTTAGACTTTAAATTCCCGCAATTTATCGCTTTCTATATACTGTATAGTAATTAGGGTTTGTATGCGAAGATTCAAAATCAACCGCTAGATAACCTAATACAAGACAAATGCATGAAAATCAAATACACAATTCACACTTGCACCCCTAGGGTTCCTCCACTTGTTGCCTTCAAAAATGGACCATGTTTGCATGTCAAGTACTTTGGCAAAACAACAAAAACAAACAAAATGATCATAGTCCCTCGATGACGCTATCGGAGTTGCCTAAACAAAAATGATCATAGTCCCTTAAAGAAAGTTGCCAAAGACACTTGACACTATTGCTCTCATGGTCTAAACGATGACCCGCGTCTGTCCCGTTAACATCCTAACACAAGGTTGTTCACCAAATACAATGGTGAAACAACACTGTTAAAAGGGTTAAAACATGAGAAAGATCTTTGAGAAATTAGGGTAGACAACTCTTAGTTACTTGATCAAACTTGCACAACACGCTTGCCATTTTCAAACACACTTCACAAACATAACTTCCAAAAACAACTTTCAAAAAACATTGAAACATCTTTTCAAAAAGACAAACACCTTTGTAAAACATTCGAGTAAAGAATTGTTACAATGGTTGCCTAGACAAGACATCTTTTTTCAAAACATTTTCAAAACCACACACACAAACACCATTTCAAACAATTGAAAATCAAGGCAAGTGATCTAAAATAAGTAATTAAGAGCCCATGGATAACCATGGATGAAAAGGGTGCTAGCACCTTCCCTTTTCATAATCTACCCCCCGAATTCCATGAAAACATCTCAAAGGTCTTTCCTGTGCTTTTTGACCTTTCCTTAGGATAAATAAAAAGTCGGTGGCGACTCTTGCTAAATCGAACAAGTGCGAACACAAACGCAAAACCTTAAGTCAGTTCTCCCACCGTATCACAAAGTGCAACATAATTTTCCATTTGCAACTAAGAACACCAACAATCGTTCACATAAAATGAAATTAGTGTGGATCATTAAAATGCAATGATTAGACTAATGTATGTAGAATATTACAAATCAGTCAATAAGGATAAGTGCATGAAAAAAATGACATAAGAATTAAACAGAATTACATATATATATATATATATATATATATATATATATATATATATATAAATCAATTTTCTAGGTTGTCGGTATCATTGTTTTCCGGAGCATCAAGTAGTAGGTTTAGAAAATGCTGAAGGAAGGTGGAATGAAGGGAGACAAGGTTCTCAGCTTGTGATTGGATCATGCCTTCCAACGTGGAGTGCCGCTAATCTTGAATATTTGAATAGTTTGAGAACATTTTATTTTGGAATTTGAAAAGTTTGTAGATGTTCGAAATCCTCTCATTTTGAAGGGATGCGTCTTCCTTTTGTTGGATTTGCATTTTCTCCAAAAGAGCTATCACATTGACATTCTTTTCTTGAGGAACCGGGACATCCTCGTCCATATTTGCTTCATTTTCTTCTTCCTCAGACTCTTCTTCTTCTTCATTGTCATCCTCTTCACCCTCACTATTGTGAAATGAAACAGATGTACTTCTCATAACATAACAGTATTTTTGTTCCTTGTGATCCCATTGGAAGCCCATTAAGGTAAGAGATTTCTTCATGAATTCAAGATCAGAAGTCATACCAACATAAGGAATTCCTGAAATTTTAATCTTTTCTCGATTGAGAACTCTTTAAATGAAAGAGGGATAGCATAGTGCGGTGCCTCTTCCAGAGTTATGTAGATCAAACATTCGGCTAGCAAAATAGTGTGGCCAACGAACCTTTATTTTATGTTTTAAAACATAAAGCAGTTGAACTGCATGTTTATTCACACGAGAAAGACCTCCCTTCTTGGGTCGAATGATTTGGAAAACGATCCAAAAGAGAATTCGGTCAAATGGGGCTAGGGCACTGGTTGTTACAGATCTTGGAAATAAATCACTGTTTACTATTCTGTCACTGTAGGGTTTCTTTAGCATGGAGTTTAAGGCCGAATTAAATTCATAGTTAGGAGTAAGAACAATATCAAATATTTTAATAGCATCAGAATCAACTGGCCACATACTAAATAGGTCTTTCCATACATGCAAGTTAACCATATAATATTTGTTGTTCATTCTATATTTAAATTCAAAACCCTCAAACTTTCCTTGCATGCCAGCATAGAAAATTTTGACTAAATCTTCATTATACGGTGTATCAAATTCAAGAAATAAGTGGAAGTTCTAAAATCTTAACAATTCAATAATTTCAGGAAGATGCATATGACCCAAGATTTTCAGGTATAAAGTCGATTGTCTAACTATGTTTCTCTTACCAAAAGTGTCTGCAAAAGTACCATCAATGTCATCAGAGAGAAGTGAAAGAGCAGTTACCGAATTATCCATCGGAACATTGGAGGAGCTGCCTCTGAAGGTTCTCTTCTTAGCTGCCCTTGAATCCATTAGGGAAAGTTTTGATGAAAGTGGTTATGTGAGGGAGATTTTGAGAGAGATGGATTTTGAGAGTTTTTAGGGTTTTGAGAGAAGAGGGTGAATGTAGAAAATAAAAGAATGAAATGATAAAGAAATATAAATCAGACATATTTTGCGATGCGTCGACCGCTCAAAGCAATTTGTCGATGCAAAAATTATTTTGATTGATGTTGAGTGAAATATACAGTATGCGTCGATGCATGTAAGCTATCAGTCGACTCAAAAGTAAAGAATTTTTATTTTATGTAGCTTTTTCAATTGATATCATGCAATTTATATAATTCTTATAATTCCTATGTACTTTAATAATAAAGATAAAGAAGAACAAGTTTACCATTTATACATGATTAAGAGTAGAGAATAGATGAGAACCATGTTACCTTCATAAGATTTGATAAGAGCTTTAACCAAGGCTATCCATAAGTGAATCAAGCATTAAGAGAATATGTTCAATAAAATAAAAGGTATGCAACTTACTTAAGTTACAACCTATCTGAGATATCAAGAACACCAAGTTCCCTACAGATGTAATGGAAGGGATCCGTAGCGAGTGGTTTAGTAAAAATGCCAGCAAGCTGATTTTTTCTATCAACATGCTCGGAAATAACATCACCCTTTTCCACACGATCCCTTAGAAAATGATGCCTTATCTCAATATGTTTTATGCGAGAGTGCAAAATCGGATTTTGGTTAGGTTAATGGCACTTGTATTAGCATAAAAAACTAGGAATGTGATCAAGTTGCACATTGAAGTCGAGTAATTGTTGTTTGAGCCACAAGATTTGGGCACAAAAAATTACCGGCTGCAACGTATTCCACTTTGGCGGTTGATAATGCAACTTCGACTTGATTTTTGCTATGCCAACTTACCAAAGAATTTGAAAAGAAATGACAAGTACCACTAGTACTTTTCCTATCTGATTTGCAACCAGCAAAGTCAAAGTCGGAATAGCCAACCAAATAATAATCACTACCCTTGGAGTACCAAAGTCCATACTTAGTTGTACCACTAAGGTACCTAAGTATGTGCTTTACAACTTTTAAATGTGACTCCTTAGGACATGATTGAAACCGAGCACACATGCAAACACTAAACATAATATCTGGATGAGAGGCCGTAAGATAAAGAAGGGAACCAATCATACCTCTATACCTTTTTATATCGACGGGCTTACCATTATCATCACGGTCCAAGTTTATGGCCGTAGGCATAGGAGTATCGATTGCTTTAGAGTTTTCCATGGCATATCGCTTCAGTAGGTCAAGACAATATTTGGTTTGAATCACGAATGTTCCTTCATTTAATTGCTTGATTTGAAGTCCAAGGAAGTAGTTTAACTCTCCCATCATGCTCATCTCAAATTCTCCTTGCATCATCTTAGAGAAATTCTTGACCAAAGATGCGTTAAAAGAACCAAAAATAATATCATCTACATAAACTTTAACTAAAATAAATTGCTTTCCTTCATGCTTAATAAAAAGGGTTGTGTCAACCTTTCCTCTTGAGAATCCTTGATCTAATAAGAATTTGCTAAGACGTTTGTACCAAGCCCTAGGGGCTTGTTTAAGACCGTATAACGCATGTTTAAGTTTGTAAACATAGTTAGGATTCTCAAAATTCTCAAAACCTGGTGGTTGAGAGACATAAACCTCTTCATTAATGTATCCATTTAAGAAAGCACTTTTTACATCCATTTGGAATAATTTGAAGTCTTGCGAGTATGCATATGCAAGCAAAAGGCATATAGCCCCGAGTCGGGCCACTGGAGCATAAGTTTCCTCATAATATATGCCTTCCTCTTGGTTATATCCTTGGGCAACAAGTCGAGCTTTGTTGTGAGTTATAATTCCATTTTCGTCTAGTTTGTTCCTAAAACCCCATTTAGTTCCAATAACTCGATGATCTCGCGGAGGGGGGACAGGGTCTCAAACCTCATTTCTTTTAAATTGATTTAGCTCCTCTTGCATGGCCAAAAACCAATGTTCATCGAGTAAGGCATCTTTAGATTTTTTGGGTTCAATTTGAGAGACAAAAGCAAAATGATAACAAAAGTTACTTAACTTAGAGCCAGTTGTTACTCCCTTTGATATATCTCTTAGGTTGTTGTCAATGGGATGATCCTTAGAGGTTTTCCATTCCAAAGGAAGATCATTTTTATTGCTTGGATGATCTTCCTCTCTTTCCTCGGATACTTGATCCAACTCTTCTTCAATTTTAGTAGATTCTGAGTCATTTTCTTTGGGATCTTATAGTATGCTTTCTGAAGATACACCTGCACCATCATAAACACTACCCTTTCCGACTAATTTCGGATCGTATTCATTAAAGGAAACATGTACAGACTCTTCGACTATATGTAATCTTTTATTAAATACTCTATAGGCTTTGCTTGATTGAGAGTATCCGAGAAAGATAACTTCGTCAAATTTTTGAATCAAATTTACCTAAATTTTCTTTACCATTATTTAACACAAAGCATTTACATCTGAAGACATGAAGATGAGAGATATTTGGTTTTCTTCCTTTCAAAAGTTCATAGGGAGATTTGTTTAGAATATGGCGTATTAGAACCCTATTCAAAACATAACATAGCGTGTTAATGGCATCCGCCCAAAAGTATTTTGGAAGACGGTGTTCATTGACCATGGTTCTTCCGAGTTCTTCTAAAATACGGTTTTACGTTCCACCACTCCATTTTATTTTGGAGTACGTGAAGCGTAAAAATTATGATTAATACCGTATTTTTCACAAAATTTATCAAAAAGATCATTCTCAAATTCATCACCATGATCGCTTCGAATAGTAACTATGCTAGTGTTCAATTTGTTTTGAGAAAACTTAGCAAATTTTTCAAAAGCTGGAAAGGTGTCACTTTTATTTGCCAAGAAAATTGTCCAACAAAATCTTGAGTAGTTATCTAAAATAACGAATCCATAGTAGTTACCACCTAGAATTTTAATTCTAGATGGTCCAAAAAGATTCATATGAAGAAGTTCGAGAGGTCTTGTTGTAGAAACAATGTTTTTAGATTTAAACGAGATTCTGGTTTGCTTCCCCATTTGGAAAGCATCACATAAGTGATCCTTGGAAGATTTTAATTTTGGTAAACCGACTACTAAATCTTTTAAGATAACTTTATTTAACAAATCAAAACTCAAGTGAACTAGACGTCTATGCCACAATCATGAATCCTCATTTAAAGTAACAAGACATTTAGTTCCGGTTAGAGATACATTATTCAAGTCAAGCATATACACATTGTTCACCCTCAAGCCTTTGAACACATCATCTTTCTTATCATTGTGTTTAATTATGCAGTAGTCTTTTGAAAATGATACAGTGTATCCTTTGTCGCATAATTGACTAATGCTAATAAGATTGTGTTTAAGACCATCAACTAATAGGACATCGGAGATGATAGTAGAAGAGCGATTACCTACACTACCTTTATCGAGTATTGCTACCTTGTTATTGTCGCCATAGGTAACAAATCCTTTCTTTTTTTCCACAAAGTCAAAATATAGGGAGATGTCGCCCGTCATATGTCTTGAGCATCCACTATCGAGAAACCATATTTTCTCTGTAGTCTCAAGACATTCCACCTACAAGTTTAAACAAGGGAAGTAGGTACCCAATTTTTATTGGGTCCTTGTGTGTGAATGATTCTTGAGTTGCATTTTGGCAACTAGTTGAAAATGCCTTGAGGAACCATAAATCTCCTAAATCGACATTTGCTAATGGTATGTCCCCTTTTGCAATAGTATAAACATGTTAGAGTTTTGGGAAAGTTACTTTTGCTTGAAGGATCTTTTATTTCATAAGTGTATTTTTTATATGGATTTATCATACTACTTCTGAAATTTTATCTATCAATGCTAAAAGTAATTTTGGGTTATAAAGCCTTGTCAAGTTTGGCTTTAAGAGTTTTTACTTCTTTTTTCCAAATGTAGCAATTTTCACATCCAGCCCAATCATGCCAAGAAAGCTTATTATCTTTGCTATTAGTTTTGATTTTCTCTACCATGGATGCCTTGAGAGCTTCTAATTCTTTTTGGGATTTGGACACTTTATGCTCAAGGTATGCAAAAAATTTCTTATTTGAGGTCAATCGTTTAAAAGCTTCCTTAGCCTCATTTTGTAGAGAATCAAAATATTTTTGAAATTCTATGTGAGACATTTTATTAATGTGGTTTTATTTCATTTTATTGAATCTACCCTTATCAAAATATTTGACTTAGCTCAGTACCGCTGACAGTGGCGTAGGAAAGACTGCTCAAGAGACACACTGTAAGACAGGCAATAATGAGTTTTCTAACTACTATCTTATGAGATATAGATTCCCTACTATTATTTCCTCTTTTATATTTATAGTGACTTATATTTCTTTTACTCTTTTGATGATCCATGAGGAAAAGGTTGACGGTTTCCTCTTCGTCACTAGAGTCACTTTTGCTTGAGGCTTCACCATCACTATCCCAAGCAATGTATGCTCTTCTAGCTTTGTTAGGTCTCTTTTGAAATTTGTCTTTTCCTTTGTCTTTCTTGAGCAACGAGCATTCCGGTTTGTAGTGGTTGGGTCTTCCGCAGTTTAAACATGATCCTCTTGATTTTGATTTCTTGCCTTCATCTTGTCTTGAAGGTTTTTATTGGTTTCTATAATTGATGAGATTTTTGTCCGAGTTTTAGACTTCATTCTTTTGGAGATATTTGTGATATTTTCTCACAAACATCCCCATGTCTTCACTTGAGCTTTCATATTCATCACTGGAATCACTCACACAAGAGTTATTGGTGGAGGACTTTGAGCTTGAAGCCTTTAATGCGACGAACTTCTTTTCAATGTCTTTTGGGTTTTCCTTCTTTTCCTTTTTCTCATGCTTATTGAGATTGATGAGCTCTTGATCATGCTCTTGAAGCTTTCCAAACAGTGTTGTTATGTTGAGTATATCTAGATTGTTTGCTTCCTTGATATCTTAAAATTTTGTTAGTAGAAACAACATTGGGAGTAACATGACTAAGAGTGTGTAAGCGATTGATTATATGAGAAAATATATTTTGCATATCAGCAATGGTTTCACCATGCTTTATGTGAAAGAGATCAAACTCTTGAGTTAATGTATTGATTCTAGCAATTTTAACATCATTTGTCCCTTCATGGGAAATTTGTAGAGCATCCCACATTGCCTTAGCAGTTGCACAATGTGATACTCTAAAATATTCATCAACACCTAAAGAAGCAATAAGCATATTTCTACATTTCCAATCATAGCTATACTTTTTCTCATCTTCCTCATCCCATAGTGCTTCCGGTTTTGGTATGGTAATGTTATCCTCATTGGTCATGGTTATTTGCATAGGACCATCCTCGATAACTTTCCATATCTTTCTATTAACAGAGTTAATATGCACACACATACAATATTTCCAATAGCTATAGTTTTCACCGGTGAAAACAGGAGCTCTCATATAAGCCCCTTTTGGATCGTTCTCAAATTCTCTACAAAGTAATATGTGAAGCACCAGATGAACCGGTGCTCTAATACCACTTATTAGACGATGTGATCGATCTAGAAGGGGGTTGAATAGATCATTTAAAATAATTTGTGCTTTTTAAAATTGTTTTCATAAAAATATGTGAAAGCTTCTTGGAATCTCCAATCGTCTAAACGATCCTCTATTGAAAAGATCGGATATGCGTAACCGTATGGGATATAATGACAAAATAAGAATCCATGCATTTTACTCAATTGATAAATCACTTATACACCCTCAATGATTATTAATTACTACCAATGAGTTGAATGAGATAATGATAGGCACAATGAATAATTTGTGGATTAGTCAATTTATCAAACACCTTGTGAGCAAATCACCTTAGGTTTGGTTTTACTAAATTGTAGTGGTGAGTTTTCTTAAGTATCAATCAGAAGGATTGTTACCAATGTTTTGAAATGAACTCAACACACACAATTTCAACAAATGCAGATTTGACAAATTAATTTTCACACAGTATAATAATCAAGTATAGAGATAAAGAAAAAACAGAAGAACACACGATTTGTTAAGGCAGTTCCCCTTGTCATCCTCGTGTAGGGTACGTCTGCCCCCAATTCTAGAATCTAGAATTGAGATATTTGATATTAAGTTGCAAATGATACAAGAGAAGAGATAGTTCAAAATACAAACAAACCAATGTTGTTGAAGTAACAATCTTCTTCCCTTTACTTGGTTTGAGCAAAACCAAGTGCCAAATTCTTCGAACAAAACTCCGGTTACCGCTACTTGATTAAGCAAACCCACCGTTTCTTAATCCTTTCACTCAGCTGGTTTCGATCGCAAGAAATTTGACCCCAAATCAATCTTTACAGTCCTCCGGTTACCGCTACTTGATTAAGCAAACCCACATTTCTTAATCCTTTCACTCGACTGAATTCAATGAAGCAGAGACTTGTGCAAAAAACCCCGCACCAATAGGAATCTTGGATGAGAAAATCCCAATGATTTTATTCAAGAACATCCCACAATTTCTCAACCCAAATCTGAAATAAATTCTTAATTTGAATGTTATCACCACAGTAATTTTCTTGAATCAACAACCATGATTATGTGTAGATGTTGATTTTTGAGAAGAGAGGATGAAGATGATGAGCACTATGTGTATCTTTCACTAGTTCTTGTTAACTTTCCCTAATGATGCATAATGAATATATATATATATATATATATATATATATATATATATATATATATATATATATATATATATATATATATATATATATATATATATATATATATATATATATATATATATATATATATATATATATATATATATATATATATATATATATATATATATATATATATATATGTTACCTAATAGCCAAGACCCACAAACATAGCAGAAAATCAGATGAGGCAAGCGAGCGGTCGACTCAACCAGAAGCAGGGGTCAGTGCGACACAACCCGCACCAGGAGAGAAAATTGTTTTGAAGTGCAATGCATCGAACGCTTCAGGACTTGAGTCGACATAAACATTGAATATTTTGTTTCCCAGTTTGAGTCGACCGGAAGGGTCCAGCAGTCAGAGAGAATTCCATTTTGAAGTGAGGTGCGTCGACCATTTCAGGACTTGCGTCAATGCAAAATTTGAATGCTTTGATTTTCAGTTTGAGTCGACCGAAAGGGTCGACCTGATACATCCAGAACTTGATTGAAGATGATGATTCGATCGCATATATCTTTGATTCGATGCACAAATTGGATTTTCTACAAAATACTTGTTTCTGGAGATCTTCATTCCAATCATTTCATTGCAAGATTGTTTATAGGACTAAACTAAATAGAGAGAGTAGTCATTTTGACATTATTAAAATACTTATAGAGGAACTTTTCTCTCACAAAAGTGACTTGTGTACTACTACAATGGTCTACTCTTCAAAGCCTATATAGAGATAAACTGTTTGATTTGCAAAACAAAAGACTCAATCACAAGAATAATAACTTTGCCAAAACTCAAAACGAAGAAATCAGTCAAGAAAAGAAGACAAAGCACAAAGAGTTGTTGATCATTATTTGTGTAGTATTTGTTCTTCATTATTTGTTGTAACATAAATAGTTGTTGCTCATATTTGTGGTAAACAATTTGTACTTAATATTGGTGTAATTTTCTTATTCTAGAAGCAAACTTGTAAACACTATTTGATTATAATTCTGTTGAGAATTGTATTCCTCAAGTGACTGGGGTATATTCAGAATACTTGAGAGGGCTAAGGTGTTTTCTAACTCTTAGTCTATTGTGAAGGTTGAGAAAAACACAAAAAAGGGGGTTCGAATTGGGTTTTAAAATATTTTTCATTTAGAAGTGCTCAACATAAACAATTATAATTAGAAACAATTCTATAGAATAGAAATAATGACACGTTGAATTTATCAGGTTCACATTAGAAAAGGTTAATCATGTCCACCCACCAAGGTGATTTCGCCTTAGAAAAGGACTTAATCCACTATAACTAAACTGATTACAATTGCAGGCTACCCGTCGGTGACTAATAACAACAATGATAACCTATTAGTGATCCCTTAAGAACTCTGGCCTACCAAGTCTCCTAAGAGATATAACGATCACTGATTCATTAAGGCTTCTGACCTACCCTGTCCTTTGAAGGAGATTTCTCTAAGTCTTCTTGAGTTCTAATCTGCCCGGTCACTTAAGGACAATCAACAACAGTTGATAAATGTGTTTACAAATTGCTTCTAATAAGCTGATTACACAAAAGTTTAAGTCTAGATTGTTTAACACAAATGTGAGCAACAACTCTTGTGTTTAAACAATTTACAACAGTAACAGAATAATGAACAACAACTCTTATGTCCTAACAAATTATAATAACAACACAATTATGAGAAATAACTCTTGTGTTCTTAACAAATAATGATATCAACATATTAATGAGCAAAAACTCTTGTGTTCAAGCAAATAATAGTATCAACAGAATAATAAGCAAAAACTCTTGTGTTTTGATCTTCTTTTTTTTCTTGCTCTTTATCTTCAAGTATTGATTTTGGCAGAATTACTATTCTTGTGTTGTGGTTCTCCAATTCGTCAATTCATCCATGAACAGTTTGAACCTTTATATAGGCGTTGAAGAAGTAGATTGTTGTATTAGTACATGATCGCATGACTCTAAGAGTCTATCGGGTATATTAACTGCAAGGGCACAGTTTAATTGCGTAGTTTTAAAAGATATCGAACCCACATGGACTAGTAATCTAAATATTGTTGTCTAAAGCTACTGTGTAAAGCTAAGGCTAATAAATCTTAGTTTTGGGGGTAGACGAAAAATAAAGTTAGACTTAATTGAAATATTTAATAATGGGATGTCGGTATGTTATATGTCTAACTTTGGGAATTCAATGAATCATTTGCATAGCTTTGAGTATTCAAAACACTGTTCAATAGAAACTTTTAGTTTAAAAATGTTTATCTCACACTCTCGTGATTGTTGATTCGGACTTTATTATTTAACTTATATGATCACTCTCGTTGTTTCATTCAACATTTAAAATAACTTTTTGAAAACAAATAAATTCTAATTAATTGTAAACCGCTTTCGCTATATTTAAAACCAATGTTTGATGACCACTATCTGGTTAAAAACTCACACTCTCGTGATTATTGATTTTAGCCTTTTATTTGTTTCTTACTTTCGTAACACAACAGTTTTATATTGAAACTTAGAAATCAAACCAGAAAAGTAATTTTATAAAATATTTATGGCAATTCATTACCGAACTCCTTTGGTTTGTGACCTTACATATCGGTATCAGGGAAATTAGCCGGACATATTATCCATTAGGAACACAAAATAATAACAAACATATAATAATTCAGACATGAATGATAAATAAATAACAATAATTAAACTAAAAGAAACCTAGAATTAAATAATGAGAACAAAATTATGGAATTCTTTAAGTACTTTTAGCAATCCTCCATGATATTCCGGTAGGATTTGCTTGCGGAAAACTAACTTGAATGCAAAATAAAATATTAAACTAAACAAAGTTCAGGAGGCTATGAAGAAAATATAATGTAGCAATAGTTTCCCAGTGTAGAAAACTATTGTTGTTTAGGTGAAGATTTTATCTTCCTAAGTTCTAAACAAAACTCTGAATGTTAAACTGAATAATGGCGTGGAAGGAAAAAAACGTAATTGCAAAATAATGTAACAAAAGTAAATAGCTGAGACGAGAGATTTCCAAAGTATGCAAGCCAGAGAGAAGAGGAATTTTGTATAATTGTTCTTCTTTTTGTATATCTGCCCCGTAACAAAAACTGTTTTGAGAAAATATAGGGACGTGACTTCATGCTTCCAAAAACTTCACCTGTGGAGAAAGACTAAGAGGAAATCATTCGTTGGCATGGAATATTATGGATAAATCTTTGGCCATCAAAACAAAATATAGTTGTGCCTGTGCCGAGTGGCATGCAATGTGTGTCGTAGGGCACACATATTTTTACTCTGTGCCGATCAGAATGGTTTGTGAGCCGAGAGGCGCATAAATTGAACTTGTGTTGGGAGAAACAGAAGGCATGCCGAGAGGCATAACCCTCTGATATGAAATCTTCTGTTTTCTGTTGTTTTTCTGATTTTGAGCTCTTTTCTTTTCCATTTCTTCTCCTATTCTTATGTAGGCCTTGGATGGAATAATCACCTGAAACACACTTGAAAAACCAACATAATGCAACATACTTGAGATAAAACGGTAATTTCATTTATGCAAATCGGGTCGAATAAGCTATGTATTTTCGCGTTATCAAACTCCCCTATACTTGAACCTTTACTTGTCCTCAAGAAAATAATCAGTATGGTAATCTTTTAAGTATAGGTTAAATGCAATTACATGACACAAATCAATTCGTACGTGGTTGTGCGATGTTTCCATTAGAATAATGTAAGCTCGATATCAACAACAAAGATACAGTAATAACACTAGACAACCCCTCCTTATGCAGACCAGTTCCAGTCATGCTATTATAGCTCAACCTAATCATTTTTGCTTTGTTACACCCATTTTGTTCGAGCGCAATCACATTAAGCCCTTTATCTTATTTCACGGATCTAGTAGAGTATTTAGTTAGTGATGGTCGTATTAAGCACGAGGTTCAAATACATAAATTTGGTAACCCCTTAATTAATCTAATTGCAAGATGCGGGGATTGAACCGTAGTCCACCCTACCAAGTTTAGTACCAAAAACCTCTGAACCAACTTACATCGGGTTTTTATAACATAATATGTAGGTTTCACACTATTGGATTAAGTAACCGGGTGAGGGTCACCTAACTTAATTATCTCATTCCTAGCTTTTAATTCATCATTATGAGACGTTTAGGAAAATGATTTAAGACCATTCACTTATTTTCAACGGCCCTCTACATAGTTTGTTTTTAAGACGGTGCTGACTGCTTATATAAACTATTCGGGGTTACTTTAAAGTTTGATGTTTTGGTATAATAGGTACTTAAACCGGTCTCGTGTAAGAGGGGGTTTTATAGTGTTGAGACGGTATCGATTTTGTTTAAATCTCACTAAAAAATTCTAACATATCTGTAAGAGTGAGCAACCTATATACTCTTCGAATGTGTCAAGTAAAAGTTTTATTATGGCTCAAGAAATTGAGAGAGTAAAAAAATGAACGAAAATTTGCATATAACGACTTGGTATTACATAAATTGTTTTATTGAAGGGAAATTCAGGGTAATGAAAATCTACTTAGAAAACGGTAATTAAAAATGAAAACTAAAGCGGTAAGGCTTCCTCCCTCAAGCTTAAACTGAGCATTTTCCCAAATGCAATGAAGTAAGGTTAGAAAGGAAGGAAGAAAATAAGATGAATGCCTACTCTTCGCCATTGCCACGCGCTCCAGGATGTGCCCGTGCTCGTCCATGTGCATCATCTCTGCGTTGGAAAGGCTCTACACATATCCATGTAGTCCAACATGAGTAACAAAGTTATGCAATTTGTTAACTCGATAGGTCAATGCTTGCATATCTTCGGTAAGCTCCAACATACTACGATCTTGCTAGTAGGCGTAGTCGTGCTGATCTCTCTGAAGTTATCAGACTTCTTGCATCATCTTTTTTTGACGTGCTTTCATCCTCTGATAGTGTTGAGCTTTAGCCTCGTTATGGAACAACATTTCAGCATAAATGTCTTGAAGAGTATTTGGCTGCCTCAGATTTTTCTTCTTTGGGGCTGGTGCCTAGATGATGAACCTACAAGATTTTTAGTAGGAGTTTGTGTAGAAGGTTGGTTGTTGTCAGGATGGGGAGTGTCTTACTCAAGTACTTGCTCCATTTCATTTGGCTCAACATTTCTTGGGCCAGCTTGATCATTTTGAACACTCTCACCTTGAGCAGGAGCATTGAGATCATAACACCACTTATCCATATCTGTAACATTGGTAAGCTGGGGATTTGGAAAAATAATACTTGGAACTACTTTGTTCCGCACCATAAGATTGTTTCATCCATCCTCTCTAGTTTTAATAAGGTGTCCAGCACGCCAGTTGTTAATATCAATAAATAAAGCTGGTAATGAAGGCAAATTCGCCAATTTGTCCCCCAAGTTCAGAGCAAGTGCTATAGAGGTAACTAAACCTCCAAGAGGAACTCATTGTCATTAATCTTCCAACATGGCGTGAAGGTGAAGTGCAGAAAGAATAATTCTTTGGAATTAACTTTATTGTTATTTTCCCTCCCGAAAATGTTTTTGGAAAGGATGCGATGAAAGTAACAGATGGAATGATTATGGATAGTTAAAGCAAAAAGAACCTCCCAACTTAAAGGTCGCTCACCGGTTAAAGCTTTCCATAGACTGAATGTCGTTGATGCCCAATCGGCTTCTTGAGGGATTCAGTAGTGCGCTTCTTTTCCATGAGGAAAACATAACAAATCACTCAGAGCTTCTTGATTCATAGAGTATGCATCGTTAAACATTCAAAAGTTATCAGTGCCCGTGAGGTACATGTTATCGTCTGCTGGGGTGTTGTACGAGAAAGAGCTCAAAAATTCCAATGTCAAAGATTCATAAGTTGGATAGTTCAGGGTGTAGACATAAGATAGATCAGAATTATGAAGCATCCATTGCATGCTCTTTAACAATCCTAACTCATGTAGACAATTAACGTCAACATACCTTATGGCGATAACCGAACATTGATAAAACTTTTGGTTCTGAGCTTCTTGATGTACCCCAGCTTCGCCATTTCTGAACACGATTCCGGAAAGGTCGGGATCCCCTCTTGTGTGTTGAATTATTCAAGACATAATTATATCCAAGGGAGGTAGAATGGTTCAGTTTCGGGAAGATGATGGAAATTTTTGGGTTTTGATAATTGTTCCTTAAGTGCTTAAATGACAAAATAGTGATGAATGCAGGAATTGGGAATTTAATGGTGTTTAATGGTAATTGTGGAAATAGAGGATGTGGAACAGTAGGGGTGAGGAATATGGAGGAAATGGTTTAAATGGGGTTTAATGTTTAGAAGAAGATGAAAATAAAGGAATGAATATGGTATCTGTTCGAAACAGATATGCGGTGATGTATTTAAGTTTGTCCTGAGGGGCACAGAAACCGTGCCGAGCGGCACATTTTGCAAATGTCTAGCGGTCGTCACAGAATGAATGACGGACGACACAACATAAAGAATTATAATTCCATAAAATCAAAAAATTAAACCTTTCAGATTCATACGTTCAGGCATACAGAGATATTCTATATCAATATGAAGCAGATTAATAGTATAACAATAAAGCATATTATAAATGTAAATATCACATATCATGCCAAAAATTTTAATATAATCTAGAAATTGTGAGTTCTTCCAAACAGTAGTCTAAGAAACATAAACCAGAAACAGAAAGTAAGCATAAAGTAAGACAGAAAAACAATAAAATCTAGAAATTTTGCAGAATGTCAAGCTACGTCAGCCACTACTGTTAGTATTAAGGGATGGGGAGTAGATATACTGGAAAATATGGCCCACTTGCTCTGTTACTAAGTCCATAAAGCCATAGAACTCTACGTGCAGTTTGGTGAATTCTTCCCTTAAGTAGTTTAACTCATTTTGCACAGCAAGTAAGGCGGTATCACGATTAGCGGAGGGAGGCGCTGAGGCAACTGGAGCGAAGGAAGCACGCGAAGGGGCAGGTTGTTCAATGGGTGGAAAATCATGGTAGAAAGGTGGTGTTTCAGGATCATTTTCAGTATCAGAAAGGAAAGCATCATTGTGGTCATAAATTTAAGGTGTTTCAGGAGAAATGGGAGGTGAAGTTGGTTGTGGTTCCAAATCAAAAAGCCAATTGTTTCGGTTATAAATACATGTTCTTGGATTAGGTAGGGTGAAAAGTTTCATAACCTGATTGTTGATTAGAATCTCAAATTCACTAGGGCCTAGATTTCTGGTTATGTCGGTGTTGAAACAGAACCGTATATCCATTGGTTGGAATCTACCTAGAGGGTGGAGTCCTAAAAGTGATTGTCGTATTACCATATAATTTTCTATCATGGTTACTAAACCTCCCACCAAGATAGGTGCATGATCAGTTTGAGAAATACGGTTAAAATTGGCTATCATATAAGTAGCGGCATTAACAGGGCAGCTTTTAGAGGCACAATACATAATGAAGAGCTCATCTCTGGACACAGAAGTAATGTTTTGTGGTTTTCTGAATAAGGTGTGGACTAGAAACTTATGGAAGTAGCGGATAGTAGGGTTATGAATACTTTTAGAAAACATATTGTCAGGCTCAGGGTTGTTGTCTCCGGTTATACTATCCCAGAAGTATCCCAGTTCACAGTACATAAGAAGGTCATCTTGGGTAGAGGTAAAAACATGCGGGCCACTAGGAAATCCTAATAGGTTAGCAAGTTCACATTTATTATAATGATATTTTATACCGAACATTCTAAAAATGGTTAGGCCTCTATTGAATCCTAAACCATGGCCAGGGAAAAAGATTAGTGCGCTTAGGAATTCTAAGGTCAGTTTTCTATAAGAACTAAATCTTCTTCTCAAAGGAGGGAAAACAAAATAAATTTAAACAAAAAGGGAATTTTGTTCTTGTATCTTTCGAGGGGAACTCGTATGCCAAATTGGTGCAAGAATAAGGGCAGTGCTGCAGGACTGTTGTGTAGCAGTTTTGTAGTGTTATGGCCAGTGTATCAGGCCTAAACTTGGAAACACATGGGACTCTGGCCAGCAAGTATCTTTGGATATCTCAACCTTTTGTTTTGACCCCCTAGCCCTATCCTTCGACCAGACTCCTTTTTAGGAAACAAAATTTCTTTTCAAATCAAAGTGATCTTCGAATGGATCATATGTGTATCCTTTGAAGGGGCCAAAATCGGTGTCTTTCGAATAGGCCTTTTATATGTTCCTTCGAATGTGCCAGTCGTGAGTATCATAGCGCAAAAACTGTGTGTGTCGAAACAAACTGTTTCCAAGGGAGATACTGCCAAGTCGAAACTAGCATAAAAGTAGCCAATGCTTTGTGGGCGTCATTGCCTTGTGAATGCCAGCCATCGGGGAGCTTTTTGCCTTGTGCATTCTGGCCTAAAGGGAGTTCTGGTTTTTGTGAGTCGAAGAAATCATGCAAACGGTAAATGGCCTCTAAATCGAAGGAAAGCTTTAGGTGGATGTTGCTTTATGACTCCAAGAAAACATGCAAGGAGCCTTTGCTCAAACGAAAGCTTGCATGAAGAACCATTGCCCACTCAAACTTGCTTGCAAGGGGTCATATGGCCAAACGAAAGGGTGTATACAAGAGGTCCCTGCTTTGGGGCGCTAGCATGAAAGAAATTCTGGCTTTGTGGTGTCAAAGGCAAACATGGAAAATCAATGGCTTCTGAGTCGAAGGAGATCTGTAAGAGGTCGTTACTTTGTGACTTCAAGCAAACATGCAAGAGTTATTTGCTTAAACAAAAACTTGCATGAAGGGAGCCACATGCCCAAATGAAAGGTGTAACCAAAACTTATATTGAAGGGGGCCACATGCCCCAAACGAAGAATGCATGCAGAGCTTGTATTTGAAGGAAGCCACACACCCAAATGAAGAAAGCGTGCAGGGGGTAAAGGGCACAATTGAAGGAACCCAGAAAAGTGGCCTTTGCCTCCTGAATCGAAGGACATCAACAAGAGGCTTTTCCTCTTTGAATCCAAAGAGGCCACAAGGGGTTTCTTTGCCTTGTGCATGCTGGCCTGGTGAGAGCCTCTTGTTTTGAAGCATGCAAGAAGGAAACTACTGCTCAATCGAAGGTTGTATGCAGGCAGCCATTACTTTATGAAACAAAGAAAACATGGAGAGAATTATTTGTCCAATCAATGCAGGCATCAAACGTCCAATCGATGCAGGCATGCAGGCCACCATTGCATTGTGAACCATGTGATGCCAATGGTGCAGTCGAAGCTTGCACGCAGGAGGTCATTGCTTTTTGGATCAAAGGAGGCATAAAAGGGACCATAGCCTAATCGAAGCAAGGGGAATCGAAGAAAAAAAAATTTTTCTCCAATTTTGTCAAAAAGATTATTTTTATCTGTTTTGCCCTTTTTTAACAGTTCCCTCTTTAACTTGGTGTTGGAAAATCCAATTGTACTTGTGCAAGTTTGAATTTTGAGAATCCTTGTGAGAAATGCCTTGAGGAATGAGAGGGCAAATTCTGGGGTAGAACAATGAGTATGGGTGTCTGTCTAAAGGAGGCCGCCAGGGAAGGACGATTGTCAAAAGATAAAGGTTCTAGTGGAACAAAGAAATCATCATATGGGTTTTCTAGAAAGAAAGAAGGAGAGATAAATTTTGTTGTTCAATAAAGAAGGATTAAACCTCCGAGAAGACGTCATCAGCATCAACAACATGTTTCTTTGATAACTCTGGTTGTCAATGTAGCTCCAACTCTTGTTGTGTATCAGAGAACACCTCAACAAAGTAATCAAGAGCAAGGTCAGAAGATGGAAGCTTTTGATCCTATTTTAATGAGTTATAAGGAATTGTTTTTGGGTTTGATTAAGAAGAACCTAGTGCAGACTAGGCCTCCTCCTGCTATACCCCCAACTTTTCCATGATATTATAAAGATGATCACACTTGTACTTTTCATCAGGGAGCCCCTGGGCACAATATTTAAAATTGTTATTCATTGAAGTCTGAAGTGCAGAAAATGGTCAGATATGGTCTTTTGTCTTTTAAAGGTATAGGTCCTAATGTGAAAGGTAACCCAATGTCCAAGCATGGATGTGGAGCTACTATGAACATGGTCCAGGGATGTCCCGGAGAGTTCAGAATTCATGACATAAACATGGTAAGAGGGAATTTGGTGAAGATGCGTGCTTTGTTGTGCCAATATAATCATTATGAGCATAACCATAAAGTCTGTCGGGTGTGTAGAGAAAGAATTATCAATCATTATGTGGTAGAAAGTGATTTGCGAGAGATTTTGGATCAAGGCCTTATCCACATCATCAGGCCAAAGGCACAATAGAGAACAAAGTGAGTATGATTAAAGATTATTTTGTTAGGTCAGTGTCGAACGATGAGTATGTTTCTGCGGATGAGTCCTTTTCTAATGATGAGTTTGTAACTGTGGATGTCGGTGTTCAAATCCATGCTAAAACATATGCGAGGTATGTCATGGAACCTACAATTGAAGAGCTCAATATTGTGACTTCTAGAGAGATACATGAGAAGTGGGTTCAAAAAGGGCTGGTTGATTTTAGCTGTTATTGTTGTCCAGAATGTGCAAAGAAACCATGAAATTGTGCTTCTTTAAGGGGTGACCTTGAGATAATAAAAAGTTTGGATTTGTTTAAATAAGGAGCGATATCCGTTCTTGCTGATAGAAAGAGAGACGTCGAGATGTTGCGTGCTCCCTTTCCAACCTTGGAAGGGACCTCTGATACAGATAATGAGATTATTGTTTACAATGGAGTAGTTAAACCGCTACATAAACATGTATAAACTCTGATGAGCTCGATTGAAGGATGCCCTAGAGGTTAAGGATGAATAGCCTTGTTGTTTTATTAGCATTTTTAAGTGCTTTCTCGTTTATAATTTTTCTTGTTTATAATTGCATTGTTTGCATGTAAGAATTTATTTGCATTTAAATGATTATCTTAATACAATGAATATGTTTGTCTAGAAGAAATCCATTCGTTTCGGTCATATTTGTTTTCAATTTTAAATTGTTATTCCATATTATGATACCAACTTGTTACCATTTCTCTTGCCTAGGCAGAGATTGGAGGGAGGATAGTGATATTGAAAAAATGCAAATATTTCTGGTTATATGCTTTTGGATAAAACCCTATTGACGATGTACAGACATTGTTTCAAATCCCAAACACCAGAGATATAAGGAAGATAATCCCTTGTTAACCCCTTTGAGCCTTGAAGTAGGAGTTTCTTTTCTATACGAAAAAACCCTTACATTTAACCTGGGGCAGGGTAGTTTTCAGTTAATTTGACCAAGTGTTCAAATTTCAAAAGGAAGGTACTTCTAAAGAACCCGCAATGATTATCCTTCATATATTACGAGGCTAGAAGAGATAAAACCACAATGGTTATCCCTCATCCATCAAAGAACGAGGTAGTTACCCTCTCAACTAAAAAAGACAAGTCAATGTCACACGGTTTATTCAAATAAAAAAAGAAAAGAAAATAAAGAAAAATCCTGCTAAGTCAAGTAACTTAGGCAAAATTTAGGGCATCCCGCTGGACTTCAAAATCAAAATTCAAAAGAATTAGTCCAGGAAAAAAATTTAGGGAAAATAAAAAGAATAGCAAAAAGCGAAAAATATTACAAAGAAAGGACTACAAAGAAAAAGCCCTCAGCAAAGAACAAATCCTTATGACTGCAAACATGAAGACAAAAAGGGTGACTGCTACTTCAAAAGCCTCATTGGTTCCTTAAGCCATCGCAATATCCTTTTTGAGAGATGAACACTCGTGTTGAATTAACTGAGCATAGGACTGGAGAACATCACGAAGAATGGGTGGGTAAAAATAAACTTTGAGCCTAAAAATCTTTTTTTCTTCTGAAAACCATGAACCAGACCATACTACAACCCTCAAACGTCCTAATTAAAGCATGGTTTATTTTGAAAGCATACTTCAACGAGATAGCGTTTCCTGACTCGCATGAATTTTTCTAAATAGTTTATGTTGGTATCATATGCTTTTGTTATCTTTCATAAGAAAATCAATGTCGCATCCAAGCTAGTGATTCGTTCACAAGGTTTTGCGACATCTTTCAAAAAAATCTTCTTCAAGACTTATGTAACTGTTGCATTAGAATTTTCAATCTTAGAATAAACATTTTCTGCTTGTAAAACAAATGCTTGATATCAAGGAAGCTTACATTTTAGTATCAACAAAGGGCATGTTGCCTAAAAGAAGTTGTTGAGCAAAGAATATGCAGCACAATATACTTGGGGCACCAAATTTGCTTGCAAGGGCATTTCCAGATTATTGTCAAGATAGTTACTTTGTCTTCCATCAAGCCAATAATCTTCCTCAAGAAGATTTATTCTTGTGGTTGCTCTCACATATGTGTACATGGTATCCCCTACAGTTATTAATCGCGTAGCGGGTTTCTACCAAGTTGCTATATGGTGTTGGGTTCTTAATCCCATATTCCCAGTTAAGTCTTGGTTCAGATTTCCTCCATGTTATGGTGTGGTGTTGGGTTTGTAATCCCATTTTCTCCAGTTAAGTCTTGGTTCACATTTCCTCTGAGTTGTTATATGGTGTTAGGTTTCTGTGGTTTGATATATCTTTCCCATATTCCTCATTTAAGTCTTGATTGAAGTTTCTCCAATTGAGTGTGATTATTTCCCCAACCAGGTAGTGATCAAGCATAAATTGTAAAATTATGAAGCTTTTACTCAATTTATTGGATTATTTCTCCCTATGTGTTGAGAATTGATGTAGAATCTCTTGCAGAATATTACTTCCTTCAGTTATGACATTGTTATTGTTGTGTTCTCTCTAAGTAGCCAGACAAGAGAAATATATTTTCCAAGAAATGTTGAGACAACTATCAGTTTTTTGGGTTTTCTCTCGCCTTGTGTAGAGTTTGATTTAAAATGCTCAGAATATTTGACTTCTTCCTATTATGATTAACTTCTTAATTCCCTAGATGAATCAGGGATGATTTGTTTCCTTTTAAGGTGATTCTCCCCATGAAGTTCTTTTAGTCTTCCCTGAGAAGTTTATACAACTGCATTTCTTGGTATTGAAGAATATATTTGGGCTCCCTTTGGAGTGCGTGGCTTTATCTTCCTTAGCAAAGCCAGTACAGCACCCCCATTTGTAGTCTAGGTGATGTGGCATCGTATTCCCAAGTGAAATTTGTGTATTATTCCTCAGTGAAGCCTAGAGGAGTTTGATATATCCATGCAGCTTTACATTTTATTGCTATCAGATAATGTTGTGATTATTTTCAAGCCATGTTTCTTTTCCATAGAAGTTAAGCCTTGGAATAGGACTTTATTTCCTCAGTTGGTGCTTACTCTCTTATGGAAGTCCCCATCTTGGATGTGATTTAGACAAGTGTTGTCTTTACCCAAGTTTTTTTGTCTGGTTATCCCCAGTTGTATGCATATGTTTTGTCAGCATATACCCAACATTCATTCATTCATTCCTACATACATCATGCATTGTTGAACTAAAGTTCATTTCTTATTTGCATTCATCGATGTTTCTGTTGATATTTTATCCTTGTTGCACAGTTTGTGTTATCCTCTCTCCAATAGAGTGTTAACCTTAAGCAGAAAGTGTGTATCCTTTCAAGGTAAAGGTAAAGGTATTGAGGTTAATCTTGCCAAGCTTAAACCTATTCAAGAAATTCTCGCTCCCCACACCGAGAAAGAAGTCAGAGGTTTCTTGGGACGACTGAATTACATTGCCAGATTTATTTCTTATTTGACCGCTACTTGTGAGCCGGTCTTTAAGTTATTGAAGAAAGATCAGGTAGTAACGTGGAATGACGATTGTCAGATAGCCTTTGACAAAATCAAGGAGTACCTTCAAGAACCTAAAATCCCGATGCCACCAATTGAAGGAAGACCTCTAATCATGTACCTAACAGTATTAGAAAACTCAATGGGTTGTGTACTGGGTCAGCATGACGAGTCTTTTCGAGAATAGCATACAATATACTACCTTAGCAAAAAGTTTATCGATTGTGAAACAAGATATTTGTTGCTCGAGAAAACTTGTTGCACTTTGGCATGGGATGCTCGCCGACTAAGACAATATATGTTGACCCATACTACTTTATTGATCTCTAAAATGGATCCCATCAAATATATATTCGAGAAGCTCGCACTCTCCGGAAGAATAGAACGATGGCATATGGTCTTGACAGAATATGACATTCAGTACACCACTCAGAAGGCAATTAAAGGAAGCGTACTGGAAGATCATTTGGCGCGATAAGCTGTAGACGACTACCAATCTATGAATTTAGAGTTCCCGAATGAGAACATTATGCAAATTAAAGATTGTGAAGAACCTGGACCATATGAAGGACCTGAGCCAAGATCCCAATGGAGCTTCTAATGCGATTGGTAACGAAATTGGTGTTGTAATTATCTCTCCTCAGGGTTACCATACGCCCTTCACCGCCAGATTATGCTTTGACTGTACCAATAACATGGTTGAATACGAAGCGTGCATCATGGGTATTAAAGTGACTATTCACCTGAGGATCAAGTTCTTGAGTGTATACGGGGACTCAGCCCTAATAATCAGTTAGATCAAGGGAGAATGGGATACGAAGCATCCTAACCTCATTCCTTATAAAGAGCATGTGTTGACCTTAATTCTGTACTTCGAGGAAATTACTTTCGAGCACATCCCAAGAGAAGAGAATCAGTTGGCAGACGCATTAAATACCATGTCGTTTATGTTCAAAGTCAGATGGGATAACGAGGATCCTAGAATTACCATCGAAAGGCTAGAGGAACCTGTACACTGCTATGAAGTCAACACTGACGGAGTAGAAGAGAAGCCTTGGTTTCATGAAGTGAAAAGATATCTTTAGGCTCAAGAGTATCCTGAAGGAGCATCTATCAATGACAAAAAATTCCTACGAAGGTTCTGAGCTAAGTTCTTCCTGATCTACAGAATTTTGTACATGCGCAACCATGATTTGACTCTGTTTTGTTGTATGGACAAGAAAGAGGCGAAGAAGATTATGAAAGATATGCACAAAGGTATCTTTGGTACTCATTCCAGTGGATATATTGTGGCTAAGAAAATTCTGAGAGCAGGTTACTATTCGTCGACTTTGAAAACTGATTGCCATCACCACCCAAGAACTTGTCACAAGTGCCAGATCTATGCTGACAAAGTACATGTGCCTCTAGTACCTCTGAATTTCTTGACTACTCCTTGGTCGTTTGCAATATGGGGCATTGTTATGATCGGAGATGTGACGCGGTGGGAGAACTGACTTGAGGTTTTGCGTTTGTATTCGCAAATGTTGCGGTTAGCAAGAGTCGCCACCGACTTTTTATTTTATCCTACGGAAAGGTTTAAAAAGCACAGCAAAAACCTTTTGAGATGTTTTCTTGGGTTCGGGGAGTAGATTATAGAAAGGGAAGGTATTAGCACCCTTTCTATCCATGGTTATCCATGGGCTCTTAGTTACTTGCTTAGATCACTTGCCTTTTGTTTTCAATTGTTTTAAATGGTGCTTGAGTGTGTGGGTTTTGAAAATGTTTTTGAAAAGAGGCCAATGTGGTGGCAACCTTTGTAATGATCCATGTGGGGATGTATACAAAGATGTATGTCTTTTGAAAAAGGTTTTCATTTTGTTTTGAAAGTTTTGTTTTTGAAAGTGTTGTAAGGTGTGATTTTGAAATTAGGCAAGTGTTTTGTTTTGCAAGTTGATTCAAGTAACTAAGAGGTTATCTACTCCTAAATTTCTCAAAAGATTATTGCTATACTTTAACCCTTTTAACAAGTTTGCTCCACCATTGTATTTGGTGGGCAACTTTGTGTTAGGATGTGAGAGGGACAGGCGCGGGTCATCGTTTTAGACCATAATTGCAACGACGTTAAATGTCTTTGGGCAAATTCTCTAAGGGACTTGATCATTCAAATTGTTTGTTTTGAAAAGTTTTGTCGAGGGACTATGATCATTCAAATTGTTTGTTTTGCCCAAAGAAGTTTAACATGCAACATGGCCCTTTTATTTGAAGGCAACAAGTGGAATACCCTAGGGGGGTGCAAGTGTGATTTGTGTGTCCATTTTCATGCTTGTTTATCTTGTATTAGGTCAAACTACTTTTTATCGTTTTTCGCATACAAACCCTAATTCTAACATGTTATCATTAGAAAGCGATAAAGTGCGAAATTAAAATTACTAAGCTATTACAAAACCAAATATGGGAAGGGGGGTACAAATGTCCAAATGGGGATATTGACAAGAATTTAAATCTAAATTATTACATCAATTGAATATTTGCAATTTAAATAATACATAATTAAATGGAAATTAAATAAATATATGAAATGCAAAAAAAGAAGGTTTTTTATGTGTATGAGAAAATATTATTTATGTAAAAGAAAAAGAAAAATAAAAATGTATTATTTTTTGAGTATTTTGAACTTAGGGTAAAAACCCTAATTTTAAAGAAAAAGGTATTATTTTCTAATTTAATACAATTATTTATTTACTATTTGTAAAAATAAAAATAAAATGAAGTGTATTGTAAAAAAGGGTATTTTTGTATCAAATATTAATAAAATGAAAAAATCAAGTATTTTTATATTTTTGTCTTAAATATATTAATAATCACATATATATATATATATATATATATATATATATATATATATATATATATATATATATATATATATATATATATATATATATATATATATATATATATATATATATATATATATATATATATATATATATATATATATATATATATATATATATATATATATATATATATATATATATATATATATATATATATATATATATATATATATATATATATATATAACCCTAAATATGTATTATTCTAAAAATAAATATTTATTTAATATTTTAATAAATAAAAGAGTATTTTTTGTGTAAAATATTTTCAGAAAGTAAATAAAAATAAAAAGTGTATTTACATTATTTTTACATTTTTATTCTAATAATCATATATATGTATTTATGTACAAATAGAGAAAATAAACAAATAAATATGCAATAAATGCAAAAAATGATGAAAAAAATATTTTTAATTTTTAAATGGCATGAGAAAAAATAAACAAAGTCAGCAAAAAAGGAAAAAGTCAAAAATGTCAAAAAATGAGTAAATGGGCTCAGGGGGGTGTAAGCCAAAAAAAATGGTGTGAAAAGAAAGAACACAAAAGCCCAGCCCAATGAAACACTGTCTTCAACCTCCAGCACAAAATATTTGAAAAAACGCGCGCCATGTTCAGCTTCTTCTAACTCTTGATTCCTTGATTTTTTGAACAAACTTCCAACACAAAAGATGTTAAGCATGAAGAGACGGTTCTAACCATATAAAGAACTTGACCTATCTCTCTAAGATGAGGGAGAATTTCTCTCCCCCTCTTTTCTGACCTAATTTTTCTACCATTTTCAGAGCTCAAATTCTCTCTACTCAGACAAAAGAAATAAAAAGTAAAGCTATGTACATGTTCAGGGCTATGAGTAGGACCTTGTTTCTTCACAAACTTAAGACTAAAGATGCCTAATAAGAGAGATACGAATTCAAACTTTTACCTGTGCAGTTGAACTTCAATCTGGAGAATGAGGAACTTTCAGTGCAAGGTGATGATTGGAAAAGCTTCCTTGAGGTCCAGGGATGCTGTTTCAATGCTTACTTTGTCTTGAGAGCTTCTGAATCAAGCTATGGAACTTCAACTGCAAAAGGAAAAAATGAAAATGGTGGAAACTGTTAGAGTGATTACAGGTCAGGTTTTAGGCCATGGTTAGCTTGCATATGTTGTAGGGAAGGTAGAGGAACAGGTCTTGATCAAAATGCTCGAAGGGATTGGGAGTTTGCACTCAAACTGCAGGGGCACCCCTGTTTGTGCAGTTTGAGGATGATTCTGAGATGGAGGGTGTATTGGAGGCCAAAATCTCGTGTGTTAGCTTGGATATGTTATGTGTAATGTGTTTGACAACTTTGTTCTTGTGTTTCTATGCTGAGGAGAGAGTTGGCATGAGTTATGGATGTTTCTTCTATGTGAAGCAAAGAAATGCAAGTTGATGTTTTAGGCATGTAGGGGACCTCCTAATGGGCTGCATAATCTTCTCTTGATCAGAGCAATTTGTCCATAATCTTGTGCCATTCAGATTTAGCTTGTACTTGTTTGATTTTCAAATTGACATAAAGTGAACTTTTGCAAAAATGGATAATTTACTTTATCTAATTTAGGATTAAACCATTAGACAAAGCTTGAACTCAAAGAACTTGGTCTTAGTACAAAGAATATGCATTAAATTATTGAGTATGGATTGGTTCAAGGACCTGTAATTAAGCATAAAGCAAACTGAATTCAAATTTGCAAGTTTGTGAACATGTCTTGATGAAGAACAAAAGTGAATTTTTGCCAACTTGTGAAATTCGAATCTCTCAAGTTATGAGGTTGTTTGATGAGTTCTTGGACATTTTGGAAAGCTTGGAATGTGTACTACAATCCATCTTTGAAATGCAAATCAAAATTCCAAGTGGAAGGGTATGAAAAGTGGCCTTGAAGTAGGGTAGAAAACCTTGTCAAAATGGGTCAAATTTCACTAAGTTAAAAGATGGTTTAGTGCCCTTATTCAAAAAATCATAACTTGAGATACAAGCTTCAAATGAGAAAACTTTGTGAATCAAAGTTGTAGATTATGCAACAAGCTACAACTTTCATGTTTTGACTTTTGTTTGAATCCCAATGGATCATGGTGAAAAGATGGGGCAAAGTTGGGAAAAAATTAGGGTTTTCCATAACTTAGAAAAATTCTAAGTTGTGAAAAATTCCATTTTCTAACCCTAATTTGCATTTTGAGATTTCTTGGTGAATAAGTTTCATGATTTGGAATGTTTTGATGAAAAATGAATCTTGACTCTTGATTTTGACCAAAAGGTCAAAGTTTGACTTTTCAGTATACAGTCAAAATTGATCAATTGACTGAGAAATTCAACTGTCAATCTTGTGTACTTGGGATCTTTTGAGCTTGATGAACATGTCAAGATAATTCCATTGAGTCCTTGAGGCCATATGTGAGCTTGGTTTGCCATTGGCTAGGTCAAACAGTCAAAAATTGCCCTTGTGCAGTCAAAACCCTAAAAATGACCATTTTGCCCTTTTGATGATCTGATCAAATTTCTTGTGGAATTGTGATCCAAACTTGATCAAATGGTCCATGTGAGTTCATAATGTTGATGTGGATCAAATTTCATGAGGTTTGACTGTCAATTGGCCACAGTTGACTTTTCCCCCAATACAGCTGATTTCTAGGTCAACTGTCCAATTGACTGGGTAAAACTTGGAATCAAGACTTGAAACTTGGTACAGGTAAACCTGGGAGTCCAACATGAAGCATGAAAGTCATCTTAGGCATTTTAGGTCAAAACATCTTTGTGCAAATACAAACCCTAATTTGAGTCCACAGTGCAAGGAGAAGTCTTGAGCAGAGGAAACCCTAATTGTATCTTGATCTTCAAATGTCTTGTGATGAGAAAATGTTGAGGAAATGGGAGGGCAAATTTTGGGGTACAACAGTTGCCCCTGTTCAATCTTCTTGGACCTGAAGAGTTAGATTGGCAAGTTTGCCTTTCGTGACTCGAGGGTAAAAGGAGATTGGACACTAGAGTGCCCGGAAATTTGCACTCGCATGCTGGAGTCTCAACAATGTGGTGTCAGGAATGGGCTTATAGATGCCATTTGGAGAGATGGTGGATAGGGAGATGGGCTTTATAGATGCCATCTGGAGAAGTGACAGAACTTTGTCGGGAATGGGCTTATAGATGCCATTTGGAAGTGTTGATCGCATAAGAGATTCCTTAGCGAGAACTTGTGTATTTAAGAAAGACGGATGTTTTCCTGGCTTGTTACAGGTGTTTGATCTTCAGTCTCCTTATGCAGATATGCCCTGGCTAGATACAGGTATCGAATCTACAATCGGTTGCTCACAGATGTGCCCTGGCTGGATACAGGAGTCGAATCTGGAAATAGTCGTCAATAGATATGCCCTGGCTGGATACAGGAGTCGAATCTTTGAACTCTGCAGACGTGCCCTGGCTAGATACAGGAATCAAATCTGGAAATGTGGTCAACAGATATGCCCTGGCTGGATACAGGAATCGAATCTGGAGCTGTTGTAGTTGATAGATGTGCCCTGGCTGGATACAGGAATCGAATCTTCGAACTCTTTAGACGTGCCCTGGCTAGATACAGGAATCGAATCTTCGAACTCTTTAGACGTGCCCTGGCTAGATACAGGAATCGAGTCTTCGAACTCTTTAGACGTGCCCTGGCTAGATACAGGAATCGAGTCTAGAAACTGATCACTCTCAGATGTGCCCTGGCTAGATACAGGTATCGAATCTGGAATTGTGACAGTTGAAGGTAGTCGCTTTTGAGATTGTCTTTTTCCTGAAAAGGCAAAGACGTAAGTTGTATGCAATGTCATGATGTATGATATGCATGATGTCATGATGTTCAACATGAGATGTTGTATGCGTTTCACCATGTATGTAAGCGAGATGTATGAAAATGTGAAATGTTTATGAGTGTAATTTCATCTTAGGAAAATAAATCCTTGACGAACGGCCGGGAAGCTGCTCTGTGGAAGAGATACTTGGCCGAAGTTTTGATGAGAGGCCTGTTGAGGACTTTAATGACGGATTCCGCTAAGGATAATGATGATAAACTCCGCTGAGGAACTCCGAATATAAACTCTGCTTGGGAATGCTAAGGATAGACTTCGCTGGGGATTGAAGGAACTTTGCCGAGAGCGGTCTTCCGTGGCTTTTAGCTGAAGATAACCCAGTTATAAGTCCTTGTGAGGAAATAACTCTGAATAAAACTCGGGCGAGACGTCCGTACTTTGTAGGGGATAAGCTTCCAGAATCTACTGGGGATGAGCTTTAAGACCTGCCGGGGAATGTTGTGCCTTTTCGGGATCGACGGGGAATCGACTCCGCTTGGGGAAAGTATTGCTGAACCTTGTTTTACTCTGCGGGGAGTTAAGATGATTTGGCCACATTTTCAGTTGAACCTACCTTGGTGCTTTGGAGGACAAAACAACTAGACTGCATTAGACAACTCCACACTGCCCCTGTCTTTGATGTTACCTGTAATTAATCTCTTGTTTCATATGCGAATATTTATGAATCAGCAATTTAATGTCAAATGCATATATCAAAAATGAACATTGGACGTTCTTTGCAAGACAAAACAGAAGAAAGAAAAAAAGGAAAATAATGGTAATTTGTATGGACAAGCGAATTTGTATTGATTTAAACTTTGCCCGTGAATAGGCGTTTTTGTACAAGAGACTGACATCCTAGTAAGAGGACATCGCCAAATAGTATAGAGTTTACATTTTGAAAAAGAAAACAAAACAGCTATGTGAACAATCCCACTGGGTTCCAACTCTGCTATCGCCTTTATGTTTTCGAACGTCTCATCGCCTTACTGCCTAATCTGAAGATGAAGCTGATTGGTCAATGCCGAAATTTGGGGCCAGATAGCTGATGCCGAATTCCGGATGCGAAGTGATCCAATGAGACATAGTGTTACGCTTTTATCCCTAACTTTTGCCTGGACCGCCCTTTCGGGTTTTCAGTCCACCGGGATACCCTTTTTTGCCCAAGCCGCCCTTTCAGGTTTTCGACTTGCCTGGTGTACAGATTTTTTTATTCATTTCATCCCTTATTTTTGCCCGAACCCTTTTGGTTCGCCGGGAAGCCCTTATTTTTGCCTAGGTATGTCAACCTAGCGGGTCTTTTATTTATGCGTAGTATTTTTTCACTATGTCTGCATTGGCGGGGTGAGGGAGGTCGTCACCATCCATGGTGGTTAGGATCATGGCTCCTCCTGAGAACACACGCTTAACCACAAATGGCCCTTCGTAAGTAGGGGTCCATTTACCCCGGGGATCACTTTGAGGAAGGATGATGCGTTTGATTACCAGGTCCCCAACTTGATACTCTTGCGGTCTAACTTTCTTGTTAAATGCCCTGATCATCCGTTTCTGATACGTTTGACCATGACAGATAGCAGTGAGCCTCTTTTCGTCAATCAGATTTAATTGATCAAGTCGAGTTTGGATCCAATCATCTTCATTCAAGTCTGCATCCTTCATTATCCGGAGAGAGGGTATCTGGATTTCGATCGGCAAGACTGCCTCCATGCCATAGACCAAGGAGAAAGGAGTTGCCCCGGTTGACGTCCTTGCTGAGGTGCGGTACCCATGAAGAGCGAACGGTAACATCTCGTGCCAATCTTTATAGGTCACTGTCATCTTCTGCACAATTTTCTTGATATTTTTATTGGCTGCCTCTACAGCCCCATTCATCTTCGGCCGGTAGGGAGAAGAATTGTGGTGCTGTATCTTGAATTGTTCACAGAGTTCAGTGACCATTTTGTTATTGAGATTGGTACCATTGTCCGTAATGATTCTTTCCGGGACGCCGTACCGACAGATCAGATTATGCCGGATGAAACGTGCCACGACGCTCTTGGTTACCGTCGCGTAGGAAGCTGCCTCAACCCACTTCGTGAAGTAATCGATCGCTACCAAGATGAAGCGATGCCCGTTGGATGCCGTCGGTCGGATCTCACCGATCATATCGATCCCCCACATTGCGAAAGGCCAAGGTGCCGTTAGGACATTCAAAGGAACTGGGGGGATATGCACCTTGTCAGCATAGATCTGGCACTTATGACAAGTTCGGGAGTGTTGGTAACAATCGGCTTCCATTGTGGACCAGAAATATCCTGCCCGAAGGATTTTCTTAGCCATGGTGTGTCCACTGGAATGTGTTCCAAATGTACCTTCATGCAGTTCCATCATGATTTTCTCCGCTTCAGCCTTATCCACACAACGTAGCAGGGTTGAATCATGATTCCGTTTGTAGAGAATGCCGTTGCTGAGGAAGAATTTTGCAGCAAATCTCCTCATGAACTTCTTATCATTGACGGATGCACCTTCAGGGTATTCCTGAGCTTCCAAGTACCTCTTCACCTCGTGATACCAGGGTTTTTCAGTTACCTTCTCAGCCTCGAGCTCACAGCAGTATGCCGGTTCATCCAACTTCCAGATTATGATTCGGGGAGCCTCATTGTCCCATTTAACTTTGAACATTGAAGACATCGTGGCTAGTGCGTCCGCTAGCTGATTTTCCTCTCTGGGGAAATGCTCAAAAGTTATTTCTTCAAAGTGAGGGAGCAAGGTCGACACATACTCCTTGTAAGGAATAAGATTCGGGTGTTTCGTATCCCACTCGCCTTTGATCTGATTGATCACGAGAGCGGAATCTCCGAAGACACTTAGAAACTTGATCCTCAAATCGATTGCAGCTTGTAAACCCATGATACATGCCTCATATTCTGCCATATTGTTGGTACATCTGAAACATAATCGGGCGGTGAGGGGAGTATGAGTTCCCTTGGGAGATATGATTACAGCGCCGACGCCGTTACCCAAAGCATTGGAGGCTCCATCAAAATGCATAGACCATCGGGATCCTTCCTCAGGTCCTTCATCCGGTCCAGGTACTTCACAGTCAGTTACCACCATGATGTCTTCGTCCGGAAAATCAAAGTTCAATGATTGATAATCGTCCACAGGTTGGTGTGCCAAATGATCAGCCAGTACACTTCCCTTTATTGCTTTCTGAGTTGTATACTGGATGTCATATTCTGTTAAGATCATTTGCCATCTCGCTATTCTCCCAGACAGAGCGGGCTTTTCAAATATGTACTTAATGGGATCCATCTTTGAAATCAATAAGGTAGTGTGAGTCAGCATATACTGTCTCAGCCGGCGAGCAGCCCATACAAGAGCGCAGCAAGTTTTCTCAAGCAGTGAGTAACGAGACTCACAGTCGGTAAACTTTTTGCTCAAGTAATAAATAGCGTGCTCTTTTCGGCCAGACTCGTCATGCTGCCCCAGCACACACCCCATTGAATTATCAAGCACTGTCAAGTAAAGTATCAGAGGTCTTCCTTCCACCGGTGGCATAAGAATGGGTGGCTCTTGGAGATATTCCTTTATTCTTTCAAAGGCGGCCTGACATTCATCATTCCAGCGTACCACTTGATCTTTCTTCAGTAATTTGAAGATTGGCTCACAAGTAGCAGTCAGATGTGAGATGAATCGGGCAATGTAATTCAGTCGTCCTAGGAAACCTCTGACTTCTTTCTCTGTTTTTGGAGTCGGCATCTCTTGTATGGCTTTTACCTTGGCAGGATCCACCTGAATACCTTTATCACTTACAATGAAACCTAACAGCTTTCCGGATCTTACCCCAAAGGTGCATTTGTTGGGATTCAACCTCAGCTTGTACAACTTGAGTCGGTCAAACAACTTCCTCAAATGGTCAAGGTGCTCCTCCTCAGTTTGAGACCTTGCAATCATGTCATCAACGTATACCTCAATTTCATGATGGATCATATCATGAAATAAAGCAACCATGGCACGTTGATAGGTTGCCCCAGCATTTTTTAATCCGAATGGCATGACCTTATAACAGAAGGTGCTCCACTGAGTCACAAAGGTAGTCTTCTCCATATCCTCTGGAGCCATCTTGATCTGATTATACCCTGAAAAACCATCCATGAAGGAGAACACCTTGTGTTGAGCTGTATTGTCAACAAGGACATCAATGTGAGGTAGGGGGAAGTCATCCTTGGGGCTGGCCCTGTTCAAATCCCTGTAGTCGACACACATTCTGACTTTACCGTCCTTCTTCGGCACTGGCACAACATTGGCAACCCATTGAGGGTAAGAAGTCACTGCAAGGAACCCGGCATCAAACTGCTTCATAACCTCGGCCTTGATCTTTTCAGACATCTCTGGACGCATCCGTCGAACTTTTTGCTTTACCGGAGGGCAATCTTCCTTGGTTGGCAAATGGTGAACTACAATGTCGGCGTCCAAACCAGGCATATCTTCATAGGACCAAGCAAAAATTTCCATGTAGTCTTGTAGCATCTGGGTCAATCGTTGCTTCACGCTGAGCTCTAGATTGGCACCGATCTTGACCTCTTTCCTATCTGTCTCAGTACCCAGGTTAATTGTCTCCACAGGCTCTTCATGTGGTTGAATAGCCCTCTCTTCCTGGAGTAGCAGTCTTGCGAGCTCACCAGGCACTTCGCAATCATCTTCACCTTCGTCTTCGGCCAAGTTGATCGGATTTTCGAAGTCATAACTGGCGGTAGCAGAGCTGTTACCGGTGAGATCCAGAGTGGATTGAAACCTGTATAAGTGAGTGTGTGTAAATATAGCTGTTTTGCAATATGTATAACACAGAAAGAAAAAGAGCACAAGATTTGAAATGCAACAAACGTCCAATGTTTTGATTGATGATATATGAAAATGTCATACAAAAAGCCCTCACAAATGGAGCTACGATGCCCCGGGTAGGACACCGAGCCAACAGAGTTTTAACATATTGTTTGTTACAAATTTGGAAATCAAAAGAAATTAATTACTGCGTGACAAATGTGATAGGGGTAAAATCCTTTGTTGTCCAGTTGCTTGGTCCGTCGCTGGCAGTCGGGTAGATCCAACTATCAAACTCAGCTTCCTCCACATCTTTCTCAATAGCGTTCACCCTTGAGCTGGAAATAAACACCGGAGCCTTTCCAATCTTCTCTTTGCGCACTGCTTTCTGAGCCTCTGCAGTAAAGCCTAGCCCAAACTTGTCGTTCTTCTGAGTGAAGTCAGGAAGCTGACCCCAGTGTGCACAATTGCCTTTCTGAACCACAGCCCGGGCATCCCTTAGGGAAGCCATCTTCAAGGAATCATTCTCTTCGGCCATTGTCTCTGCAGCTTCTGAAATTGGATGTACCTCCTCGAAATGTTGAAAGGGGGTTTCAATGAACTCTCCGTCCATCTCGATGTACCTGAAGGAATTCAAATGGCTCACCATATACTCCTCTTCTCCTTGCACAGTGACGATCTTCCCCCTGACGGGATACTTCAGCTTTTGGTGTAAGGTGGAGGTCACTGCCCCAGCTTTATGGATCCAAGGTCGACCCAACAGACAAGAGTATGATGGACGTATATCCATCACATAAAAGGTAGAGTCAAACACTTGAGAGCCCACACGAATAGGGATGTTAACCTCTCCATGAACCATCCTCTTGGAACCGTCGAAAGCCCTGACGATGATATTGCTGGGTTTCAACTCCAGGCCTTCATAATCCAGACGATCTAAAGCCTTTTTCGGAAGAACATTCAAGGAAGAACCAGTGTCCACCAATACATGTGCCAGAGTAGTGCCCCTGCATTCAATAGAGACATGCAGGGCATCGTTGTGGTCTCTCCCTTTTTCGGTCAGGTCAGCATCTGAAAAACCCAAGCCGTTGTCCGCCGTCAGATTCGCTATGCAGTCAGTGAACTGGACTGCAGACGTCTCTTGCGGCACATGGGCCGTCTTGAGAAATGAGATCAAGGCTTTAGCATGAGCCTCGGAGCATAGCAATAAGGAGAGCAGGGAGATCTTGGAGGGTGTATGCCCCAATTGCTCGACAACATTAAAATCACTTTTCTTTATTATTTTCAGAATCTCCTCCATTTCTTGTCGGGAGGCCTCAGCATTTACGGGTATTGGTGCCTCCATCCGGGCAGGCTCTTCTTCAATCCCTTTGCCCCGAGCATTTGATGACTCGACAGCAGGGGATGCAATTTGATCAGAAACAGGACTAGGTAAACTTGCAGGTTTTATGAGGAGGGGTTTTCGAATAGCGGGCGGCGCAATGTCAGGCGAGAAGAGCCTGCCACTGCGGGTGACTTTAGCGGGACCAGTGATATCGCAGATACTGGCACTAGCGTCGAATTCTTGCTTGATTCCATTTACATACACGTCTGCCCCATAATGCCAGGGGACAGCTTTATCAGACACGTAGGAGAGGGGTCCTGGAACAGTAATGATTACAGGCGCAACTGTCAAGATTTGAATAGGCTTTTTCGGGGGAGCCTTGATTGGATTTTTGAAGATGGTAATCACGGAAACTTCTTTCATCGGAACCAATTGAACAGCAGTCTTTTTGAATAGAATCTCCTTGCTATCCATTAGGCCTTGGATGCCTAACCTTAGCAAGGGACAATCAGATGGGGAAATAGCACAGAATGGGCAACCTTCGCCGCAACCCGGAAATAAACCGGCCCGCAGTAGGTTCTTCTTAACAGTCTTCAGAGGGGTAACAACTTCATCTACCGAAACAGCGTACACTTCTTCCTCAATGGCATTTACCCTATGCTGGGGCATAGGAGCCGTTACAACATTTGGTCTTTCCGGCGCTTCAAACTGAATTTCTTTCGCGTCGATCAGATCCTGCACTTTGTTTCTCAAGGCCCAGCAATCATCAGTAGTGTGCCCGGGACTATCAGAATGATAAGCACACCGGGCATTTGGGTTATATTTAGGAGACGCAGTGTTGACGACCTTAGGAGCTTCTTTGAGGGTCACCAGGTTGGTGGATAACAGTTGGGGTAAAATTTGAGATAATGTCATACTTAATCGGGTATACTGCCTCTTGGGCCTTTCACTTCTTTGTTGATTGTACTGCTGAGGAGCAGCAACAGGTTTAGAGATGACCAAAGCATTGACGGCTTGGCGACTTTCGGGCTTGACTTGTCTTCTAGGACCATAGACGGCACTTGCTTCTTTCTTAAATGGCCTCTTCTCAGCACTTGTAGAGGCAGCCTTTTGTATCTTGCCTGACCTGATGCCAGCTTCAATTCTCTCTCCCGTTAATATCAAATCTGTGAACCCAGCGGAGGAGTTACCAACCAAATGATTGAAAAACGGACCAGACAACGTCCCAAGGAACATATCAACCAACTCTCGATCAGTTAATGGAGGCTGCACCCTGCCAGCCAAATCTCTCCATTTTTGAGCGTACTCTTTGAACCCTTCACCCGTTCCTAGAGACATACCCTGAAGTTGGGTACGTGTAGGAGCGAGATCAGAATTGTATTGGTATTGTTTGTAGAATGCGGTTGCCAAATCTTCCCAGTGTCGGATGCTAGTTCCATCTAATTGGTAGAACCATTCAAGCTGAGACCCCGAGAGGCTGTCTTGGAAGAAGTGAATCCAGAGGTTCTTATCCGCCGTGTAAGGTTGGATTTTCCTTACATACGACCTCAGATGCAGCTTTGGGCAGGAGACCCCATCATACTTGGCGAAGGCAGGCGCCTTAAACTTGTGTGGAATGACTACCCTAGAAGATAACCCCAAATCTCCGAAATCCAGTCCCGGCACATTCTGAATCTCCATGGCGCTCAAGCGGTCCTCCAATTGTTTGTATCTGTCAGCAGCAGGTGGGTACTGTTCGTCATTATAGTCCGTCTCGTTGTCGGAGACTGCGGGACTAGGAGCTCCTCCCCCTTGGGGACTATTTTTCTCAGCAGAAGAAGTGGTTGGATCAGCTTCATTGTGGAGTGTGTTCCCAAATCTGCGTCCGGTGTTGAACAATGCAGTCCTCTTTTTCTTCTTCTTTTTCATGAGTAGAGTCTTCAACTCTTGCTGACCTTGGGCTAGGCTTAGGACCATCTCTTGAAACTGTGCATTTTGGGCCTGAAGGGCCTTGATTGCTTGCTCACTGGAGGACTCTGGATTCATGATGACTGTGCACACAAACAGCGAAAAATTAAGCAACCTGTGAAATAGGGTACCTGCTATGCATATGGTGCAATGGAATGCGTATGTATGCAATGCATTCAAGGATTTAGAACATTCAAAATTTGTTGTAGACAAAAAGGAACGCACATCATATTAATAAGGAGGAATTCGTTAGTACATAAATGCCTCATGGGCCAAATATTACAAAATAACTCCTTAAGGTAAAAAGACATTGCGCATCCTCTTTGGCGCGATGTAGGTGTTGAGATTCCTTTTCTCGTGCAGCAGGCGGGTGAGTTCCAGGACCTTCTTTTCACTAGCATGTAGACTGGTCTCAAGAGAATTCCGTTCTTCCTTAAGTTGGATCCAGCTCTTCTGCATCTCTTCCCAGGAGGTGGGCATGTCGGGATGTTGAATGGTGTAGGATGCTTCTCCTTCCAGGACTGGCTCTTTGATTACAGGTAGCATGTGAGGGTAAGGCATTACTAACTTCTGGGAGCGGGCTCGTACCCACTTGAGGTAAGGTTCCAACGGGATGGAGTTCCGGTGCCCCAATGTCTTGCTGTCTATCCTACTTGGCATCCTCCAAGCTCTGATAAATCTCTGACGAAGTCCTTGAGTATCGTTGTCGAAATCGAAAACTATGTCAGGAATTAACATGTCATGAGGGCCATCCTTTCGAGCATAACCAAACTGTCTCCAAGCCAGGCATGGGTTGTAGGTGATACCTCCTTTGATTCCAAATAAAGGAACATTAGGGTATTCCCCACAACGATCAATGATAGTGATGTCTTCCCTAGACCTAGGGCACCAATGTATATCTGCATGCGTGAGAGTCATTAACCGTTGTGACCATCTCAAACCCCGCTCGTTCTTCAAAACTGATTATGGAAGATGCGAAATAAACCACCTTCCCAAGAGAGGAGTGCAACACATAAGGACACCCCTTCTCCTCATGGTTCGAGTGTAACATGAGTGAAGGATGTCCCCCAATAGTGTAGGTACAGGATTCCTGGTCATAAAGATCTGGATAGCACTGATATCAATAAGCTGATCTGGGTTAGGGAACAACACCAAACCATAGACAAGGAGGGCCATAACTTCTTCAAAAGCTCGTAGGTCAAGAGAGTTCCAACATTCTTGAGCTTTCTCAAACAGAAATCTGGCTAAGAACCCTTTGATACCACTTCTAACTTCCCAATGTCCTTTGAGGTCAGATGTCTGTAAGTGCAAGGCTTTAGCAATCTCTTCAAGCTTGGGCTCCTCTTCCGTACCGTTGTAGGGTAGTCGATCAAGGATAGGGACCTTCAGGAGTCGGGAGAACTCTTCCAATGTAGGCACCAACTGATAATCCGGAAAAGTGAAGCAGTGATGCAGAGGGTCAAAGAATTGGAACAAGACCTTTATCAAGTCCTCCTCAATGTTGGTGTTAACCAAGTTGATGAGTCTTCCATGTCTCTCACTGAATGAAGAACCCTCGGGAATCCTGGACAGAAGCTCCTTAAGCTGAGGAGGGATTTTTACAAGGCTAATCTGAATTGTCTTTCTGCGAGCAGTTTCCATGTCCTATAAAACAAGAACAAAGATGAAGATTCGAAACCCTTGAAATGGTTAGTCAATGCTCATGATGTTTGTATGATGTAATGATGTGATGATTAAATGCACCATAAACATTCACAGAGGCAAAACATGGTAAGGCACACAAGTCACACCAACCCTTAGAGTTTAGGCTTGCATGGGGTCTGGGTATTACCCTCTTGAAGCTTGGTGGGTTCAACCTGTCTTATCAAAAGTAACCGGGTTCTAAAGGTCCCAATATCACTGGATTGCTTTCATTGTTCATCGTTTCGATTTAGCCACTGAACTGGCGACCGAAATATTCCAGGAAAGCAAACCTCAATTGAGTGTAGTATCGAGTATCAACCAACCTCGGACTGCACCAAAGTCAGTTATCTCACTACCCCTAAAAGGCCAAGATGGTTCAATTAAGGTTCCTAAGGTCAGTTGATGTTTCATGACACCACGCGGTGGCCCCGTACTCTCCTTGACTAAACTCAAGGGTTACCGGTACACACCAAAGTGCCACATCAACGTAGCAGACTGCTTCAACCATGTCGGTATACCCCGCACAGTTCCCTCACAGCCTTGTTGCTACCTAAAAAGGGTTTCCCCAGATCCGGGTTAGGATCTATAAAACTCCGATACAAAGCCCACAATATGTAAAAGCAAACAAAGCAAGCAATTGAAAACAAAGGTGATCTAAACCCTAAGGTTACTCCACTTTAAAAATTTTCCCCAGCAGAGTCGCCAGTTCTGTGACGCGGTGGGAGAACTGACTTGAGGTTTTGCGTTTGTATTCGCAAATGTTGCGGTTAGCAAGAGTCGCCACCGACTTTTTATTTTATCCTACGGAAAGGTTTAAAAAGCACAGCAAAAACCTTTTGAGATGTTTTCTTGGGTTCGGGGAGTAGATTATAGAAAGGGAAGGTATTAGCACCCTTTCTATCCATGGTTATCCATGGGCTCTTAGTTACTTGCTTAGATCACTTGCCTTTTGTTTTCAATTGTTTTAAATGGTGCTTGAGTGTGTGGGTTTTGAAAATGTTTTTGAAAAGAGGCCAATGTGGTGGCAACCTTTGTAATGATCCATGTGGGGATGTATACAAAGATGTATGTCTTTTGAAAAAGGTTTTCATTTTGTTTTGAAAGTTTTGTTTTTGAAAGTGTTGTAAGGTGTGATTTTGAAATTAGGCAAGTGTTTTGTTTTGCAAGTTGATTCAAGTAACTAAGAGGTTATCTACTCCTAAATTTCTCAAAAGATTATTGCTATACTTTAACCCTTTTAACAAGTTTGCTCCACCATTGTATTTGGTGGGCAACTTTGTGTTAGGATGTGAGAGGGACAGGCGCGGGTCATCGTTTTAGACCATAATTGCAACGACGTTAAATGTCTTTGGGCAAATTCTCTAAGGGACTTGATCATTCAAATTGTTTGTTTTGAAAAGTTTTGTCGAGGGACTATGATCATTCAAATTGTTTGTTTTGCCCAAAGAAGTTTAACATGCAACATGGCCCTTTTATTTGAAGGCAACAAGTGGAATACCCTAGGGGGGTGCAAGTGTGATTTGTGTGTCCATTTTCATGCTTGTTTATCTTGTATTAGGTCAAACTACTTTTTATCGTTTTTCGCATACAAACCCTAATTCTAACATGTTATCATTAGAAAGCGATAAAGTGCGAAATTAAAATTACTAAGCTATTACAAAACCAAATATGGGAAGGGGGGTACAAATGTCCAAATGGGGATATTGACAAGAATTTAAATCTAAATTATTACATCAATTGAATATTTGCAATTTAAATAATACATAATTAAATGGAAATTAAATAAATATATGAAATGCAAAAAAAGAAGGTTTTTTATGTGTATGAGAAAATATTATTTATGTAAAAGAAAAATAAAAATAAAAATGTATTATTTTTTGAGTATTTTGAACTTAGGGTAAAAACCCTAATTTTAAAGAAAAAGGTATTATTTTCTAATTTAATACAATTATTTATTTACTATTTGTAAAAATAAAAATAAAATGAAGTGTATTGTAAAAAAGGGTATTTTTGTATCAAATATTAATAAAATGAAAAAATCAAGTATTTTTATATTTTTGTCTTAAATATATTAATAATCACATATATATATATATAACCCTAAATATGTATTATTCTAAAAATAAATATTTATTTAATATTTTAATAAATAAAAGAGTATTTTTTGTGTAAAATATTTTCAGAAAGTAAATAAAAATAAAAAGTGTATTTACATTATTTTTACATTTTTATTCTAATAATCATATATATGTATTTATGTACAAATAGAGAAAATAAACAAATAAATATGCAATAAATGCAAAAAAATGATGAAAAAAATATTTTTAATTTTTAAATGGCATGAGAAAAAATAAACAAAGTCAGCAAAAAAGGAAAAAGTCAAAAATGTCAAAAAATGAGTAAATGGGCTCAGGGGGGTGTAAGCCAAAAAAAATGGTGTGAAAAGAAAGAACACAAAAGCCCAGCCCAATGAAACACTGTCTTCAACCTCCAGCACAAAATATTTGAAAAAACGCGCGCCATGTTCAGCTTCTTCTAACTCTTGATTCCTTGATTTTTTGAACAAACTTCCAACACAAAAGATGTTAAGCATGAAGAGACGGTTCTAACCATATAAAGAACTTGACCTATCTCTCTAAGATGAGGGAGAATTTCTCTCCCCCTCTTTTCTGACCTAATTTTTCTACCATTTTCAGAGCTCAAATTCTCTCTACTCAGACAAAAGAAATAAAAAGTAAAGCTATGTACATGTTCAGGGCTATGAGTAGGACCTTGTTTCTTCACAAACTTAAGACTAAAGATGCCTAATAAGAGAGATACGAATTCAAACTTTTACCTGTGCAGTTGAACTTCAATCTGGAGAATGAGGAACTTTCAGTGCAAGGTGATGATTGGAAAAGCTTCCTTGAGGTCCAGGGATGCTGTTTCAATGCTTACTTTGTCTTGAGAGCTTCTGAATCAAGCTATGGAACTTCAACTGCAAAAGGAAAAAATGAAAATGGTGGAAACTGTTAGAGTGATTACAGGTCAGGTTTTAGGCCATGGTTAGCTTGCATATGTTGTAGGGAAGGTAGAGGAACAGGTCTTGATCAAAATGCTCGAAGGGATTGGGAGTTTGCACTCAAACTGCAGGGGCACCCCTGTTTGTGCAGTTTGAGGATGATTCTGAGATGGAGGGTGTATTGGAGGCCAAAATCTCGTGTGTTAGCTTGGATATGTTATGTGTAATGTGTTTGACAACTTTGTTCTTGTGTTTCTATGCTGAGGAGAGAGTTGGCATGAGTTATGGATGTTTCTTCTATGTGAAGCAAAGAAATGCAAGTTGATGTTCTAGGCATGTAGGGGACCTCCTAATGGGCTGCATAATCTTCTCTTGATCAGAGCAATTTGTCCATAATCTTGTGCCATTCAGATTTAGCTTGTACTTGTTTGATTTTCAAATTGACATAAAGTGAACTTTTGCAAAAATGGATAGTTTACTTTATCTAATTTAGGATTAAACCATTAGACAAAGCTTGAACTCAAAGAACTTGGTCTTAGTACAAAGAATATGCATTAAATTATTGAGTATGGATTGGTTCAAGGACCTGTAATTAAGCATAAAGCAAACTGAATTCAAATTTGCAAGTTTGTGAACATGTCTTGATGAAGAACAAAAGTGAATTTTTGCCAACTTGTGAAATTCGAATCTCTCAAGTTATGAGGTTGTTTGATGAGTTCTTGGACATTTTGGAAAGCTTGGAATGTGTACTACAATCCATCTTTGAAATGCAAATCAAAATTCCAAGTGGAAGGGTATGAAAAGTGGCCTTGAAGTAGGGTAGAAAACCTTGTCAAAATGGGTCAAATTTCACTAAGTTAAAAGATGGTTTAGTGCCCTTATTCAAAAAATCATAACTTGAGATACAAGCTTCAAATGAGAAAACTTTGTGAATCAAAGTTGTAGATTATGCAACAAGCTACAACTTTCATGTTTTGACTTTTGTTTGAATCCCAATGGATCATGGTGAAAAGATGGGGCAAAGTTGGGAAAAAATTAGGGTTTTCCATAACTTAGAAAAATTCTAAGTTATGAAAAATTCCATTTTCTAACCCTAATTTGCATTTTGAGATTTCTTGGTGAATAAGTTTCATGATTTGGAATGTTTTGATGAAAAATTAATCTTGACTCTTGATTTTGACCAAAAGGTCAAAGTTTGACTTTTCAGTATACAGTCAAAATTGATCAATTGACTGAGAAATTCAACTGTCAATCTTGTGTACTTGGGATCTTTTGAGCTTGATGAACATGTCAAGATAATTCCATTGAGTCCTTGAGGCCATATGTGAGCTTGGTTTGCCATTGGCTAGGTCAAACAGTCAAAAATTGCCCTTGTGCAGTCAAAACCCTAAAAATGACCATTTTGCCCTTTTGATGATCTGATCAAATTTCTTGTGGAATTGTGATCCAAACTTGATCAAATGGTCCATGTGAGTTCATAATGTTGATGTGGATCAAATTTCATGAGGTTTGACTGGCAATTGGCCACAGTTGACTTTTCCCCCAATACAGCTGATTTCTAGGTCAACTGTCCAATTGACTGGGTAAAACTTGGAATCAAGACTTGAAACTTGGTACAGGTAAACCTGGGAGTCCAACATGAAGCATGAAAGTAATCTTAGGCATTTTAGGTCAAAACATCTTTGTGCAAATACAAACCCTAATTTGAGTCCACAGTGCAAGGAGAAGTCTTGAGCAGAGGAAACCCTAATTGTATCTTGATCTTCAAATGTCTTGTGATGAGAAAATGTTGAGGAAATGGGAGGGCAAATTTTGGGGTACAACAGGAGAGATCAAACCTACTGCTTCTAATGGACATCGCTTCATCCTCGTCGCCATTGATTACTTCACAAAGTGGGTTGAAGCAGCCTCGTTTTCCTCTGTTACTAAGAATGTGGTCGCCCAGTTCATTAAGCATGACCTTATCTGTCGGTATGGAATCCCCGAAAGGACTATCATAGACAATGGTACCAATCTCAACAACACTATGATCACGAAACTCTGCATGCAGTTCAAGATCAAACACCGCAATTCTTCTCCATATTGACCAAAGATGAATGACACAGTGGAGACCGCTAATAAGAACATTAAGAAGATTATACAGAAGATGACGGTGATGTATAAAGACTGGTATGGGATGTTACCATTTTTTCTTCACGGCTATTGCACTTTGATACGTATGTCAATTGGGGCAACCATATTCTCTCTGGTCTATGGTATGGAAGTTGTCCTACCTGTCAAAGTTCAGATTCCTTCCCTGAGAATTATGAAAGATATAGACTTGAACAAAGACGAATGGATCCAGACTAGGCTGGACCAGTTGAATTTAATTAACGAGAAGAGTCTTGCGGTTGTCTATCACGATCAGATGTATCAGAAGTGTATGATCAAAGCCTTCAATAAGAAAATCAAGTATCGAGTATAACAGGCTAGTGACTTGGTAATAAAGCGCATCATCCTACTGCAGGGTGATCCCAGGGGTAAATGGACTCCCACCTATGAAGGGCCATTTGTGATCAAGAAGATATTTTTGGGCGGTACTATGATATTTACCACCATGGACGAAGAAGATCTTCCACACCCTGTGAATGCAAACATAGTTAAAAAATACTACACATAAAAAATGACCCGCTAGGTTAACTGGCCTAGGAAAAAATAAGGGCATCTCGGAGAACCAAAAGGGTTCGGGCAAAAATCAAGGATATATATATATATATATATATATATATATATATATATATATATATATATATATATATATATATATATATATATATATATATATATATATATATATATATATATATATATATATATATATATATATATATATATATATATATATATATATATATATATATATATATATATATATATATATATATATATATATATATATATATATATATATATATATATATATATATATATATATATATATATATATATATATATATATATATATATATATATATATATAAGACTGTACACAAGGCAAGTCGAAAACCTTAAAAGGCGGCTTGGGCAAAAAAGGGTATCCCGGTGGATTGAAAACCCGAAAGGGCGGTCCAGGCAAAAGTTAGGGATCAAAGTGTACGACTATGTCCCGTTGGATCACTCATAGCCAGCTTTATCACCAATGTCAAATTCAAATGGTACAGATCGATTCAGTCAACTTCTTTCGACAGCAAGGGATGAGATGCTCAAAGACATAGGGGAAATAGTGGAGTTGAAATATGACGAGATCATTTACACATAGCTATATAGTTGTCTTCACTTTGTACCTTTTTTCATTTCACGACGACTTCCTCTTACTAGTATTTCTGTCTCTTTGTATAACAATTGCATGTTTATGGGCAAGCTATCAATATAAACACAATTTCAACGTTTAAAATTTGTTTTACTTTTTCTCTTTTGTTTGCAAAAAACGTCCAACGACTAAATTGAATGAACATATACATATGAATATGATTATTGCTAACAGATATATGCATAAAAGCAGGAATAAGTATTTACTCAAGACTTCAGGAGGCGAGATAATGTTCAACTCATCCACAATTCATCACAGAATAACCTCCACGGAATAATCCCCACAGAGAAGTTCCCATAAGATTATCCCCCACAGAGTCATCTTCACGAACTCGACACATTCCCCGCAAGTCTGAAATATCCTAATCATACTTACCAACAGATTCCCCCAGCGGACAAAGGAGTGTGATTTGTTCCCCAGAAACATCTACAACCTATGAAGTCCTAACCCTCGTCATAAAGTATGTCTTTAGCACAACTCACATGAATTCTCTTCCCCAGTTAGTTTATTTCTCCAACACAGTAAAATCCCCTGCAAAGCATTCCTCAGCAGAGTGTTTCTCCAACAGGGTTATTTCCCCAACAGGATTTATTTCCCCAACAAGGTTTATTTCCCCAACAGGATACAGTCTCCCTAACTTAAGTCTATCAATTCGAGTACTACAAATTAACGGCAAAACTTCTCTCTCCAGCAAAGGGTAGTCCAAACCATTATCCCCAGAGAGTTGCTTCGAAATCTGAAACCAGGATAGATATCAGTTAATCTTATCCTCTCCATACGAGTCGGCATCCATATTGGAAACTCGGTCAGACAGCACCTCAGAAGGTTATCCATCTCTTTTATCCCCAGTCAGGGTATATAAAAATTAAACTCCCCAGTAGAGTGATGAACGACCAATGTTCTTGAGATCTTCTCCCCAAGCAGAAATCAAATTCCCTAACAGAGTTTCCTCAAACAGCAAGCAGGAGTCCCCAGTAGAGACATTCTAAACAAGATTGAAGAATTATTATCGCCATCCCCAACAACAATCAGGGATTTATTTTCCCGATCAAAGATATTATACGGAGCAACCGAGACACTTCAATGACATCTCAGATTCATACATCCTTTATCATAGCATATGTATACGAAACACATATAGAATGCTCCCATTTGCTTTAAGAACATCATTACGCCATGCATCATGGCATTTCATAAACACTAACTCTATCTTTTCAGGTAAATTTCACCAACAGACGAACATTACCAACAATTTTCTAACAGGTCACAGAGTAATTCCTAAAACAATACGGAGCGACTATCTACATGACCATACAATCTCCTTTAGAAACTGAATTATGACAAATATTTCCCTCAGAGACTAAATCTGACAAGTATCTACTTAAGAACTTTCCCCAAAGAGTAATTCTGAAAAACATCTGTTCTAGAAGAAGTCGGGTATAGACATCTTCTAGTGCATCGTTCATATGAAATCAAGCGTAGATTCCTTCTGAAACTCTTTTGGAAAAAATTCAGGCGTAGACTCTTTCTAATACCTCTTATAGTTGATGTCGGACGTAGACATCTTTTAATTCAGACAAAATCAAGCGTAGATTTATTCTGATATTATTTTTGGACAAAGTAGGGCGTAGACTCATTCTAAATGTATCTTCTAGACAAAGTCGAGCCTAGACTCATTCTAGTATATCATTCGGATAAAATCAAGTGTAAATTTATTTTGATATTCTTTTTGGATAGAGTCGGACGTAGACTCATTCCAAACGTATTTTCTAGATAAAGTCGAGCGTAGACTTATTCTAGTATATCATTCATATGAAATAAAATGTAGATTCACTCTGATATTCTTTTGGACAAAGTCGGCCTGTATACTCATTCCAAATACATCTTCTAAGACAAAGTCAGGCGTAGACTTATTCTGATATTCCTATCAACAATTACTCTGGATGGCATCTATAAGCCCATCTCTAATGATATCCTGTCACTCTCCAAATGGTATCTTTGAGCCCATTCATGGTATAGTCAACCAACAGTGTTACTTCATTCATAGGCGAGTGCAAATTTCTGGGCACTTAAGTGTTCAATCATATTCTACCTTCAAGTCACGAATGGCGGACATGCCAATCTAACTCTTCAGGTTTAAGAAGATTGAATATAGGCAGATTTTGTACCCAAAAATTTTCCCTTCCATTTTTCTTCAAGACATTCTCATGAGGTCCTCATTTGCTCAAGGTTGCTTAAGAATTGATCAGACAAATTCTCCTCCTAAGCAATGGGTCCACAACTAGGGTTTTGTGTTTCACAAGGAATATTGGGTTATCAAGGTCTCAAGTTTTTTTCATGGTTCTCCATAGTTATTCAAGAATACTCATGTCAAGTTTCAAGCCTTGCATCATAAATTTGCTCAGTCAATGGCTCAAACGAATAAAAATCAACTATATTGGGTAAAAAGTAAAAATTTGGTCAACATACAGTCAAACCTCAAGATTTTTTGCCAACATAAACATTTTGAAGTGATATTCATCATTTGATCAGGGTTTGGTCATGATTCTTCAATAAAAGCTCTCAAATCATCAAAAGTCAAAAGTTGCTAAATTAGGGTTTCCTTAGGAGAATTCAATTGAACTTTGACCAGGAATAACTTTCATATGCTTCATCATCTCTTCCCCAACTAAATCCGATTTTGAAGGAGATTCAATTCTCTACAACTTTGTCTCTCTAAGCTCAAGTCCAAAAAAGACACTTTTTTTCAAGGCAACTTACATAAAGATAATATCTTCGAAAGCAAAAATGATCAACAAAGAGGTTATAGAGGACATTTTGAGCTTTCCATAAAGTCCAAGATCACCTTCAAAAGATAAAAATTGAGAGAGTTATGACCATTTCAAGTTGGGGGATTTCGGTAGAATGCATGAATTCCAAATTGAGCAAATTTGTAATTTTGAGCCATTAGGCCTAAGTTTTAAGATCCAAACGTGTTCATGACATGTTTAAAAATACCCATAAGTCCATTCTTGCATTATCTTTTATTTTTATTTTATTAATTTTGATTTTTATTCAATTAAATCCAAAATAAATTAAATAAAATATAAAACTAATGGACTAAGGCATAAGAGTTTTTATTTCAGTCATGTTGGAGGTCCAAAATATTATGTGTGAGCTGGAAAAACCGTGTGGAGTTTTGTGAATCAAATCTTGGCCAAAATAGAAAGTTTGACATAATTCCAAATCAAATCTTTTTCTCCCAATCATGCATGATTCTTTCAATTTTTGTTAACCTAATCTCATGACCTATATATATATATATATATATATATATATATATATATATATATATATATATATATATATATATATATATATATATATATATATATATATATATATATATATATATATATATATATATATATATATATATATATATATATATATATATATATATATATATATATATATATATATATATATATATATATATATATATATATATATATATATATATATATATATATATATAAGAGGACCAGACCAACAGGACATGTGCAAGCTGCCTCAAACACTCCTAAATTTTTTTTCTCAAAATTCCAAAGATTAGAGAAAAGGCAAACCCTTATCTCCAGCCATTCCCAATTTATTTCAAGTATCAAATCACCTTCCTGAGACTTCCAGGAATTGATCTAAGTCCATAGCCAAGCCTCTAAAGCACCAGATTGTGATATCCCATCAAGTCCGATTGGTAAGCATTCTTGCAATCAAATTTTTATTCCATGCGTTATTAATGTTTTTTTCTTGCTCAGATATGTTCAGGAAGAAGTTTGAAACAAGTTTAGTACATCACATGAGGCTCATAACGGAAGGATCATGGTTTTCCATTTATGAATCGTGTTAGGGTTTTTTCTTTGAAGCTCAATCTACAGGGACTTGTAGCAAAAATTAAGCCCATATTTTGATTCAGGAGGGTCAAATTAGGGGGTGGGGTATTTGTGTTGTTTCAATTCTTTTTATTTTGTAGGTTTCAAAAATCAACCCGTTGGAGAAGACGGTTGTTTCATCCACCCACGACAGCGCTAATCTGCCAGAGACAAGCGTGGCATTTTGGGAGTTTTTGATTGGTCCATTCAAAATACAAGGGACCCACTCAGGCGCGCATTTTGAATTATCTGACTTTTGGGATTTTTTTTATATTATATATTAATTATTTTAATTAGGTTAATGGATGTATCACCGCCTCAGCGGTTGAAGCGCATGCGTTAAGGCATTATGGACACTCAGGGCGTGGGTTTGATCCCTGGTTTTGCCAATTTTGTGTTCATTTTTCAAGATAGAACACAGTTCTTCACAAAACATTTTCCATTCATTCTCTAGCACAAGCAAGCGCTTGGCTTGGTGGAGAGGAGGCACACTGGTGATCCAGAGGGCGTGGGTTCAACACCCACATCTACCCATTTGGTTATTTCTTTTTTCCAATCCTATGTTTCTCACTCTTTTACAAACCTTTTTTTAAAACATTTTTTAAACAAACCCTAATTTTATTTTTAGGTTTTTAATCTAGTTTTAGATTTTTAATTTAATTTTAGGTTAAACTTAATTTTAGGTTTTAATTTAATTTTTAGATGTTAATTAATTCTAAGTTTTAATTTAATTTTAGGTTTTATTTAATTAACCCTAATTTGATTTTTTAGTTTTTCTCAATTAACTTAAAATCGATCTAGAATTTAGGGTTTTTTCTTAATTAATCAATTCTTTTTTTAATCAATTAATTATTTTTTCCATTAGGGTTTTTAGATTAATCATCAAACAATCACTAAACAATTTTCAATTTTCCCTCTATCTACAATCTTTGCGCACTTTATTATTGTCGCATTATTTTTCTCGATTATGTAACTGCTACAGTATGTAATAGTTTAATTAGGGTTTTTATTTGCTTTCTTTTCCCCCCATTTTGTGGTTTTGTACCCCTACTCCCGAAGCCTTGTAATAATTTAGGTTTACTTTCCGCACCTTTACTTTCCGCATATTACTGCTTTCCTTATAACTGCTAGTAACTAGGGCATGTATGGCAAGATCTAAAATCAATGCTAGATAACCCTAAATACAAGATAAATAACTGAATTGAATCACTTTTCACACACTCACCTCTAGGGTAACCTCACTTGTTTCCTTCGGAACAAAAATAGTCATGTCCCTCGAACGTGGGGACACTTTAGCAAAGTCCCTCAATTCAAAGATCATAGTCCCTCAATGACCCTTCGACATTGCCTTTCGCTAAATGAGCTAGTCCTTTAATGATAATTGCTAAAGCACCCTTACGAGTTTCCTTCAATGATTAAATGATAACCCACGCATTTCCCTTCACATCCAATGATAGGGCTTCCTACTAATTAATGGTCTGATAGAACTATCTAAAGGAGGAGGAAAATAACACGAAAGACTTTTGAGTAGGTAGATAGTTCTTAATCGCTTGCTCACAAAAACAAAACATCTACACAAAACACTTTTCTCTGAAATATTTTCAAAAACAAACACTTTGTATGCATTCTTAAGTTATACGAGAATCATTACAAAGTTGTTGTACTTAGGCATTTTTCAAAATATTTTAAAATACACGAACACAAAGCATTTCAAAACAAAAGTGAGCTAGCGATTAAGAGCCTGTGGATAACTACGGATGAAAAGGGTGCTAACACCTTCCCTTTTCATAACCTACCCCCCGAACTCAAGAAAATCTCGAAAGCCTTTCCTGTTATTTTCACCCTTTTCTTATTGGATAAAAGAAAAATCGGTGGTAACTCTTACTATTCGCAACATTTGCGATAAACTGCAAAACCAAGTCAGTTCTTCCACCATATTACAGAATTGGCGACTCTGCTGGGGATTATTCTAAAAGTGGGGTTACCTTAGAGTTAGATCACTTTTAAATGCTTTCCTTGTTTGATTTGTCTGCTTTATTTTAAAGGGATGTTTGGGTTATTTCTTGCAAAGATCACATACCTAGATCTGGGGAACATTTTAGGTAAGTAGCAATAGATCATGGAAACTATATGGTGTATACTGATATGGTTGAAGTGATGGCTATGTTAGTGCGACACATTGGTTTGTACCGGTATCTCTCGAGTTAGTTGAGGAGTATACTAGGCTTCCGCGTGGTGTCTTAAGCACTAACTGACCTTAGAAACTTAATTGACCCAACTTAGCCATTAGAAGGTAGTGAGATAGCCGGCTTTGGTGTAGTCCGAGGTTGGTTGATAATCGATACTACAATCATTGATATTCCAATCTCGAGTTTTGTTTGGTGGCAAGTCAGTTTTCGTGCTAGACAAAACTTGTGGGAAAAATCAGTGATATTAAGATCCCAAGAACCCGATTACTTCTTTAGGACAGGTTGAGCTAACTAAACTTCAAGAGGGTACTTGCCTACAAACCCCATGCAAGCCTTAAACATAAGTCCTTTACGTGCTTTACTTGTGTTTGATTATCTATCATGACATAATAACATCATTACATCATATCATGACTAACCATTTCAAGGATCTAAGGGATTTATCTTTGTTCTGTGTTGCAGGGTCATGGCTTCCAGTCGTAGGAATACCATCCAAATCAACTTCGTAAGGATACCTTCCAAGCTTGAGGAATTAGTCTCAAAAGTTCCCGACAATTCTCAATTCACCAGGAGGCATGGCCATCTACTCAGTTTGGTTACTACTGGATTCTAGGAAGACATGATAAGTGTTCTTTTCCAGTTCTTTGATCTGAAACATCACTATTTTACCTTCCCGGATTATTAGTTGGTACCCAAAATGGAAGAATTTTCTAATTTGCTCGAAGTGCCTATTCTTGATCAGATACCTTTCACCAGTTTAGAACAAGTTCAGAAACCTGAAGACGTCGCGGTAGCCCTACATCTGACGACCGAACATTGTATCTAATTGGGAAACAAGGAATGGAGTCAAGGGTTTCTCTCCTAAATTTATGATGAAGAAGGCTGAAGGGTTTCTAGATGCCATGAATCTCCGTGCTTTTGAGGATATTCTGGCTTTGCTAATGTATGGGTTGGTACTATTCCCTAATCCGGACCAATTCATAGATTTGAATGCCATCAAAATAATTCTCACTCATAATTTGGTACCTACTTTGCTCGGAAATGTCCTGCATTCCCTCCATACTCGTACTATGAAGAAGCAAGGAACTCTTATGTGTTGTATACTTCTATTATCCAGGTGGTTTATTTCGCACCTCCCCCGATCAGTGATAAAGAACGAATAAGGCTTGAGGTGTTCTCAAAGTTTGATGTCACTCAATCATGCAAATATTTATTGGTGTTCTCGATCTCAGGCATATATCACTATTATTGATCGCTGTGGAGAATCCCCTAATGTACAACTCCTTAGTATAAGAGGGGCATCACTTACAACCCTTCTCTAGCTCTACGTCAGTTTGGTTATGCTCTAAGGGATGATCCTCATGATATGCTAATCCAGGGTATTGTGTTCGACTATGAGAACAATCCTTAAAATTACCATCAAAGGTTTATACATGCTTAGGGCACAGTCAACAAGATTGATAACAAGACTTTGGGACACAAGAATTCCATTCCTCTAGAGCCTTACCTCATATGGGTATGATGTCGCGCTCAAAATCTTAAAATGCCATATCCTGCTATCCTACCAGTGATCGTAGAGTCTGTTATTAAAGGGGATGTTCCTTATACTGTTCCCCATCCCGATATTCCTATTGACTTCGAAGAACTACAAAAGTCTTGGATTCAACTAAAGGAAGAAATAAATACTTTCAAAGATCAGTTTTATGCTAGTGAGAAGAAAGTACTGGAGCTGACGAAATGACTCCACGAAGAACAAAGCCTTAACGCATATGTCAACATAAAGAGGAAGCGTCCATGGGAGACTTGCATTCATATTTTTCTATTTTGTAACTCTTTTTATTAAAAGAAATTGTAATTTGAGTTTATTACTAAAATTTCTCTTGTTTCCTTTTGTTTAAACAAATTTAAATCCCGCAATGATCCTTGAAAAGATTGCATCTACATATCATGAATCATTACATAACAGGTTTTACCATACAGGTTTTCTCGTCTTCTTGTTGTTTGTTTCAGTAAAATATGGCTCTGGAAAAAACTGTTAAGGAACTCCAAGCTTAGAATTCCCAATTCCAATAGACCCTCCTTAATATTGCTCAAGGACAATAAGATATGATGGCGCTCATCGCCAAAAAGAAGAAGACTCGGAAGCCAATTGCTATTCTCAACATGGGAAGAAGATTCAAAGGTCCTGCTAAACCAGTTCAAATTGATGATATCACCTATGATGAAGATGACAACCAAGAGGAGGATGGTAGAAATGTCAGGGCTGAAGGTGGAAGCAACATTGGTTCTGGTAAGATGCCTGAGGATGAAGACTATTCTGATGAACAATATCCTCCTGCTGATGACAGATACAAACAGCTGGAAGATCGCCTTAAGGCCATGAAAATCCAGAAAGTGCCTAGACTGGATTTCAGAGAGCTGGGCCTTATTCTGAGGGTAGTTATCCCCCACAAGTTCAAAGTTTCTTCTTTTGCTAAATATTATGGTGTGTCTTGTCCGAAACATCATCTGTGATCATATGTTCGGAAGATCCAACCCCATAATGCTGACAGAATGTTATGGGTTCATTTCTTTCAAGAAATTTTGTTAGGTACACAACTCGAGTGGTTCTATCAGCTAAAGGGAACCAACATCCGTAATTGGGAGGACTTGGCTGCTGCTTTTTTACAAGCAGTATCAATATAATGCTGACCTCGCACCAACTCTTGTGCAATTATAGAACATGATTATGGGTTCAAATGTGGGGTTCAAGGAATATGCCTAGAAGCGGAGAGACTTAACTGGAAGGGTGCAACCTCTCTTGTCTGATTGGGAGCTAGTATATATGTTCATGGTCACTCTAACAGGTCCATTCTTTAATCATCTAATTGGGAGTTCTTCATCTGGTTTTACTGAGATTATTCTAACTGGAGAACAAGTTAAAAGAGGTATTAAGAGTGGAAAAATTCAAGTGGATGCGTCTGAGTGCTGTGAAGAAGACATTCAATGGTAAGAAAGAGGCCAATGTTGTTTATGGCCAGAAGGTTCGTGGTAAAAGTGACCGCAATCAGTCTGTGGGAGCGGTGTTGATTTCTGATCCTGCGCCTGTTCAATAATAACAACAGGGCAATAGGCGTAGGTTAGACACTCCGGGAAGGCAGTTTACCAAGATTAATATGCCATTGTCTTAGAAGTTACAACATTTACTAAAAGTGAAGCTGATTACGCTAAGGGATCCTCCTCAGAACCCCAACACCTCCTCTCCTAAGTACAATCTGAATGCGAGATGCGCCTACCATTCTAACAGTCCTAGACACGACAGCAACAACTGCTGGACCCTGAAAAACAAAATTCAGGATATGAATGACAACAAGGAGATTGAGTTTGATCCTCCAGAGACTCTGAACGTAATCATTGTGCCTATGCTGAAACATGACAAAGGCATAAGTGCAATTGACAATATTCTTTATGTTGCTCCTGTAAGGGAATTGGTTACTACTCTAACAATAATCAAGAAGAATCTGTTGCAGGCCGGTTTATTTCAGGGTTGTATTGAAAAATGTTACTACTGTGTAGACTAACCCTATGGCTGCAAATTACTGAAGGAAGGAATTCAACGCCTAATGGAAAATCATATAATTATGATAGAGAAGGTTTCGTCCGTTGAGAATCTGTTTCAAGACTTATCCGCAATTTCTAGCCCTCCTTACAGGATCACCTCCAAAGGCCATGTAAGGATTACTACCAATCCGAAAGCTGGTCCTCTGATTATCACTACACCTGGACCTATCCCATATTCTTCGAATAAAAGCTATTCCTTGGAACTATAGATCCGATGTTTACTACCATGGTGTTGGACTAGAACTACCGACTGTTAAAGATGAAGTTACTGAAGCTATTGATCCCGACATTGACAATATTGCTGAAACCAGTAAGGTTACTATAAGTGGAAGGGTTTTTTATCCAGAAATCTCTGCGAGTACTATTGTTACACTTGTTAGAGTTACAGCCACCGAGTCAACTATTGAGGCTCGGGGTAAAGAGAAAATAGCAGATCCTGCTAAGACGAAGGCACCTAAGGAAGCTATAGTTGAAGACACCTCTAGACAAGAGTTGGAAGAAGTATTGAAGATTATTCGCAAAAGTGAATATAAAATTGTTGAACAGGTGGGGCAGACCCATCCAAAATCTCCATGTTATCCCTGGTATTGTGTTCTGAAGCCCGTGCACAAGCTTTAGTGAAATTATTGAAGACTTCTCATGTGCCACAAGAGATCTCTGATGATCAATTTGGAAGTTGTATTGCACGCTTAACGACTGACAATGGATTGGGTATCTTTGATGTTGATCTGACTCCTGAGGGAATAAATTATAATAAGGCCCTGTACGCCTCCATTGAATGCAGGGGCACTACTCTGGCTTATGTTTTGGTTGATATTGGTTCCTCGCTGAATGTTTTACCGAAAGGCACTCTTGACAGACTTGATTGCAAGCGGGTCGTACTGAAACCCAGTGATATTATAGTTTGAGCCTTTGATGGGTCAAAAAGGGTGGTACACAGGGAAGTGGATCTTCTGGTCAAAGTAGGTTTGCAGATCTTTGAATCTACCTTCTATGTAATGGACATTCGGCCAGCTTATTCTTGCTTACTGGGACGCCCTTGGATCCATGGGGCAGGAGCTGTCACCTCTACCCTACATCAGAAGTTAAAATATCCTGTGAACGAAAATATTGTTACTGTTTGCGGTGAAGAAGAGTACACGGTTATCCACTTGAACTCTTTCTGGTATGTAGAGATGGACGGCGAATTAATCGACACTCCCTGTCAAACTTTTAAAGTCATCCCTCCTTCGACTAATGAAGATTTTACTTCCATTCCCAAAGTTACTAGGGTTCTGCCCAGGATGGCTTCATTAAAAGATGCTAAATCTACTGTAGAAGAAGGTGGTTGTACTATTTGAGGTCAGCTTCCTGACATCCTCTATAAATCTGACAAGTTTGGTTTGGGTTTCATTGTAGAGGGTCGAAGGGCTGTTTGTCACGCTCGAGCTAGTATCTGACCATTCCGCATCAATAACAAAGGAATCAATGTAATAGAAGATGGTGACAGTGATTATGACTTTGACAGCTGGATTTTTCCTACCATTGGCAATGGGCTCAGCAACTAGAAGGCCGTGAACATCATCTCTATCTCCTTTAGTCAAGAGTGATAGCTACATTTTTGGGATTCAAATACACATTGCACGTGTTTCAAGCAATCCAATCAGGGATTAATCAAATAATCATCATATCAATCTCTCATGCATTCGACATACTCTAGATTATGCAGAAAGTCAAGCATTTCAATTAATTTGAGACACTGCAAACATAAATTCAGTATTGTGAATTTCTAGCCATGAAATTCTTAACTTAATATTAGAAAATGGTTTGGGAATGATTCTTCAATATTTAGAACCATATTGAGATCTTCTTCATTTCATCTGTTCATGTCGAAGGCTAATTATGTGAGGAAGATTTTCTAAAATGCCAAATACTTGAAATGCGTTATACAGTGGTTTTACTGTTTCACTGGTTTTCAGATGCTTAGAAATTTGTAACTTCTGACCGGAAGATCATCTTTGAGTGCCTCTTGGATCATTTGAATCATCTTGTTATTTCCTTCAACTTTCATGTTCGAATCGGAAGCCAGTTCATTAAAGAAGATCTTCAAATGCGCAAGTACTCAAAAGCTATACAGTGGAAATAGTGTTTTGAACCGGTGTTTTTCAGATGTTCAAAAATTCATAACTTTCGCTCAGTTTGATCTTTTTGAGTGGTTCTTTGGGAGAAAAATTTGTCTTGACTTTATCTTCGATTCGTATGTTCGGGTAAGAAGTTAATTATTTGCAGAGGGTTTCCGAAAATGCGGATTACCAGAGAAAATTGCACTCTGAAATGTTTTCTTACCAGACTATTTCTTGATAGTATAAAAATCGTAACTCTCTCGATTTTTATCGTATCAGAAATATTCTTGAAGCGTGAGATCACAAATTTTATTAGATTTAACTTTGCTTCAGGGGCCGAGTCCAGATTGTGTTCCGAAGGCTTCGGTTTATGGCACGCATTTGAAAGTGCACACGGAAATAAGTGGAAATTTTCAATACAATAAAATAAGTCCTCTGTTTCTCGCCATTCGAAAAATCACAACTTGTTCGATTTTTATCATGTTAGGGTGATTCTTTCGGCACAATGTCACAAATTTCGTCGCTGACATTTTCGCGCCAGGGTTCACATCGAGATTCTGCACTAAAATGCATGAGCTTGTGGTATGTCTGTGCGCCGTACACAAAATAAGCTGTAAATTTCTGCAGTTAATTTTTACACTTTGTTTCTCACCGTTTAGGGTAAATTAACTTTCTCAATTTTTATCGTATCGAGGTGGTTCTTTCGGTGTCGCGTCAAAAATTTTGTCATCGACATCTTTGTTTCGAATTTCATGTCAAGATTTCGCATCGATTGTGATGAACTTGAGGTTCGATCTCGCACTGTACACAAAATAAGTTGAAAATTTAAGTTTTGAAGCTAAACTATATATTTCAAATTTCAAATTTTCAAACATAATGACACTCATTATTTCACATTTCACCAAATCAAACCAAAAAGCCTCTCTCTTTTCTCTCAACTTCTTCAAACCCTCTCAAGAACACAACTCACAAATTCAACCAATATCAATAAAAAATTCAAATAATCTTCATCTTTCCCTTTCGATTCCGTAAGCATCTATCTCCCTCTCCGACTCTAGCTACCACCGAAGAACTTTCGACCGTGTCCTTCGCTCCCTCCGCCGTGCAATTTTCCGGCCAGCCAATCGCTCCCTTCCGCGCGCATTTTTGGTGCAATTTTCTCCATCCCTTTGATTGCTTGCAATTTTTGGCGGTGTCTCCTCCGTTGCTTGATTTTTCGGCGGACAACATCATCTTCTCCTTCATTCAATTCCAATTCGTTAATTCACTTTAACTTTGCTGGAATTAAGTTCTTAAAATAATTGTTTGCAGAATTGAAGAATTGATATAAACTTGAATTGTTCTCTTGAGTTGAATTTCATGTAGAACTTGAAATTGGAATTTAATTGATTTTGATGATGATGAGTAAATGTGGAGTTGGATAAATATTTGTAGAAATGATGATAATTGCGTGGATTCGATATTTCTTGCGCGTTGAATAATTTGTGTTGATGAAGTTTATTTGAATTTGCGCATTGATTTTCTTTCTGATTGGATTTTGTTGAAAACAACGTCAAATTCATGAGTTGATATAATTTTGAGTCGAATTAAATGGTGATTCATATTTTTCCGACATTAAAACGTTTGATTCAATTAATTGTGTCAACTCATGAATTATATTTTTTATGATCAGAAACTTGTGTTTTGATGTGAATTGATCATTTGTAACTTGTTTACAATTTCTTAGTATAGTACTTGAACCGATAAGTTTTCGCGTCCGTTTGCAATTGTTGAAATCGGTTTTGATCAAATTTGATTCAAGTACGTATTGCTGCCCGGAAAGTGTAAATGTGTTGCAAAATGCTTTCTAAAAATCGTGTAAGGTTTCTCTGAGCATGTTTATGCATTTATGGACGGATAACGATGAATTTAATCGTTTTGAGTATGATTTTCTGGGGAATTTGTGATATTGTGTAGTGTTGTCCGGATTTTGAAAATGCACTTGGTTTGAGATTTAATTCACGCTTAATGCATATTTGGATTTAGTCGAGTGATTGAGAAGCATTGATATTATTTCGATTGAATTTTGAGTTAGCTTTTCATGCACTTTGTAAATGGGAACAATGTTGTCTGGATTTTATTTTAACATGTATGTTGTGTTTTGATATTCATTTGATGCATTTTTATGCTTAATTATGCATTTGTTGATGTAATACGGGTGGAGAACTGACTTGGTGTTTTGTGTTTTATCGCAACTGTTGCGAATAGCAAGAGTCACCACCGACTTTTCTTTTATCCAATAAAGAAAGGGTGAAAAGAACAGGAAATACCTTTTGAGATATTTTCTTGAGTTCGGGGGTAGGTTATGAAAAGGGAAGGTGTTAGCACCCTTTTCATCCGTAGTTATCTACGGGCTCTTAGTTGCTAGCTCACTTTGAAATGCTTTGTTTGAAATATGTTTGTGATTGTTTTGAAAGTGTTTTTGAAAGAGCCTTTGTTTAGGCGAACTTTGTAATGATTCTCGTCTCTATAAGAATGTATACAAAGTGTTGGCTTTTGAAAATATTTCATTTTTTGAAAGTGTTGGTGTGTTTGAAAGATGTTTTGAAAATGGTTGTGAGCAAGAAACTATGAGAGTCCTACCTACTCAAAAAGTCTTAGTTCTATTCATCCTCCTTTAGATGTTGCTATATTATCATTTATTGGTAAGAAGCCCTATCATTGGATGTGAAGGGACAGGCGTGGGTCATCGTATAGTCATAGAAGGAAACGTTGTAGGATACTTTAGAAATTTGTCATAAGGGAATAAGATCGTTTACGAAGGCAACATCGAAGGTTCATCGAGGGACTATGATCTTGTATTTGAGGGTCTTTGCTAACGCATCCCACGTTCGAGGGACATGACTATTTTTCTCAAGGCAACAAGTGTGGATTACTCTAGAGGTGTGCGTGTGCGAGTGTATTGATTTCATGATTTTTGTCTTGAATTAGGGTTGCCTACTTGTTGATTTTAAATCTTTCCATACACACCTTAATTACTAGAAATGATATTGAAAGTGATAAATTGCATAATTTTAAAGTCCTGCGCTATTACATCTTTTTTTAGGGGATGGGGATACAAGTTTATGAATGATGGATGAAAGCAATAAAGTTATAATTATACTATTACAACCATATTTAATATTGAATGACAATAAAAATATAAAGAAATATAAAGATAATGTAAAAAAATGAAAAAAAATGGTTTAAGAAAACATTTATATATTGACACATGAGCTTATGCATTGATACAAAAATTTTATGTATTGACGCATGCATTGGCTCATATTTGTTTTGCATTTGCTCATATCATCTATTTTCCCCTAGAAATCAAAATTAACTCATTATGAGTCGACACATAAGGATTTTGTATCGACTCATACTGTTTTGTATCGACACATGCACTTTTTGCATCGACTCATGCTCATTTCTAGCTCCTGAAAATCAAAACAACTCAGTATGAGTCGACACATAAGGGTTTTGTATCGACTCATACTGCCTCGTATCGACACATACGTATTTTGTGTCGACTCATAACCTGTTTTATACATAATATGTGTCGACTCATAGTGTTTCGTATCGACTCATACTGTTGTTTTTACTTCTATCGCAATTGGATTTTTAATCAGAGCCACCACTATTAGTTTTTATCCTAGGGAAGGAGATCTAACAGAAAACCCTAATTCGCAGACAGACAGATTCTAGGTTTCGGACTCAATTATAAGAAAGGAATGTGTTAGGAACCTCTCATCTATCTTGTTCACAAGGATATTAGGTTTTAGGTTTAGGTTTGGGATAAACAGGGTTTTAAGTTTTAATTAGAAAGGCTCGCCACGATTTTTGATCATATGCCTACGTATCCTCTTATGAGGAATCAGAGTCCCAATTTGTAGTTCGTATGGGTTGGTGTTTTTTAGGGGTTTGCAAACATATTTTGAATCACCTCGCACTTTGGTCGGGAGTAGTGATTGCGGAGATTTTGACAAAATGCGCAGTAAGTCAAAACCTGTTTGAAACCCTTTTGCAAAAATAGTTGTCTAGATTAATTTATTGCGGAAAATATTTTGATGATTCGTTTGTGTTTTTTAATCGTATTGATTGCGAAGATCTTGATTAATGCATGATTCGAAAATATTTTAATACAAATAATATATAAAATAACATATGCAATTTTGATATAAAATAAATTTATTTGATAATATAGTAATGTTTAAATAGTAAATAAAATATATTAATAATAATATTTACATAAAAGGGATTATAAATAATAAAAGATAATTATAAATAATAATAAAAAATAATGTAATTATAACAATATATAATAATAATATCAAAATATAATAATAATAATAGAAAATAAAAAAAAATAGTTTAATTAAGTTGAACTTGGGGGGTGTAGTGTTAAATTAGCAAGCAAATCAGGGGTGCAATTTGGAATACTAGCTAGGCCCAAATACAGTTTTTTTGAGAGGGGTGATGTTTGTTGTCAAAGGTGATGAAGTCTCCGATGGGAGTGGGTCACGAAGGGATCGTTGATGTTGTGCGGTTGAATTTGCAAAGAGGCTGATTTGCCGGCAGATTCGGATTCGAAATCTCTTTTTATTCTTCAAAAACAATCTACAAAGAAAAGTTAAAATAACAAAAGAGATGGATGCGGTATTGAATTCATATTTCACTTTCATTTATTCCAGACGTTGTGAACTTGCTGGCCTTTAGAATAATAGCAAGAAAAAATTGTGGTGGGGTAATATTATGTTGTTGTAATTAGAATAAAGGTGAAATTTGTGGGAAAAAATTGTTTAGTGTGTTTACTGTAACAAACATGAGAATGGAGTATGTGAGTGAGAAATTTGTTTCGGTTGTGATAAACAAGATGAAGCAATTTTATTCCAAAAATAATCACAATTTTTATCAACAAAGCTACTTAGAATATGGAAAACTTGTATATATTGAGATTCATGGAAAATACTTAACAATATCACATGATAACCATTCAATAATATAAAATTTATATGTGCGGCATATTCATATCCTAGATAAAATTAAAATAAGGTTAGAGTCACCTTAATTGAAAATTAATATACCAACGAAATACTGAGAGTATGATACCAATGAAATCCTTAGAATATATACAAAGCAATGGAACTATGAGCGAAAAATAGGTAGTCACTACTTGGGCGTGAGAATGGTGGAAATTATTATAATTGTTGATTATTGAAAAACAATATAAATAAATTAAAAAAAACCATTAGATGTTCATCATTTTGTTTAAAAAACATAAAATTGAAAATAAGTGGGAGGCCTCATATGAAATTATCGACCAAAAAATCGTAGAAAGTTTGAAAGTTTTGAAAATAATTACAGTTATTTGTTGGTCATTGTCTGTTAAAGACAACAATCCTAAAATAAACCAAATAAACCAAGAGAGTTTATGTTCAGAAACCCTAGAATAAACCAAAAGTAAGAGAAAGATTGAGATTATGAAATTGTGGATGAGTTGTGAATATTTCCATTCCCCTTCTTGATAAGTTTTGAGGGTTATTTATAAGTGAAAAAATTAGGTTAAAATCCAAAAAAGGAAGTATCCAACACCCAAAGTCCAAATTCTCATCTTGGCCAGCAAGATTGAGAATCTGAACATATTTGCGTCCAGGTGCAAAATTTGATATAGAGCAAAATTGATCTGGAAAGATTTTATTTATTTATAAGCTATTTTGACTATTTTTTTTAAATAAAATTAATATTTTAATAAAAAATAATATTTTAAAAATATTATAAATAAATAAATACGAAAATAATAATTTAATAAAAAAAATATGATTTTTATGGTTTAGAAAATGAAAATAAAATTAGTAACAGCAAAAATATCCAAAGTACACCAAGTGAGATTCGAATCCGTGACCTTCTGCTTGCTAGTCTCTCTCCCTTACCAACTGCGCTATGTTACTCATTCAAAAGTAAAAAAGCCAATTAAAAATATATGAAGCCGAACGATTATTTTCTATTTAAAAGTACAAATAATTATTATATTTTCTATTTTAAAAATACAAATAATTATTATTATATTTTCAAACAGAAAAGTGAATTTTTATTTTAAAAAAACCTCTGAATGTTAATATAATTTAAATCAAATGAATTTTATACTCTGTAAAACCCAAGTTCGAAAATAACTTTGACGGTAACACTAAGGCGGGCAAATTTGGGGTATGACAACTTCTATCATTGTTCTGCTACATGTAAAAGTCAGTTCTCAACACAGGGTTAGTGAAAATAAAAAGCAAGCATATGGTTAGCTTCAAGAAAATGATATCTACATTTTATATTCACAAATGAACCATTAATGATGCTTTTTATGAACAGTTCAAAGTCAAGAAAACTTACCTTGAAACTGAATTTTTGCTTTGAGTTTGAGTTGGAGAAGTCAAATTGCAGGTGGCTGTTTTTGAGTTTGGAACAGTGATGTTACATAAGTTGTTCTTTAGTTTGAACAACTTCTATATGATGTATGTGGAGTGTTTGGATAGTTTGTTTGGACAAAACTTGCAAGGTGTGAGAGGTTCAAAGACGTGGACTTCATAGCTCAAGAGTGGAGGTTTTATGGACAGTTATGGCTTTTTTAGAGTATGAGATTTTGAAGGCCTGTCTACACAACAAAAACTTCTAGCCCTTTAGCTTAGAAATGGCCTCTCTATTTATAGATAAGGTTTGAGAGGATGAGAGAGTTTGTTTGACAAGCTGTCAAAATTCTGGTTTGGTTGAGATGAAACAACCAAGTTATGTGAAATTTGATGTCCCAATGCATGGTACAAGCATGGTCTGAAGTTGCTAGAGGCTTTTAGGTATTTTTATTCTTTCTTTGACATTGTATGTGCATAAAAAACAGTTAAGAGGCTCAAGGAGGCTGACTTTGTATAAAGCATGCTTTATGTGCATGGCAATGGTGCCTTTGTGCCATAAATAGAATGATGCACCGGACAATACTTGAATCACTTGGATAATGGTTAAATCAATTGTGTAAACATCTAATTATGGATAGATTTGCAATTCCAAAGCCCTGCAAAGTAAGATTATGTAGCATGGCATAAGGATTTTGTTATATGTTCTTCAACAAAATGACTTGTAATTCAAGAGTGGATGCCCAACTTTAGGCCCTTGAATCTCATAGGTTAAGCATAATAAATTCATGCTCTTGGATGTTTTGGAAAGATTGAAACATCATCTACAACTTTTATGTTGACTATTTTGACAAAACCAAAATGGAACTTGATGAAAATTGGCCAAGAAGTTGGGACAAAAACCTGACCAAACCTTCTGAAAATTTCTCTAAGTGTTTATACAAAAAATGCCATGACTTCATGAATTTATAACTTAAAATCAAAGCACTTATAGGACTTGATCAGCAAAGAAAAATTGTAGATATCATCAAGATCTACAACTTTCATGTTGAAAGTTTTCTTTGAATCATCTTGCATCTTGGTGAAATAATGGCATGACGTAAATTATCATGTATAAAAAACACTTAAAAAAATTTCTAAATCTTGAAAAGTTTGACTTTTCACATTGACTTTTGAATTTATTGACTTCTTGATGTTCAAGTTTGATATTCTTGAATGTCTTGACGAATTTTGATCTTTGAAAGTTAATGTTGATCAAAAAGTAAAAGTTTGACTTTTCAGTGTATCGTTGACTTTTTCATAAGTTGACCAAATTTCATTTGTCAATCCAATGATCTTAAGAGATGTTTTGATCTCTGAAACTAGATCAACATGTTGCATTTGAATCCTTGAGACCATGTTTCGAACCAATAGATTGTTTATTAGGTCAAAAGTCAGTGATCAGTCATTCTCAATCAAAACCCTAATTTGTGGTCTTAGTGTTTCGAAGTTGATTTTGTCTGATCAATCCTTGAGAATCCTTGAGCGTTGTAGATCCTTTGTGAAATGTCTTGAGAAAAGAGAGGGCAAATTTTGGGTTACAACAGTTGACAATTGTTATTGAGCTTTAAATGCATTTTAATTGTTGTTCTATGCACTATTACACTTGCCTTGTAATTCCTTGGACATGTGCATTCAGTTGTGTCGATTTCGGATCAAATTTTTGTGTGTTTCATGTGTTAACAGAGTTTTTGCCCGGAAATGGTAAGTAGAACTTGCAAAGTGATTTAATTCACGGTTATGGTTTATTTGAGCTTGTTGATGTGTTTGGGGACAACCGGTACCATTTTCGTTCATTTTTATTCCTACTTTTCGTGCACTCGCGTATGTGATGAGTTTCTGCCCGGAGTCTCTTTTTGTCATTGCAATGCATGTTTACATATCATTTCTTCATGATTTAATTCCAAATTTAATTGTTATGAGAATCCATAACTCCGATTTCGTTTCCTTGTACTTCTAACATGTTTGATGACTTTTGCGAGGGACTTTGAGAGCTTTCAATCGTTTAATTAATATATTGATTATTCGATTGAAAAGCATGCTATTCCACTTTATTTGTGGATTGATTTCGCTTCTGACTCGGTTTACTAAGATTCTCATTTCATGAGAAATATATAATGTTTGTGTTTTGTCTGGATGTGAATTTTTGTTCAGGTGTTCTGTTTATTACGGATGTGTCTCACAGACATTCTCATAGTGCTTTATTGATGCTTTGATGCATATTCTGACTATTGTGTTTTTGATGCTAGCTTGCATGAAGTTTTTCAGAGTTATTTTGCTTTTGCTTGCTTGTTATGAACTTTTGTTCATTTGTTATTACATTGATTCCCGTTTATGTTTCCACATCATTTACCTCTTTCCTTTCCATGAGAAGTATGAATATAGAGGCATGACTAGGAGTCTCTACTTTAGGTGGGAAATCTGTTTAAAGTCCTCAAGTGAGGCAATGTTTGTTCTGTTAAAGACCTCAAAATAAGGCGATATTTTTTTTGCAAAAGACTTCAAAAGGAGCGATTTCTTGTTGTTTGTTTAAAGACTTCAAAAGAGGCATTTTTTCTAAAGTCCTCGGAGTATAAAATTCCTCTTCCCTTTTACATTATGCTTGCTATCGAGTCAATAAAGTGGAGGAGGGCTCGCAATCGGCCTCCATGCATTCTAATATGTGTCATTCCTGAAAGGAAAATTGCGATCCAAAACGCAGCGGAAAATTAAAATTTTTCTTTAGTGATCTATATGGATGGGCATGGTCAGTGATAGAAATCATTACCTCTTGTAATGATTCAGGCATTTGATGTTGTGATCAGGAATGTTGATGAATAGAAACGTCTCTACTCAGTCCACAAGAACAGATCACATCCGGACACAGTGCTAGATGCTTACAAACGGAAACTTTGAGTGAGAGAATGAGACAAAATATACGGCTAGAAATCAAGGCCGAATTTTCATCAAGTCAAATGCTTCAGCACAAGGGTTCTATTTATAGAACCACTTATGTAGGCTGCAAGCTAAAAGCCCAATTAAGGCTGCAAGCTAAAAGCCCAATTAAGCATACGAGTAACATACCTTATGATATATCGCATATAACTTAAGCGTGTGGTACCTTACCACATTCCATATTTAACTTAAGTGTACCATACCTTACGGTGTTCCTTATTTACTCTATCTCTCATCAACATGTCCTTATGTGTGTGACCCTGTAGGTTATCGTGACGTTGGAAATTATATTAAATTATACATATAACATAATAAACAGTGAGCGGTATCTAGCAACACATCACTGCTACCCAAGTTACGAAAATGTCATGTGATCTGACAAAACATTTCTGTGATAATATTTGTGTGTGCAATTACCCTTTTCCCTTATGTCTATATTGAACACAAGGCATAAACCGTGTCACTCTTGTCCAGTTCAATATTGGGCCCTTAGACATTTATCCTGTTATGCAGGATGGACAAATTCCATCTAGGTCACTCATGTCCCTAAACATGCTTTGTGAAGTACCCATCAACTGTCTTTATGGTCATCCAGTTACGGATAATGTTTGATCAACAATAAAGTACTTAACTCCACATCTAAGGTCCATAGTGGTTTCAGGTCGAAGGGTGGTATACACCATTATCACCACGAGAATAACTTATGAAACCTTGCATAACATTTGTTGTACCCCAAAAAATTTCCCTCTCATTTATCAAGATTTTTCTCACAAGATCTGTTGGACTCAAGACTGGATTGGGGCTTGACCAGCTCAAGACATCTCATCATGCACTAATGACCCAAAATTAGGGTTTGAGATTGCACAGGGATTTTTGGACTATCAATGCTTCATATGACTTTCAAGGATCATTATGGACCCCCAAGATTACTCATGTAAAGTTTCAAGTCTTGGATCACATTTTTGCTCAGTCAGTTGATAAGTTGACCTAAAATCAGTTGTATTTGGAAAAAGTCAAATATACCCTGAAAAGTCAAACTTTGACTTTTTGGTCAACATTACGTTCCAAAGATCAAAATTCATGAAGACATTCAAGAATATGAAACTTGTTCATCAAGAAATCAAAAAGTCAAATTTCATCTTTGAAAAGTCAAATTTTCAAACTTAGAAATTTTTCTAAGTGTTCGAAAATTCATGTTTTTTTCACAACTTTATGCCGAATTTCCAACATGATGCAAGATGATTCAAGTAAAACTTCCAACATTAAAGTTGTATATCTCAATGAGATCTAAAACATTATAGGGCAAAACTTTCCCTATAAATGTTTGGATTTCAAGTTATGAATTCATGAAATCATGGCATTTTTGAATAAACACTTAGAGAAACTTTCAGCAGTTTTGGTCAGGGTTTTATCCCAACTTCTTGGCCAATTTTCACCAAGTTACAGTTTGATTTAACAAAAGTGGCAAACATGAAAGTTATAGAGGGTGTTTCAAGCTTTCCAAAACATTCAAGAGCATGAATTTATCATATTTGAGCTAGGAGATTCAAGGATCTGAAGTTGGACATTCATTCTTGATTTACAAGGCAGATTTGTGATGAACAAGGAACCAAAATCTTAGCCATGCTGCATAATCTTACTTTGCAGGCCTTGTGACTTGCAAATCTTACCATAATTTAATGCTTACACAAACTTTTGAGCTATGGTCCATTTGGTTTAAGCATTGTCCAAGTGATCTTTCCATTTTTGGCACAAAGTTGACATTGTCATTCTTGCAAAGTAGCTTTAATCATAAAGTCAATTTCTTGAGCCTCTAACTTGTTGTTATAATCACACTCAACTTCTACAAGTCAGAACAAACATGTTTAAAGTGATCAACCACTTTTGATAGCTTGGTACAAGCATTGGAAACATGTTCTTCAAGCTTGCTTCATGTACAATCTAACCTAGCCATAACATGTGATCCAAAATCTGAGTTTGTTCAAGTCTCAAACCTTCTATATAAATAGAGAGGCCAATCACAAGAGAAAGAGGTTAGAAAAAATAGAGAGAAAGGCCAGAAAAATAGGAGGGGAAACTAACACTCAAAATCATTTTTGTTGTCAAAAACCAGATTTGTACACAAAACCTCCATTTTTGAGCTTTGAAGTCCAAATCTTTGAATCTCATACCTTGCAAGTTTTCTCCAAACAAACCATCCAAACACTTCACATACCCCATATAGAAGTTGTTCAAACATAAGAATAACTTCTGTAACATCACTACCACCATCTTCTAAACTCAAAAACCATACATTTCAACTTGACTTGGTTGGAGTGGTTCAACCATTTTCAGTACAAAAGGAAGGTTGGAGTTACTTCAAGAAGGTTCAAAGGAGCTCGATCAATCACCACTTTGCACCCGAATACCTCTGTACGCGTAATAAAACCTTCCGCTTCGAGAGGTAAACTTTCTCAAACTGTGATATCATTGTTCATACATCATTTGTTTTCTGCACTCAAAAGATATAACAAGACAGATCAAAGAGAAAAAACTAAGAAAAAGCCAGACCAGAGGCTGACACGGGTGCCTGTGTCACACGACACGACCCGTGTCAGCTTATTTGGGTTGAAAAAAATGATAATATGTAGGGACAGAGGCTGACACGGGTGCCCTTGTCAAACGACACGGCCCGTGTCAATGTTACTGGTGTGTACATGAGTAGAAAAAGATGAACAGGGGCTGACACGGGCACCCGTGTCAGGATTATTGGGACCAAAAAAATGCATAAAAGTCATGGACAGGTCCTGACACGGGTGCCCGTGTCCACTGACATGGCCCGTGTCAGCTCGGGCACCAAATTTCTTGTTTTTTGGAGATTTTTTAGGTTATTTTGGACATATTGCATTGCTTGGAAATGACCTAACTTTATAAAACCTTTTTGTTTAAATGAAACCTCAAAAACAATTTTCTAAACAATTAACTTAGACTTAGGTTTTTTTTCAATGAAATTAATTACAAAACCTTTTGCTATAAAAAACCCTAAAAAACAATTTCTCTCACTTTACATCTTCTTGCATATTTTATTATTTTTGCATTATAAATTATGTAATTGTCAAAGCCTTGTAATAGTAATTAGGGTTTACTTTACTTGTCATCCCCATTTGTAAATTTATATTCCCCATCCCCAAGTGATGTAATAGCATAGTAATTTTACTTTCCGCAATTTATCGCTTTCATATAAATGTTAGTAATTAGGATTTGTATGGAAAGATAAAACCAACAAGTAGATAACCCTAATTCAAGATAAGCAATGCATGTAAATCAAACACACTTGCACACTTGTACCCCTAGGGTTAACTCCACTTGTTGCCTTACAAAATGGCCATATTACGCATGTAAGGTATCTTAGCAAAATAAACAAAAAAACAATATCATAGTCCCTCGATGACGCTATTCAAAGTTGCCTTACAAAAATGATCTTAGTCCCACAAAATGCTAAGATACTTTGCAACATTGCTAATCATGGTCATACAATGACCCACGCCAGTCCCGTTTACATTCAAAGATAGGTTTGCTTACCAAATCAATGGTAAGACAACAATATCAAAGGAAAAGAAAATGAACAAGAAAGACATTTTAGTAGGTAGATTACCTTTAGTTACTTGCTCTATTTCAAACAAATATCCTTGCTATTTTCAAAACAAACACACACATTTCAAAACATCTTACAAACTTGAAAAAATTTTCAAAAAGACAAACATCTTTGTATACATCCTTACGAGCGAGAATCATTACAAAGATTGCCTAAACAATGCCATATTTACAAAATACTTTCAAAACCATACAAAGTACATTTTCAAACAAAAGCAAGGGATCTAGCAAGTAACTAAGAGCCCATGGAAAACCATGGATGAAAAGGGTGATAATACCTTCCCTTTTCATAATCTACCCCCCCTCCCCCCGAACTCAAGAAACAATCACAAAGGTCTTTCCTATGCTTTTTCACCTTTCTTTTTGGATAAAAGAAAAGTCGGTGGCGACTCTTGCTAACCACACTATTTGCAATAAAACGCAAAACACCCAAGTCAGTTCTCCCACCGTATCACAGAACTGGCGACTCTGCTGGGGAATATTTTAAAAGTGGGTTTATCTTAGGGATAAATCACATTTATTTGCTTACATTGCTTGACTTGTATGCTTTACATTATGGTTCTTTGTTTTGGTTTGAAATCCTCTACCCGTATTTGGGATACGTTATAGGTAAATAGCAATACGTTATGGAAACTGTGCGGGATATACCGACATGGTCTAAGCAATAGCTATGTTAGTGTGACATATTTATGGGTACCGGTAGCCTTTGAGTTAATCAAAGAGAATATGGGCCGCTGAGTGATGTCATGAAGCACTAATGAACTTGTAGAACCTTTACTTGACCAACTTGGCCTTTAGGATGTAGTGAGATGACCGACTTTGGTGCAGTCCGAAGTTGGTAGATACTCGATACTACACTCATTGAGGTTTGGTTTCTTGGGATATTTCGGTCGCCATTAAAGAGGCTTGAGCTGAAACAATCCAGTGATATTGAGCTCCTTAGAACCCGATTACTATTACTAGGACAAGTTTAAGCCAACTAAACTTCAAGAAGGTACTTACCTATAAAACCCCATGCAAGCTTAAACTGAGGACTTGTTTTCTTTGCTTGTATATGCATATTTGTACCTAACATCATGGACATCATGAACATCATATACATCCACTAACCATTTCAAGGGTTTTTGAGATTCATCTTTGTTCTTATTTTGTAGGATATAGATTCACTTCGCAGGAAAACTATTCAAGTCAACCTTGTGAGAATTCCTCCACAACTTAAGGAGCTAGCTTCAAAGATCTCTGAGAACTCTCCATTCACCGAAATACATGGTCGTCTACTCAACTTGGTCACCTCCAACACTGATGAGGATATGATGAAGGTGCTCTTTCAGTTCTTTGATCCTTTGCACCAATGCTTCACATTTCCCGACTATCAACTTGTGCCTACTGTTGTACCCCAAAATTTGCCCTCCCATTTTCTTCAAGATTTGCCAAGAGCAAGCTTCAAAATATCTCAAGGGTTGCACAGTCCAATTGCCTCCTAAACAGTCAAAAATTAGGGTTTTGGTTATGGCAAAGAAATTGAAGTTTCCAAGGGTCCAAACAAGTCCCACATGCCTATAAACATTGTCAAGCATCCTTATGCCAAGTTTCAAGACTTACAGCACAAAATTGCACAGTCAAAAACCCTAATTGCTCAACAGTCAACTGCAGGGGCAAAATGGTCATTTGACAGTCAAAAGTCAAAATTTTTGGTCAACATCTTATTTTGAAGCCACAAACATCATTTGATCAATTCTTGATCATGATTCTCAAGGCATGGCTCAAAAAGTCTCAAGATGCAAAAGTTTCTATTTTTGGACTGTTGAAAAAGTCAACTGTAACTTGACCAAGGCATAACTTCCACATGGTTTATCAGAAAAATTCCATCCAAAGCTCATTTTTAAGATAATGACATTCCCTACAACTCCTCTTCACACTTCAAGTCCAAGAAATGCTCTCACAAAAAGTTATCAATCTCAACATTATAGGTCATTTTCAAAAGTCAACAAAAAGGCACTTTAAGTCAAAGACCATAACTTGAGATTGGTAAATCAAAATGACATGGGACCAAAGGCATTGGTTAGAGTACTTCAAGACCTTTCCAAAATGTCCAAGAACATGATCAAAGCTTACAAATTGAGCAAGATATGCCTTGTGGAAGTTGGGAAATATTTGGGAATTTTGAAAAGTCAACTTTGCTTCAAATGCCTCAAAATTGCTAATGGGCCACAATTTCTTCCAAGAATCATCACCCAAAATCTATGCACGACCCATTGACCCAAAGGGGAGTTATTTTCTTATTTTTAATTTATTAATTGAATTTTTAAATCTATTAATTCATTTAATTAAAATTAAATATGAGAAAAATACTAAACAAATGTTTTGGAATCTTTTTGTGCAGCATTTCCACTCCTTATTCACTCAAGATTTCGTGCACATCAAAAAAGGAAAGATTCTATGCAAATAGGCATGTTCTTCATGACAAAAAGATTGAAAAAGATTCATGAAAATCACAAATTCAAAAACATTGATTGAATGGATTTTGGGCTTGTTTTGTTAACCTAAATCATTCACATACATAAGCAAAACCAAAACCTAATCACAAGAACAAGCAAGCTGCGCCTCAGACCAAGAAACAACTTTGCATTTTTTCAAAAAAAGCTGGAAACTGTTTTGATAGCTAGAGCATAGTTCAAGGCCTCAAAACTATTTCACAAGCTTGCCAAAGTGACCAGGAATCTTTTCCAATCGAAATCAAGTCCCCATACATCCAGAACTAGTAGAACCACGTTGCCCTGTTCCCAAAAATTTTCATATTCGTATTTGATTTTTCATGCATAATTACTGAGTTTTAATGATTGATTTATATTAATATGAGTATGCTGAAGCTATTGGTATCTTCTATTTGAACTAACGTAGCCTGTATGAGAAGTTGCCATGGAAGCTTTTTAGGGTTTCAAAGCTCCAGATTTGGGGTTTTACGCTTGAGGAAAAATTGGCCAACCAAAATAGCACCATTGAAATCAGAAGCTCCAAACGAACAAAACCATACCATCGCGCTCAATTTATGAGAAGGCATGAGCTAATCGCTATTATTCCATGGCTGTTTTAGTGGGGGTTTAAAACCCCCGCTATTTGTTTCTTATTTTTCAGGCAACGAAGAAGAAAGCTAACGTGGCTTATTGCTATTGGGACATTTGAATGATAGCGCGTTTTTTTGTGGTTCAGCATAACATGGTCTTTTCACATATATTATTTCTATCTCATTATACTAACAAATACGCGCGCGTAGCTCAGATGGTTAGTGCGTTTGGCTTGCAGGTATTGGGACCTGGGTTCGATTCCCAGGTCCCCCACTTTATTCAATAATTTTTCTTGTAATACGTTCCTGTGCAGTGTACTCCCAAGGGAGCATCATACATCCTCACCATCTAAGCTGCCACGCGCCAAGGAGATCCATCCAATGGCCAGATCACACAGTCCACCATGTACCCTCAGTCAACCATGTGCAGACGCGCTGGAAAAGTCAAAGGGGCCCTGACTTATTGGGCCAAGATTGCTTGCAAACACCTCCAAAAGGGCCTGAGAACCCCCCAATGTTTGTATTTTTTTTTTAATTTCTCTTCTTTTCTTTTCTTTTTTATTCTTTTGATCACTTTTATTTAATTTATTTCAAATAATTTTCATAAGACACAAAAAATCAGAAAATCATAAAACAAAAAATATGTTTTTATTAATATTAATTTCTATTAGTTTTTTGTAAATAAATTTAATAATCAATTTAGTTGTAATTTAGGGTTTTAATTTTAATTTATTTCTTAATAACTAAAAAACATAAAAATTAGGGTTTCTAGCACTTTTACTTTTTTTTCTTAATAAATATTCTTTTCTTATTATAATTATTATTAACCATTAATTACTTTGTAAATACTTGTAATTAAATAATTAGGTTAAATTAGGTTAAACTTAAACATTTTTCTTTAATAAATTAAAAACAATTTAGAACTAGGTTTTTATTTAACTTTTAATTCCAATTAATTTTCTCATTAAATTTCATAATAACTAAAAAACATAAAAAAATAAGTTCTTTTTCTCATTTAATAATTAAATCAATTTTCAATTCCAATTTAATTTCTTTAAAGGGTCCAACGCCCTCGCACTCGATTCTAATTTCTTTTCGCGTTTATTTTTATTTCTTTTATGAATGTAATGTATTTTCCCCAAAGCCTTGTAATAGATAATTAGGACATTTACTTTCCGTACTTTTATTCAAATCGGGTCTTGGTGTAATTTGGCGATGTAGACCCGCGCCTTGTAATAGCGTAGGACTTTTATTTTTCCGCATTTTAATTTCTGCACCTTTAAACTGTTAATAATCACATGAAAGAATGTATGCCCAAATAAAAACAAGCGTAGAACACTCAATGCATGATCAAGACAAATAATAACTGAAAATGACACACAATTCACACACCACTCCTAGGGTACGCCTCACTGTTGCCTTGCCCCTCGAAACGTGATCGTCGAGTAGAGGACGTTTTAGTAAGTCCTCATGTCCATGAACATGGCATGGGGGTAGCTTCTAAGGTGTCCTCCTATTGCTCTGGTGACCACACTGTCCCTAAACTCGAATTGACCCGAACACCTCCAACGGTGGTGCTACCTACCTCTCAATGGTGGGATGGCACTACCTCAAGGACATTTACACAGACTAATTCCTTAGGGTAAGTAGATGACTCGTAGATACTTGCTCTAATTCAAAACAAATCAAAAACTTCTTTTCACACCGACACTTTTCAAAAAGCTTTCAAAACAATTTTTCAAACACTCTTGAGGACTGATACAAGAGTCGAACTGAAATTTTAAACGAAACTTTTTTCAAACCCACTCACCTTGAAAAGCAAACAAACATTTTTGAAAACACAAATGAGCAAGTATCTAAGAGCCCATGGATAACCATGGATAGAAAGGGTGCTAACACCTTCCCTTTCTATAAATCTACCTCCCGAACCGAGAAGTAATCTCGATAAGGAATTTTTCTGTGCTTTTGTCCTTTCCATATTGGAGAAAATAAAAGACGGTGGCGACTCTTGCTTCCGCGACATTTCGCGAACCAGCGTTAAACAGTTAGTTCCAGATCCACTGATCACAGAACTGGAGACTCTGCTGGGGATATCTTATAAAGTGAGGTTTACCTTAGGATAGTTCATAACTGTGTTTTCAATTGCTTTGACTTGTTTGCTTTAAATTGTGGGTTGCATCGGAGTTACATAGATCCTAACCCGGATCTAGGGATACCCGGTTTAGGTAGCATAAGCTGTGAGGGACCTGTCCAGCGTAGACCGACATGGGTGAAGCAGTGGCTACGTTGGAGTGGCGCCTTGGTCTGTACCGATATCCCTTTTGTTGCAACGAGGAGAATATGGGTCTTCTGAGGAGTCATTAATCACCAACAGACCTTAGAACCTTAAATGACACAACTTGGCCAATAGAACAGTAGCAGTATGCTACGCCCATTGAGGCTAAACTCTCGTGATGGTTCCGGCTGCAAGAAAAGATTGTGATGTTGGAGTTATGACTGATTAAGGGTAGTCAGTGATATTGGGATCCTTTAAGAACCCGGTTACTTTTGATAGGACAGGTCTTAACCAACAAACTTCAAGAGGGTAATACCCAGACCCCATGCTGGCCTAAACTCTAAGGGTTTCTCTTGTGTGACTTGTGTGCCTTCCAACTTAACTACTTGCATGCTTGTTATCTGACACTTGAGTTCCTTGCAGGTTTTGTTTATAGTCCTTAATTGGGACTCACAACAGGGTTTACTGAGTTTCTTGCAGGTTTTGTTTACAGTCCATAATTGGGACTCATAACAGGGTTTACCTACGTTACCCCATGCATAGCATAACATCATACCATTGCATACATCCTACATAAGGACTAATCCATTTCAAGGATCTCAAGGGCTTGTGATGTAGGTCATGATGAGCTAGTTATCTAGCAAGGGGCAAAGGGGATTTATTTTCCTCTAGCCAAGGGAGTCAGGGGCTATGACCCACTTGATATGGTGAGCTTTGACTCTTGAAGAAGGTTCCCCTAACCAAGGTTGTTCAAAAATCAAAACCAGACATGATGACTAAAGTCAGGGGCTATGACCCACTGGATATGGTGAGCCTTTGACCCTTGAAGAAGGACTCTCAACAATATGAAGTACCTTCAATCAAGTTACCAGTTTCCAACTCTAACAATTTCCTTGTTTACCCCGCGAGATCCTTGAAAACATTGCATATATATACATACATATCATTGCATAACAGGTACCCTTTTGACAGGTCACTTACCATCTCCGCTGTTTATTTCAGCAATGGCTTTCCAACAAGATAACCAGGATCTTCAGGTTCAAGAGATTGAGTTCAGAGAGATCTTCCTAAGCCTATCCAAGGGGCAGGAAGAGTTTAGGACACTCCTTATGGGGAATTTGGCCAAGCAAAGTCCCGAAGATGACAAGGACGAGCAGCTGAAACGTCTGCAAGCTGAGGTAGATACGATGAAAACCCAGATGCTGGGACAAAGGGCTCTTATCCAAGGTTTAGCTCGGGAGCAAGGAGAGCTGAGGGCCATGATCAGTCAGCTTCATCAAGACATGAAACAACCAGCCCAAGTCAGGGACCAGGTCATTGAACAGCTTCCAAGAGGACAAAGGTCTGGTCCAATGAATAGACCTCTCCAAGCTGCTACCACTTCACAGGTCCAACAACGACCTCGCCAAGAACAACTGACTGGTTAGAACAAGCCAGACAAGCCTAAAAGGCAGTTCACCAAGCTCAACGTGTCACCGTCTCAAGCTTTACAACAATTGTTGAGGTTGAATCTGGTGACGTTAAGGGACCCTCCTAAGAATCTCAACACAGCTTCCCCAAAGTACAATCCCGAGGAAAGATGTGCATACCACTCTGACAGTCCAGGACATGGCACCGACGACTGCTGGGCTCTGAAGAATAAGATCCAAGACCTGATCAATGAAAGAGCTGTGGATTTCACCCAGATGGGCCAGGCTGAATGCTCCTGTCATCCCTACAGGATTCTCCAGTTGAAATAACAAGCCCTGAGATGAAAGGACTCTTTGTTCATTAGGATTTTTCAAGTTGTAACTTTCTTTTAATTGTTCAAACATTTTATTCATATCAAACGTTGTTATTTCATTAATACATCGCACATGTCTGTTTTGAAGTAATTATTTCGTATTCACTATATTGCAAATTGCCTTCATCTTTGTCAACTCTAAATTAACAATTCTAAGCCTCTTGAGGGAGGATGACGAAAACGATACCACAATCTACAGTATGCTTTTGAACAGACCCCGCTGATGAGGTACAGGCATTGTTTCAATCCCTAAACATTGGAGTTATAAGGAAGATAATCCCTCGTCAACCCCTCTGAGCCAAAGAAGTAGGAGTTTTTCTTTTCGAAAATTAAAACCCTTTATCATACCCTGGGGCAGGGTAGTTCTCTCAGTTGATCCAAGTGCATAACGAATGGCACCAAAGAGGTCCTTAAAAAAAAAAGAAGACAGTGATGATTCCGAATAATCATAAGGATAGGCAGTCATTATATCTCAAAAATAAAAACCCAATAAGTCAAAACCTATGAAAGAGACTTACAAAACTGGGGCATCCCGCTGACTGTAATCACAAAAGAAACAGTTCAGGAAAAATTTAGGGATAGCGAAATCAAAAAGAAAGAGGTCATACAAACCCTCAACAAAAACAAAAAAATGACTGCCTATTCAGGATAAATCATCAATATCGTAACCATCATTGGACATCAGGACAAAGACTCAAACAAGGTCTAACGCACGATCAACTGAGCTTAGGTTTGAAGAACATCACGAAGAGCGGGTGGGTACAAATAATTTGAGCCTCTATCCTTTGTTTCTCAAACCGTGAACCAGGCCACGCTACAACCCTTAAAAAGTCCTAGCTGAAGCATGGGTTAGTTCGAAAGCATACTGTTACGAAAGGTATCCTGACTCCTTAAGGCTTGCTATAAAATATTGAGTTGACATCACATTTTACGAAATTTGCTTGTTTTACTAAAAACTCATTTTCCAGAATTTCAAGACAGACATAAGCTTTGCATTTTTGATATAGCATTGTTTGCATATGACTATTTGTTTGAACAACAGGGAAATTCGCACGATGAATACCTAGTGAGCAAAAGCACTTCCAATCAAGGGGCACGACATGATCATGGTCCATCATCTGGGGCAGTCCAATCAAGATTCGGAGAATCTCTCAAAGGCCAAATAGCCTGGGGCAAATCTCTGCCTGAGTCACTTGGGGCACTCCAGCAACGAATCTTGCCCGATTAAACATCTTCTGGGGCATGACAAAGCACTTCTAACAGGAGCAACTCCCTACATTCTGAGAGCGTGGACATAGTCGAAAAAATACTACGCATAATCAAAGACCGCTAGGTCGACACGCCTAGGCAAAAATAAGGGCTTCCCGGCGAACCAAAAGGGTTCGGGCAAAAATAAGGGATGCAAATGAAAACAAATCTGTACACCCGGCAAGTCGAAAACCTGGAGAGGCGGCTTGGGCAAAAAAGGGTATCCCGATGGACTGAAAACCCGAAAGGGCGGTCCAGGCAAAAGTTAGGGATTAAAGTGTACGACTGTGTCCCGTCATCTCGTCACTTGCCTACCAGAAGAAGGTTCATCAATCAGCAGTTATCAAGCACCTCACAGGTATCTTCTCCCACATCAGAAACAGGGGCAATAATGAGTTGTTTAAAGAAATCTAATTGCTCTGTCCACCAAGGTACCAAGGTATGATCAGCTGAAGAAGGTAGCCAAGATATCTTAATTCCCCAAAGAGTGAGCAGGCAAGTCAATGCACTCTCCCCAAGCAAAGCTATATTATCAGCCTTAAGGAAGTTGGGTATTCCCCGCAAATATCAAACATTCCTCAGCAGAGTATACGGACATTCCTAACAAGCATCCCCGACAGTCTTGATCTAAGATTGTTCCCCGGTGGTATACCGGACATTCAGCGGAGCCACTTCCCCCATACATCTCAAAATCTCCCCAGGAGAGTCCAATCAAAGATTTCCCCAGGAAAGTTTGAATCATCTCCCCAGCAGGAAGCTTAACCCCAGTAGATTCTGGAAGCTTCCCCCCTACAGAGCATGAACGCGTCCCCCGGCTTTATTCAAAGTTTATTTCCCCACCAGGATATAACTGGGTTATCCTCAGCCAAAAGCCACGGAAAGATCGTCCTCGGCGAAGTCTTCCTATCCCCAGCGGAGTCTATTAACACTTCCAACATAACAACGGTATCCTCAGCGAAGTTACCATCAACATCTCGACAGCATATCTCTCTCCCCACAGAGTACTGTTCCCCAGCAAGATCGCTAGAGTAATTTTCTCCCCACAGAGTACTGTTCCCCAGCAAGATCGCTAGAGTAATTTTCTCCCCGCAGAGTAATCCATTCGCCAAGTTTATTCCCCAACAGAGTTATCTTCTCCTACCGGTATTCTTGCAACCATCACTCCCCAGTGGAAACAAAGAATGCTAGTCACATCAGCCCAGGATTTAATTTCCCGGCACCCGTCAAGGATTTATTTTCCTAGACGAAAACATACATTCATAAACATCGCACTTCCATACATTATAGCATGCACATACGCATCATGACCTTACAATCTCATTTATGTTGAGAACATCATTGCTCGATCCATATCATGCATTGCATATGACTGAACTTTACCTTTCAGGAAAGATCCGGTTAAGTTCTCAGCTTTATTCCAAGACCTTGCCTGGTTCAGTTAAATCGACTCCTAAAGATTTTTCTAATTCTTATCCAGTCAAAGGCCTTCTCTGGTTCAGTCAGATCGACCCTAAGATCTCCCTGATTCTTGTCCAGTTGAAGTTATTCCAAGACCTTGCCCGGTTCAGTTAAATCGATTCCTAAAGATTTTTCTGATTCTTATCCAGTCAAAGGCCTTCTCTGGTTCAGTCAGATCGACCCTAAGATCTCCCTGATTCTTATCCAGTTGAAGATTCCAATACCTCGCCTGGTTCAGTTAAATCGACTCCTAAAGATTTTTCTGATTCTTATCCAGTCAAAGGCCTTCTCTGGTCTAGTTAAATCGATTCCTAAAGATTTTTCTAATGAAGACTCAGTTGAAGATTCCAAGACCTTGCCCAGTTCAGTTAAATCGATTCCCAAAGATTTTTCTGATTCTTATCCAGTCAAAGGCCTTCTCTGGTCTAGTTAAATCGATTCCTAAAGATTTTTCTAATGAAGACTCAGTTGAAGATTCCAAGACCTTGCCCGGTTCAGTTAAATCGATTCCTAAAGATTTTTCTGATTCTTATCCAGTCAAAGGCCTTCTCTGGTTCAGTCAGATCGACCCTAAGATCTCCCTGATTCTTATCCAGTTGAAGATTCCAAGACCTCGCCTGGTTCAGTTAAATCGACTCCTAAAGATTTTTCTGATTCTTATCCAGTCAAAGGCCTTCTCTGGTCTAGTTAAATCGATTCCTAAAGATTTTTCTAATGAAGACTCAGTTGAAGATTCCAAGACCTTGCTTGGTTCAGTTAAATCGACTCCTAAAGATTTTTCTGATTCTTATCCAGTCAAAGGCCTTCTCTGGTCTAGTTAAATCGATTCCTAAAGATTTTTCTAATAAAGACTCAGTTGAAGATTCCAAGACCTTGCTTGGTTCAGTTAAATCGACTCCTAAAGATTTTTCTGATTCTTATCCAGTCAAAGGCCTTCTCTGGTCCAGTTAAATCGATTCCTAAAGATTTTGCTAATGAAGACTCAGGAGAAGACACCCCAGATTCTCTCATCGTTACTGTTGAGGTAGTAATCGCCCCAGATTCTCTCATTGTTACTGTTGAGGTAGTAATCGCCCCAGATTCTCTCAACGTTACTGTTGAGGTAGTAATCTCCCCAGGTTCTCTCATCGTTACTGTTGAGGTAGTAATCGCCCCAGATTCTCTCATCGTTACTGTTGAGGTAGTAATCGCCCCAGATTCTCTCATCGTTACTGTTGAGGTAGTAATCGCCTCAGATTCTCTCATCGTTACTGTTGAGGTAGTAATCGCCCCAGATTCTCTCATCGTTACTGTTGAGGTAGTAATCTCCCCAGGTTCTCTCATCGTTACTGTTGAGGTAGTAATCGCCCCAGATTCTCTCATCGTTACTGTTGAGGTAGTAATCGCCTCAGATTCTCTCATCGTTACTGTTGAGGTAGTAATCGCCCCAGATTCTCTCATCGTTACTGTTGAGGTAGTAATCGCCCCAGATTCTCTCATCGTTACTGTTGAGGTAGTAATCGCCCCAGATTCTCTCATCGTTACTGTTGAGGTAGTAATCTCCCCAGGTTCTCTCATCGTTACTGTTGAGGTAGTAATCGCCCCAGATTCTCTCATCGTTACTGTTGACGTAGTAATTTCCCCAGATTCTCTCATCGTTACTGTTGAGGTAGTAATCGCCCCAGATTCTCTCATCGTTACTGTTGAGGTAGTAATCGCCCCAGATTCTCTCATCGTTACTGTTGAGGTAGTAATCGCCCCAGATTCTCTCATCGTTACTGTTGAGGTAGTAATCACCCCAGATTCTCTCATCGTTACTATTGAGGTAGTAATCTCCCCAGGTTCTCTCATCGTTACTGTTGAGGTAGTAATCGCCCCAGATTCTCTCATCGTTACTGTTGAGGTAGTAATCTCCCCAGGTTCTCTCATCGTTACTGTTGAGGTAGTAATCGCCCAAGGTTCTCTCATCGTTACTGTTGAGGTAGTAATCGCCCCAGGTTCTCTCATCATCCCTGATTCATTCATCACCTTTCGAAACTCCAGACTCGATTCCTGTATCTCGCCAGGGCACGTCTGAAGAGGTTGAAGATTCAATTCCTGTAACCAGTCAGGGCACATTTACATAAAGAGTTTGAAGACTAGCTCCTGTAACATGCCAGGTACTCATTTTCTTTTTCAGGTACGCAAGTTCTCGCTAAGGAAACTCTTACGCGATCAACACCCAGATGGCATCTATAAGCCCATCCACCTATTACATCACCTCTTAACATGGCATCTGTAAGCCCATCTTCCTATCCATCAATCTCCAAATGGCATCTGTAAGCCCATTTCCACCATCACACTGCTAACATGTGAGCGCAAATTTCTGGGCACTCTGGTGTTCAATCATCTTCCACCTTCGGATCACGAAAGGCACGTCAGCCAATCTACATCCTCAGGTCTAAGAAGATTGAACAGGGGCAACTGTTGTACCCCAAAATTTGCCCTCCCATTTTCTTCAAGATTTGCCAAGAGCATGCTTCAAAATATCTCAAGGGTTGCACAGTCCAATTGCCTCCTAAAAAGTCAAAAATTAGGGTTTTGGTTCTGGCAAAGAAATTGAAGTTTCCAAGGGTCCAAACAAGTCCCACATGCCTATAAACATTGTCAAGCATCCTTATGCCAAGTTTCAAGACTTACAGCACAAAATTGCACAGTCAAAAACCCTAATTGCTCAACAGTCAACTGCAGGGGCAAAATGGTCATTTGACAGTCAAAAGTCAAAATGTTTGGTCAACATCTTATTTTGAAGCCACAAACATCATTTGATCAATTCTTGATCATGATTCTCAAGGCATGGCTCAAAAAGTCTCAAGATGCAAAAGTTTCTATTTTTGGACAGTTGAAAAAGTCAACTGTAACTTGACCAAGGCATAACTTCCACATGGTTTATCAGAAAAATTCCATCCAAAGCTCATTTTTAAGAGAATGACATTCCCTACAACTCCTATTCACACTTCAAGTCCAAGAAATGATCTCACAAAAAGTTATCAATCTCAACATTATAGGTCATTTTCAAAAGTCAACAAAAAGGAACTTTAAGTCAAAGACCATAACTTGAGATTGGTAAATCAAAATGACATGGGACCAAAGGCATTGGTTAGAGTACTTCAATACCTTTCCAAAATGTCCAATAACATGATCAAAGCTTAAAAATTGAGCAAGATATGCCTTGTGGAAGTTGGGAAATTTTTGGGAATTTTGAAAAGTCAACTTTGCTTCAAATGCGTCAAAATTGCTAATGGGCCACAATTTCTTCCAAGAATCATCACCCAAAAGCTATGCACGACCCATTGACCCAAAGGGGAGTTATTTTCTTATTTTTAATTTATTAATTGAATTTTTATATCTATTAATTCATTTAATTAAAATTAAATATGAGAAAAATACTAAACAAATGTTTTGGAATCTTTTTGTGCAGCATTTCCACTCCTTATTCACTCAAGATTTCGTGCACATCAAAAAAGGAAAGATTCTATGCAAATAGGCATGTTCTTCATGACAAAAAGATTGAAAAAGATTCATGAAAATCACAAATTCAAAAACATTGATTGAATGGATTTTGGGCTTATTTTGTTAACCTAAATCATTCACATACATAAGCAAAACCAAAACCTAATCACAAGAACAAGCAAGCTGCGCCTCAGACCAAGAAACAACTTTGCATTTTTTCAAAAAAAGCTGGAAACTGTTTTGATAGCTAGAGCATAGTTCAAGGCCTCAAAACTATTTCACAAGCTTGCCAAAGTGACCAGGAATCTTTTCCAATCGAAATCAAGTCCCCATACATCCAGAACTGGTAGAACCACGTTGCCCTGTTCCCAAAAAATTTCATATTCGTATTTGATTTTTCATGCATAATTATTGAGTTTTAATGATTGATTTATATTAATATGAGTATGTTGAAGCTATTGGTATCTTCTATTTGAACTAACGTGGCCTGTATGAGAAGTTGCCATGGAAGCTTTTTAGGGTTTCAAAGCTCCATATTTGGGGTTTTACGCTTGAGGAAAAATTGGCCAACCAAAATAGCACCATTGAAATCAGAAGCTCCAAACGAACAAAACCATACCATCACGCTTAATTTATGAGAAGGCATGAGATAATCGCTATTATTCCATGGCTGTTTTAGTGGGGGTTTAAAACCCCCGCTATTTGTTTCTTATTTTTCAGGCAACGAAGAAGAAAGCTAACGTGGCTTATTGCTATTAGGACATTTGAATGATAGCGCGTTTTTTTGTGGTTCAGCATAACATGGTCTTTTCACATATATTATTTCTATCTCATTATACTAACAAATACGCGCGCGTAGCTCAGATGGTTAGTGCGTTTGGCTTGCAGGTATTGGGACCTGGGTTCGATTCCCAGGTCCCCCACTTTATTCAATAATTTTTCTTGTAATACGTTCCTGTGCAGTGTACTCCCATGGGAGCATCATACATCCTCACCATCTAAGCTGCCACGCGCCAAGGAGATCCATCCAATGGCCAGATCACACAGTCCACCATGTACCCTCAGTCAACCATGTGCAGACGCGCTGGAAAAGTCAAAGGGGCCCTGACTTATTGGGCTAAGATTGCTTGCAAACACCTCCAAAAGGGCCTGAGAACCCCCCAATGTTTGTATTTTTTTTAATTTCTCTTCTTTTCTTCTTTTTTATTCTTTTGATCACTTTTATTTAATTTATTTCAAATAATTTTCATAAGACACAAAAAATCATAAAATCATAAAACAAAAAATATTTTTTTATTAATATTAATTTCTATTAGTTTTTTGTAAATAAATTTAATAATCAATTTAGTTGTAATTTAGGGTTTTAATTTTAATTTATTTCTTAATAACTAAAAAACATAAAAATTAGGGTTTCTAGCACTTTTACTTTTTTTTCTTAATAAATATTCTTTTCTTATTATAATTATTATTAACCATTAATTGTTTTTATAAATACTTGTAATTAAATAATTAGGTTAAATTAGGTTAAACTTAAACATTTTTCTTTAATAAATTAAAAACAATTTAGAACTAGGTTTTTATTTAACTTTTAATTCCAATTAATTTTCTCATTAAATTTCATAATAACTAAAAAACATAAAAAATAAGTTCTTTTTCTCATTTAATAATTAAATCAATTTTCAATTCCAATTTAATTTCTTTAAAGGGTCCAACGCCCTCGCACTCGATTCTAATTTCTTTTCGCGTTTATTTTTATTTCTTTTATGAATGTAATGTATTTGCCCCAAAGCCTTGTAATAGATAATTAGGACATTTACTTTCCGTACTTTTATTCAAATCGGGTCTTGGTGTAATTTGGCGATGTAGACCCGCGCCTTGTAATAGCGTAGGACTTTTATTTTTCCGCATTTTAATTTCTGCACCTTTAAACTGTTAATAATCACATGAAAGAATGTATGCCCAAATAAAAACAAGCGTAGAACACTCAATGCATGATCAAGACAAATAATAACTGAAAATGACACACAATTCACACACCACTCCTAGGGTATGCCTCACTGTTGCCTTGCCCCTCGAAACGTGATCGTCGAGTAGAGGACGTTTTAGTAAGTCCTCATGTCCATGAACATGGCATGGGGGTAGCTTCTAAGGTGTCCTCCTATTGCTCTGGTGACCACACTGTCCCTAAACTCGAATTGACCCGAACACCTCCAACGGTGGTGCTACCTACCTCTCAATGGTGGGATGGCACTACCTCAAGGACATTTACACAGACTAATTCCTTAGGGTAAGTAGATGACTCGTAGATACTTGCTCTAATTCAAAACAAATCAAAAACTTCTTTTCACACCGACACTTTTCAAAAAGCTTTCAAAACAATTTTTCAAACACTCTTGAGGACTGATACAAGAGTCGAACTGAAATTTTAAACGAAACTTTTTTCAAACCCACTCACCTTGAAAAGCAAACAAACATTTTTGAAAACACAAATGAGCAAGTATCTAAGAGCCCATGGATAACCATGGATAGAAAGGGTGCTAACACCTTCCCTTTCTATAAATCTACCTCCCGAACCGAGAACTAATCTCAATAAGGAATTTTTCTGTGCTTTTGTCCTTTCCATATTGGAGAAAATAAAAGACGGTGGCGACTCTTGCTTCCGCGACATTTCGCGAACCAGCGTTAAACAGTCAGTTCCAGATCCACCGATCACACCTACTTTGGAAGAATTCTCCCAACTCTTGAGGATTCCCATTCTCAATCAACTACCTTTCAACAGTACGGAAAGAGACCCAAAGCCAGAAGATATTGCTCAAGCTCTACACTTGCACTCATCTGATGTCACGACTCATTGGGAAACTAGGAGTGGTGTCAAAGGCTTCTTAGCAAAGTTCCTGTTTGAGAAAGCCCAAAGCTGTTGGAATTCCTTAGACTTGCAAGCCTTTGAGGAAATTTTGGCTCTTCTTATCTATGGGATGGTCTTGTTTCCCAATCCTGACCAACTCATAAATGTGAGCGCTGTCAAAATCTTCATGTCACGCAACCCGGTGCCTACATTTCTAGGAGATATCCTACACTCTTTTCACACTCGCAGAATAAGGAAAAGAGGTGTCATTATGTGTTGCACCCCTCTCCTGGCAAGATGGTTTATTTCTCATCTTCCCCAATCAGTCTTAAAGAATGAGCAAGGTTCAAGGCGGTCACAAAGTTTAATGACGCTCAAACATTCAGACATTCATTGGTGCTCCCGATCCAAAGAGAATGTTATCCTTATTGACCGTTGTGGAGAATTCCCTAATGTCCCTCTACTTGGTATTAGGGGAGGCATCACCGACAACCCTTGTTTAGCCTTAAGACAGTTTGGTTACGCCCGAAGGGATGGCCTACACGAGATGCTGATTCAAGGTTTGGTATTCGACTACGACAATGACGACCAAGGTCTTCGCCAGAGATTCATCCGAGCTTGGAGGATGCTAAACAAGGTGGATAGCAAGACTTTAGGACACAAGAATTCCATCCCTCTTGAGCCTTACCTCAAACGGGTACAAACTCGTGCTCAAAGTCTTATGATGCCTTACCCCTCCATTCTCCCGGTAATCATTGAGCCTGTTAAGGAAGGAGATGTTTCATACACTATCCTACATCCTGACATGCCCACATCTCTTGAAGACCTACAAAGGAATTAGATACAGCTCAAAGGAGAACGGTTGGAACAACTGCAAGCTGAGGTTGAAGCAATGAGAACCCAGATGTTGGGGTAAATGGCTCTTATCCAATGCCTAGCCCGGGGACAAGAAGAGATGAGAACCATTATCAATAAACTTCATCAAGATGGATATAACTGTGTGAAGCAATCGGTCGAGGCTGGGGACCAAGTCATTGATCAACCTCCAAGAAGACAAGAGTTTGGTTTGGTGAAGAGTGGACCTTTCCAAATTGCTACTACCTCACGGGTCCAACAACAACCTCGCCAAAAACAACGGGTTAATCAGAGTAAGCCAGATACACCCAAGAGGCAGTTTACCAAACTTAACATGCCGATGTCTCAAGCTTTACAACACATGGTGAGGATGAATCTGGTTACGTTGATAGGGCCTCATCTGAATCCTAAGACTTCTTCGCCTAACTACAATCCTGATGCAAGGTGTGCATATCACTCCAACAGTCTGGGGCATGGTACTTACGACTGTTGGAGGTTGAAATACAAAATTCAAGACCTGATTGATGAAGGAGCATTGGAATTCACACAAGATGGTCAATTTCTGTCAATCCTCCAAGGCCCACCATTTGAAGTGACAAGTTCTGACAAGAGGGCTTTTCCTTCATTAGAATTTTCAATTTGTAATTTTCTTTTGATTGTTCGAACATTTATTCATGTCAAACTTTGTTACTTTATCAATGCATTGCATATGTCTATTTTGAATCAATTCATTTGTATTCACTATATTTAAACTTCGTTCCTTTTTGTGATACTCAACTCTCGATTAAAAAGTTGTAAGCCTTTAGAGGGAGGATGACAAAAATGATACCATAATCTCTACAGTATGCTTTTGAACAGACCCCGCTGACGATGTAAAAGCGTTGTTTCAAATCCCAAACAGTGGAGTTATAAGGAAGGTAATCCCTAGTCAACCCCTTTGAGCCTAAGAAGTAGGAGTTTTCTTTTCACAAAAATTAAAACCCTTAATCATAACCTGGGACAGGGTAGTTTCTCAGTTAATTCAGATGCGCATTCAGTCGCAATATTCTACTTCATACATAATGAATGGCATCAAAGACGTCCTTCCAAATCAAAAGACGTTGATGGTTCCACATAGTCATTAATAACAAGAAGTCATTGTCTCTCAAAATGAAAGCCCACTAAGTCAAAACCTATGAAGGATACTTAAGAAAAAAACTAGGGCATCTCGCTGGCTGTAATCACAAAAGAAATAATTCAGGAAAAAGAAGGGATAATAATAAAATAAAAAAAAGAGGTCCTACCAATCCTCGACAAAAAAAAATATTACAAAAATGACTGCCTCTTTCAAATAAACTGTCAGTATCCGAACCATCACCGGAACATCAAGGACAGTACTCCATGACTCAACTAAGATTCTAAACGCGCAATTAACTGAGCATAGGACTGAAGGATATCACGAAGAATGGGTGGGTACAAATAAATTTTGAGCCTTTATCCTTTGTTTCTTAAATCGAGAACCTGGCCACGTTATAACCCTTAAAATTCCTAGATGAAGCATGGGTTAGTCCGAGAGCATACTATTACAAAGGTATCCTGACTCCTGTAGGACTTGTTACGAATCCTGAGTTGATATCACATTCTTGCAAATTTTATTTTACTACACAAAACACATTTTCAAAAAAAATGAATTTTCAAACTTCAAGACAGACATGAGTTTTGCGTTATTGAAATAACATTGTTTACATATGACTAATTGTTTGACAGCAGAAAAAATCCACACAATGGATATTCAATGAACAAACACCCTCTCAATGGACAGAATCACCTCAGCGGGAAAGACACTTCCAATAATAGGTCTTCCATAAGCAAGGGGCGTGAAATGATGTCTAACACACCTGGGGAAGTCTCTTCAAAGGTGCCAAATAACCAGGGGCAGATCTCCATCTGAATCACTTGTGGCATTATGCACCCAGCAACGAATCATGTGCCATCAAGAAAAAAATTTTGACAGTACTACAACACAACACTATGGGCAGTGACAAATCCCTACATCCTGAGAGCATGGACATAGTCGGAAAAGACCACGCATGGAAAAGACCCGTTAGGTCGACTGGCCTAGGCAAAAACAAGGGCATCCCAGTGAACCAAAAAAAGGTTCGGGAAAACGTAAGGGATATACATATGAAAATTTTGTACACCCGGAAAGTTGAAAACCTGAAAAGGCGGCTTGGGCAAAAAAGGTTATCTCGGTGGACTGAAAATCTGAAAAGATAGTCCAGGAAAAAGTTAGGGATTAAAGTGTATGACTATGTCCCTTCATCTTGTCAGTTGCCTATCAGTAGAAGACTTATCATTTCAATCGGCAGTTACCAAGCACCTCATAAGTTGGGATAACACTCAATCCACAAGGCCTCCGCAGGCACTTTCTCCAGCAGGTACAGGGGCAGAAAAGTCTTGATGCAAAGTCATTGTCGTATCCTTAGCATGCGTCCCAGTAACATATACACTCCCTACAGAGTAGAGGCAGCCAAAGTTTTGATCTCTACTTCCCCAAACAGGAAGTAATCTCCCTAGCCAGGGTCTTTCAGAAACCTGACATCTATATTCCCCAGCCGAATTTCATAATCGCGAGCGGGTCATAAAATTTATCTCTCAACGAAAGTTTATTTCTCTGAATACAGAAGTTCAATCCCCAACAGAGCTTATTACTTCAGCTACGGAAATTCACCTACCAACAGATTCATTCCCCCGCAGAGCTATTCTTATACAGAGTCTCTCCCTGGAAGAATATTCAGAAACAACAAAGAGTAAATCTCAAGCACAATCATTTCCGTTCACCATCCCTAACGGAAGTAAAATAACTGCAGTCCTCTACAACAGTTAGGAATGTTATACTCTCCAACAGCAGTCAGGGATTTATTTTCCTAGACTTGGATATGTTCCTATAGCATTTCATGCTCATATATCATGACATACACATACATATCACATATAGCATAGTATTATTTATTTTGATAACATCAACTCACAATGCATTGCATGCATCGCATATAATTAACCATGTTATCTTTTCAAGAAAAACAATTGTCATCAACAATTCCAGCAGTTATACAGGTCGCATCTGCAGACAACTAATGAAAAAATTAGTTCCCTAAACCAAACTGGTTAACTAAGCTATGTGAACAAATAAGGGAACCCTACTATCCACGCTTTCATTTCGAAGTAACCCTACTATCCAGGTTCCTTCCCATAAGCCCTACTATCCAGGATTTCATCTCGAAGTAACCCTACTATCCGGGTTCCTTCTCATAGCCCTACTATCCAGGCTTTCATCTCGAAGTAACCCTACTATTCAGGTTCCTTCTCATAGCCCTAATATTCAGGCTCTCATCCCTAAGTAACCCTACTATCCAGGTTCCTTCTTATAGCCCTACCATCCAGGCTTTCATCTCGAAGTAACCCTACTATCCAGGTTCCTTATCATAGCCCTACTATCCAGGCTTTAATCTCGAAGTAACCCTACTATCCAAGTTCCTTCTCATAGCCCTACTATCCAGGATCTCATCCTGAAGTAACCCTACTACCTAGGTTCCTTCTCATAGCCCTACTATCCAGGCTTTCATCTCGAAGCAACCCTACTATCCAGGTTCCTTCTCATAGCCCTACTATCTAAGCTCTCATCCCGAAGTAACCCTACTATCCAGGTTCCTTCTCATAGCCCTATTATCCAGGCTCTCATCCCGAATTAACCCTACTATTCAGGTTCCTTCTCATAGCCCTACTATCCAGGCTTTCATCTTGAAGTAACCCTACTATCCAGGTTCCTTATCATAGCCCTACTATCCAGGCTTTCATTTCTAAGTAACCCTACTATCTAGGTTCCTTCTCATAGCCCTACTATCCAGGCTTTCATTTCGAAGTAACCCTACTATCCAGGTTCCTTCTCATAGCCCTACTATCTAGGATTTCATCTCGAAGTAACCCTACTATCTAAGTTTCTTCTCTTAGCCCTACTATCCAGGCTCTCATCCCTAAGTAACCCTACTACCCAGGTTCCTTCACATAGCCCTACTATCCAGGCTTTCAACTTGAAGCAGCCCTATTATCCAGGTTCCTTCTCTCTTATCTCTGGACAATAGTTTACAACACTGTAAGGCCTGGACCCGACCAGTTACGGTCGATTTCATATTTCCCCAGTAAGTCACTGTGCAGTCTGGACCCTGACCAGATATGCACTTTACTTTTGCTTCCTCAATCAGGAGTTAATTCCTCAGTAGAGTAATGGACAACTGAAGCTCCTATACTCTATTTCTCAGGACGTAAATCAACATTCTCCTGCGAAGTCCTCCTCAGCGGCAGGTACAAGAATTCTCGCAAAGGAATCTATTATACAACTGGTAGCTTTTTTTTAGATGGCATTTTTAAGCCCATCTCCGACGACTCTCTGTTGACTTCCAAATTGCATCTGTAAGCCCATTCCCGATATCACCGATCAGTATTACTTCATGCGAGTGCAAATTTCTGGGCACTCTAGTGTTCAATCATCTTCCACCTTCAGATCACGAAAGGCAGACCCGCCAATCTACATCCTCAGGTTTAAGAAGATTGAACAGGGGCAGCTATTGTACCCCAAAATTTTCCCTCCCATTTTACTCAACATATGTTCATTGAGATCCTCAACATGCTCAAGGATGCCCAAGAGTTGACTAGACAAACTCTCTCCTAAAACAATGAACCTCCAGCTAGGGTTTCCATTTTCATCAAGATGGGTGAGCTCCAAAGGCCTCATATGCTCTCTATAGTCCTAATATGTTCTCAAGACCATCCATGTCAAGTTTTATTCCTTGCACAAGAAGTTTGTTCAGTTAATTGCTCAGATGCTAGAAAATCAACTATGTCAGGTTAAAAGTCAATTGTGGCCCACATACAGTCAAACTTCAAGATTTTGGTCAACATCAACATTTTGAAGTGATATCCATCATATTATCAATGGTTGATCATGATTCCCCAAGGAATGCTCCTAATTCATCAAAACTCAAAAGTTGCTAAATTAGGGTTTCCAAGGAAAAGTCAACCAAAATTTGACCGAGCATAACTTTCTCATACTTTATCAGAAATTCCTCATCCAAGGCTCATTTTGAATAGAATCCAATTCCATACAACTCATCTTCAGCCCTCAAGTTCAAGAAATGCACTCATGAAAAGATATGAATTTAGACATTATAGGTCATTTCAAAAAGTCAACAAAAACACCTTTTGGGTCAAAGCTTCTTACAAGAACATGGTAGATCAAATTGAGATGAGACCAAAAGGGTTGTTTATAGGACATCCTAAGATTTCTAAAAAGCCCAAGAACACCCTCCTAGGGTCAAAATTGAGGAACATATATATTGTCAAAGTTGACCATTTTTGAAAAATTGCATGAAGCCAATATTGACCAAAAATGCATTTTTTTTTCAAATGTGCCCATTTTTTCATGATTGAAACATGTTCATACCATGACCCACGACCTTTGAATCCACTCTTACAATATTTTATTATTTATATTATTTATTTTGATATTTTATTCAATAGAATACAAAATTAAATAAAGTGAATGAAAGGAATAATGTAAGATTTGATTTCAAATCTTTTTCTCATCAAAATAATGAGCAAGATGTGCTGGCATAGTAAGGCAAACTCATGGAGAAAGCAAGATTTGATTTGGTACAAATATGCAAGAAATCATATTATTGAAAGCAATTATTTTCTCATTGAAAGCAAAGATTTCTTCCAATTTTGTTGACCTAAATTTGATTCACTATATATGCATGCCCACTCAGAAGCACAAGGGAGTGGATACACAACCCTAGGCACTCAGACCAAAATTGCAAAAAATCACTTAAATCATGAAAATCCAAAGAACAGGTTCTAGCCTCTTTCAGTCCAACCTAAGCCTCCCATTCACGCCCAGAAGCTCCCAGGAACGTGTACCAGTCTTTGTTCAAGCAATTTTACGCCTAGAAGCATCAAACTGAAACACTCATCGTTGGTATTTTTCTTGAATTCATATTTTGATTTTCATGATGAATTAACTTCCTTCGATGATTGATTTGTGTTAAGGGTAGCCCATTAGACAGGTCCAACGTGAAATACTTGAGAAAATAGGCTAGAACAAGATCGTGCCATTTCTAGGGCACGATTTGTGTTCTTCACCATACCTCACAATATAGGCGATTTCAGGATGAATGAACCCCAGAAACAGATTCGGAAGGGTTGATTTAGGGGGTAGCTTTGATTATAGGCCTTGATCTTTTGATTTTGCAAATTTCACATTTTTGACATCCCAGAGAAGACGACCGAAGTTTGACTCTGGCGTCCCTCCAGCCAGTTGACTTAGACGCAGGGTGGTGTGGTAGGATAACATCATGTGATTGGTTGTTTTAAATACCCAGGGGCCCATCTCGGCGTTCGCTTTGACACATCATCATAATCCACTTATTTCATATATATGTTATTATTCTTGTTTGTATAAACAAATTGATAATCAGCGCAGATGGCAAGGGCATGGATATGTGAAACCAAAGACCTGGGTTCGATCTCAGGCGTGTATATTTTGTTATTTTCTTAACCTTCCATGCAGGATTCAGTGCGTATCATGCTTAGAGGTCAACCATGTGCCCTTAGATCTCACCCTTGGGATATGTCTCCAGCCATATCCAAGGTCCCACGCTGGCAAAGTCTATGGTGCACTCTCAGAAGATGGTCTCACTGGATCAGGCGCTAGACTCTGGGCCACCGGCTTTGGGCCTAACACAAATTTGGAAGCACACCCCCCAGTCTGCTCATGACATCAGGCCCAATTCATTTAATTCTTTTTTTCTAATTTCTTTTTTTATTTTGTCTTAATTTCTTGTTTTAATTATTTTCACAAAAATATTTTTTTATTAAATCATAAAATCATAAAATCACTAAAAAATTTAGATTTAGTTTTTTTATAAAAATATTTAATTGCAATTAATTAATTTGTTTAATTAGGTTAATCTAAATTCCTCTTTTTTTGTAATTATAATTCAATAGAAATTAGGGTTAACTTAAAAAAAATTATATATTTAAAAGTAAATAGAAATTAGGTTAGTTTACAGGATTAATCACTTTTCTCAAGAAAAGCCAAAAATATCTTTTCCCCATTCCCGTCTTAATTTGTCGCGCGCATTTTATTTATTTATTTCGAATTATTGTATTTGCTTTGAGTTTGTAATAGATTAATTAGGATTTCAAGTTTCCGCATCTTTATTTTCAGTCATATATTTGTGTATCTGCCCAAAAGCCTTGTAATAGCATAGATTTTCTCTTCACACTCTTTAAATTCCGCAACTATTAACTGCCTAGATGTATGAATAATAGGATTGAATGGCAAGATAAATAACTTTAAAACGGTAGATACCCCTAATTGTGCAAATACAATTAACTGAAAAAAAGCACACTTGCACATGTTCACTCCTAGGGTTTGCCCCACTTGGTTGCCTCGGAAATAATGGTCGTGTCCCTCAAACGTAGGGATACCTTAGAAATGACCCACGATTCAAAATCGTCATAAAGATCATAGTCCCTACTTGTCCCTCGAGTTTCCTACGAATTAATCTTATGACAATAGTCCCTTCGAAATGCTGAGGTGTCCTTACTTGTTACCTTCAGAGACCATTTCGTCCCTTCGAACGTCCCTTAAAATCCCAACGACGGAGCTACCTACTCCTTAATAGTAGGATATTGCTGTCTAAAGGAAATGAAAATGAACATACTTTTTTTCGAGTAGGTAGAAAACTCTTAAGTACTTGCTCAAAACAAAAACTTTTCACACAAACACTTTTCAAAAACAGTTTTCAAAACAACTTCATCACACCCTTGAAGACAGATACAAGGGTTATCACGAAGTAAACAAAACTTTTCAAAACAAGCACACACAAGAAATTTAAAAAATGAGCAAGTACCTAAGAGCCCGTGGAAAACCACGTATAGAAAAGGTGCTAACACCTTCCCTTTATATAATGTACCCCGTACTCAGAAACATCTCGAAAAAAGGTTTTTTCTGTTCTTTTTCCTTTCCTTTGTTGGATGAAATAAAAGTCGATGGCGACTCTTGCTTACCGCGACATTTGTGAATACAAAATGCAAACCAGTATAACAGTCGGTTATGCCACCGTATCATAGTAGTTATACAGAATCACAACCGAGGTAAGCACGACTAATAAAACTTTTTTCTTTGCATATACACTTTGCATACATGCATTTTCCTTTTAGACTGATTAGCGTTTAGATAGAAACACCCTTTAGATTAGAACAACAAGAGTGGGTCCCGTGGATTACCACACACGTGAGGGGTGCTAATACCTTTCTCTTCCGTAATCGACTTCCGTACCCGATCTCTCGGTCGTAAGATCGTGACTTCTCCCTTCTATAGTTTTTCTTCAATGATTTTCCTTTCCCTTTTTGTGGGATATATAAATACTCGATGGCAAATTCATTTATTCTCTCTCGATGATTTTCCGCTGGTTCCTTCATATACCTTAGAATTTCTTTATCAGAGTTTGATCAACATATCCTTCCAGTCATTAGAAGTTATGTATCACCGCTTGATTTGTTTGAATCTTTTATACTTTAGAAGTTCTTTGTTCATATATCTTTCTTCTGAACATACTTGAAACACATTTTAAGCTATTGCACATACACACACATACACACACACACACACACACACACACACACACACACACACACACACACACACACACACACACACACATATATATATATATATATATATATATATATATATATATATATATATATATATATATATATATATATATATATATATATATATATATATATATATATATATATATATACGTTAGAAATGTAACCAATGAGATTTAGAGAATTAGGTCATGAGATTTAGAGAATTAGGTCAACATCAAAATCATTATTATGCTTTCTCCCCCTTTTTGTCATAATCAACAGGATATTTCATAAGAAAACATAACGAAAGTTCTGAAAACTTTTGGAAAGGAATATTAAATGTATCAGCATACAAACACCCAATTTTTCATTAAAGTGAAAGGAGTACTAACATTATACAACCAAGACAAAATAACATAAGGACCCTAAACTAAGGACACGACAGAAAACCAACAAATAGGACCGAAACTGGATTACATTTCACGAACTTCACATCTTTCTTCCTCAAGAGCGTTGATAGGTCCATTTTGACAAACTGCTCCAACAATCTCAGCCATGGAGAAGAGTGTAGAGAGAACTCTCCCAAAATGTATAAAGAACTGGTGATGATTCCTGGAGACGATAATCGAGTCCATTAGATAGTTGAAGATAGTTTGAGAGAGATTGACTCTTACATGGTGCACAAGGAAATAGATTAGAACTCTGTCCTCGTAAGTTAGAGAGTTCAGGTTTACTCCTCTAGGTCGAAAGTTGGTTAATAGGAGTTGAAACTAAATATTAGCAGTTGGAAGAAGATTCCTAGGGTCATTTGGTTCATATATATCATAAGTATCATGAATGGTACTGAGTCTTTCGACAAACGAGTATGTGTGCTGAAAGGCTTCAACAGTAGTTCTAGTTTGAGAGCAACCAATAGTGGCATAAATAGTTGTCGGAGTGATAGTGATGGGGTTATCGAAGGTAGTCGAACAGGTAGAAGCATCGTTGCGACTTTAAGAATCATACTTCTAAAAATATTTGACCATATTTAGATAAATTGGTCCATGCAGCATAGAAAAATAGTTGGACCACCCTTGTATAATGATACTTTGGGTAAGACAAAGATCATCATTGCTTAGCCTAGTGAAATTAGGACGAAGCTCGCAAATAACTTTAAGGATATTTTTATTACCGTGCAAGGTTTTTTGAAGATCTGATAGGAAAGGTAAGTAGATAGGTATTGAAGGTAGAGAAATGGATGCATAACAAGAGAAAACAAATTAAGCTTAAATAGAGAAACAAAAACGTAAATGACTTTCTATAAGATATTGAAACTGAAAACATAATAAATGAAAAATTATGAGGAAGGATATATTATAAAGTTCTAAGATAAGAGTTAAGGAATAGGCAGACACTTGTCATAGGAAGAATACAAAACGACAAACTAGACTTAGAAATACAGGGCCGTTCTTAAAGATTCACATTTTAAAAAAAATAAACTTTGACCTTTCCTTATATGAGCAAAAGATAGGAGAAAAACATTAAGATTTTAACCTATCCTCAAGGGCATTACATTGCTTCAAGACTAATATTCTTATTATTTTAAAAAACACACTCTTCTTGATTTCAAGAAGTTCCTATTCAAGATATCTTCTAACTGGTAGAAGTATCTAGATGTACTTCATTAGAAAATGTGTAAATTCTAACCTTATGTATTTTGTCTATGATGAGATCACCTTCTTCATCTATCTTGTTTCTGATGACCCACTTGGTTGCAATAATGTGAGTTTCCTTCGGTTTAGGCTCTCGATCCCAAGCATCAATTCTGGAGAACTGATTTTTCTCTTCTTGTACTTCTAGAATCCATCCATTATCCTGAAGTGTTTCATCACATGAAATTGGTTCTATTAAAGATACCAATTCGAGAGGAATTTCTTCAGATTGTTTAAATGTGGATCTTGTTCTGACAGGTTCAGCTATATCTTCCATAATCAAATCTTCAAAAATGGTTATCTCTTGCTTTTTCCTTTTCTAAACTGATGGGCAATAAGGTGCTTGTGATGTTTCACTATTTCTGATCAGCTTACTATCACAGTCTTTTTCTTCAGAACCTGCAAGAGTTATCTCTAGACATGCAAAACTTTCAAACAACTTTGACATTTCTGAGTCAAGCTTATCATCAAATTTGACATTGATTGATTCTTCCACAATACATGTTTCTGTATTGTATACTCCTTAACCTTTAGAGCGGTTTGAGTATCTCAACATAATACACTTAGGATGCATGCTTTCTGATGATTTTTCAGACAACAGTCCTGAATCAATTTAGAATATCTAATCTACACACTCAAGAAAACTATTAGAAACAAAATTATTTACATATAAAATATATGTATTGTTATCATCAAAGTCCAGAGATAAATTGTAGAATCCAAATCTTATTCTAACATATTATTTATTCCTCAAGTGACTAGGGTATAGTCAGGATACTTGATAGGGATAAGATGTTTTCTAACTCTTAGTCTATTGTTTATTACTCAAGTGACTAGGGTATAGTCAGGATACTTGAGAGGGCTAAGGTGTTTTCTAACTTTTAGACGTTGATTGTAATCTTTCAAGATTAGTGGATTAAGTCTTTTTATAAGGAAAAATCACCTTGACGGGTGGACACAATTAGCCTTGTTGTAGGTGAATCTGTACAAATTGAAAGTGTCATTTTTCTTTCAAGCATTGATTAAATCTTGATTGTTTGTGTGAAAAATTTCTAGAGAAAAAGTGTTTGAAAACCCAATTCAAACCCCCATTTCTTGTGTTTTTCTCAGCCTTCAATTGGTATCAGAGCTTCGACTCTATTATTGATTTTCTAATCAAACACTTAATCATGTAGAGAGATCCAGTGTGAGAAAAAAAATTCTAAATGGCTACTACTAACATAAACGAAATAGATAGTTACAATGTTAAACCTCCTGTTTTTGATAGAGATAAATTTGACTATCAGAGAGATAGAATAGAAAGTTTCTTTCTATGCTATGATATTGATCTCTGGGACATTGTTACAAATGGTTATGAAGCACCAGTCAGTTAAATTGGTATTCTTATCCCCATGAACTGAATGAATGAAGATCATAAACGTAACTTCAAGACTCATCACATGGCCATAACTATCCTTCTCAATGCTATCTCATACAATGAATATGAAAATGTCGCCAACAGAGAAACACCAAAGAATATTATTGATTAACTTAGAATGACACACGAAGGCAATTCATAAGTCAAAGAAACTAAGGCTTTAGCCTTAATACATAAATATGAAGCTTTCAGAAAGGAAGAGGATGAAACAGTTGAGAATATGTTCTCAAGGTTTAAAACCTTAGTAGTAGGACTTAAGGTTATGGTTAAAGGTTACTCCATAACTGATCATGTTAAGAAGATCATCATAAGTTTTCCCAAAAGAAGGAGAACTATGGTTACTGCTCTGAATTTATGTTAGGATCTAAACAACATAACTCTTGAGAGTTAGTCAATTCCCTTTGAAGTCATGAGATAAAGATAGAAGAATATGAGCCCCACAAAAAGGGAAAACCTATTGCTCTAAAATTTATAATAGAAAGAACCAAATCAGAAAAGAACATGGCTTTCTAAGCTAAAGAAATCAAAGAATCTGATGATGAAGACGAATTGTCAGTTCTGTCCAGAAGAATTAAACAACTCCGGAAGAAAAGGCAAAATAACTTTCTAGGAATCAGAAACAAAGGAGATCATTCATAAACATCTGATAGTAGAAGAGCAAGCAAGAAAGTAACATGCTTCGAATGCAATGAGCCTGGACACTACAGAAATGAATGTCCAACTCTTAAGAATGAGAACATCATAAACGAAAGTTTCAAGAAAAGAACCTTCAAAGGCAAAAAGAAAGGTTTCATGGCAACATGGGATAACTCTAACTCTGAAAGATCATAATCAAAAAAGAGCATGCTAACTTAAGTATTTTCTAAATTCTCTCATGCTGAATTAGAACCATGTCTATCAGAATCTATGAACAGATATCAGAAACTTCAACACAAATTCAATAACCTCATGAAGGCTCATAAATATGAAGTTGAAAATTTTGGTAAGCTGGAGAAAGAAGTTTCTAAACAAAAAGGTTACAATCTGTTTTTAGAAAAAGAAAATTTATTTCTAAATAAAAACGGTTTAAAACTTGAAGAAACTCTTTCTAATGCTCCTCCATCTTCTGAAACTGCCTTATATAAGTATGACTAGGCTTTTTATAAATTCTTAAACAACAACATAGAGAGAAGCAGAATGGCTTCCATGATCTATGGTGTTAGTCGTAATGGAAAGAAAGAAAGTGGGTATGTTTCAGATAATGATAGTCAAAACTCTTTTAAAGAAAATCAACTTATATATCTTTTTTCTTATCATTAAACTTCTGCAAAGACACGAAAATACAATGCTGAACCTAAACCCAAGTTTATCAAAAACTCTGAAAAAATTATTTCCAAAGGCCCCAAAAGATTGTGGGTACCAAAAGATAAGATTGTATATGTTGCATATATCTGATGCAGCAGAGTTAAAACACCAATCATGGTACCGGACTTTGGATGCTCACATCACATGATGGGAAGAAAGCATATGTTCCAAAGACTAGAACTTAAATATGTTGGACAAGTAAGTTTGGAGGAAATCAGAAAGGAAGAATAAAAGATTCAGGAATAATTGGTAACAGATCTATTCCATCTATTTCTAATGTACTTTCTGTTAAGGGTCTAATGCATACTTTGTTGTCCATAAGCCAATTAGGTGATAACGGTTATGACATTATCTTAAATCAGACATCATGTAAGGTTGTAAGTCAGAAAGATGACATTGTTCTCCTCACTGGTGATCAATGAATTTTGATGTAAATTTTCTTATGTTTGTACTTAGGCATCTCAATGGCTTGTTTTATTTATTTTTCTATTTTATGATGTTTTTATAATTTAGTTTACTTTTGTCTTTATTTGATTTTCGTATTTTATTTTCAGCATTAACAGCTTTCAATGAAAAAAATCATAACTGAAGCTACGGGAACCAGATTGGCGCGTTCTAATATTTGTTGGAAATCTGAGAGAAGGAGATATAACTTTCACGTTGGATTCAGAAGCTGATTCATAGTGCATTACTCCCAGTATTTCGTTGAATTTTTTGACTTTAGGAATTAAGTTGTTCCGGGTCATTTGTTGGGCCTGGGTTAAGTTTTTCTGACCCAGTTTGTTTTAGAATTTGAAACCCTTATTCTATTAAAATGGATTTGTTCGCTGTACTATTCATCATATTCTATTCATGAACAAAACTTTTGTTTGATATGAATTTCCATGGAGAACTAAACTCCACGAATTAATCTGCTGTAATCGGTTTCCGCCATTACTTTGAGGGTTCTTTTAATTTCCAATAAAAGTTTATTTCCTTTCAATTCTTCTCTTTGATATGTTATTTTCTTAATTCAATTTACCTTAGGGTTGATTGATTTATTTCGATGATTGCATGTTCCTATACATTACTCGTGTTTCCTTAATTCGCGTCTGTTTATCTTGTTTGCTTAATTCACGATTGTTATATATCATATGTTTGCTTAATTTGGAAATTAGGATTATATGTTGTATAATATCAATTGCGCTTGTTTGGTTGTTATTATAATAAAAAAGGGAATATGGTCTGCTTAGGAATTTAGAATTAATTGGGTCGATGATAAGTTGGGAAATCAAAATAGTAGATTAATCATTTTAGCTTATTTTGACAATCATTTATTTGTCATATTTTCCTGTTATTCAAAATTCAATCCCCCCTATTGTTCCAATCTTTGGTTATTAACAGTACAAGAATCCTTGAGAACGATACTCGAGTTGTCGTTGCCGTTAGCTATATTTTTCAAAAACACTTGTTTTTTTCCGTGTGCAACAGTGGATCAAAGTCTGGAACTTAAAGATGTTGGGCGTGTAAGTTTGGGGGAAATCAGAAAGGAATAATAAAAGGTTCAGGAATAATTGCTAACTGTATGTTGAGGGTTTAATGCATAATTTGTTGTCCATAAGCCAATTAAGTGATAACAGTTATAACATTATCCTTAATCAGGAATCATGTAAGGCTGTAAGTAAGAAAGATGGCACTGTTCTCTTCATTGGAAAGAGGAAAAACAACATTTTTTTGATCTTAAAAATTAAGATGTTAAATGCTTAGTGTAATAACCGGGAAGAAAAATAAGAGTCGTCACCATTAACTTTTATCCTAATGATAGGGAAATAATGGAATAACCCTAAAGTCGATATAGAGATTCTAAATTCTTGACTCGCTTTAGACGGAGGGAAGGTGTTAGAAACTCTTCATCTACCTTGTTCACAAGGATAGTAGGGTTTAGGTTAAAAGGGTAGGATAGAGTTTTAGAAATAATTTGTGAAAAGGGTTTTAATTTTTTGTTAGGGGATTCACCATGGTTTTAGTCATATGCTTACGTATCCTCTTATGAGAAATTATAGTCCCATTTCGTATTTCGTAGTGTTTGGTTGTGTTTTTTATAGGTTGTGGAAATATTTCGAATTCTCCTTGAGCCAAGTCTGAGTTTAAAAATAGAGGAATGTAGACGAAGTTCACAATTAATAAGAAACATTTATACAACCCTTTTTTGAAAATAATATTGTAATTTGAATTAAGTTAGTAAGAAAAATAAGTGCTTGATTGGTTAGCTATTTTCGAGTATATGCAATTATGTGAGAATAAGTTTGAATGAAAAATATTTAAGGCAAATATACAAAAAGAGTTAGAATTTTAGGAAATTAATGAATAATAATTTTTCTAATTATTAAAAATATGTTAGATATTTTTAATAAGAATATAATAATTATTTATTAATTATTTAAAATGCAAAAAATATATTTTATGAGATAAGTAATAAAATGATATTTTGACAAATAAATAAATAAACAAATAAAAAAATTATAACAATTATAAAAAGTTTATTAATTAATTTAAAAATGCAGGGGGTGTATATTATGTTAATGTAGTAAAACTGGAGGGTGTAAGAATTGAGGGCTCAAGTCCAGATATTGGACTTGGCCCATATGCGAGCAGGGGGTGCAGTTCGTAGTTGGGTAGTAATTATGGGGGGCGTAGATAGCTTGGGCTTAAGCCCAGAAAATTTGACCCAGAAGCCCGAAGCCTTCCTGGGTGCGTTGGGATTGCATATGGCAGGCGCATGGTGCTATGGTGAGGGTGCATAATTAGGATCGCTTGATTAAGATCATAGAGTGACGGCTGAAGGTGCATGGTAAGGGCATATGGAATCACGTGGTTAGATGTTGGCCACATGTCACAATTGGTTAAAATACGGAGGGAGTATATCATTTATGTTTTTTTTTAATTTTTCATCATTTCTTCACCTTACACTTCTTCTTTCACTCTCGTCACTCATTCTCTCTTCCTTTTTCTCTCATGCAACATATAAAAAAATGCAGCAAACCTTAAAACCAGATCCCGGCAGCGGCCAACCCCCCTACACGGCCTTTATCCCTAAACCCAACCCTCAATTAACCCCAAAATCCTCACAACAATCAAAACCAATTTTAAGTTAAGTGCTTCGTTGCCTCAAAATTGTGCTTTATTGTGCTCGATTTCTCAAAATCTGATTCCTAATCCCCTTTGTCTCCTCTGGTTTGCAGGTGGCAAAAGGTGATGATGATGAAGGTGACGGCAACGTGACAGATTTGAAGAGTCTAGGGTTTCTGTTCATAAACCCTAGATCTATACAAAGAGGCGACTTGTCTAAAGCTCACGACGGCAATAGCCTTTGTCTTTTCTTCTTCTACTCCTTCTTCTTTCTGTTGATTTTTTCATCCCCTTTAATCTTCGAATTAGGGCTTATTTATAGCTTTTTAGGAATGCTAGATTAGGAAAATTATTGTTGATTTACAATTACTCTGAGTGATTTGAGAAATTAGAATAGATTAGGGATTTGATTTTGTTTTGATCCTGATTCGTTTGTAATTTAGTTTACGATTTGTAATTTTTAATTGTAAATTTGATACAATTTTGTAAAGATTGATTTTAGTTAGCATTTGATTTGATTGTGATTTTGATTATTCTGAGAGAGGAAGAGAGTGAACGGGGGCGTCAGGGATGAGATTAGGAATTAGGGTTTCCCCTATTTTGACTTTTAGTCAAACGTTCTCAAAATGAAATAATATTATTATTTTAATAATAATAAAAATAATAATATTAGTTATAATAATATAAATTTTAACTATTAATAAAATGTTATAATAACAACGAAATCAGTATAATAAAAATAATAATGTAATTAACAATAATTAAAATAATAATACTAATTACTACTTACTAATAATAATAATAATGATAATAATAATAATAATAATAATAATAAAAATAATAATAATAATAATAATAATAATAATAATAATAATAATAATAATAATAATAATAATAATAATAATAATAATAATAATAATAATAATAATAGGAAGAACCAGTTGACTCGGTCAACCTTGACAAAAAACCAATGGGCCTTCAAAACCTCTTAATGGGTCACTCATGACACACTCAAAAAGAGAAATTGACATACCCCCTCTTGTTGTACCTTAATGAACCAAACGAATTAAATGAGCCTTTCTGATTTAGAAAGCCCACAAACCCTTAATTAAAACGCACACCGCCTTATATAATTTAAAACCTCAATTTATAAATGGAACTAAAAGCTTAATGGGCCATCAGGTTTTAATGGTCCATAGTACACCCCTCTTATGAATATATACCCCTCGTGGAATAAGTAAATTAAAACAATATGACTTATAATTTAGAAACATAGTAATAATATGATTATCAAATTTGATAGGGGAAAATTTGGGGTATGGCAGTTGTCCCTATTTAATTTCTCTTCGATTGAATGGTGCGAGAATACTAAGGTCTCGCATATTCGGATCTGAGGGTTATTAAATAATGGATGACCCCAAAATTTGACTAAAGAATTTCTAGTCAAGGATGTATTGTAAAGTATACCCTAGAGGACGAAGAATAGGCAAAGATGATGATGTATCATCCTACCAAAGTTTGAACAAAGAGTTATGATTGACCTAGAAATGACGACGCGGATAACTCGTCAATACCTAGAAAGAAGATCATAGGTTTTTTTGCTTATTTACCATAACCTAGGAGGTAAATAATACTAGCTTGAAGATTGACAACTTATTGCCGCATGAATACTAAAATAATGAATTATATCTCAGATTCGCATACCTATCGCAACCTAGAGGATAAATACAAATATAGGTTTTCATATTTATCACGACCTAGAGGATAAATAACACATATTTCATAATTCATTGCCGCTTAGAGACTGACACAATGAACTACAGATTTTTGCATACCTACCACAACTTAAGGGATAGATAATACGAGGATAGGCTCGTGTATTTATCATGACCTAGAGGATAAATAACACAAACCTGATAATTCATTATCGCTTAAAGACTGACACAATGAACTATATATTTTTGCATAACTACCATAACCTAGAGGATAGATAATACGAGGATAGGCTTGTGTATTTATCACGACCTAGTGGATAAATAACATAAACCTGATAATTCATTATTATTTAGAGATTGACACAGTGAACTATAGGTTTTCGCATACCTACAACAACCTAGAGAATAGATATTTGAAAAGTGCTTTGATAATTGAATCTTAGATAACTAAACCAAAGATAAGATCGGAGTTTACCGGTTGTGTCTATTCTCAACCAAGGTGTTTGTTTGTTTTGCGTAGATAAGTTAAATCAACAATAGGCCCCAAGAAAATTCGTAGTATTCATACTCAAAGTAGATTTGTAAATGCAATGCACATGTACATGCACGATGCCCTAAATTGATATGAAACCTAAATGTATATGTATATTCCCCAAATGTTTATACATGTTTATGCACCAAATGTATCATAAATATTGTTTGTTATTTTTATCCTTTTAAACCGTTGGTTTTTCTTTTCTTTTGTCATTGACTCCCCAACGTTGTATGTTGTTTTATCGTGGTATCTCCAAGTTGATTTGAGCAAGTCGAATAATGTTAGCAAGAATTTGATAATTGTATCGCAGGCGCAGACGTAGACATGGACATAGATATGGACACAGGCGTGGACGCGGAAGTAGACGTGGATTTTCTTTCGTTGTTTTTTCTAACCAAAATGCTCTTTGATGTTTTTACCAAATGCTTTTAATTGTTTTTCTAATCCCCAAAATAATTCTGTCGCAGTATTTACAAGAAATAAATGTAGTATTTTTCAAAAAAGTCTGAAAAAAGGAAAACAAAAATTGAAAAGATTGAAAAGAGAATTGTTTTATTGATAACATGCCCTTGAATAGGCGAGAGTACAAGATGCAATTCCTAGAAAGAGGTAATCACATAAATTTTTAACAAAAACTGAAAATGGAAATGAAAATGATATTTGTTACTGCTATTTCTTAAATGTCTTTTTGATAACTCCAATCTTCTTTGCTTCGGATTCAGATGATTTAGATTAATCCTTCTCCTTCGTAGTCATGGGCGTAGTTCTAAGATCGCAGTCTATTTGTTCTTTATTTTAAATAAGATCCATAAATTTTTCCTAGAATGCCCTTTCGGGTTTTCAGTCCACCGGGATAATAATTTTTTGGTTTATGTCCCTAATTTATGCTTGGGCCATCCTTTCAGGTTTTCAATCCACCGGGGCGCCCCTTTTTGCCTAATTCTATCATTTAGGGTTCGAACTTAGCGGGATTTTTATACATAGTATTTTTTGACTGCGCCAGAGTTTATCGGATATGGCAGTTCTTCCCCATCCATTGTGGTGAAGATAAGACCGTCACCTGAAAATGTTGTTTTAACCACATATGGAACTTCATAGTTGGGTGTTCATTTACCATGTGAATCAAGGTGATACAGTAGAATCTTATTGAGCACCAAATCTCCTTCTTTCAACACTTGAGGACGAACCTTCTCGTTAAATGCCTTCTTAATCTGCTTTTGGTATAACTGACCGTGGCATAGAGTTGTCAAGCATTTTTATTCAATGAGGTTAAGTTAATCAAATCGCGTCTGAACCCACTCTAATTCTTCAAGCTTTGTTTCCACTAGAACTCGTAGCGATGGAGTCTATACTTCAATAGGGAGTACTGCCTCCATGCCATATATGAGAGAGAAAGGAGTTGCACTTGTTGACGTAAGTACGGAAGTATGGTAGCCATGTAGAGAAAAGGGGATAATTTCATGCCAATATGTGTATGTCTTCACCATTTTATGAATGATTTTCTTGATATTCTTATTGGCAGCTTCAACGGCCCCATTCATCTTGGGTCGATATGGTGGGGAATTATGATGCTCAATCTTAAAGTCATCGCATAACTCCTTCGTCATTTTGTTGTTTAAGTTGGACCCATCGTCTGTAATAATCCTGATAGGAATCCCATATCTGCATATTATGTTGTTCTTGATAAACCGAGTAACAACCTCTCTTGTCACATTCGCATAAGACGCAGATTCGGCCCACTTGGTGAAGTAATCAATGGCAACTAGTATGAAATGGTGTCCATTAGAGGCTTTCGGCTCGATCATACCTATCATATCAATTCCCCACATTGAAAAAGGCCAAGGAGAACTCAGGACATTCAGAGGAGTCAATGGCACATGTATTTTGTCGACATAGATTTGGCATTTGTGACATGTCTTTGTATAATGGCAGCAATCAACTTCCATCGTTAACCAATAATAACCCTCGCAAGATCTTTCTAGCCACGGTATGTCCATTTGTATGAGTTCAAAAGGTTCCTTCATGGATCTCTCATAATTGTATCTGCTTCATGTTTCTCCACGCACCTGAGCAACACCATATCGTAGTTTCTTTTGTACAACACATCACCATTTAGAAGAACTTTGAAGCTAGCTTTCGTAGAGTTCACTTGTTAATCATAGAGGCATTTTCTGGATATTCTTGCTTCTCGATATACCTCTTGATGTCATAGAACCAAGGCTTGTTATCTGGTAATTCTTCAATGGCAAGACAATATGCTGGTTCTTCAAAACGCATGATTATAATACATAGTTCGTGATTTGTCCAAGTTACTTAGAACATGGATGATAAAGTTGCCAAGGCGTCTGCCATCTAATTTTCTTCTCGCGGAATATGAGTGAAGGTAATCTTAGTAAATTTTGTAGCTAGCTTCAAAAAATGATCCTGATATGGAATCGATTTGGGATGTTTAGTTTTCCATTCACCGTTGACTTGGTATATGACTAATGCCAATTCTCTATACACTTCGAGGTGTTTACTTCTTAGATCGATAGCAGCTTCTAGACCCAAGATACAAGCTTCGTGTTCAGCGATATTGTTGGTACAGTCAAAACATAACCTTGCAGTATAAGGTTTGTGGAAATTCTTCGGAGAAGTCAACACTGCCCCAATACCATGCCCTAGTACGTTTGAAACACTGTCAAACATGAGTGTCCAACATGCCCCTGGTCCAGGTCCTTCGTCGGATCCTGGTATTTTGTAGTGACCTATAACCATGAAATCTTCGTCTTCAGCTTGGTTAACTCACGCATCAAAGTTATATCGGATAACAACAGTAAAATTATCAGTGGGTTTGGATATGGATCTGCACATATTATCATGTTTTGGTGCAGCTTAGTATGTGAATTTGGAAAATGCATATGAAGAAAAGTATTGCCATTTTTAATTATAAGAGATAAATGCAAGAGAAAGACAATGGTCTTAATTGAATGCAAAAAAAAAACTCTTATTGATTGAAAATACTGTTTGAAACAAATGGGGGACCCTTACAAGCTACCCATGTGCCCCGAGTGTGACATAGGTTCTTTTAAAAATAAGAAAAAAATAATTTGGATAGAAAAAGATCTCTGGAATCTCCACGGCTGTCCAAATCTTGAGTTCTTCGCCTGGAGCACATTCAAGGATGAAGTTTGATGCTCCTTTGGTGTTTCTCTTGTTGGATATCATTGTTATTTATCCACCATGCTCTACCCCTTTGTTGATAAAAAAAGTACTGAATGGGAGGAAACTGCGCCTTGTCTTTCAGAATAGCCTTTGATGGTTCATAGCCCAAACCAAAATGATCTTTCTTCTCAAGTATCTCCACAAGTTAACCCAACCTTTTGAGGCACAATCTTCCACAATTGTTTGTAAGTCTCTCTGTGAAGTCATAGTAGGTTTCTTGATTTTCTCCACTGGTATAGTTACCATAGAAGCAACCTCTAAGACTTGGAATGTGAAACAACCGTCCGAACCGTCATCGAATAATGAAATCAATGAAGTCGCCACCGAACGTATTTTATCCCTCAAGAAGGGAAAGGTAAACATCGAGAAAACCTGAAGGGGTGAAATCCCGGTCTTGCGACCGAAAGATCGGGTAAGGGAGTCTGTTACGCGAGGGGAAGGAATTAGCACCCCATACGCCCGTAGTACTCTATGGTATCCACTCTTGTTGTCTAATCTAATGGGTGTGTAAAATCTATATCTAAGGCTTAAAGCTGAAAAGGGAATGCATGCAAAGAAAAAGGAAAATAAAGAATGGGGAAAAGAAAGGAATATTTACAAAGATGTGCTCGATTAGGCCCCACAAAAACCTCTGCCTACGTATCTCTTTCAAGGAATCAGAGCAGCTGTAGTTTGGCTCATATATTTTGGTTGGTTTATGTTTTTTAGTTAAGAAGACAAAATCAACAATCAAGATGGAAAAACATCAGATAAAACGACAAAACATTAACAACGATGACAAAACAACAAAGAAGGAATAACAATGGAAACACAAACTCAGATAAGATGATAACATGTGAGCATGATAACAAAATACCAGACAAGTGATGAAACATTAAACCTAACAATGATATCGAAGATCAAAGTAGGATGAGAAACATACGCGATAGCAAAACATTGGCAACAAACATATGCGATAGAGAAACATCGGCTAAAAGATATCAAGGTATCATGGAAAAGATGGAAAAACATCAACTATACAGAGGATAAAACATCACACCTAACAAAGATATTGAGAATCAACGTAGGATAACAAACATGCGCGATGGCGAAACATCGGAAAAAAAACATATGCGATGGCGAAACATCGGCTAAAAGATAGCAAGGTAACATGGAAAAGATGGCAAAACATCAACTATACAGAGGATAAAGCATCACACCTAACAATGATATTGAGAATCAAAGTAGGATAACAAACATGTGTGATGGCGAAACATCAGCGAAAAACATATGCGATGGCGAAACATCGGCTAAAATATAGCAAGGTAACATGAAAAAGATGGAAAAACATCAACTATACAGAGGATAAAGCATCACACCTAACAATGATATTGAGAATCAAAGTAGGATAACAAACATGCGTGATGGTGAAAAACCGGCGAAAAGATAACAAAATATCATGACAAAGATGGCGAAACATCAATTTGACAAGGTTTAAAACAAAACCAAAAGGCGCACAAACGATTAATATTGGTTTGTATTTTTTTACTTCGAAGAAGGATTTAAGTTTATTAGAGATGTTTTATGATTTTCCAAGAAGAAGTTTCAGTTTTAAGATGCAATGTGTGGGGGAAAGAAAACAACTAAGGGAGACTATCCTAATCTCTAGCCCTAATGTTATCATACAATGATTGACCCTAAGGTTGAGGATAAAAAGGGGAAGTTTCTATCTTATGTTAGCATGCATGGATATATATCCTAATGTCTGGATCGAAAGCTACTCTAATCGAGCAATCCTAAGGGGGTATGGTAATAATGTCACTGACCATGTGACAAAAACAAGCAAACAGAGGGAAAAACCTCTGGACAAACAACAATTCGAGCATCACTCGAATATAAAACACCTACGAGGTGCAGGCCTAGTAGTAGAAAGGGAGGTCCCGCCATAGACAAGCAACCAAGCATCAGACCAAGGGTCAAGCCGCAGCCAAGGGGAGCGTATCACCCGAATCAACAAGCCATAGAATTATAGGAATACAAAGGGGTCCTTAACCATGATATTAATTATCAGGGCAAGAAAGATCTAGGGGAAAAGACATAGTGCATGCGTACACTAAGCATCAGTATTGGTCAACGCGAGCTAAAGAAAGCGTGGGGATCCGATTGCGGGAACCCTTTTCACTCGCCTTTAAGGACTTAAATTCGTTCAGATATTGGACACATGTTCGGAGCATCTACTTGTAGAAAGTGAGCATAGGAACGACATGGACTCGAATGTGCGGGCGTCGATTACGGACCCTTTTCGCTCGCCTCCTTTTGAGGACTTTTCACTTGTAATATAGTGCGGGCACAAATATAAACACACGTGCATAATACCTACTCCGAAGGTAGGATTTTAAACAATCACAATTAGCACGCCGACAGAATTGCCTTAAACAGGTCTTTAAATAAACCAGAGGGACTCCTGACATATATCAACAACGAAGGTCCCATCATGCAATTGAAAGCAATAAAGAGCGGAAACAGTAAAAAGGAAATAGTGCAATACCAAATGGGATAATGATCCGTAGCAATTGAGTAAGAAAAAATAAACCTAGAGAACTTCAAGCAAGATAGCATCAACAAATAAATCAAGTCAGAAATCACGCCATCGAATATGAGCACTGAGGCTTTAAATATGAACATATCACGCAGGTGTTGTATAGCAGTCACAATCATGTATATATATATATATATATATATATATATATATATATATATATATATATATATATATATATATATATATATATATATATATATATATATATATATATATATATATATATATCCTGCAAGAGAATAACAAATATACAAAGCACATGAGTGGTGCGGGAACAACCAATTGTGTTCCACAAATAAAGTGGAACACTACAGCATCAAGTCAAAATGGAAAACTTTTCTCAGAGTACCTCAATTCAGAAATTGAAATCACAATTTTCGGGTTACAAATGTAAATAAGCCCTGCAACCTTGATCTACACACTTCCTTGAAGCTGACTCCACCAAGAATTTGAAGAATGCACGGTTGAATTCCAAGAATTTGCGAAAACTTCAGAGAAGAGAAGAAAACTTCAGATATGGATTTCTTCTTGTGATGAGCATGCCCCTTTCAAATGAGTCTTAGAGGGCCTTATATAGAGCAAGCATAGAAGGTTAGAAGAGGAAATTGGTCCTCAAAGCTGTTAGAGGGCCTGATTGGAAAATTTGGCCAAAAAATGAGTGCACATGGGCCTCAGCATTTTGCTCGAGCGTTCTCTAATTTTCTTTGCATTTCATTAGCCAAATGACCTTAGAAACAAATCCTCAAAGTTCCAGGTCATGATTATTGGAAATGAGAGAGTGTGGATGAATTTTCCAAATCGAGCAAGTTTCGTGATTTTCTTATCAAGCAAGGGCAACACCACATGGGGCATGAAATGGTGAGTGTGATGGGCCTCGGCATGTTACAAATTGGTCATGGGATTGATTAGAAACAAAAATAATGGCTTAAACTTGAGTTTGCAAGAAATTGCATTTTCCTTGCTTAGCCAAAATTCCATAAAATGCCTCAAAATTCCAAAGTTCATAACTTGCTCATATTTTTGAATTTTGACACAAATGAGCACTCTTTAGAAAGGTCTTGCAATGCTCTTAAACCTTGTGGCAATTGGCATGACATTTGATTCCATCAAGTCCTTCAAAATATGGCATGAAAATCATAAATTTGGAGAAATGACCCATAAATTTGTGACTTCCAAACTTCATAACTTACCACCACTTCATGCATTATTATTAAAAATGGAATCATGTGGAAGAGCTCTCTCTTAGCTTTCCAAGCATATTTTATTTTCATTTTTTGGATCAAAGATGAATAAAATATGAATTTCCAAAGTTTAATACTCATTTTCCAAATTTAGAAACTTTTAGGATTTCTTCATGAACAAGTTTCAATCCAAACTTTAATCTTCTTGATCTAATTATCAAAATGGACTCAAAATAAGGAAATTAAACCTTTGACTTGATGGTTGACCAAAAGTTCACTTGGTAACCTTTGACTTTGACTGATTTTGGCCTAAATGACCATTTTGCCCATTTGAATCAATTGAACCACTTCTCTTCAAAATTGGTGAACAAATTTATGATACTCCAAACACATAGAGGCTATGGAAGGAGTTTCCACTCAAAATTCCAAAGGATCCCTGATTAAAATTCAAACCCTAGTTTTACACTCTACATTAGGAGATAACTGATCAAGCTTCAAAACCCTAATTCCACTGAGCATCATGAGAGAATTCTTAAACAAAATTGATTTGTGATACGGTGGCAGAACCAGACTGTTTTGAAATGCTGGTTTGCGTTTTGCGTTTTTTTTTTTGCAAAATGTCGCGGTAAGCAAGAGTAGCCATCGACTTTTATTTTATCCAACAAGGAAAGGAAAAAAGCACAGAAAAATTCCTTTTTCGAGATATTTCTGAGTACGGGGGGTAGATTATAGAAAGGGAAGGTATTAGCACCCTTTCTATCCATGGTTTTCCATGGGCTCTTAGGTACTTGCTCATCATTTTCAAAATTGTTTTCTTTGTGTTTGTGGGTTTTGAAAAGTTTTTATTTTAAATTCGATTTAACTCTTGCTTCTATCTTCAAGAGTGTAATGAAGTGTTTTTGAAAACTTTGTTTTGTAAAGAAGTGTAAGTGTGGAAAAACTGTTTTGTTTTTTTTGAGCAAGTACTTAAGAACTAATCTGTTTACTCGAAAAAAGAATCGTTCTGTATTCGTTTCCTTTAGACAATGCTATCCCACTATTAGTGAGTAGGTAGCCCCGTCGTTGGAGTTTGAGGGTCAATTCGAAAGGGACGTACGGTCACTAAAGCAACACTAGGACATCTTAGCAGTAACCCTAATGTCTTAGATCAATTTATCCGAGGCAACAATATCCGAGGAAACCATTCCGAGGTAAATTTGATCTTTTAGACAAGAGGATGACCTCTAAAACAACCTATACTCAATGACCGTTTTAACAAAGGCAACCAAGTGGGAGTGTACCCTAGGAGTGCACATGTGCGAGTGATTCGGTTTCAGATTTATTTATCATTGCACATTTAGGGTGATCTAACTGTTTAAAATTACTCATACATTCTTGTCATGCAAACCCTAATTATTCACATATCTAGCAGTTAATAAATTTCAGAATTAAAATGTGGAAAGTAAACTAAGCTATTACAAGGCTTCGGGTATTTACATAGCCAAAAACAAACCCTTTGAAATTAAAAACGGTAGAAATAAATAAATGTCCTAATTTAATTATTACAAACTAAGAGCAGATACAATAATTGGGCGAAATAATGATAAAGCGCGCGATGCAAAATTAGATCGACGAGAAAAATAGGGTTTTGACCCTTCTATCCTAATCAAAAAAGAAAATGCTTTTTTTTGTTGTTTTTAATATTTTTTAAGAAAAGAAATTAGGTTTTTAAATAATAAACGCTAAATTAATTAGTTAATTAAATTATTTAATGAAAATAATTACAAGACCTATTTTTGAGTTTTTTGTTATTTTACGTAAAAAATAAATACAATTAAGTTAGTATAAATCCTATTTATTCTAATTGATTTTATTTGTTTGCAAAAAGAGAAATTAAAGTTTCCTAATTTAATCAAATCTAATTAAATTAATTAATTTATTGATGAAAAATAAAATTCTAAATTTAATTGGACATAAAATATTTTTGGTGCTTTTTTTGATAAAAAAGAAAAATATGTTATTAGTTAGTAAATAAATGAACAAATTAAATAAAATAATAAAAAAAAAGATGAAGAGAGAAAATGGGCCTGAGTGTAGCAACTTTGGGGAGGTGTGGATATCAACTTTTGGGCCCAATGATATGAGATTCATTTTGACTTTTTGGATCCAGTACGTATGCGTTTGACTTGGCCTATGGTGTTCCTTCAGTGGTGGCCATCAGATTTGGCCATCTGGCCATCTGGCGCATTGATGAGGAAGACCCATGGTGATCTCCTGGCTTGCACGTGCACTGGATCTCCTGAAAGAAAATAAGAAAATGGAAAATGCTAGAGGCAGGGATCGAACCCCTGACCTCCAGCCTCTAAAGCCTTAAGCGCTCACGTCGCAACCACTACACCACTGTGTTTTCCTTGTACAATTATGGAATAAGAATAATAATATGCAAAAACAAATATTAATGGAGAATTTGTCAAAAACGCGCGCAAACGTTTAAACAAGCCAATGGTGGGATGACAGATAATCGTCCCCTTCCTCTCTCCGTGGCTAAAGGTTCGATAACCTATACCTACGGACAAATGTCCGTTGCTATAGACTATGTTTTCTCAAAATCTTCCACGGGCCATGGAAATAATATCTAAAGCCATGGTTGTGTCCATTTCATCCTCCTGAACATGCCAGTACCACTCACGAAAACCAAAAGTCCCTGTAATCAAAAACCCTAAAACCAAGCTCGAAAACCTAGCAATGGCGATTTACAGTATAGGCCATATAAATGAAATCAAATAATGCAGAAAGTTTGCAAATGCCCTATAGATCAAGAATACATGATTAATTCAACCTAACAATGCTTAAAACATGAGATTCGAATTCAAGAACAGGGGTATGTCGTGTGCGACTTACATAGAGATTTGGGACTGGAATGGACTTGTTCTTGATTGCTTTAGCTTGCAGAGAGTCCCAGGAAGCGATTGGTATCGTTCAATGGTCTTGAGAATACCTCTAAGTGGGATTTCGATCTCACACTTTTCTTGACTTTTTTCAGATTTGGTTCTCTCTCTCTCGCCTGTTTCTAACTTCTTTTTAGGTCTGGCCTCCTTCTATATGTACCAAGCAATGCATTAGGGTTGATAATTGTACCCAAATCCTTCTCTTTCAATGCTTTTTTATTTGATTTGATTTCCTTTTAAGATCTTTCCAAACATGGATTTTTTCAATATTTTTGTGCTCACAAGCCTTTACACGAGTTTGAATGCTTTGCTAGCTGTAATTGGAACCTGAAATAATCACAAAATCTCTTGCTATCAATGTTTTGGATTTTATTTAATATTTTGATTTAAATTGAATTAATTCAAATAAAAACCAAAATAAATAATAAAAATAAGATATGGACAACTGGAAAAGGCTAGAGCACGTGGGCTATGTTGCCAACTCAAAACAAGTGAAAAAGATTGGGCCCATTTGGCAAAATTTGAAGTTTTAGGGATAGTTGACTTTTTGCAATTTTGCAAAAAGGGTCAACTTCACCAATGCATAACTTCCTCAATTTTGACTCTTTGGAGGTGTTCTTGGACTTTTTAGAAATATTGAGATGTCCTATAATCAACCCTTTTGGTCTCATCTCATTTTGATATTACATGCTCATGTATGAAGCTTTGACAAAAAAGATGTTTTTGTTGACTTTTCAAAATGACCTATAATGTCCAAACTCATAGCTTCTTGTGAGTGCATATTTTGAACTTGGGAGCTGAAGATGAATTGTAGGGAATTGAATCCTCTTCAAAATGAGCTTTGTATGGGTCATTTCTCATAAAGTATGAGAAAGTTATGCTTGGTCAAAGTTGGATTGACTTTTCCTACAAAACCCTAATTTAGCAACTTTTGAGTCTTGATGAATTATGAGCAATCCTTGATGAATCATGATCAACCCTTGATAAAATGATGAAATATGCTTCAAAATGAGGATGTTGACCAAAAATATTGAAGTTTGACTGTATGTGGGCCACAATTGACTTTTGCCCTAGCACAGTCGATTTTCAGACCTTTGAGCAATTGACTGAGCAAACTTTCTCTGCAAGGCTTGAAACTTGACATGGATTATCTTGAGAACATATTAGGACAATGGTGGGAACTTGGGACCATTTGGACTCAGGTATCTTGATGCAACCTGAAACCCTAATTTGGGGTAGATTGCCTTAGGAGAGAGCTTGTCTGGCCAACCCTTGGACTATCTTGAGCAACTTGAGGATCTTTCTTGAAATGTTTTGAGAAATATGGGAGGGCAAATTTTGGGGTACAACAGCTGCCCCTGTTCAATCTTCTTAAACCTGAGGGTGTAGATTGGCTTTCGTGCCTTTCGTAATCCGAAGGTGGAAGATGATTGAACATTAAAGTGCCCAGAAATTTGCACTCGCATGAAGTGGTAGTTGTCTCGTGATGTCGAGAATGGGCTTATAGATGCCATTTGGAAATTTTTGTCGAGGGGATGGGCTTAAAGATGCCATCTGAAGGAGTTTCGGTCGCGTAAGAGATTCCTTAGCGAGAGCTCGTGTACCTGTCGTTAAGGAAGATTCCGCTGGGGGAAGACTGATCTTTGTCCTGAGAAAATAGAATTTTAGGAGATTCGATCATCCGTTATTCTACTGAGGAATTGTCTCTTAGCTGAGGAAGTGAAAATGAACTGCGATCTGGTCGTGGTCTAGGCTCCATAGTAATAAGACCGACTGCTGCCTGGTCGTAATCCAGGCCTTACAGTGACTTACTGGGGGATGAGATTTAACTTGCTATCTGGTTGTAATCCATGTTTCGCAACTTCTCAATTCTTATCTGGTCGTAATCCAGGTTTCGGAAGGAATTCAAATGTTACTCGGTCGCATCCGGGCTTTAACTTGAATTTATGGAACACTAATATCCGGTCGACACCGGGCTTCTTAGTAATTGTCTGGGTAAACTGCTATTTGGTCAAAATCCAAATTTTGCAAGGTCTTGCACTGCTATCTGGTCGTAATCCAGGTTTCAGTCCTTTTATCGTTATCCGATCGTAATCCAGGCTTCATGGTATTCCGTATTACTGTCTGGTCGTAATCCAGGCTTCGCAATACTTTACTTCTTATCTGGTCGTAATCCAGTCTTCAGAACACTTTACTTCTTGTCTGGTCTTAATCCAGTATTTAGAAGAGATCAAATGGCTATCCGGTCGTAATCCGGGATTCCCTTTGGCTGTGGGCCAACTAACATTCGGTCGTAATCCGAGCTTTATAGTATCTGGCCGGGTGAACTGCTATTTGGTCGTAATCCAAGCTATACAGTATCCCTTATCTGTTATCTGGTCAAAATCCAGTCTTTCACAATACTTTACTTCTTGTCTGTTCGTAATCCAGTCTTTAGAAGAGATCAAATGGCTATCCGGTCGTAATCCGGGATTCCCTTTGGCTTGGGGCAAACTAACATCCGGTCGTAATCCGAGCTTTATAGTATCTGGTCGGGTGAACTGCTATTTAGTCGTATCCAAGATACACAGTATCCCTTATATGTTATCTGGTCGAAATCCAGCCTTCACATTGTCTTTAACCGCTATCTGGTCGTAATCCAGGTTTCACAGGAACTTGTATTGTTGTTTGGTCGAAATCCAGGCTTCACAATAACTTGCTGAGCTATTATCCGGTCGTAATTCGGGATTCACGACTTGCTGAGGATTTAAACTATTGTCCAATCGAATCTGGGCTTCATAGTTTGCTTTTGTGAGAATTTGATTGTATCTTTCCTGAAAGGTAAAGGTTAGCTGTATGTGATGCATGATATGTATCAGGCAATGATGTTCTTAAAATAAATGAGATTGTGATGTATGATGCGTATATGCATGTGTCGTGATGCATGGAAATGTGATGTTTTTAACTAGTGAAAATAAATCTCGGGTTGCTGCTGGAGAAAAGAATTGAATTCTTCGTTTCCGTTGGAGATAGTGGATGAAGATGTTTGTGAGAATAAACCTGTGGGGGAGGATAACTTCGCTGGGGAATAAGCTGATGAGGAAGTGGCTTTGTGGGGAGGACATGCTCTGCTGAGGATTCCTCTGATAAATTCGGCTGGGGATGAATTACCGTTGCTGGAGATACCGAATCATATTGAGGATTGAGTTTCTGTTTGTGAAAGGAATGAACTCCACTGGGGATGATCTTTCAGTTGCGTCCTCACTGGGGATAACCTTTTAGACTCTACTGGGGACAATCTTCCAGAGTATACTGGGGATGATTCTCCAAACTCCACTAGGGATAATTGTCCAGACTCCGCTGGGGATGATTGTCTAGTGCTGATGATGGATAAACTCTTCTTGGGGAGAATATTGCCGACTCATTCGTTGTTGTGAGCCTCAGCTGGGGAGAGTTAACATTACTGGTCTTTCTCTTACTCTACGGAGAGTGAATGTACCTTAGTCATATTCTTCATCTAAATCTACCTTTGTACCTGGTGGATAGAGCAACTGTAAGGTCTGGACAATTCCTATTTGCCCATGTTCCTGATATTACGAGTAATCGTCTTTTGTTTCGCATGTAAATATTCATGAATAGCAATCAATGTCAAATGCATATATCAAAAATGAACATTGGACGTTCTTTCAAAACAAAACAGAAAAAAGAAAAATTTGAAATTTATTTGTGGAAATGAATTGTATTGATTTTGAAGTTCGGCCTGTAAATAGGCGTTTTTGTCCAAGAGGCTGACGTCCTAGTAAGAGAACGCCGCCGAACAAATAAAATTTATACAATTTGTGAAAAAAACAAAATAGCTATGTGAACAATCCCACTGAGTTCCAACTCTACTATTGCATTTATATCCTCGAGCATCTCATCACTTTGCTACTTGGTTGAAGGTAGATCTGACTGATTAGTGTCGTCCGAGCTTGATAGTCGATACCGAAGTCTGGTTGCAAGGTGATCCAATGAGACATAGCGTTACGCTTTGGTCCCTAATTTTTTCCTGGACCGCCCTTTCGGGTTTTCAATCCACCGGGATACCCATTTTTTCCTAAGCCGCCTTTTCAGGTTTTCGACTTGCCGGTTGTACAGATTTTTTTATTTGCATCCCTTATTTTTGCCCAAACCCTTTTGGTTCGCCGGGAAGCCCTTATTTTTGCCTAGGTCAGTCGACCTAGCAAGTCTTTGATTATGCGTAGTATTTTTTCACTATGTCTGCATTGACGGGGTGAGGAAGGTCGTCACCATCCATGGTGGTTAGAATCATAGCTCCTCCTGAGAAAATGTTCTTAACCACAAATGGCCCTTCATACGTAGGGGTCCATTTGCCCCTGGGATCACCTTGTGGTAGGATAATGCGCTTGATTACTAAATCCCCAACTTGATACTCTTGTCGTCTAACTTTCTTGTTAAATGCCTTGATCATCCACTTTTGATACGTCTGACCATGACAAATAGCAGTAAGTCTCTTTTCGTCAATTAAGTTCAGTTGATCAAGTCGGGTCTGAATCCAGTCATCTTCGCTCAAACCTGCATCCTTCATAATCCAAAGAGAGGGTATCTGAACTTCAATGGGCAAGACTGCCTCCATACCATATACCAAGGAATAAGGTGTTGCCCCTGTTGATGTCCGCGCTGAGGTACGGTACCCATGAAGAGCAAATGGTAACATCTCATGCCAGTCTTTGTATATCACCGTCATCTTCTGCATAATCTTCTTGATGTTCTTATTAGCCGCTTCGACAGCCCCATTCATCTTTGACCGGTAGGGAGAAGAGTTGTGATGTTGTATCTTAAACTGCTTGCAGAGCTCGATGATCATTGAATTGTTGAGATTGGTACCATTGTCCGTAATGATCCTCTCTGGTACACCATATCGACAGATTAGGTTGTGCCAAATAAACCATGCCACGACATTCTTGGTTACAGTAGCAAAGGGAGCTGCTTCAACCCACTTTGTAAAGTAATCAATAACTACCAGGATGAAACAATGCCCATTAGACGCAGTAGGTCTAATCTCGCCAATCATATCGATGCCCCACATTGGAAAAGGCCAAGGGGCTGTCAAGACGTTCAGAGGAACCGAAGGTATGTGCACCTTGTCAGCATAGACTTGACACTTGTGTTAGGTCCGAGAATGCTGATAACAATCGGTTTCATTGTGGACCAATAATATCCTGCCCGTAGGATTTTCTTTGCCATGGTGTGTCCACTAGAATGAGTTCCGAAAGTACCTTCATGCAACTCTGCCATGATCCTTTCTGCTTCATTCTTATCCACACATCGCAGTAGGGTCGAGTCATGGTTACGCTTGTAAAGGATACCATTACTGATGAAGAACTTCGCCGCGAACCTCCTCAGAAACTTCTTATCATTAACAGATGCACCCTCGGGGTACTCTTGAGCCTCAAGATACCTCTTTACCTCATGAAACCAGGGTTTATCTGCTACCTCTTGTCTCAATATCACAACAATGTGCGGGTTCATCCAACCTTTCAATGGTAATCTGGGGAGCCTCGTTGTCCCACCTGACCTTGAACATAGAAGACATTGTAGCTAACGCGTCCGCTAACTGATTCTCTTCTCTTGGGAAGTGTTCAAAGGTTATCTCCTCGAAGTGTGGAAGCAACGTCAATACATACTCTTTGTAAGGAATAAGATTTGGAGGCTTCGTATCCCACTCACCTTTGATCTGACTGATCACGAGAGCGGAATCTCTGAATACACTTAAGAACTTAATTCTTATGTCAATTGCTGCTCGAAGACCCATAATGTATGCTTCATACTCCTCCATATTGTTGGTGCAGTTGAAACATAGTCGGGCGGTAAACGGAGTATGAGAGCCTTCAGGAGATATGATCACGGCGCCAATGCCATTACCCAAAGCGTTTGAAGCTCCATAAAAGTACATAGACCATCGGGATCCCTCCTCAGGTCCTTCATCCGGTCCAGGTTCTTCACAGTCATTCACCAACATGATATTCTCATCCGGGAATTCGAAGTTCATAGACCGGTAATCATCCACTGCCTGGTGTGCCAAATGATCTTCCAACACACATCCCTTGATTTCTTTTTGGGTCGTATACTGGATGTCATACTCAGTCAAGATCATTTGCCATTTTTCTATTCTTCCGGATAAGGCAGGCTTTTCAAAGATATACTTGATTGGATCCATCTTTGATTTCAGTAGAGTGGTGTGAGTCAGCATATACTGTCTCAGCCGGCGAGCAGCCCATGCCAAAGCGCAGCAAGTTTTCTCAAGCAACGAGTATCAGGTCTCGCAGTCGGTAAAATTTTTGCAAAGGTAACAAATAGCATGCTCTTTTCGGCCAGACTCGTCATGTTGCCCCAGCACGCACCCTATTGAATTGTCGAGTACTGTCAAGTATAAGATCAAGGGTCTTCCTTCAACTGGAGGCATCAGAATGGGTGGCTCTTGGAGATATCCTTTGATCCTTTCGAAAGCGGCTTGACATTCATCATTCCACTTTACCACTTGATCTTTCTTTAGTAGCTTGAAGATTGGCTCACAAGTAGCAGTCAAATGTGAAATGAATCGAGCAATGTAATTCAATCGTCCCAAAAAGCCTCTGACTTCTTTTTCTGTTCGGGGAGCTGGCATTTCCTGTATAGCCTTCACCTTTGCAGGATCCACCTGAATACCTTTGTCACTTACAACGAAACCCAGCAGCTTACCAGACCTCACCCCGAAGGTGCACTTGTTCGGGTTTAGCCTCAGCTTGTATAACCTCAACCTGTCAAATAGCTTCTGAAGGTGGTCAAGATGCTCTTCCTCAGTCTGGGATCTTGCAATCATGTCATCAATGTATACCTCAATCTCATGATGAATCATGTCGTGGAACAAAGCGACCATGGCGCACTGATACGTTAACCCAGCATTCTTCAACCCGAAAGGCATTACTTTGTAGCAAAAGGTGCCCCATTGAGTAACGAACGTTGTCTTCTCCATGTCTTCTGGAGCCATCTTAATCTGATTATAACCGGAAAAACCATCCATAATGGATAAGACTTTATGTTGTGCGGTGTTGTCAACCAGAACGTCGATATGAGGCAGAGGAAAATCATCCTTGGGGCTTGCCCTATTCAGATCCCTATAGTCAACACACATTCGAACCTTACCATCCTTCTTAGGCACCGGAACCACGTTGGCAACCCACTGCAGGTAAGAAGTAACTGCTAGAAAACCGGCATCAAACTGTTTCATAACCTCAGCCTTGATTTTCTCAAACATCTCTTGGCGCATTTGGAGAACTTTCTGTTTCACTGGAGGACAGTCTTCCTTAGTAGGCAGGCGGTGAACCATAATATCGGTATCCAACCCAGGCATATCTTCATAAGACCAGGCAAAAATCTCGACATAATCATGCAGCATCTGAATCAACCGTTGCTTAACACCAAATTCCAGATTTACACCGACCTTGA